>JAHHFK020000772.1:0-600000 GCA_024533555.2 Aedes koreicus | reverse complement strand
AGCCACTGGCAGGTCCACGCTAGGGCCTTTTTCTTTTTTCTTTTGGAACATGTGAACCACCCCGCATGAAGCTTCCGAGTTCGAGTTGTTGGCCCAAAACTAGAGCGCAGCAATAAGCCATTCTTCCCTCGTTGTCCAGAGGTTCCGACAGGAAAAATCTAGCCAAACTCGCTAAGAAGCTCATGTGGAAGTCGACCCGAACCAGTTCCCTGAAGCCGTAGGATCGGAAAACCGCCATTGGGACCGATAGGAGTCGGTTGAAGTGTTCGTACAGTGGGCGCGGAAGCCATTGTTGACGACAGACCATTGTTCAATTGTCACCTCACAATTATCATCCGCCATTGCGATTCGTCCATGCCAAAGAACTCGGGAACAAAAGGCATTCCGTTGTGAGGTATCACCACCACCATCTACCCACCCCCCATTGTATCCGCCAAGCCACCATCAACTCTACAGCAACCGTGAGGCACCTGCCAATCTGATGCCATACGATGCTCCTGATATAGTCGACCGATTCTTCGCCAACCCCGCCAATAGTCCGGTGACACGCAAGTACCCTATCTAAATGTGTGACGTGAGTTATTAAGATTAGGGAATGCCCAGTAGGGGCTAATAAATTGTTATAATGTTCTAAGCACATAATCAGGTGGTAGCGTAACTTTTTCAGAAGTGCATCCCTTGGTTGAATAAGATTTCACTATCTTTTTGTTCGAGCTTGTAAAGAAGCTATCAAGCCTCGTCTTCCGGTGGTTAACTCGAAGTTATTTCTCTTACGCTTTTGAGTAAATTTCAGTACATAGACCTAGCCTTTAAATTCGGATTTACTCGGAACACCCCTGGGGACACCGATTCCTTTTCCTCGGCGTTCCACAATTACCCGTGAATACTTGTGAGTGACTGGTTTGAGTCTAGACTACTAGGCAAGTTTGGGGGTAAGCAGGAAAGACGACCAACACCAAACCCAAACGAAAAGAAAAATAAATTTTAACCCTCCCCCCCCACCGTGAGGTGAGGAACTTGGTGGTGGTAATCGACGACCGACTGAGCTTCACCACCCCCCCCGACAATAAATAAGAAAAAACAACCGACGGAAATAACGGCACTGTCCAGGATCATGCAGAACAATTCGGCAATAGAGAAGATTGTTGGCTAGCATCTATCCTTAGATACGCTAGTCCAGCGTGAGCTACTGTGTTGAAGAAGTAGATAAATCGGATGCAGCTAAGCAACACGGATAGTAAGTATGTGAGATAGCCGGTATGATCCCTATCGGCTACGTTTTGGAAGAGGACAACGAGTGTTATGAGCCTAGGGGCACCAGAGGTTCTCGGAAGATTGCGAGAGTCGGCACGATGAGAAAATGTCAAAACGATTAGGACACAGCAGTGAACGGAAGATGGACCCACTGCCTTATCCCGAACGTTTTGAAATGGGTGGACAGGCCACACGGAGAAGTCAGCTTTCATATGAACCAGTTTCTGTCAGATCACGGCTGCTTCAAAAAATACCTTCACCGGATCGGACATGTCAGCAGGTCGCTCTGCTCTGAGTGCGGAGACATAGAGGAAACGCCGGAACATGTAATTTTGGAGTGTTCACATCGTGGAGAGGATGTGTTGTAAAGATAATGTCGTTTCTCCAGCGGAAATGGAAAGAACAACAAACAAGCGACCAACAAGACAATTCTTACAGTATCGGGACTTGTAGGGTCCTCCCCTAGCCGGTAAAGGCGCGGCTACAAAGCAACACCATGCTGGTGGTTGGGTTCGATTCCCGGTCTGGTCTAGGAATTTTTCGTTAAGGAAAATTTCTCGACTCCCTGGGAATAGGATATGATTGTACTGGCCAAGCAAATAATACTAATGCAAAAATGGTTCTTGGCATCGAAAGCTCTTAATTAATAACTGTGGAGAAGTGCATTTAGAACACTAAGTTGAGAGCAAGCAATACGCTAATTGCGAAAGCAATAAGCTTGAAACGCTAAGAGAGAAGAAGTTATAGTATCGGCCGAATCGCTACGAAGAGACAGGGTGATTTCCAAATGTCAGGTGTGGTCTTGAATGGCTAAAGTTGAAGGAAAAGGCGACTGAGATTTTCAAAAAAAAAAAGTCTACGTGGTTCATGAACAGGCCCTAAGATCTTGAAGTTTCATGCATTTTAATGTCATTTGGCATCGAAAAAAAAATTTGGTTATACCTTGGGAAAATTTTCTTGGATAAATTGTCACAACTTAGATCGATTAAAGGCACTCCTAAACGATGTTCGATTGAGCTTAAATTTTGCATAGGGTCAATGAAACATGTGAGCAATGTCGGTTTTTTAATTCGCTTGGGCTTCTTAAGGGCTTATGCTGAAGCGTTCTTGGCGGCAGCCACTACCTCAACATTTAGAATTGATACAAATCAGATTCTGTACTACATATTGAAAATTTAATCACATCAGTTTCTATGCTTACTTGATGTGATCAATCTGATAGAGTTCGATTCGATGTTCATTCACTAACAATCAAGATTTATCAATTTGAAATAGCAAGGTAAGTTTGCGAGAGCGAGATAACAGATAGGAAAACTTACATGTAGCAGCGATTCACCTTAAGTGCGCGTTTTGCAGACTCTTAACATAGTGTTCCAGATACATTTCCATAGTTACTGATTAACCCGCAATATAAACTCTCGGGCCGCCACTTGCTGACCATGTTGTCTCCGACCCCTGCATCATCTGTACAATTGCCTTCTACTCCAATGTTTACAAACACAAACTAGCTATCGATTTTGGCTTGTTTACGTGCCGGCTTTAATTTATGCAAACTAATCGAACCTAATTGGCTTATGTGGGTTACAGGTGTGAGTTGGAACGGAGTTGGGCAGCCAGCAACCGCCAAGCACTTTTTGCTATTATCGAAATAATACCGCATGCAGCAAAACATGCAAGCGGCCGGTTGCTGCGATTCGAATTCGACCTTGCTGGAATTAAAGCGCCAACGCCAAGCACGGTATTTCTGTCGAAAGGCAGCTCACATTATTGACTATTCCAAGCGGCTTCCCATTATCCGAGAATGACAATGAAAAATTCCAGCGGTCACGCGTCATGATACACGCTTGATTGATTCCAAATGGGTCGAGTTGTAAATTGGATCGAATGTTTCACAAATCGCACATATCGTTGGCCTTGGCGCGTGGATTTCAGGAGGCTACCTTTCAGCGGCGTGGAAAAAGCGCTATTTTCGGATCATTGCCATTTCCAGCGCAACAATACTCCCACCACCTTTCATGCGTGGATTTTCGCTCTCCTGACTTGGTCGTAAATTGAAAGTGACATTTAAAGTAAACCGCATCGTGTGGCGACTGGGCGAGAGATGATCCGCCAATGCGAGATCTTCCCGAAAGGCGATGGCGCAATCCGTTTTCTCATTCGAAACCACACAAGGATTGCGACTTACGTACAATTGACAGCCCGTTTGAAATGTGGCATCAGCGGGATTTATGGCGGAAGCGGACCTAAGCGGATTTTTGTTTCCAGTTTGTACGGGAAGAGAGTAATATTAAGAAATGACTTCGAAAGGCGATTACTTTCGAATAATAACAAACCCACGCGCATTAGAGTCTACCAGTTTAAAGTCATTGTTTATACTTGGCAAATCGGCCCTGTTTACATATTACACTAGATTCGTCACATAAAGAATTGATATTCATCAATCGTGACTGTGGTTAATATGATGAGGCAATTGTTCCAGACAATATTTCTGAGAGATAGCGATAAACGAGGAACTATGAACCAACGACTCAGCAGTTGAAGTTTTGTTTTTGGTAGAACCTTGGTTGAGTCTCTCTCTGTTTCTGTTGCTATGTTTATCTAAGAATTATGTATTAAGAGATACAGTTTTTGAGTAGAAAAGAACAAGGCTGATGCTTTGGAAAAATTCCTACCCCCAATTGTCACTTATTTCCAAGGAAAACAACAGTAAACAAACTCATATTTATAATTGTAATCATGAAGACAATATTCCAACCAATCAGATATCAGATAAACATAGTCTCATAATGTACCAAGTCTTTATCGCGTAAACATACTTGTTCACGCTTGCAACCGCAACTTTTCATGTCCAATTGTTGTCAAATGCCAAAACAGATGTCCGATGCTCGCTTGGATAGCACAACAAAATATCTTATCACCTAATACAACGTATTTCAACTATCAGAGATAATTACACGCGACAAACCGCAGAACGCAACAGCTCTCCCTATCTCGGTAATTAGCCTAAAATGCCACCTTCAACTTGGAATCCGAAGCCAGGCAGCTTCCACGTTTGTACAACAAGCCCACACTGACCGAGCGAGCCGAGCGACCGGCACGATGTTCATTATGACCATAAATGGTCCGGTTACATGGTGTACCTTCACAGCCACATCCAAACGAGAGTGAATGAAATTGGCGTAGGGTTGAAAGGAAAAACAAGCCGCGCGTAACAGCCAACGACCACATTTGGAAAAAAAATGGTACTTTCCTGCACGTTGGAGGCAAGTTTCCTGATCAACTTGCTCATGGCGGGGTTGAGATGCTGGGTGTTTCATTTCGTTTTTTTGTCTCGCGTCGGACCAGTCAACCGTGATGGATGGGCAGCGAAAATCAGCGTAGAAAAACGGGCATCTCTTGGCAGTCCGCGAGATCAGCTCGGGAAACTTTGCTGGTACTCAATTGGAATAATAGAAAGGAAAATGGGTGCATTCGATCCAAGTCGCATACTAAAATCAAGGAATGAAAGCTGTGGCTGCGGTTCGAGGAAGTGCGCACGTTTAGCTGGCGAATCACGCTTTTACGTAGTCTTGGGAAATTATCGATTTTGAGCGGTCCAAACGTCAATAATGGTGCGTTGGTGAGCTGAGACGTTTTTTTTACTTTGTATGAGTGTTGGTGTAACTTTGGGTCTGGAGAAATAAGCTATGAAAGGTAAATAATTGTTTGATATAAACATTGAAATTCTGAACGAAAACGGACGAAATGGAAACTTGAGGAGGAAAACAAATTCTTCTATAATAAAAACATAAAAATGTTAAATATACCCCACAACAAAACACCAAAAAAAAAAAAAAAAAACTTTTTTTTTCCTTTACAATTTCCCCTTTTCAAACAATCTCTTATCACTTTCTAGTTTGATCCGAGTGATTTCCTATCCCTTTATCCTGAATACTGTTTTTTAAACGGGCCAGGCATTTATTTTCGCATCAAGATTTGCTAGACTGGATGGCTTCTTGGTTGAGTTGGGACTACCTTAAAAATACAGGATTTTTACCGGCATTCGAAAGTTGATTTCACGCTATCCTTATAACAAAAGCCGCGCGAATGTCAGATTTTATATCTGGCGCAAAAACGACAATGGAAATACAATTCAAAGAATTAGATATTTACGAACTTATTGTGCTAAACGGTACTTGCAAGGTTTTACTCTTGAGCTTCGAATTGAGAACATGAATTATGAACCTACATAAGCCTACAATTAACCGATGGCATTCGATTCTACTGGCAGCCACATTTTGGGAGCCACCGACGTCAAAATATATGAGCTTGATAGTATTCAATCAGAAAATGTAAGGACATTTTTCGTTTTTGCTCGATCGTTGAATTCACGTATCTGAGCTCATTGGTGACCGCCGATAACGACACCAGCAGAGTAATACAAAGGCGTATTGTGACTGACAATCGTGCCTACTTTGGACTCCGAAGGACGTTAAAATCGTACAAAGTTCGTCAAACTACAAAATTTACCATCTACAGGACAACAATTAGACCGGTAGTCCTCTACGGCCACGAAAGGTGGACATTGCTCGTGGAGGACCAACGCGCCCTTGCTGTCTTTGAACGAACGGAGTTGCGGACGATCTACAGTAGAGTACAGGAGCAGGTGGCGAATGAACCACGAATTGCATCAGCTGCTGGGAAAACCTCCCTCGTTCGCAAAAATCGGTCGACTACGGTGGGCTGGGCAAGTGGTTAGAATGTCGGATGACAGCCCAATTAAAATGATGTCGATAATGATCTGACGGACACAAGATGAAGAGGCGCGCAACGAGCAAGGTGGATCGATCAAGTAGAAGACGACATACGGAAGCTTCGCAGACAGCGAGGCTGACGAAGTGCAACCATAGATCGAAAAGAATGCAGACAACTTCTGTGTACAGCTATGGCCACACCAGCCTTGGACTGATTGGTAAGGTAAGTACGATTGTAAAAAAATCCATTTGTCATTATAATTTCTGAACCAGGAAAGTTGGTACCGTCTGAGTGTCTAAAAATAGGAACTTCAGAGACAGTTTAAAATAGACCAAAATACGGCAAGGAAGAAGCCTAAAATATACCAAACAGGAACCTAATTTTGAGTAGCAAGTGACAAAAGATAATTCTATTTTTAATAACTACACTGATAGGCAAAATAAAGTGCACATTTCATCATTTTTTGGATTTCTCTCATTTATGTGGCTCGAAGTTAACACACCGTATTTTTTATTATAGCTTATTTTTCAAATTATTTTGAAGTTTTACTTAGAGAATACCGAAACAAAATTAGTTTTACTTAAAGCGAAAGAAATCAGTTTGTTTTTTTTTAAACAGTGACAAAAATCTGCCCACTTCAAAATTAATATTTTTCCTTCGGAAGACCCCTGTATTGTTTGTGTTTTGATATCGTAAAGGGCGATACGGTCAAAATTTGGTCAATATCAACTTGACGTATTTCTTTCAATTTTGCATTTAAAAAACCTGAACGCCCCTCATTTTGAAGGTGTGTGTGTGTAGAATGTTGCTCCTATTTTGATTTTGGAATTCACTCTTCAGTTGTCAAAATGCCGTCCAAGCAAGAAGAGCAGCGTATCAAAATTTTGCTCGCGCATCGCGAAAATCCGAGCTACTCGCACGCAAAGTTGGCAAAATCGCTAAAAGCTGCCAAATCAACCGTTACAAATGTAATTAAAGTGTTTGGGGAACGTTTGTCAACAGCCAGGAAGTCTGGATCGGGGGGAAATCGAAAACCGGAAGCCGCTGAGACGACAAAGAGAGTTGCCGGTAGTTTCAAGCGAAACCCTAACCTATCTCTCCGAGATGCCGCAAATAAGCTGGGTGTATCGTCTACAACCGTGCATCGAGCCAAAAAACGAGCCGGACTATCGACTTACAAGAAGGTAGTGACTCCAAATCGCGATGATAAACAAAATACGACGGCCAAAGCGCGATCCCGGAGGCTGTACACGACGATGCTGACAAAGTTTGACTGCGTGGTAATGGACGACGAAACCTACGTCAAAGCCGACTACAAGCAGCTTCCGGGACAGGAGTTTTATACGGCAAAAGGAAGGGGAAAGGTAGCAGATATTTGCAAGCACACGAAACTGTCAAAGTTCGCAAAGAAATATCTGGTTTGGCAAGCCATCTGTACCTGTGTACCATTTTCATAGCTTCCGGGACTGTCAACCAAGAAATTTACGTGAAAGAGTGTTTGAATAAACGTCTGCTGCCTTTCCTGAAGAAACACGGTTGTTCCGTACTGTTTTGGCCGGATTTGGCATCTTGCCATTACGGTAAAAAGGCCATGGAGTGGTACGCCGCCAACAACGTGCAGGTGGTTCCCAAGGACAAGAACCCTCCCAACACGCCAGAGCTCCGCCCAATTGAGAAATACTGGGCTATTGTCAAGCGGAACCTAAAGAAGACCAAAAAAACTGCTAAGGACGAGCAGCAGTTCAAGGCAAACTGGCTTTCTGCGGCGAAGAAGGTGGACAAGGTGGCTGTACAAAATCTGATGGCAGGGGTCAAGCGTAAGGCCCGGCAATTCGGATTTGGAAAAGCGGAAGCCTAACTGAATATTTTTCCTGAATTTTATACTAATTGAACTTGAAAAAGAAATTTAATTTGATTTTTTAAATAAACGATTTCACCGATTTACACGCGTTTTCCCTTGACCAAATTTTGACCGTATCACCCTTTAGCATGTTTTAAAGCAACAGAAGGAAAATCTGCAACCAACCTCCCGAAGAACTCTGAGTGTGGGGTTGTGGGTACCGTGCCCTTGACCCACTAAAAACTCTTCCATGCCTCTAGTCTCGGCCCCCCCTAGAACTATCTTTCGGTATTACTTCGGGGAAGGACCATTGTGCTTTTAGTACCCGCTATGTCTAACTGCTTAGGACTTAAGTAGTTAGCTAATCACTTCTGATCTGCCGCTGGTCATTGCGCCATCTGTCTTGGAGCTAAAGGACAATCTGCTGCACTTACGGCGTTTCAGATGTCCTGGTCTTGACACAACCTCTGGACAAGATTATCCTCTGTATCCGCGGACCCGGGTCACGCGGAGAACTTGGCGTGCCCGTATTTCCGCAGGAACTGTCTAAAGCAACCATCGTCTAACAGGATCTGCGTCAAATGGAAGTTAACATCATCGTTTCGGAATTAGCCGAGGGATCCACCGACCTATTGTAGAGTTCCATTTGACCATAGGTGCAGCTCTAGAGGTCTTTCGTATTCCTCTTGTGCCACGTTGCTCGAAGCGCTCTACTTCCTCTGTTATGATGATGCCCATCATACCCGCTAATGACGCAGACTGCGTCACGTGACAAGGTGCGGTACGTGCTGGCCACTCTCAGGCACATTAGCCTGTGCGTACTATCCCCAAAGCAACACAAAATTTTCTCAAATGGTTGCATCAACTTTAATGTGACTTAATTAAGTAACAACTACATAAGACCTAAGGGCTGAAGCTACTAGGATTGGGCTTGTCATCAATACGTCAAAGACAAAATATATGACGGGAGGAGGCTCACGAGAATAAAGTGTTAGCCGCCCACGACGAGTCAGACTAAAGGTGTTGAAATTCGAGGCGATTTCGAATTCGTGTATCTGAGCTCATTGGTGACCGTCGATAATAACACCAGCAAAGAGATACAAATGCGCATTATGGCTGGCAATCGTGCATCTTTGAAATCCAATCGTGCAAAGCTCGCCAAACTACGGCACGCAAAGATCAAGATGGATTGATCATGTTGAAGTCGACCTGCGGACCCTTCGAAGACTGCGAGGATGGCGAAGTGCAACCATGGACCGAATAGAATGGAGACAACTTCTGTATACAGTAAAGAACCCCGGCCTTGGCCTGATTGGTAAGATAAGTACGTTTATTTGCTACTCATGTACATAAAGATTGGACTCGGAAAAAAATGCGACACTTCGTTTTGGGTGTAACTTATTAACGCGAGTGTATAAATAATTTTGGGTAATACTAGCTAAAAGTGTTATGTTTGTTTGTGCAAAATTTTATCGCGATCTGTCAAGTAGTTTTCAAGATGCATTCGAAACAAGAAGCTACGCCAGCAAATCTTGGGCGCGGTGATCGATAATCCTGGTCAGTCGCACAGATGGATCGGCAAAAGGCGTGGAATCCACCATTCCACCGTGTCCCGCGTTGTGAAGATGTTCCAAGAGACGAAGACCATCAAGCGGCGCGCTGGCAGCGGCCGAAAACCGAAAACGGAATACCCAGAGAAGGCGCGGAAGATAAGGCAGTACTTTAAGAATAACCCGAACCTTTCCACCCGAGACGTGGCCAAAAAGGTAAATTCGTTGAAGTGGTTCGTCCAGCAGACCATGAAGCGGGCTGGGCTACGTGTTTTTAAGGTCAGGAAGGCGCCAAACCGGACTGACAAGCAAAACACGGTGGCCAAATTGCGTGCGCGGAACCTGTACCGTGAGTCAAGCCAGGCTGTCTCGTCATGGACGACGAGACATATATCAAGGCGGACACCAAACAAATCCCCGGCCTCGAGTTTTTTGTCGGTACGTCCCGCATGAAGTTTCCGGAAAAGTTCCGGAAGACAAAGATGGACAAATTCGCGAAGCAGTACCTGTTGTGGCAGGCGATCTGCGAGTGCGGACGGTGCAGCAAGCCGTTCGTTGCAACCGGCACCATAAACGGGCAGATTTATCGAGAGGAATGCTTGCAGAAGCGCTTGCTGCCCTTCCTCCGCTCTCACCGTGGTCCCACGCTGTTCTGGCCGGATCTCGGTTCGTGCCATTACGCCAAGCCTGTAATGGATTGGTACGAAGCGAAGGGCGTTAATGTGGTCCCGAAGTAGGCGAACCCGCCAAATACACCAGAACTTCGTCCGATCGAAAAGTTTTGGGCGATAACGAAGAAGAAGTTGAAGAAAAGCGGAAAAACATTCAAAACCGATGAAGCTTTGACGAAAAACTGGGAGAAATTGTGTAAGGAAGATGGACAAAGCCTCGCCCAAGATCTCATGAGCAGTGTTAAGAGAAATGTACGAGCATTCAGCTTGGGGGAGGAAATTCAATAATTAATTATGCCAAAACATAGCTAATATATAGTTATTTAAGCCCTGAAAATTTGAAAAGTATCGGATTTAAAATGAATTTTTCCGAGTCCAGTCTTTATTATTTGGAATGGCACCGCACCATGCAGTCCACATCAAAACGGTCATCAATCGTAAAACAGTGCAGTGGGCTAAAATCACCTTCATAGGTGATACTCAAAGGAGTTCTCTGATGACCTAGATCACTTGAAAATTAAGTTGGGCTACCAAACATGCATCCATGAGACAAAATGAGGCTTTGACAGTTGTGAATAAGTCAGGACAGCCAATTTGTTACAGTGGTCGATCTCAGTGGTTAAACTCAAAGTCTATAAACCGATACTCTTAGAAGTTCTCGGATGACCTGACATACTTGAAATTGAATAAAGACTGCTCAACATGTATTCACCTAAATGGAAGTATTCCGCTTGTAAATCCATAGAAAAAGTTCTTCTGTTACGCGAATTGATCTCTTGATCTATAATCGAAGGAATAATTGGATTATCTGGGGAACTTTATAGATTAAATACATGAATCTAAACAAGTTCGTTGATGACAAAAAAATTTATCCTCGGCAACGAAAAATCCTTGAGGATTGCAAGACTGCAATCAGGTTCCTGGGCTTGTCTGTATATTTACATATATGTGATGTGATGTATCTTTACATATATGTGATGAGGCGGACCAAAAGTTAATTTAAATCAAATTATTAGGGCAACGAAGACGTTTGCATACGTCACTGTTAGCTCTGTTTACTTTTCTTCATATTAATTTGATGACTGAATATTTTGATAACTTAACTTAACAGTTCCACATACTGACATAAACAACATCAGGGTAAGGCCATCATCAATATTAAAATTCAACTCAAATAGTTATATTTAATTGTGCTGCTAATAATTCTTCTTCTTTTTCTTTCCGAGAAGGTAGCTTTTAGCTTTAGGCTGGTTCACCACCGGAGGGACGCACCTCCACCCTACATATCGCACTCATCCGGTAGGTAAAAATTTGATTTGGAACGTTTGAAACATTTGCAAATTATAAATGACTAAATATAATTGCACTGATTCAAAACTTTTGGAAAACGACATCACAAAGATACTTCCTTTGAAATAGCTTGTTTGAGTGGCGAATGTCCTCTTCTTTATATTTTGTTTTCTAATCCGTTCAGACCAAGGTGACAAAAGATTGAAGAAACTACAACAAGGCATTTCGGGCATACAACGATCGGAAATAGTTGAAGAATTTCTTCGAAGATTTGCAAAATCTAGCTAATGGGGTGGACAAAAAACTATAGCGACTGCAACAGTTATCTTCAATATAACAATTGGCATGTAACACTAGTGAGGATCTCTAATCGTTTTCAAAAGACAAGAAGCAGCATTTGGCGGTAAGAGAAAAGTTACTAAATAACAATAATTTCAGAGAAATTTCCTGGCATCAAGGTAAGAAATCAACCTTATAACTAGATATTCAATTCAAATCATGAAAAATGTGGGACCATCAGGGCACCCATGTGAAACAAATTGAATAGGGAGCTTGGGACTGCCTCCTCCCTTAACATTTTAAGGAATGAGGGCGGGCTCTTCGACGCCATCTATTTGGTTTATTCTGTTAATCGAGCGGTCGATTCTATCGCTGTTTACACGAACTTGCTTCTGGAAGTGGATTCTGTTGTGTGTTCCCACGGATGGACCATGAAGATCACAAACAGCTATGCAACTTTTATCAAATCGTTTTTCGAATTATTCCAGTGCTATAGGAAACTCTCTTGCTGCAATAGATGGTGGTGTCTCATCATAATGAAAATGATTTACCGAAAACCCCATCTCAATGTATTGAGTTGAACTCAAGAGACTTATAGTGCCAGTATTGTTCTACTATAGGACGCTTAGACCTTGTCCTATTTTGAGAGCGCTTGAATAATATGTATGCGTTCAGTACACTTGTACATAAATGTGAGCTTCAAATTCATAGTAAGCGACCATAAATGTTGAATATTGTATTCCATAGACTAAATAACCGACTAAATAGAGGGGGCGACCCCGGTGTAGTGGTTAGCATCCATACCCCTCACGCCAAAGTCACGAGTTCGAATCTCACTCCCGGACAAGTTACGAAAATACCCAAAAAGGCATTTGAGTGACTACAACGGAAGATGAACCTGGGCTGAAAATCTCGATAATCAAGAAATTAAAAAAAAAACGGCTAAACGGAAGTGATAACTCATACTCTTCACTCAATATGATTTACACAATCGTTCAACCTAGTAAACTTATCTTCCTAAGCGCAATCGTAGAAACCTACTTTGATTTCAACAGCTCACTTGAAAGATAAGCTATCGAAATCGTAACATAGGCCAGATTATTTACTCCAGCTCGTTTTTCACCGAGCTTCTTAGTGCTCCAACATATAACCATATAACGGAACTTCCACATTCTATGATTTCCAGTTTCCTGCCTCCTACCACCAATTACCAACCACCTACATAAACCACATTCCGCAAAAGCTAGAATGCACTGCAAGAACAAGTTTGTGCTGATGAAGATGTAAGCAAGCACTAGAAGTTTGTAGAGCAGATGTTGTGAGCACCTCTCGCCCACCTCCCACCATTATTATCTATTGAATAGCATGGAAATCGAGTCTTCAGTTCGTTTGCAGGCTTTTCACCACTCACCCATGGGAGAAGAGATCCAAACTTTTGAAAATTTTGAGAAGCCTCAACTAGCATCACGAGTGCTCAGAATCTATCAGCCCTAGATTGGAAGTAATTCAACCGACGTTCTTGGCCGTACCGTATCGACAGAACGAAGTCGGTCAACTTTAACAGTTATGTGGTTATCAAGTGGCTTTTTCGAGATATACTAGTAGTGATTGAATTCTTCACGTGCGAAGAGTGGATTTCTTGTTCGTCACGTTTCAATATTTGGAAAAGTTATGCCTCCAGTTCGATGTGTTCAACACCCACTACAACGAACAGTTCACGGTGGTTCCAAAGCAGAATTTATGATGACGAAAATATACACGTTTTAGTTGTTTTATATAGACCTACAACCTCCACACCCCTCAGTTCACTGATTGCTAGAAGATTCGAAGAAAACCCATTCAAGCCGAAAAGAAAAATCAACCAACCCATTCGTCCCTCATCGGTGTCAAGTGTGCACTGCTCACTTGAATTTTCAAGTTCCAACGCTCATTCCAGTTCAAGTTTATCTTTTCCCAGCCTTCATACCGATGTGCCATATCGTGAGCGGGCGCGCGATAACCATCAACCAGCAACGCGCGCCGGACGAAGATAGGGTCGCGGCGAGAAATGCTCTTAATCGAGAAACAAAAGCCGACCATACTCTACACACTTACCACTAATGAGCGAGCAGCGCCAACTGAACTGGGCTCACTTGCGAGAAGCTTGGATCGTCTTATCAGCAGCGATGCTGGAAGCTGTAGAATCTGTAATCGGGAGAGGAAAAAGATTGATTAGTATTGCAAAATAGACATCCATGAGGTTGTTGAGGATTTGCGTTTTTGATTGGCATTCAAGTGAGCATGTGAGGGAGATAATTGAAATCGATGGTAGATATGCATACAATTTTAGCTTAGTTATTTCTTCGCAAACTTGCCAAAGCTACACTCTTGCTTTCGATATTGAGGAACTACGAATTATATGTCGACAATTAAATGGGCGTTTAAAGAATAAAGCCTATCCACGTTAAAATTCGGACACTAAGATAATGATAGCATATAAAATGTAGTCTAAATTAAACCAACCCGATTGTTCATATCAGGATAATAGAGTTATATATATACACTAAAAACAGTTGATTGAGATGTTAATCCTGCTTTCTGTAAAATTCTCTAACTTTCTGTGGTACACCCGCCATCAGATCCCATACAGATAAAGGGTGTCCCACAGCGAATTGCATCACGGAAAAATCGCTGTTCTATGTTCTATTAGTGATGATGATGAGATGATGAGACTTACGTCAAAGCGGACTTCCGGCACCTTTTGGGGCAACTGTTCTTCACCGCCCAACACAAGTTTGATGTTCCGGAGGAAGTAAGGAAGCAGACACTTTCAAAGTTTGCCAAGAAATACATGATTTGGCAAGCGATCTGCTCATGTGGCAAACGGAGTGCGCCGTTTGTGACAACCGGGACTGTAAACGGGGAGATCTACTACAAGGAGTGTCTACAGAAGCGTCTGCTTCCTCTGTTGAAGAAACACGAGGGCCCTACGATCTTCCGGCCGGATCTAGCTTCGTGCCACTATTTAAATGTTGTCCTGGAGTGGTACGAAGCAAACGAGTCACTATCGTACTCAAAGACATAACCCCCCCCCCCCCCCTCCCCCTATCGAAAAATACTGGGCAATTATGAAGCAGGCACTACAGCATCCCACAAGCACTCCAAGGAGGTCAAATCATGAAGATATGAAGAAAAAGTGAGTTTCCGCACAGAAGAAACTGCAGCCAGATGTTGTACAGAACTTAATGAATGGAATTAAGCGTAAGGTTGCGAGCGTACGGTAATGGTATTGAAGTTGAATAATTTTGTCCTTTACCTAGCGGTAGTGGTTCTCAATCTTCTTTTGAAATCATCGATCCCATTTGTTTTCTACTTAGTTTCAAAGAGTTTTCGCTTAACTAGAGCCCAGTACGTATCTTTTGGGCGAAGTTCTGGACAGTTTGGTGGATTGGCTATTTTTGGCACGTATTTGGGGGAGGTAGCTCATCAAAACTTCCGGTCCACCTCAAGTCATTTTGCTATGAGGTACCAGGTGGGTCTCCACCGATTGCCTGTCGATCTGCCCAATATTGGAAGACGTCTGCATTCAGTTATCTCAAATTGTAATAATCCGTCCACTATATCACAAAATATTGCGATTGTTAGAGCGGATTGGAGATAATAAAATCATTGTTTATACACACTTAGAAATTATGAATTTTACGCGAGACGTAATTCATGTTTGTAAAAAGTCGGAAAACCCCCAACCACCACACCCACAAACAAAAATTTTTAATTAAATTTATTTTCTCTCCCCTCCACCCCTCTTTTTTTTCTAAAAGGCCGCTTGCATGCGTCGCCCCCACAACAAAAATTAACACAATATTTTAGTAGTGTGGAGCACAACTCCCCCCCCCCGGCAAAAACGACCCAAAAAAAACAAATCCCCAAAAGCCCCAAAACCAATTCCCGCCCTTTTTTTTTATCAGGTCCCTCAATCGTAGTTTTAGATGGAGTAGTGTGGGTTGTTCTTTATATTTTATTACTAGCTGAACCCGGTGCGTGCGCTGCTACGCTTGCAACTAAATGAAGGAAAATTTAATATAACTGTCACGTTTATGGTTTTTTTTTTCGAAATGAGTTTTTTTCTTCTTGAATAAGCAGGGGTTCAAACTTCTATCAAAACATGCTTCTTACCCGAGAAATACACGGTTTGTGTTTAAGTAACCTGGATAATTCTTATTTTTGGTTGAAATTTGTGTTTCATTTGTATGGGCCCTCCCTTTCAGAGGGGGGTGGTTTCTCAAACCACCATACAATCATTGACTTCAAAACCCTCCACATGTCAAATTTGGTTCCATTTGCTTAATTAGTTCTCGAACCATCACACTGGGCTCATCGATTATAATAAAAATGTGAGTTTCATTTGTTTGAAGCCCCCTCCCCCCCTCAGAAAGGGAGGGGTCTTGAACTATCATAGAAACATTCTTGCCTTCAAAACCCCCCACATGCTAAATTTGATTCGATTTGCTTGATTAGGTCTCGGGTTATGATGAAATTTGTGTCTCATTTGTATGAGAGCGCCCCTTCCTGAGAGAGAAGGGGTCTCAAACAATCATAAGAACCTTCCCCAGCCCCAAAAACCCCTTCATATAAATTTTCACGTTGGTCGGTTCAGAACTTTCCGTGTCTATAAGGGTCTGACAGACAGAAATTCATTTTTATGTATATAGAAATCTAGCCTCCAAAAACCTCCATATGCTAAAAGTGGTTTCATTTACTTGATTAGTTCTCGAGTCATGCAGAAATTTGCTTTTTATTTGTAGGGGGAGCCCCCCTCCCCTTCAAAATGGGGAGGGGTATTGAACTGCTATAGAAACATTTCTTGCCTCCAAAAACCTCAACATGCCAAATTTGGTTTCATTTGCTTCATAGGCTCTCGAGTTATGCTAAAAATTATGTTTTACTTTTATGGGAGTCTACCCTTCCAGAAGGCGGAGGGGTCTCAAAACACCTTAGAAACATTTCTTGCCTTCGAAAACCTCCAAATGCCAAATTGGGTTCCATTAACTTGATAAGTTCTCGAGTTATTCCGAAATTTGTGTTTCATTTGTATATGAGCCCTCCTTTCAGAGAAGGGAGGGGCTCGAGTCAACTTATAAACATTTCTTGCCTTCCAAAACCTCCACCTGCCAAATGTGGTTCCATTTGCTGGATTAGTTCTCGAGTTATGCAGAAATTTGTGTTGCATTTGTATGTAAAACCCCCCTCCCTCCCCCTTCCAGATGGCGTAGGAGTCTCAAACTTCCATGGAAACATTTCTCTCCTCCAAAAACCTCCACATGCCAAATTTGGTTCCATATGCTTGATTGGTTCTCGAGTTATGCACAAATTTGTGTTTCATTAGCATGAGAGCCCCCCTCTTACAGAGGGCGGAGGGGTCTTGAGTTACTTTAGAAACATTTCTTGCCTTCAAAAACCTCTACCTGCCAAATTTGGTTCCATTAACTTGATTAGTTCTAGAGTTATGCAGAAACTTGTGTTTCATTTGTATGGGAGCCTCCCTTTATAGAGAAGGGAGGGGTCTCAAACTACCATAAAAACATTTCTTGCCTCCAAAAACTTCCGCATGCTAAATTTGGGTTTCTTTGCTTGATCAGTTCTCGAGTTATACAGAAATATGTGTTTCATTTGTATGGGAGCCTCCCTTTCTAGAGAGGGGAGGGGTCTCAAGCTACCATAAAAACCTTCTTTGCTTTCAAAAACTCACACATGCTAAATTTGGTTTCTTTTGCTTGATTAGTTCTCGAGTTGTGTAGAAATTTGTGTTTCATTTGTATGGGAGCCCCCCTTTCCAGTGAAGGGAGGGGTCTCAAACCATCATAAGATTATTCTCCGGCCCTAAAAATCTCTGCATACAAAATTTCACGTCGATCGGTCCTTCCGCTCGCGAGTTAAATCGTGACAAAGGAAACCCCAACTCATTTTTATTATATAGATTAGACTATTATTTAACATACAACTAAATGTATTATTCTGTAAATTTTAAATTTCAATCTTTATTTCAGTGAGCGAGCAAATTATTGCCAGACTTTTGGTTCAAATGCCAAAAGTCCACCCACAGGCAAAAGGAGCATAAACTAATCTTTCTAGCATCTATGCTCCCAACGATAAAATACATGTACATGCTACGCAGTTGGCCTGGCCAGTGACAAGAAAAATGATGCATTCAAGAAGTCGTCATTTTCCAGGATGCTTTCAAGAATTGGCTGCGTTAGTGTGCGATTAGATTAGATTAGATTAGATTGGCTATTTTTGGCACGTATTTCACCTCTTGTGCCTTATACCATTCCCGGACGGATTTTGCAGTGACAAGAGGTCAAATCAGACAAAAAAAAAAGAGCTGGAGAGCCTTATAAACGGTATCAACATTGTTTCTCATACACAACCTTGTAGATAGTCACATTTCGCACATAAAGGATGGGATTCTCATTAATGTCTACCACCTTCTTTTCCATTTGGCAGGAGCATACTTTTCGGTTTGTTCCGCTTCCAACCTTCCGATCCACATTCAAGCGCTGGTCAAAAATTGCAAACACAAAACACGGAACTTTTTGGTAGTTTTAGTTTCTTGGCAAGATCGCGTACCGACAATATCGGACTTTGCTGCCGTTCGTTCAAAATGCGTTTGCGCACTTCCACTTGATTCGACGGTATTTGGTAAAATAGCCAAATGCAACTAAATAGACTGTAAACATCTTGTATAACGAAATAAAGTGAAGAATTCCAACTGTTGTACAATTTAAACGTTTCAGCGATCCGTGAAATAATTCAAAACCTACAATGAAAGAAATGAGTCCGAAATTTTACGTGAGAAATTGATACCAAATTGATAACATATTTTGAAACTATCTCAATAAATTTGATCACATTGCAGAACTTGTTATCAAGATGCTGTCAGTGATAATAATAAGATATCTAATGCGTTCCTTGATGTTATTTTGGCTGTTAATTTACCCTAAAGGATAACATATTCTGTAATCAATCAATGATAACCTGGTACTAGAATGTGTTATCATATTGGTATAATCCTTTGCAAGGGTAGGTGCCGTTAAACAGTGAAGCATTTTTATCACTAAATACAGCTTCGAAACATTTTTTTTATCATTGCATATGACAGTGCCGAGTGATATACAGAATCATAGATAGCATAGATGAACCTTAAATGACAGTGAGAAACAATAATAAGTAGAGATCAGATCTTCTCAATATGCAATAAATTCAACTCAATATTCAACATTCAATTTTGACAACAAGCTTATACGTGAGAAGGAGCTGATAAAAGCATTCCCTTCGATACACGTGAAAAAATGCAAAATACGCAGAGGCTAAATTTCAGCGAACTTCTTCAGCCAGTAGAAAACTGATGGTTTTCTAGATGATGTATTTTAAAGCTTCAAAATGAAAGTATGAAAGATTCGTTCATCGAATCTTAAACCCGATTAAATTGACTTAAATATAAACAACTCATGCAAACATTGAAAGTGTTCAAAAAGAAAACAAAATTATAAAAGTTTACAGTTTAAAAATTGTCTTTATGTGGCAATGGAAACAATGGAAACTCCCATACTGCTGTGTAGCAATGATACAATTTAAACTCCAACTGAAAAGTAAATTCCCTGGTTTTTCCTAACTTTCCAGTTTCTCAGGAAAAAAAATACAGAAAACTAACCGCAGATTTCACAATCAAAATTTTGAAATTAGATAACAACCATAGTTACAGCTAATTGGATGTTAGTTAGCATAATAGGCTTAGATTCCCTTTGTAGCACGGAAAGTAAGTCCGACATGTCATTGTAAGAAAGGAAAATCTGCAACCAGACTCCTTAAGAACTCAGGGTGTGGGGTTGAGTGTTCCGTCCCATCGACCAACTAAACACATTCCCGTGCCTCATGCCTACCCGGTCTCTTCCCTGTCTTCGGCAGCAATACTATTGTCTAGTATTTCCAAGCGCCCGGGAAGAAGCCTCGTCCATCCATCTTTGCATCACTACCCTGAACATTTCGGGAGCCAGCAGAATGCCGTCTTGATGGCCAATTTCGGTAAGCCATCTGGGCTTGGCCCTTCGTTCACCTTTAGCGACTTTCCTACCACAATGAGTTCGACATTCGTAACCGACGTCTCGTCTCCGCGGTGCTGTTATCATCGCCCAAGTGATTGCGAATGTTCGCCGAACATTCTTCCACCGCTGTGTCAGCGCTATGGCCTGGTATACTGGAACGCTGGTCATGGGACAATTTTACGGCTATGGGAGGCCAGGGACTCGGGTCGTGGTGTGGAAAGAGTCCCCCAATGACCACCTTCAGTAGCTTTGGTGATTGCTTGGGTGGAGCTGTTGTACCTTTAGTTTTGGTCATTACCACCCGATAGGCGTCACCCCATGGGTTCGCATTGGCTTTCGAACACAGGCCCTCGAAGCAGACTCGTCTGCTGGCCTTTATCTCCCTCTTTAGCACAGCCTTGGTGGTGACTAGCGCCACGCGACGCCCCATTCTTTTGGAATCCAACCGCGCTATATGCATCTTCAACCGCTTTCTTCTTCTTGGGCGGAGGTAAATTCTACGGAGGTGCGCAGTCGACTCTGTCCACCAATACACCGGAAACTCTAGGTTTGACCTACCTAGGCATAGTTGCATCGCACACACGAGTTAGTAGCGCTACGAGTTTCCGCTCGAGAACCTCTTTAAATACTTCTTCATCGAAGTATGATCAAAGCCTTGTGGACGATACTATAGTGAGCTGCCAAGTGGTCGCTATGAGTTTAGCTATCCTTCCAGTTGTTCGACAGCCCAGGGCTGCAGAGCGTCACGTGTTTTTATGGTAGGTACGTTTGGTAGGTCTACGTTCAGCTTGACCAGGGCTTCAGACAGGATCTCCCACCTTGGGTTGGTAAGGTGGCTGCCCCAATCCAGCGCCCAGGCGTTGAAGTCACCCGCTATTACCAACGGATTTCGGCCAGTTAGCTCTGTTGTCATCCGATCAACCATTTGTGAAAACTGATCAATCGACCATCGACCATCTTGGCGGTGCATAACAGCTGCAGAAGAACACTCCATTCACTTTTACAACCGCGAAGCCCTCGTTTGAGGTAGACACAACCTCCTGAACCGGAAACTTGCCCGTCGTCTATAATGCCGCCATATTGGACCTATCCGCAACCTAGTTGCCGTTACCGGCCGGGATGCGATATGGTCCGGATATTATGGCGATATCCGTTGCCAACTTGCGAACGGTCTGACACAGTAGCTGCTGAGCTGCCTCACAGTGGTTCAGGTTTAGTTGGGTTACCTGCACTACGATTAGCTTCGTGGTTTACCCTTGTAGGCCGAGCAATTAGGGCCTCCCGTGACGAGCTTGTCATCTGGTTTCCCAGAGCAGGTCATACATTTGGGGGGCTTCTAACAGTCCCGAGCCTTGTGGCTTTTTCCTTCGCACCTTCTGCATTAGTTGCTCCTTTCGGGGCCCTTACACTCCATATGCTCGTTCTCGAAGCACTTGAAGCATGCCGTTGGCGGACGGTGTGAACTCAGTAGGCAAACGGACCACCCCAACTTGAGTTTTGCCACTTTTAGGACCGAGTCCACGGCGACTACTGTCAGCCATATCGTGACCTCTTGGGTCACAGGTGGAACCTTTCGTAGCCGTATGGCTATTGTGGCTACCTCGACCCCACACTGGGCCTTGATGGCCGTGGAGGTTTTACTTGCCTCTGTGATCTCGTCCAGGTTTTTAAAAACTGGATAGCCACTAGTATGTCTAGGGCATGCTCTCCACTTCCGCTCCCAAAGCATGTTCGGCCAGCTTTTTATAGGCTGGGCTTTTAAACTTAGTGTGCATCTTGAGCTCTAGGATCATTTCAACTGTGCGGGTACGGTGGATGCTCCGCACATCGGTCTTCACGATGAGGGCCTCGCCACGGTTCCGCTTCCGCGCCAGGCTTCCGTGGCTTTTCTGTTTTAGGTCTTTCTTTTTCTTTCTTTCTTTCTTTTTCGGACCTTGGTCCAGAGATTTTCCTTGCCTCTTGAAGGGTCGTCACTCGTACCCTTCTTTTCACTCCTTTCAGTACTGGAGCCGGCCCTGGCACTTAGGCCACCCTCGGCGTTTGAAGCTACCCTCGCCGACGAACTGGGTCTAACGCTTTGGTTAGGTTAAACCCTCCGACCCCAACACCACGTTCGCATATGTCCCCGAGCCAGTGGAGCCGTCCGACACCAGCCGCTTCTTAGGGGCACCGGGTGCGACTTTCCGGGGTGGGGTGCGGCTTCCCATGGAGACAGACGCATCCGTCTGCGTGTCCTTGCAGGCCGACTCTCTAGCCTTTTCCGCAGCCACTAGCCTTGCCATTTCTCTGGCCCTTTGATCGGCTAGAAGCTTGGCTTCCAGTTTGTTCTTCTCGCGGCATACAGCCTGAATGGACCTACTAAACTTCAACAAGCTTGTTTGAGGTCCTTGCTGATATTGCTACGAGTGGTGGTGGTCGCCTATATCGATGACCTGATCCTACCGGGCCTGGATGAAGAGGAGTTGTTGCAGAAGTAACTTTTTCAGAAAATCCGTGTGAAGTAATCGAACAATTCGATGGAGGACGATGCGGATAGACGGTGGAATGAGAAGGTGAAGTTCGTGCAGAGTGTACTCAATACAGCCTCAAATTCTACCACTAAAGTATCCCCAACTACACTCGTGATGTCTTACTAGCCAAAGGACGCAGAAGAAATGCTACGATGAACGACGTCGACCAGCTGCCAGTTACGGGGTGGACGACCTGGTGCTGGTGGTGAAGGACCAATGCATTGCAGGAGGCAATTGTAAGCTGGAGCCACGGTATAAGGGGAAGGTTTATTGTCACCGGAGTGCTACCAAATGACCGCTACCGAGAGGCTTAGGTCCCGGGACTCAGCGGTCGCCCTTATTCAACTGTGTAATTGGTGAACCACATGAAGCGATAGTGCAAAGTGGTTGATTTAGATGAGGTAAAATTAGTCGGTGGAAGTCGGATAAGCGACGAAGAAGAAATTTGAATTCGAACATTTGGTTATTTTGAATTGAGTTATTTAATTGAACATCGATGAGGACATTTTATATGTCGGGATGTCCGATTGTTAGGGAATTCATAAGAAATAGTTGCTGAATTGTATAACACTAATACTATACCAAATGAATTTTTATCTATATATATAACAATGCATTTCTGTCTGTCTGTCTGTCTGTCTGACCATAATAGGCTCGGAGACTACTGAACCGATCGGCGTGAAAATTTGTATGCAGGGGTTTTTGGGGCCGGGGAAGGTTCTTAAGATAGTAAGAGACTACTCCCTCCTCTGAAAGGGGGGGCTCCCATACAAATGAAACACATATTTCTGCATAACTCGAGAACTGATCAAGCAAAGGTATCCAAATTTAGCATGCGGAAGTTTTTGGAGGCAAGAAATGTTTTTATGGTAGTTTGAGACCCCTCCCCTCTCTAGAAAGGAAGGCTCCCATACAAATGAAACAGAAGTTTCTGCATATCTCAAGAACTAATCAAGCAAATGGAACCAAATGTGGCATGTGGGGTTTTCTGGTGGCGAAAAATGTTTCTATAGTGGTTTGAGACCCCTCCCCTCTCCTAGAAGGGGTGCTGTCATACATATGAAACTGAAATTTCTTCATAATTCTAGATCTAATAAAGCAAATGGAACCAAATTTGGCTTGCGGGGATTTTAAAGGCAATACATGTTTCTACGATGGTTCGAGACCCCTCCTCTCTCTCTGGTAGGGTGGGGGGGGGGGGGTCTCCCATGCAAATGAAGCACAAGTTTCTGCATAACTCGAGAACTAATCAAGTAAATGGAACCAAATTTGGAAGGTAGAGGTTTTGGAAGGCAGAAATGTTTCTGAGGTAACTAAAGACTCCTCCGCCCTCTGTAAGAGTGGGGCTCTCATACTAATGAAACACAAATTTGAGCATAACTCGAGAACTAAACAAGCATATGGAACCAAATTTGGCATGTGGAGGTTTTTGGAGGAGAGAAATGTTTCTATGGAAGTTTGAGACTCCTCCGCCATCTGGAAGGGGGAGGGAGGGGAGTTTCCAAACAAATCCTACACAAATTTCTGCATAACTCGAGAACTAATCAAGTAAATGGAACCACATTTGGCAGGTGGAGGTTTTTGAAGGCAAGAAATGTTTCTAAGTTGACCCGAGCCCCTCCCTTCTCTGAAAGGAGGGCTCATATACAAATGAAACACAAATTTCTGAATAACTCGAGAACTTATCAAGTTAATGGAACCCAATTTGGCAAGTGGAGGATTTCGAAGGCATAAAATGATTCTATTGTGGTTTGAGACTCCTCCGCTCACTGAAAGACGGGGTCTCTCATACAAATGAAACACGAATTTCTGCATAATTCGATAAAAATTAAAGCAAATGGAACCAAATTTGGCATGTGGAGGTTTTTGAGAGAAATAAATATTTCTAATGTGGTTTGAGACCCCTCCGCTTTCTGGAAGGGGAGACTCCCATAAAAATGAAACATAATTTTTAGAATAACTCGAGAGCCAATGGAGCAAGTGAAGCCAAATTTGGCATTTGGCATGTTGAGGTTTTTGGAGGCAAGAAATGTTTCTATGGCAGTTCAATACCCCTCCCCATTTTGAGGATGGGGGGGGGGCTCCCATACAAATAAAAAGCAAATTTCAGCATAACTCGAGAACTAATCAGGTAAATGAAACCACTTTTAGCATATGGGGGTTTTTGGGGGCTAGATTTCTATATACATAAAAATGAATTTCTGTCTGTCTGTCTGTCAGACCCTTATAGACTCGGAAAGTTCTGAACCGACCAACGTGAAAATTTATATGAAGGGGTTTTTGGGGCTGGGAAAGGTTCTTATGATTGTTTGAGACCCCTTCTCTCTCAGGAAGGAGCGCTCTCATACAAATGAGACACAAATTTCATCATAACCCGAGAACTAATCAAGCAAATTGAATCAAATTTGGCATTTGGGGGGTTTTGAAGGCAAGAATGTTTCTATGGTAGTTCAAGACCACTCCCCTTTCTGAAGAAGGGGGGGGGGGGGGTGGGAGGTGCTTCAAACAAATGAAACTCAAATTTTTATTATAATCGATGAGCCCAACGTGATGGTTCGAGAACTAATCAAGCAAATGGAACCAAATTTGGCATGTGGGGGGTTTTGAAGGCAATGATTGTATGGTGGTTTGAGAAACCACTCCCCCCCCCCTGGAAGGGAGGGCTCCCATACAAATGAAACATAAATTTCTACCAAAATTGAGAATTATCCAGGTTACCTAAACACAAAACGTGTATTTCTCGGGTAAGAAGCATGTTTTGATAGAAGTTTGAACCCCTGCTTATTCAAGAAAAAAAAACTCATTTCGAGAAAAAAAAACCATAAATGTGCCAGTTATATTAAATTTTCCTTCATTTAGTTGCAAGCGTAGCAGCGCACGCACCGGGTTCAGCTAGTCTATATATATAAAAATGGATTTCTGTCTGTCTGACCCTTATAGGCTCGGAAACTACTGAACCGATCGGCGTGAAAATTTGTATGCAGGGGTTTTTGGAGCCGAAGAAGGTTTTTATGATAATTTGAGACCCCTCCCATCTCTGGAAGAGGGTGGTCCCATACAAATGAAACACAAATTTCTGCATAACTCGAGAACTAATCAAGCAATTGGCATGTAGATGGGTTTGAAGGTAAACAAGGTAAACAATTTGTATAGTCGTTTGAGACCCCTCCCTCTTCTGGAAGGGGGGATCCAATGCGAATGAAACACAAATTACTGCATAACTCGAGAACTAATCAAGCAAACAGAAACAAATTTGGCATGTGTGGGTTTTTGAAGGCAACAAATGTTTTTATTGTCGTTTGAGACCCCTCCCTCTCTGGCAGGGGGAGTTCCCATACAAATTAAACACAAATTTCTGCATAACTCGAGAACTAATCAAGTCAATGGAACCAAATTTGGCATGTAGAGGTTTTTGAAGGTAAGAAATGTTTGTATAGCCGTTTGAGACCCCTCCCTCTTCTGAAAGGTGGGGGGTGGCTCCCATACAAATGAAACATAATTTTCTGCATACCTCGAGAAGTAATCAAGCAAATGGAACCAAATTTGGCATGTGGGGGTTTTTTAAGGCAAGAATTGTTTGTATAGTGATTCTAGATCCCTCCCCCTCTGGAAAGGGGGGCTCTCATAAAAATGAAACACAAATTTCAACCAAACATGAGAATTATCCAGGCAACTTTATCACAAAATGTGTATTTCTCAGGTAAAAACCATGTTCTGATAGAAGTTTGAATCCCTTCTTATTCGAGAAAAAAAAAAACTCATTCCGAAAAACAACCATAAACGCGCCAGTTCTATTAAATTTTCATTCATTTAGTTGAAAGTGTAGCAGCGCTCGCTTCGGGTTCAGCTAGTATAATATACAGTAACCAAAATATACATTAATCAGTCTATTGCAAGCCACCGGAGATATCACTTTTAATCCGAAGCGTCTTTTTTCCCCAGAGGTATCCCAAGTCCACTAGGTCTGTCGACACATATCTTACCCATGTTCGAACGATTCTTGAGCTGTTGCACCACTTTCATGGCCATTTTACAGTCCATTGGACCACTTTTACGACCCCTCGCTTTCTTCCTTCGGGCATTCGGACGCTCCTTAAAGTTTCTGTTCACACGAGACATAGTTGTATTTGCAATTTCAACCTTTTTAGCGATCCATCGGTGGGACTCTAGATTTTGATTGTAAGTGCACAAAATTTGTTCACGGACGGTTGTTCAGACTACATGGCTGGAACTATTGTACGTATAACTATGAAACTTGATAGATGTAAACAATACACTATGAATAAGATTTCTTCAGGTTTTTAATTATATGGTTGAAAGGTTACAGAAGATTTCGGTGTGCCATTTTTTTCGAATACACCCTTCATACAAAGATGTCCGTAAGGCTACAACTCGAGTCCAGTTCGGCGAATCTTTTACTCGTGGTTCCATGCAATTAAAGCATTAAAAATCCAAAACACAGAGTATCGATTTTTTAGTACGTTCCCGTATTTTTCGAATACAACTTTTGCAACTGAAAATCACAGCAGAAAATTTCCTGTTTGGACTTGAGTTCAATTTGGTTCCAAAACATACCAGTAAGCAGTTTTTTTTTCACCCGTCTTACTTCAGCTGACCAGAATGTATTGCACAGGTCCATTTTTTCCAATTTGTGTGTGCGAAAAATATTCAAAACTGTCGACCAATTTTTTAGATATGTACTAAAGAGCACGTAAAAAAACTTGCACTCTGTTGAAAATGACTTCTTCACTCAAAAGCACAACCTACTCTTGCTGCTCCCAGATGATTGCATATAGCATCTTGTAGGCACTTTCCATACAAGGACTTTAATTTAGAAAGCGTTCGATCTGAAATTACATGTTCTAATGGAGAATCGAATGTGATGATTATTTTACTTCTTCCAGCAATTATCTGTCTGCTAAGATTTATTATGTTCATTTTTGTGTTAATCTAAGAATTATGCCACCCATCAATTTAAACAGTTTTCCTTAACATTCAGCTCAGTAACAGCATTTGCTCCTTTTGCATAACTATTTAATTATTTAACAATGCAACCAATTAGGCCAAATTTTATAGCTCATATGCAACGCGCGCTTCGATCTGTGTAATATCGAATGATCGCAGTAATTTTGCTCGCACGAATCTCACGCAAAAACGCAAGGCACTCAATTATCGTTTATGCATTTGATTACAATATACAGCTCGTTTAAAATTTACAAAATGGTCATTAGCATCGAAGAATGTAGCACACCGATTGTTAGCATGAAAACATCACACCCTTGACTGCGACCGAACGCATTGCCTTAGACCTGCTATAGACCACGTTGCATAAGGCCACTTGTGAGTTCAACAACAAAAAAATAAATGTGCAAGCACGCCTACCTTCAGCCACTATACCGAGCGACTACTTCTGCTAGCAAACTCACTCTACTTAGAAACTATTACTACAACCCTCAACTACAAGACCACAGCACCAATCGTTTTCTAGCGCTTCCCCAGGCGGCGGTGGTTTGCCAAGACCAAGAAGTCGTGCGGTTAGATGAAGAAATCAAGGTCTCATTTGCACCGAAATCTTCCCTCCGTGGCTGTGCACATCATTGCCATAATGACGCCCATCATAAATTGTTATTTTTTTACTTTATACAAACCACGGCAAGATAATTATTCCGCAGCCAGCGGGGGATCAATCTTCAGCTTGCCTTCGTGCTCCGTCATAATTGGGCTTGCCTGTTTTTCATTGAAGAACACTACTTTGAATGATTTTGAAGCCTGAATTGTGTGTCATGAGCCATTTCACCCGCAGCCGTCTACGCGTCTTTCGTCGCTGAATTCATTAATCGCCCGCAGGCCAAGCCCATCCAGCTCAATCAGAATTCCTGCAAAAGTTCCACCCATCGCAGTCGCAGGAACGACGCTAAGAAAACAAACGAGGTCTTCCCAAGCATCGATTCGATGAAGCTATTTCCACATAACTTTCTGGCATCGATCTAGCATAGCATGATTTAGGGTATTTCAAGCTCATTGCAGGCTCTCGAATTAGGGCTCTAGATTCTCAAGTTGTTAGTATCGTTCTTAAATTCAAAACAAATGATTTTCATTTCACTTAGATCTGAAGAAAACTTCTTCCCCACCCTCCCCTACAGTAAATGCAGGTTAAAAACTAATTAACACGTTCGACCACGCGTGTGCCCGGCGGCTCATTTCGATATCAAGCAATAACGCCGTATCGTGTACAACCGAGGCGATAGACGATATGATGGGTGTTGCTGCGGCCGCGTTTTCAGAACTTTCGTGTGTGCGAAGGTGTCCGAAATGGTGAGAAAATACGGTTCACAGCCGAACAAAACGGTTCGACGAATTAATTGCCGATTATTGAATGAGGCAGCCAATCAGCATGCGATCGCGATTGCTTGCACTTTTCTTCAACTCAGTGCTAGAATTAAATTGAGCCGACTACGACCGGCCGGCAGGCGCCGATGTGCACACATGCAGTTTGCTGGCTCGGCCCGGTGCAACATTTGCATCGAATAATTTCATTTGGGCAATCTGGTTAATTTTAGCGGTGCGTAATCGATGACTGTTTGTTTCGAGATGTACGGTCTGTTGAGACATGTGTGTAGAACCGATTGCGATTCGGTTGTTTTGCGAGCTGCAGTTGTGAAAAACGTGGTGTGTTCAACATGAAACATATGGGGTTTTTGAACAACGCTTTGAAATCTGATTTTAAACTCGAAGCGTTGTACTGGACGATTTGGTCGTAGACTTTACTAAACGTCCAGCAGCATCTCGGAAATTTTCGTAGTTTCACCGCTTGGAGTGGCTTTGTCAACATGTAAACAATCATGTCATCTGTGGGGCAGTAAACCGCTTAAAATTCTTCGTTGGTCTGCATCTCTTGAATATAGTGATTCTTGGTGTCGACTAGATCAAAATAATGAGTGAAAGTCTTAAGCTACTGATATACCTCTCTGAGAACTTCTAATGAACTTTCTTGTGGACTTTCTTCGGATTATCTTGTAATTTTTCTAGATGTTCCATTTCTTGACAGTTCATTTCTGGCTTCTTGTAAACTTTCTTCAGATCGTCTAGGAGATAATCATAGTCGTTTAGGAGGTGGAGTGTTAATTTATATTAAAAATGGAATATCTTACAATCTGGTCACTAAATCCAATAATGAATGTGGAATAGCCAACACTGAATTTATTTCCGTTGAGGTGTTTGTTCAAAATGGAAAATTACTGTTGACTGCACTCTACAACCCACTGGAAATAGACTGCACTGAAACACTTGAGTACTTGCTGTCAGCATATGTGACTACATACAGTTATGTTTACTTTCTGGGTGATTTCAACACAAATCTTTTAGGTAATTTACCAAAGTCTGAGAGATTTCATAACGTACTATCAACCAATTCAGTCCAATGATTAGGGAGTGAACCGACATTTTCCCATAGAACTGATCGCAATTGGACTTAATACTGACAAACGATGCTACTAAACTGTTAAGATTCGGTCAGATAGAAGTTCCTGTACTATCTAACCACGATCTCCTGTTCGCATCTCTTGATTTTGAGCATAATAGGGAAGATGTACCTATATTAATCTCATCATTTTGCAATGAATCCTACTTGAAATATAACGATATACACGTGACAGGATTAGTTAGTAATGTTTGTTGTAGTTATTTAACGTAAGCAAACATTATTAGAAAACGAAACCGATCCTTCAACTGCCCAATTGTTTGATTCATCGTAGGATGAATATAGGAACAATGAGATTAATATGGGGGCAGTTTGCCTACAGGCCCTAAAAGCATACAATATCGTGATTATAATACTATGCAAGTTGATCTATTAGTAAATGCTTTTTACTCGGTCGACTGGAGTGGTTTTTATTCTTTGAATGACTCCAACCAACAGTTGGAGCTTTTTAATTATTTATTGATAGATTTACACAACAAATTCGTTCCTATTCGTACTATTTCTTCTAAGAAGAGGGTCAACCCTTGGTTCACCTCTGTCATAAGTAGAGAAATCGTAGATCGCGATCTGTTATACAGGAAATGGAAGAACTTCAAAAATGATTCTGATCTTCGTGCTTTTAAGAGAGCACGTAATAAAGTAAATTATCTCGTACGATCGGCTAAACAAAACTATTTTGCTGACAGGTTAGACATAAATGTCCCAACTAAAGAATTGTGGAAGAATGTTAAGAAGCTAGGAATAAATTCATCAGAACACAAATGATCAATAGATATACTACTGATGAAACCGTTTTACGTATAACAACATCGTAGTTGATTATTCTAATGATACAGCTCATGTTGATCGCGAACATTTTTACTTCGATAGAATAAACCAATTTGACGTTGTTAATGCTATGAATACAATCAAATCAAACGCTCTTGGTATAGATTATTATTATTATTATTTATCTTATTTATCTGCCTACACCACAAGAAACCCCCTCCCCCCCCCCCCAACCACAATCCCGTGCTTATCGTCCGGTTTCCCGGCGCACATCAAGCATTTTGGGGGCCCTTTGCAATTCCGCGCCTTGTGGCTTGTGCTGCCACACCTTCTGCACATGTTGCTCCTATCTAGGCCTTTGCACTCCCAGGACATGTGCCCGCTTTTTAGGCATCTGAAGCATACCTTCGGCGGCTGGTGTAGGCTAAGTGGACATATGGACCATCCCACCTTCACCTTCGCCACGTTCAACGCCGCGTCTGCGTCGACTGCCGCTACCCTCATGGTTGCAACCTGGGTCCCAAGTGGACCCTTCCGCAAACGTATGTCTGCGGCGGCAACCTCGACCTTGCACTGCTCCTTGAGCGCAGTGGAGATCTCCTCTACCTCGGTGATCTCATCCAGATTCGTGTGTCTGTGTGTCTTTACAATCAATCTCCCACTGACCGGCTGTGCTTTTATGGAAGAAACTTGTCTGCATTTCTTCAGTAATTTATATGTGATCACTATGTGCAAACATTTTTAGCCCTGGAGATTGAAGGTGACAGCTCTATTGAAAATCCAACGACCCATTTCAAGAATGCCTGTTCCTACATGTACATTCTGAGGTCATCTTCATATACAATAAGCCCCGCATGAAAATCTTCACACATCAAATGGATATGTGAAGAGTTTTCACACTTCCAGAATCAAAAATGGAAATTCTTGACCCTGGCGTGTAAAAGATGCGGTTTTTATTGACTTTTCCCAAAACCCTTTACACAGCCCCGATAAACCCGGAGGGGAAAAACTAAGACGAATTGGTTTTCCAGTTTGGTTGACTAATTGGATCTTCTCGTACCTGACAAACCGTAGTGCATCTGTGCGACTAGGTGCGACACTTTCGGTTCCATTTGTTATCACATCAGGCGTTCCTCAAGGTAGCCATCTCGGGCCACTTCTCTTCGTGCTGTTTGTGAATGATCTCTGCAATGAATTGAAGTCTTTCAAAATAATGTACGCAGATGACCTAAAAATTTTCCGAGTCATAACATCCCTGGTGGACTGCTGTGCATTGCAGATGGACGTTGACAATGTCTTGGATTGGTGCGCTAGAAATGGAATGGAGGTGAACGTTAAGAAATGCAATGTAATCTCGTTCACTCGGATACGCACACCAACAGTCTTCGAATACTCAATGCACACTGCCACGGTAGAACGAGTCACGCTAATCAAGGACTTAGGAATAACGCTTGATTCCAAGTTGCGTTTTGCTGAACACATATCATCTGCTATAGCAAAAGCCTTCGCTGTACTAGGACTTATCAAACGTAACACCAGAAAATTCACCGACGTGTATTGTCTGAAGGCATTATATATATCTCTTGTTCGTAGCTTACTAGAATATGGGGTTACAGTTTGGGCCCCATATCATGCCGTTCAGATTGATCGCATAGAACGAGTACAACAAAGTTTCGTTAGATATGCACTCCGAAGGCTTCCTTGGCGAAATCGATTCCTACTGCCGCCTTATGAACATCGCTGCGCACTCATCAATCTACCAACTCTACGAAGTAGGCGGAGAAATCTACAACAACTTTTCGTGTTTGACCTGCTTGGACATAACATTGACTGCTCCGAACTCTTGGCAAAGCTCAATTTCAACGCTCCTTCAAGATCTATTCGGAGAACGCAATTTCTTCGACGCTCTGTTCATCGTACACAGTACGGGCAGAATAACCCTCTCGATGTTTGTTGTGCATTGTTCAATGATGTTTACCACCTGTATGATTTTAATGTAAGCAAGAATACTTTTAAATTAAAGATAAGGGATAGTAATTAAGTCAATGTCTGTGCGTTATATTTTTAATCGAAGACAAAACAATAAATAAATATAGTAAAGTTATATTTTTGTTTTTTTATAAAACCCCCCCCCCCGTTCTTTTTTTTTCTCGGGGGCGCCCGCGGCCGGGGGGGGGGGGGTGCCACTAAACCCAAAAAAGGGGAAAAAAAACCCCCCCCACGACCCCCGCCCCACCCCCCCTATGGGGGGGCTCCCTTTCCCACCGCCCCCCCCACCCCCCCCGGAAAAAGTATATTTCCCCCTTTTTTTTTTGTTGAATGAAGGAATTTTTTTTTTTTTTTTTCCCGCGAAAACGACGCAGCAAAAGCAAAACACGTAATTTTCAAAGAACGGCTTGCTGCGATTCCTTCCTCGGTGATCTCATCCAGATTCTCATCAAAATTCAAAATCCTCGCTTATCAAATTCTAGTTACGAATCTGCTCGATTGCTGACTTTCACTTTTTTCAGCGTCAGCTCAATGCGTTTGCCAGCTGGTGCAATTTGAACCGAATGGTAATGAACCCTGCCAAGTGCTCCGCTATCACGTTTTCACGCAAAAAGCAATCGATAATGTTCAACTACGACCTGCTTGGTTCGTCAATCGAACGCGCCAATCAGGTAAAAGACCTGGGTGTGATCTTAGATTTGCAGCTATCACTCAGGCAACAGATCACATATATTGTTGATAAAGCGTCTAGAACGCGTTCCATTTCACGGACGACGAACGATGTAAATACGGTAAGGATGGTCTCCGTCGAGCGCTTGGGCATAAAACCGTGTTGGTCAGGAGAAATAGTCTGTGAATAGTCATGAACCAGCCTTTGAAGGCTGACAATTAGTTCGAATAGCTTGGATACAGCAATTAGTGCAGCAATCCCACGATAGTTGGCGACGAATCGTTTGCTTCCCTTTTTGTGTATTGGGAAAACAAACGACTCTTTCCAGCATTCCAGAAAACACACCGGAAATAAATGACAAATTGAAGACCGTAGCCAGGGGCGCAGCAAGTGTGTTAAGGCAACGCTTCAGGACAATTGAAGGAATACCATCAGGACCGCATCCAGTTGAGGTTTTCATCTGCTTCCCGGCTGAAATCACCATATCACTATGGATAGTGAGTGCAAAGCCAAATACAGGAAAGCGGGGAACATTGCTAGTAGCCGCTTCGAGGCCCTCAGCATCCAGAATTTCGTCGCAGAAGACACTGCTGAACTGCGTACGGAACAAGTTGGCGATATCCACGACAGGGTCAGCTTCATGCGTGCCGTCAGTCATAGTGGAGGGTAAACCGGTTTCCGGTTGTTCATTCACGAACCGCCAGAAGCTCTTCGGTTTCATTTTGAGACGACTATGCAATTGATACTGATAAGAGTTGTACAAGTGGTTATTGAGGTGTTTGTAATCGTCGTTGGCGCGTGCGTAGTTTGTCCTCATAGAATCGGTGCGATATTTGATGTGTTTCCTCAGGGCAGCCCTTTAAGCTCGTTAGAAATGCTTGAGGTCGAATGACGAACAGGAACTGTCTGGATAGCGGATGTGCCATAAAATCGTGGTGAGGTTAAACTCTCCCACGATGACGATGTTGTCGCTGGGTTCCATTTGTGACACAATCCAATCCAAAGAAATAGTGTGCTTTTCGATCAAGCTGCTGTCACTAACACGATCGGGGGCATATAGACCACGCAGATAAACAGAGTCCCGGTTTTGGTGGATATCGCCACCCGAAGATGTTCAACCGTTGAGTCTTCGGGAGGCTTCAGAAGTCGAGATTTGAATTTTGAGCGCACGGCAATAACAACATTTCTTATTGCTATTGAGCAACAATCGGTCTAGCCGGTAGACATAATACGTGTCGTCGAACAGTTGCTTCGATATTTAGCCAGGTTTCCGTGAAGGCGTAAACATCGTAGCATGCGTCACTGCATGCCAACTGGTACTCGGCGAGCAAACTGTCAATATCACCTACGTTCTGGTGGTACAGAAGGGCTATCAATGAGGGGGCAGAGGATTTGGCAGGCAGCGATCTGAAAGATGAGGCAGCAACGTCATTAGAAGAAGGATACTTGCCATAGATGGCAGCTTGGCGAGCCCTGTCCCCATCACTAGACCAAGGGCCAGGACGACTTTGAAGGCTGGAACTAGCAACTAGAACACCATTGAAACCGGCAGTGGGCACAGCTGAGCTAGGAGGGTTCAGGGCTTCCAAAACACTTTGTGACATGCGTCCCAGACCGGTTGAGGTGACGGTCGATGTAGGTTGATGACGAGCATGGGTGAGATGACAGGTGTGTAGCGGGCTGGCGGGCGTTGATAACGGCGGTCTAGTGGAAGCATCATCAGGAGAAAGAAGGCTGGAATCGAAAGATTCATCAGGAAGTAGTACGCTCTACAAATTGCGGTTACCTGCCTGAATTCGCAGCTTGCAGAACCTCTTCGTCAGAAACGACATCAGGACCGCGACGACCACGATGAACGACGACAGCAAAAGGCGGGACTGTGTCGAGCTGAGAAGGGGTCTCCATGGTACTGTTTACCGCACGTCGCGGTTTAGTTATTACTCCACATCTGCCGACGCCGACTGAACAGTTCGGGACGTACAGTTTCCAAGTGGAGCAAGAGTCGGAGTTTGGGAAGGTTTCCAAAAATTTTCGGCTGAACTGCTATCCTTAAATTCCCAGAAATAGATGCCTTTCGGCCATGTTGATGAAGAGAGAGCGTTTTCCTTCAGATCTGCACTCAGTCCGATTTTGAAGGATATGAAAGAAAGTTCTTTCCGTTTGCTGCTAGTTTAAAACCTCCCGGCTATGCGTTGCTAAAGCTTGTACCTGCTCGACGGTTACATCGCGGGAAATTCGTAACAGGTACAGCCAAAACATTCAGCTCGAAGCTTGGTTTACGCAGCAGCACCAGCTTTTGTCGCTTTAAGTTGTCCAGGAAGCGGCCTTCGTCGATGTATTTCTGCAATATGGTCCTGAACATATATGAGTTCTTCTGTATTGCTGTAATCAGAGCCAAGTTTGGGATTCCATCTGGTCCTAGGACCTTTTTCTAGGGAAATTTTTGCTAATTTTCGAAATAAATCCCAGCTGACGATTAGCTTTGTCCACGATGGCAGATTAGTGGAGTTTGAATATCAATTTGCAATCCAACAGCACTTCGAGATCTCTAACCTTTTCCACACGTTCAAGTTGCTGCCCATCTATGTTGTAGTCGTACAGAATTGGGGATTTTCGCCGGCAGTAGTAAATGATACAGCACTTGAAGACGCTTATTCAGAGGTAGTTCATGCAACACCACCGCGCAAAGCAGCTTAGAAGTTCCTGAAATTCTCTGCAATCCACTTCGTTACGAATGACGAGGGAAACCTTCAGATCATCGGCATATATAAGTGAACCTCCATTTGCAAGCAGGATAGTCACATCGTTTAAAAATAACGAGAACAGCAATGGACCTAACTTGCTTCCCCGTGGTACACCGGATGCAGGAGTGAAGGGCAGAGGTTCTACTGATCCTATCTTCACACAGAGGCTTCTATTGCCAAGGTACGAACGCAGCCAATTACACATCCTTTCCGAAACACCCAGTCGAAGTAGTTTGGCAAAAAGAATATCATGGTTCACAGTGTCGAAGGCAGCCTTTATATCGGTATATACAGCATCTTCTTGCGCACCGTTGTCGATTGCACTGATGCAGGTCGATGCGAAATCGCAAAAAATACTGTCCACCGATCGCTTTGGGAAGAAACCATGCTGTTTTTCACTAATGTAAGCGCTGCACAAACCGAACGTCACTTTGTAGACGATGGGTTCCAAGCATTTTGAGCCCGATGAAAGGAAAGTTATTCCACGATAGTAGGATACATTAGTCTTGTCGCCTTTCTTAAAAACAGGCCGCATATGGCACCTTTTCCAAACAACTGGAAACTCCTGCTGTTGAAGCGATTGGTTGAAAACAGCAACGAGTGGTGCAATCAACGAAGCACAACATTTTTTGAAGATGCAGGCTGGGATTCCATCGGGACCAGGACAATAGGATGCCTTAAGCTTCTGTAACGCAAACTCCACCATTTGCTCATCAACTTGGAAGACATCTAGATTAACCACATATCGTGGTACAATATGATTGGCAGCGTCCATTTCCTCGGCGGTTGGAACATGGCTCACAAATACATTGGAAAACTGCTGGGCAAAAAGATCACATTTTTCACTGGCACAGCTTGCGTTGATGTCACCAAGGTGCATCGATGAAGGAAGCCCAGTCTCCTTTCGCTTCGAATTGAAAAAACTCCAGAATCGCTTTGTGATCTTTTGCTTTCTTCTCACGTATTGTTTGAACAGAAAACGGTTGTATCCACGGTAGATACGACTTGCCTCATCAAATTGTCGTTTTGAGAACGGGCAACTTAGGCGACAGTACTGTTGCAGCAACCTGAAACGTAGACGACGCAGAATCCCGAGATGTGGGTTGGATCATGCCGGTTTCCTAGGCGGCCTGTTCAACGGGACTGTTTGGATGATACAGTTAAGAAGAATGCTGTTGAATGAACTAATTGCAGCATCCACAGTCACGCTCTCATAAACTGTGGACCAATCACTCTGCGAAAGTAGAACGTTCATTGTTTCAAAATCGCCACGACGGAAGTCACGGCCAGAGAGATCTACTTCTTCGTGAAATAATACTGGCGATGGTAATGCCACAGAGAATTCTACCCGAGCAACACACAATCGTCATTATTAGTTGCAACAACTTGATTGTGACTCAATTTAGTCACACTCAAGTTATTTCAACTTATTTGCAACAAGTGTGCTGCTAGGGTAGAGCTGGATGGTAGCGATCAAGGGGGACTACATGTTCTGCCGCTAACGTAGCAAATCCATTGATTTGTTTGCAAATTGTCTCCAAAATCAACTCCTTCCATTTCTGAAGTCACAAAATGGTCCTTCGATGTTCTGGCCGGATTTGGATCCATGTCATTACCGAAAACATGATTACATTTCAACATTACAACGATATTTTTTTTTTAATTTATCAAACGAAGTTTTAGAAAATGTTGTTGTTGTTGTTGTTGCTGTTTCGTATTTACGTGACTTTTAACCTGAGGCTGGTTCGTCCCCCGGAGACCTGGATCCTACATATTGAAGCCATCAACACATGGGCCGGGTTCAACGGTTTTACTTCCCTTCCGGAGGAATACATGATCAGAGATTTTTCGTCTCATTTATTTCAGCTTACATACGTCAGTTAAATTTTAGGATAAAATTGAGTAAAATGCTCGACATTTACGATTGACGCCCTCCATCAGAGCGTGCATAGTCGTTTCCGGTCCGTTTTTTATCAGTTTTTTTTTCAGCTTCCTTATTGTTTCCTTTTCGTTCATCGCCTCTCCTTTGGTCTTCCGAAGTTCGCGCTTCATCATGACCCCATAGGTTTCGATCGAACGTAAGACAGTTTGGTGGGTTCATGTATTTCGATACAAAATCCACAGAATCAACCGCATACCATTTCTGCACGATTTTGGAGAAGTGGCATGAAGTCAAATCGGGCAAAAACATCGCACAGTGGGCAAAAATGGATCCAAAATCCCATTAATTTAGACGGCGCAGGGTAGGAGTCCTGAAAAATAGCTTATCTTATGGGAAAAAATGCGGGAAATCGAATGGTGTTGATTTCATTCAGGGTTGAACACAGTAAGTGTCCCATTTTGCCCATTTCTCCCCTCATTTTGGATGCAAACTAGAATTACCCAAAAACTAAATTTGGTGCTACTATATTGAACTCAAATGAACTGTAAATTGGCAGGAAAAGCTGATGATCTAAATGGAATCAATTTTACTTTGATCGGATGCCAGGAAGTGGTCCACTTTACCCGAGTCTCCTCTCATACTTGAAAAATCTCAAATACCATGCGGTTTTGTGGATCAGCGCTAGTAATATTACTCTCATTTGCACTGTTTTTATGTAAAAACTTCCGAAGTATGAGAGGAGAATCGGGTAAAATAGACCCTTTCCTGAGGTCAACCCTTAACGAAACCATCGCAATTCAATTTTCCGGACGTTTTTACATAAGTACAGTTCAAGTGAGAGTAATATTACTAGCGCCAATGTTCAGAACCGCATGGTATTTGTGATTTTTCAAGTATGAGAGAAGAATCGGGTAAAGTGGGCCCTGCCTGTGGTCAACCCCTAAACGAAACCGTCACCATTAAATTTTTCGGACGTTTTTACATAAAAACAGTACAAGTGAGAGTAATATTACTACCACCGATCTTCAAAACCGCTTGGTATTTGAGATTTTTCAAGTATGAGAGGAGAATCGGGTAAAATATACCCTTTCCTGAGGTCAACCCTAAACGAAACCACCACCATTCGATTCTCCAGACGTTTTTCCATGAGCATAGTGCAAGTAAGAGTAATATTACTGGCGCCAATGTTCAGAACCGCATGGTATTTGATATTTTTCAAGTTTGAGAGGAGAATCGGGTAAAATGGGCCTTTTCCTGAGGCCAACCCTAAACGAAACCATCACCATTCAATTTTTCGGACGTTTTTACATAAGTACAGTGCAATTGAGAGTAATATTACTAGCGCCAATGTTCAGAAACGCATGATATTTGAGATTTCTTAAGTATGAGAGGAGAATCGGGTAAAGTGGACCCCTTCCTGGCATCCGATCAAAGTAAAATTGATTCCGTTTAGTTCTTCAGCTTTTCTTGCAAATTCACAGTACATTTGAGTTCAATATAGTAGCACCAAATTTAGTTTTTGGGTAATAATTCTAGTTTGCATCCAAAATGATGGGAGAAATGGGCAAAATGGGACACTTACTGTGTTCAACCCTAAATGAAACCAACACCATTCGATTCCCCGCATTTTTTTCCCATAAGATAAGCTATTTTCCCCCCCCAATATCATATTATATCATTTTATGTACACTAGGGTGCCAACCAAAACCGACTTTTCGAATTTCAAAAAAGAGTAGTGCTCAAAAGTTTTGTCTTCTCAAAAGAAGTCCCCATGCAAAATTTGAGCTCAATCGGACTTCGTTAAGTGGACCCCCAAAGCGGTCAAAGTTTGACTTTTTTGACCCATGAAAATTTTCCCAAGGTGGGGACATGAAATTTCCGAAATCGAAATTTTTTGTTTGATGCCAAAGGTCTTAGAAATGCATGAAACGTCGAGAACTGGTGTTAGCTCGAAAAAAAAATTTTTTTTTTTGAAAAAAATCGACTTTCTGGGACTTGGCCAATTTTTGAGTTGGGAGAGTGAATTTAATTTTACTTAAATGATTTGAATTCAACTGCTGAGATATTCATGGCAATAGTATTGAAACATATCCTATATCATCGTTGGCAACTGCTAACATATTATATGTGATATTTCATTAGGGTGGCTCACTTAATTTCCATTAGGGTGGTCCTTTTTGATGAAAAATTAAAAAAAAAAAAAAAAAAATGAATTTGAAAGAAACGTAGAAGATAAAAGTATTGAAACATCTCTTAAATCATCATTAGCCACTGTCAACATGTAATATGTGATATTGCGTTAAGATGGCCCACTTATTTTCCATAAGAGTGGTCCCTTTTGTCGAAAATTAAAAAAAAAATCCGAAAAATCAGAATTTGAATGGGATATTGAAAGCAATATTATTTCAACACCTCTTTCATAAGGGGTAGGCCATTTTCTAAACTAGATTCATGATATTTCTTTAGGGTTTGCTCATTTTTATTCCATTAGGGTGGTCTTTTGAAAAATAATTGAGAATTTGAATGGAATAGTGAAGACAATAGTATTTACACATCTCTTGTGTCATCGTAGATCATTGTTAACATTTAATATGTGATATTTCATAAGGGTGGATAAATTGCTTTCCATAATGGAAGTCTTTTTTGTCGAAAATTTTAAAACAAAAACAAAAAATTTAGAACTTGAATGGGATATTAAGGACATATGTATTTAAACATCTCGTATGCTATCATAGGATACTGTTAACATATAATATGTGACATTTTACCAGGGAAAATTTCCTCATTTTGCATCAAGGTGACCCTTTAAGTTAGAAATTTGAAATAAAAAATTGACATACAACACTTCATTAAGCTACTATCATTGATGTTTTCTGTTGAATAGTCAAAATAGAACGTATCAATACGATAACATACAACACAAACAGCCGTGATCGAAATATGGATGAAAATAAAATATTTTTCATGTAACTAAATTATGACAATAGCTTGAAACCGGGATAGGCGACAAGGAAGTGCAACACAAGTTTTATGTTCATATTTTTTGAAAGAAATTCTCCCCCCAAAAATACATCTTCTTTCTTTTTGTACACTTCTTTTTTCTCCAAAAAATATTATAAAAAATAAAAGAACCACTCTAACGAAATATCACATATTACATGTTGACAGTGACTCATGATTATTTAAGAGATGTTTAAATATTGTTAACTTCTATATTTTTTCGAATTCTTTATATTTTTTTTTTAAATTTTCATCAAAAAGGACCACCCTAGTGGAAAATAAGCGAACCACCCCAATGAAATTTCACACATAATATGCTATCAGTTGCCAACGATGATATAAGTTATGTTTCAATACTATTGCCATGAATATCTCAGCTGTTGAATTCAAATCATTCAAGTAAAATTGAATTCACTCCCCCATCTCAAAAATTGGCTAAGTCCCAGAAAGTCGATTTTTTTCAAAAAAAATTGTTTTCGAGCTAACACCAGTTCTCGACGTTTCATGCATTTCTAAGACCTTTGGCATCAAAAAAAAAATTTCGATTTCGAAAATTTTCATGGGTAAAAAAAAGTCAAACTTTGACCGCTTTGGGGGTCCACTTAACGAAGTCCGATTGAGCTCAAATTTTGCATGGGGACTTCTTTTGAGGAGACTCTTTTTTTACTCTTTTTTGAAATTCGATGGTCAAATTTTTCCCATACATTGGATTGGCACCCTAATTACACAGAAAAAAAGCGTTCCCGAAAATAAAAACGGACCGTGCACTAGTTCACGTTTTCAGGATTTTTTCCTGTAAACGTGTTATTTAGTTCATGATTACGTGCTTCAGCTCACGGTGTATTTTTGCTTGTTCTCGAATTCATGACTACAGTGCCCGGATTTGGGCACGGATTTTTTTCCGTGTATATCTGTTTTCTCAAGGCACGATGCGACAATCCAGGAATTTGCATGTGAGTTAGCAAAATCCTTTCGCGAACGGGTTTTTGATTTTCTTCCATCTCGACTGGAATCTCACTCACAACTACACAAGTGAGTGGATGTAAACAATACACTCTGAAGGGCAAAATTTTGGTCAAGTATGAACCAAGTTACGCAAGTTGGAAAGTTTTTCAATAATGATCGACTCACTCTGTGGTTTACTCGTTCAATTCAATACTCCGAAAGTTTGATGGCAACCGGATGAATTTTGTGAAATACATATACTGTTTATTTATTCCAAATTTTACATTATTTTACATTCATATATTAACCTAGGTGCTCCTGTTAAGTAATTAACATTTCAACCTTATATGCTATCATTTATATTATATCTAATTGTGTTAATATTATTTTTACCTTGTCTATTCAGTATTTTTAACAGGGTTCCTTTTGCCTGCGTGTAAGAATAATTATTGATTTCTTAAAACTAGTTCTTATCTATAGAGAGAATTGATCATTGCAAGTGAAGACTGCAATGATTTTTGTCTAAAATTATGAATTATTTTGTTTGACATTTCTTCTAGAGTCTCAACGTTTGAAATTCTATGTAATTCAATAGTACTGAACCAGGGTGGCAGCTTCAAAATCATTTTCAGAACTTTGCTCTGAATCCTTTGAAGTGCTTTTTCCTAGTAGCACAACAACTAGACCATATTGGCACAGAATAAAGCATGGCCGGTCTAAAAATTTGTTTGAATATTAGAAGTTTGTTCTTCATACAAAGTTTGGATTTTCTGTTTATAAGAGGCTATAAACATTTATATATTTATTACATTTGGATTGATTGCCCTCAATGTGATCTTTAAATGTTAATTTTGGATCAAGTATCAGTCCAAGATATTTTACTTGATTTGACCAAGAAATTGGAACTCCGTTCATAAATACATATACTGGATAATTACAGCGCGCGGTATACTTTTAGATGGGAAATTAAAGTAACGAAGAATTCATGATTTTTAATCACGAGTACTCACTTATAAGAGGCGTTGTAATCGTACTTGACTGTTTAGAATTTTTGGCCAACACAGTTGTTGATGCATAACACTACGTACTTACTAATTTATTCCTCAAAAGATTAACGTTGTTTTACAAGCACGTACCTGTAAAGAATAATAAAAAAGCAACAGTTAAATAGCGAACATGCAAACGTTTTTTTATTTCTTTACTATTGAGATTTTTAGCTTTGGTCTGGTTCACAAGTTCAAATCTCACCCCCGAACAAATCACTGAAAATACTCAAAAGGTGTTTGAGTGACTATGAGAGGAGACATAGGCGCTCAAACACCTTTGGAGTATTTTCAGTGACTTGTTCGGGGTGAGATTTGAACTTGTGGCTTTGTCATGAGAGGTTACTTACTATGCCGGGGTTGTTCCCACTTATTCAAACGTATTAATGCTAAAGAGCATAGTTCCCCAAACATAAATTTACTTCAAATTGTCAATACCCCAGCGAATTTTTATTCGTTTTAGTTAACTCAGCTGAAACTGAAATTATGTTCTAGTTTTTTTCAAATACGAAGCACCAAATCATGGCAACATCACAGCTAAAAGAAACAACTCTTCAACTTTCTATTTCAATGTTGGATGCATTCACAGCAAAGTAGGATGGAAATATCTCCATCTCCAAAATGTGCTTGCGTAGTCATACCTCCCCGGTATAATCTAATTTTGTCGCCCGTTAAAACAACACATTTCAGTGAAAATCGAGCCAACTTTGTTTACAAACGCACACGTCCGTATCTGCGCACTTTATAGTAGTGTACTTCGCCTCAAAGCAAAAGCATAGACTTTAGCAGTTTGTTTACTCAACAAATTGTTTAGATAAGACAGCAACAATCGGTTCCATTCATGACACATATAAACGAACGTCATCTCCGCTCGGCGTACTCCGCAGTTTTTACGAGACCGGAGGGGTAATGAGTATGCTTAATACTGGCTCACTACTAATTCCAAGTCCAACCGAGCGCGGGAGAAGCGCCTCATACCTCATACCAATAGTAGTGACTCGAATTAATCAGGGCTGGTGTCTTTATGAACCGACCGACGACGGCAACGACGCAAAAGTGATGCATGTTGGCCTTACACGACGTACAAACCATGCGTTGATTGCCTTCTGTCCTGATAGTAATAATGGGCCACGGAGCTCTATTTATGGCTCGAAAGGACAACTGTGACACAATCTGTCTCGTGATTGCCGCAATAGACTTCTCTTCAAGTACACCAGCACCTCGCGGCAGCGTTGGAAAAGTTCGCATTGCCTGTTGCACACACGTCACCAAAGGATATTTGTCAACAGCTTTGTGACGCTACAACAGAACATAATTAGCTCCACCCTCGCATAATTATGAAACGTGCTCGAAAGTTAAACCTTTGAATTCAATGAACACTCTATTCAAAGAGTCATACAATTTGCAGCAGAATAACTCCCATAACCAACAAATGTTTTGCAATCGCTGACAAGCGACGGGGAAGTTGTAACTACTGAATTTCTACCGATTAGTCCGCTGTCGGCGCAAACTAGAGAGCCGCCATTGTTCGATCGAAAACAATAGTCAAAACATGTGTATCATAATTGGAGTTTATGACTATTGCACGTTTCATCGGATGTCAGGCTTGCAATCTCGGCATGTGGAATAGTTTTTGTTTGGGCGGTAGAACAATACTGTTTTAGATTGAAATTGATGCTGGGTAACTCTAGGAAAATGCTTATATTGCCAGTATTAAAACGAAACGCTTGAGCACAGTGCGCTGTTAACGATTCAATGCTATCAAAAAACGACTTACGAAAGCGAGTGTTTCTCCAAATTGCCACAATGTTATAAACCAAACGAAGATTTCACATTATCCATCCATCTAACCTTGACTTAGCTTTGAATGGCAGTCGGAGAAAAAAAAAAAAAACCATGACCATTATTCCAGCGAGGAGCGTACAAAGCAATTAAGTCTTCGACGATAAACATCGAGAGGAAGTGAAACTTATGAATTGCTCCCCCGCAATCAGCTGCTCAATTGGCAAACAAACATCGCCACGGATCAGTCAGTGGGTAATGTAATGCGTTCGATTGCGAAAACTTGGAAAATTTCCTCCCAAACCCATATCCGCACGTAAACAAACTCGAAAAATCAGATTTTCAAGGTCCGCAGGCGCCCGCCACTTGACCGTATCTCTTCTTTTTGCTCATCATGCCGGACGACCACATCACATCTGGTGCCGGACTGAGGCGGATGCGACGGGAAAGATGGCCAGGGGGGAGGTAAAATGGCTTTTAACTACTTTCCGATGGTGTTGGATGTTTCCTAATCGCGGATGCTTCGTATGTTGGTACATTTGTTTTCCCATCTCCTAGCCTCATGCTAACAGTAGTCGGAACGAAACCGCATCTTTTTATGACCCAGGATTGGTGGTTTCAAGAGCACCGTCGTATCGTGGCTAAGCGGCGCTTCAGAAATCAACCAACAGCTACAGAAACCTGCAAAAACATCCAAATGAAAGCCGCATGGAGCGTGATCAACCGACTGACCCTGCGGCGCTGGGGCGGAAAATCAAAAATTGAATCATTCGGCTAAATTGAAGTGGAGGTGAAATTTCCGTAGATAGATCGATTTTCTTTTCACTCGAATTCAATCTTGAAGTTTGCTGGTTTGAAGGTGACGACTATCGTATTAAAACAAAACAAAAAAAACCTCAATTGATCCACCTATGGTGAGACCTGACCCGACTTACCAAATTCAATTAATGATATGACTCACGGTGACTGGCCACATCACGGAGCAATTGATTTGATTATGGCCACCGATGAACTCGTTATTGAATTATTTTTAAAGACATTTAAACCGCCTTCAACTAAAGGTTGTACAGACTGAACATTGAACACAGGGCGAATTACAACGGGCAACTTAACCTAGCATTGCGAAAAGTTCCACAGGCTGGAGTGGGAATCGAATGCTCACTTCATGGTAAACTGTCGACGCTGACCGTTTAACCACGAAGCCCGATTCTCCGGTGAATTCAGGTATCGATTTATAGGTATTGGTCCATGTATGTATGATTTATGATACGTACAACCACCCATTGCAGCACGGAAACTAAGTCCGACCATGCGCTCTCTTCTCTGTTTGACTTGATCAAGCTTTAATAACTACGAGGACCGTCATGCTTTTGCATGAAGGGCCACGAACGAATAAGAGTGAATCAATAAGCAACATCACTTATGCTTATCCACAGGGATATAAAGAATCTCTTTCCAACAACAAGATTGAACAATTGATCAAAAAAGCAAGCTATCTAACATGAATGCTCGCCCCGCGGGAATATGAGCCCGCCCTCTATTCAAGACTCCTCATTCAGAGCGCTTCAATCGGGTGCCTTGGTGGTCCCTCCCCTTTTCCATTATTAGAATTAATTGTTGATATAATTATGTATATATTTATAAAGGGTGTCCACAGTTAAATTGCATCACTTTAAACTCGTCCTCAAAAACAAGTCTTTCAACCGATTGTCATGAAATATTCAGGGGTATTTTTATTTCACTGTAAATTTTTACCAAATCCAAAAGCCTGAACTTTCTTTCTTAATACCACGCATAAGATTTTGTACAACGCTTGAACCGACATTTTTTTCCGCTTTCAACCATGACTTCAACATTTCCTGTTCTGTAGTGACAACTTACGCAGTTCGTGCTTCATATATAAAGGGCGAACACGAAATTATTGCGACACATTCAACAGGGCATAACTTTTTTACCATTGGGTAAAAATCAACCAAATTTTACACACTTTCTCATTGATGTTGATTGTTTACATGCTGTCAAACTCGAAGTCGTGTTTTTCGATTCAACGAAAATGGAGGTGAACCAACGCGAGTCGAGAGAACAAATTCTTTCCAAACACCTGGAATTTCCTGACCTGTCGCACCGGCAGTTGGGAAAAATGTTGGACATTCACCATTCAACCGTCTCCAGAGTGTTGAAGCGGTTCCAGGAGCGGTTGACGTTGGACCACGGCAAAGGAGCTGGAAGAAAACCGGGACCGGAGAACAAAAAGACGGAGGGAAAGGTGAAGCGGATGATTAAAGCAAATCCCAACGTCTCAAGCCGTGATTTGGCTAAAAAGATCGGCATGTCGCAGAGCTACGTCCAGAATGCAAAGAAGAGAGCTGGACTACATACATACAAGGTACAGAACTTCCCAAACCGCGATGAGCGGCAACAATCGACGGCTAAAACTCGGGCACGGAAGCTCTACGAGAAGATGCTGACAAAATATGGCTGCTGTGTGATGGACGACGAAACGTATATAAAAGCCGATTTTAAGCAAATTCCGGGGTTGGAGTTTTTCACCGGCAAGAGCAAGTTCTATGTGGACGACAAATTTAAGAAGAAGAAAATGTCGAAGTTCGCCTCCAAATATCTCATTTGGCAGGCCATCTGCTCTTGCGGACTGAGGAGTGAGCCTTTCGTGACAAAGGGCACAGTAAATGGCGAGATCTACAAATCTGAGTGCCTCGAGAAGCGCCTTTTGCCGTTCTTGCAGCAGCACGACGAAGCTCCGCTATTTTGGCCAGATTTGGCATCATGCCACTATTCTAAAAGTGTCCTGGAGTGGTATGAGGCCAATTCTGTCCATTTTGTTCCAAAGGACATGAATCCGCCAAACTGTCCGGAGCTGCGCCCGGTGGAGCAGTACTGGGCAATGATGAAGCGGGAACTTCGGAAGAGCAAGAAGACAGTCAAAGACGAGAAGGACATGTGTATGTATGTATGTATGGTAGCCACCATCCCTTCATGCCCTTGGCTTGGATGCAGCTCCACTTAATAGCAAGATCAAATTGAGCCACCGATCTGAATTCACAATATCGCTGTATGAAGGGCCAAAAACGGAGGGGTGGTCCCGTAAGCAGAGACACTCACGCGAAATCCACGGGAAATTAAGAATCTCCTTCCAACGATACGATCCAACAATTCGAATAACCCAATTCGCAATACTTATTAAGCTTTCTACAGGATGGCTTGTTAAGAAGGGCGCGTCACTCTCACTGAAACTGTTGGAGTAGAATTCGCAGCATCACAATCGAATCGGTAGGATAAAGAAAATGATAATGCTCGTTCCCTCCTAGACTCAGGCAGTCAATCAAACCATCGTCCAGTTTCAGCTTGAATGATACCCTGATGCTCCCTCCCAACCTAGTATTTATTATATATAATGTACATAATATGTCATAATATGCAACATATGCAGTATGTAATAGAGCAATGAAATATACTATTATATTTAATTAAAATATGCCATGGTTGGAATTCGTCATCCTGTAATTTAAATATGGATATAAATAAAATAATATGATGAAATAGTTAAAATAGTAATAATAGGCATATGATAATCATATGCAGCTTGGCGCATCTTTACAGCTCAATCAGTGGCAGATGAATATAACTCTGGAATGTGAAGGTCTTATTGCAATTAAATAAAACATAAACCATTTAATTATACATGAATCAAAAAAATATGTATGTATTCAATCAAAGACGAGAAGGACATGTTAAGAAAATGAAAAAAAAAAAACTGAGAAACTGGTACCGGATGACACTGTAAAGACTTTGATGCAGGGCATCAAGCGAAAATGCGTTCAATTTTACACTCAAGGCTCCATCGATTAACTTTTCTTTTGATTTTTGAAGTAAATATATGTATAAAACTACCCTAAAATTTTGGTTTGATTCTAAACATTATAAGAAAATCGCCCTTTAGCCCAATATTTTTCAATTGGCCGCAACTCTGGAGAATCTGGGGGATTAAGATCCTTCGGCACGAAATTGACACCATTCATCTTGTACCACTCCAGAACATCCTTGGAGTAGTGACAAGAGGCTAGGTCCGGCCAAAAAATTGCAGGAACGTTGTGTGTGTTGAGAAACGGAAGCAGTCGTTTTTTCAGGCATTCATTCATGTATACTTGAGCATTTACAGTTGAAGTTGTCACGAAAGGCTTGCTCCATTTACCACAAGAACAAATCCCCTGCCAAATCATGAACTTTTTGGGGAACTTTGATACTTGCTGTTTCCTGAGAGACTCTGGAACATCGAACTTGTCTTTCGCAGTCACATACTGGTTGTCGGGAGTTTGTTTAAAGCGGACTTTTACGTGTGTTTCATCGTCCATGATGCAGCAGTGTGGTTTCGTCAACATTTGTGTGTACAGCTTACGCGCACGTGTTTTAGCTGTCCTATTCTGTTTTTCATTGCGGTTTGGAGCTTTCTTAACTTTGAATGAACGGAGCCCGGCTCGTTTCTTGGCTTTCTGCACGAAACAGTTGGTCAAGTACAGCTGTTTCACGACATCCCGAGCAACCACTCGCTTGTGATCCTTCACACAGTACGGAACACTTTTTCTACCACTCACCTTCTTCCGATCAACAGTTAAATGTTCCCCGAAACGTTTTATGACACAAGACACTGTAGACTGGTGAATTTTCAACATCTTTCCGATGGCTCGGTGCGAAAGAAGTGGGTTTTCGAGGAACGTGTGCAAAATGTTCTCGCGCACTTGCTGTTCCTTCGACTCCATTTTCGAAACTACGACACGTTTCACAATGAAACTCACGCAGTGTAAAAAATACACGCTGAGGTCATTTCACCCAACATTTCGTTGAAATCAACCCAAAGGGCGAAATGTTACAGCATATTGAAAGTGATGCAATTTAACTGTGGACACCCTTTGTAAGAGAAAAGTACTACTTCTTACGTATCTATTATATATGTTCTTCTTTTTGTTAATCCTGAAATGATAGAAATGTTGTTTATTGCTTTCTGAATAGTCCTAGTATAGCCTGAAAAGTCTAGGTCTATCATTTCCATATTCATAGATAAACTTTTTTCAGATATAGCACAATTTATTTTTTTAGATATTTAGTTCTACTACAGGAAAACGTACATATCACCTTGATCATTATATAGAGTAACCCCTGGACGCAAACACTACCGCCAGCTGTTGGGTACAATTTGATTGCCGACCCTAATGGCCGACTCAAAGTTCGCCACTACTACGATAATTGTTAATCTAGTCCAAAGCCACATCATCTCGAAGATCGTTTTCCGAACTGACGACCTGCGAGGTACCAAGATGGTACGGAGAGACGTCGCATGTGCACCAATAGTAGGTAAAATATAATTTTTCGTCAGTAAGAACCCGAGCAGGAACGAATAACTTGATAACTGACCTCGGTATTTAAGAGCTCAGATTAAGAGGTAAAATACCTGAGGATAATACCATAAAATTGTTCCCACAATGTTATGCGGATACCAAATTGAGGTAAGACAATACCAAAATAGTACCTCTCAGGTATTCCCAGGTATCCGAAATAACAAATTTTGTTATTCGAGAGACATTTTGCTTGCAATTCTTAGGTATTTTGTTTAGGTATTTCACCTCTTAATCTGAACTCTTTAATACCAAGGCCAGTTATCAAGATCAAAATTAGGTATTCATATGTTGTTGTCTCCTGCTCGGGAATCTATCCATTATGTGATTTTCTGCTTTGTAGCTACTTGAAAAACGTAAACAAATGTTACCTTGGTTTATTTAACTTATTAATGCAATTCTCCTGTCACTTCGTTTAGCGTACATATCAATTATCATATCATAAAAATCTATTTTTTTGCTTCTTCTTTCTTAGCGTTTCAAGCTTATTGCTGTCTTAATATGCTTATTGCGTGCTCTCAATTTCGTGTTCTAAATGCACTTCCACAGTTATTAATTGACAGCTTTCGATGCCAAGTACCATTTACACAATCATACCCTATGCCCAGGGAGTCGAGAAATTTTTCTTAACGAAAAATTCCTAGGCCAGAGCGGGAATCGAACCAAGCCACCTCCAGAATGGTGTTGCTTTGTAACTGCGCCTTTGCCGCCTGAGCTAAGAGAGGCTCCTATTCTTTTTGCATGTCTAGTAAAAGCTTCTGCTCTACAGACATTACCATTAGCCATTTGAGTCGCTCTTCGCCCAACACTTCTGAAAATACGTCTTCCGAACCGGTGTCATGATACAATTTCTGAAACACCTTTTCCTTCAAAATCGTCTTAGTATATTTACGAGCTTCACTCTATCATTCGACTTGAATCGATCACAAAAACTATCACCTTGATCTTTGGGAAATGTTCTATCATGATATTCGAGTTAGGAGCAATCAAAAAGGCCGAATAACTGAAATGATGGAGGTCTTTAAAACGAATATCTATTTCCTTAATTAAATATGCGTTGCAGCAAAGAATCATACACATTATAATATGTAGTGTATTCATGCCGATGATCATTTTAAATGCCAACTGTTTCGAAGCAAGACGTCAGTAATTTGTCGAATATGTTCTCAACCTGAAATTTCGAAATATTGGATTTTGTTTCGTTCACACTTTCGATATACGCAACAAAAGTCTAGTTCTTTCGACTGCAGTATACGGTACAACATTTCAGTAAAGCAGCATATCTCAGAGAAGACCTTGAGGACGAAAATCGTGTCGAAATCAACTAGAAACCCATGAAGACCTCTGCCCATAGAGCATCCCAAGTAACATTGCCAAAACCATTCAGGTTTATAAAGTTTTATGACAGCCACTAGAAATCAATTCTGTTTTATAATGGCACCATTCTTCTTTGTTTAGCACTTCAAGCTTATTGCTTTCACAATTAGCTCATTGCTTGCACTTCCACAATTATTATTCTAAATGCACTTCCACAATTATTAATTAAGAGCTTTCGATGCCAGGTACCATTTTTGCATTAGTATGATTGTGTGGCAAGTACAATCATACGCTATGCCCAGGGAGTCGAGAAATTTTCCTTAACGAAAAATGTCTAGACCAGACCGGGAATCGAACCCAGTCACCTCCAGCATGGTGTTGCTTTGTAGCTACGCCTTTACCGACTGAGCTAAGGGGGGACCACAAGAAGTGCAATAAAACAAATGCACCAAATTGGAAATGGGATGCAAATGAACTATAGATCGGAAACCAATTTCGGCATTTTTTTAGATAACCTCATTGAATTCCATTAATTATCAGGAAATTCATGATTAATTTATCGAATATATTTGTTTTATTGTTGTATTTGTTGTTGTAAACTAGCATAATTTCCTAGGTGCATTAATTTTCGTCTCTTATCGTGCCAATAAAGCTCGATTCAAAGTAAATATGGACGCACGGTTTAATACACCACCGCGTCTCTGGTGGTTGGAACAAAAAACGTTTGACAGGCCTTTGTTGATGTTTCATTGACGGAGAAATTGGTGAAAAGTATTTCTCGATTGATCGACGCATCTCGAAATTACGGATCATGGAACTTGAGAAAAGAAAATTAATTGTGCACAAACATCTAGAGAATCCTTCGTGGTCTGCCTCAAAAATCGCAAAAGTGTTAAACTTCCCAAAGTCAACGGTGTGTCTTGTAATCAAACGTTACAAGGATACTCTGAGTGTGGATAGAGCAAAGCGCATCTATCATAAAAGTGGCACTAGGGACAAAGAGCTGAGGAGAAAGGTGTTAAGGTACGTGAAAGGCAACCCAGGTGTCTCCATACGTGATTTGGCAAAAAATACGATTCCTACTTTTCCACCGTGCGTAACATCCTTTCAAGAGAAGGATATAAGTCTTTTTGTGCCAGTAAACATCCAGAATCGTTTCCTGAAATAAAATTTTGTGGCCAAAAAGCGAGTACGATTGCTATACGAACGAGTTTTGACGAAATTTGATGGCTGTATTTTAATCAAAATGGATTGTAAACAAATCCCCGGACGAAAATTTTACCTGTCTACTGGTCGTGGGTATGTCCCTTCCAGGTATAAAGGGCGATACGGTCAAAATTTGGTCAATATCAACTTGACGTATTTCTTTCAATTTTGCATTTAAAAAACCTGAACACCCCTCATTTTGAAGGTGTGTGTGTGTAGAATGTTGCTCCTATTTTGATTTTGGAATTCACTCTTCAGTTGTCAAAATGCCGTCCAAGCAAGAAGAGCAGCGTATCAAAATTTTGCTCGCGCATCGCGAAAATCCGAGCTACTCGCACGCAAAGTTGGCAAAATCGCTAAAAGTTGCCAAATCAACCGTTACAAATGTAATTAAAGTGTTTGGGGAACGTTTGTCGACAGCCAGGAAGTCTGGATCGGGGGGAAATCGAAAACCGGAAGCCGCTGAGACGACAAAGAGAGTTGCCGGTAGTTTCAAGCGAAACCCTAACCTATCTCTCCGAGATGCCGCAAATAAGCTGGGTGTATCGTCTACAACCGTGCATCGAGCCAAAAAACGAGCCGGACTATCGACTTACAAGAAGGTAGTGACTCCAAATCGCGATGATAAACAAAATACGACGGCCAAAGCGCGATCCCGGAGGCTGTACACGACGATGCTGACGAAGTTTGACTGCGTGGTAATGGACGACGAAACCTACGTCAAAGCCGACTACAAGCAGCTTCCGGGACAGGAGTTTTATACGGCAAAAGGAAGGGGAAAGGTAGCAGATATTTTCAAGCACACGAAACTGTCAAAGTTCGCAAAGAAATATCTGGTTTGGCAAGCCATCTGTACCTGTGGCTTGAAAAGCAGTATTTTCATAGCTTCCGGGACTGTCAACCAAGAAATTTACGTGAAAGAGTGTTTGAATAAACGTCTGCTGCCTTTCCTGAAGAAACACGGTTGTTCCGTACTGTTTTGGCCGGATTTGGCATCTTGCCATTACGGTAAAAAGGCCATGGAGTGGTACGCCGCCAACAACGTGCAGGTGGTTCCCAAGGACAAGAACCCTCCCAACACGCCAGAGCTCCGCCCAATTGAGAAATACTGGGCTATTGTCAAGCGGAACCTAAAGAAGACCAAAAAAACTGCTAAGGACGAGCAGCAGTTCAAGGCAAACTGGCTTTCTGCGGCGAAGAAGATGGACAAGGTGGCTGTACAAAATCTGATGGCAGGGGTCAAGCGTAAGGCCCGGCAATTCGGATTTGGAAAAGCGGAAGCCTAACTGAATATTTTTCCTGAATTTTATACTAATTGAACTTGAAAAAGAAATTTAATTTGATTTTTTAAATAAACGATTTCACCGATTTACACGCGTTTTCCCTTGACCAAATTTTGACCGTATCACCCTTTAAATGTGTCTTTGCTGATAAGTTTGCTTGGAAACTAATGAGTTGGCAAGAAATCTGCAGTTGTGGCCTTAAACCAAGGTTTTCATCACATCTCACACAATTACGTCGAAGGTTTACATTAAAGAGTGTCTGAAAAAGCGGATTTCTCCCTTCATTCGGCAACACAAGACCAACGTTATGTTTTGGCCGGATCTAGCCAGCTGCCACTACTCTAAGAATGTACTAGAATAGTATGCTGCAAACAATGTCAATTTCGTCACCAAGAGATTAATCCTCCGAATTGCCCTGAGTTCAGACCGATCGAAAAATATAGGGCAATTGTCAAGCGCAAAATTTGGAGGATGCGGTAAAGAAGTGGAATAAGTTCGCCGGTACAGTGTCACCAGCGACTGTGTAGATCATGATGGCATCGATCACAAGTAAAGTGCGATAGTTCGTTTGAAACGGTGAAATGTAGTAACCGTTTATAGAGTGGGCCACTTTGTACAAATTTCTGCTTAAAAGAAGCATAGAGATTGGTAGACAAAACAGTTTTGAATGTAGTTTTATCGGAAAACTCCTGCTATACGGCTGGAATAAAATTAAAATTGTTACTTGGCATTGGAGATAGGGAGAATTTGGTATCTACCTTAAGGAGACGCAGGGAACCCAGGCAAGTTTCAGTAGATATCAAGGAAAAAGGAAAAAGAAGGAGATAAGGGGTTGTTCATGGGTCCTCCCTTAGCTCAGTCGGTAAACGCGCAGCTACAAAGCAACACCATGCTGGAGGTGGCTGGGTTCGATTCCCGGTCTGGTCTAGGAATTTTTCGTTAAGGAAAATTTCTCGACTCCCTGGACATAGGGTATGATTGTACTTGCCACACAATCATACTAATGCAAAAATGGTAATTGGCATCGAAAGCTCTTAATTCATAACTGTGGAAGTGCATTTAGAACACTAAGTTAAGAGCAAGCCATAAGCTAATTGCGAAAGCAATAAGCTTGAAATGCTAAAGAAGAAGAAGGGGTTGTTCATAAACCACGTTGACTTTTCTGGGGGAGGGGGGTTTGACCAAAGTCTACGCTCAATAAAAATATTTAAAAAAAGAATGAAAAGTCTACGAGAAGGGGGGGGGGGTTTAAGTTTTTCAAAAATGAGTCTACATGGTTTATGAACAGGCCCATATAGCTAAACAGAATGCTATGTTTGGTGTAGAGAACAAAAATTTATTGGAAAAGGGTCGTTGGAAGCATCTGGTATAAGAAGGTTAAGTGATGCTCCATCTCCCTTCAAACGGTTGACACTTAACTCAAATTTCAATGACTCCACTTTTGATGAATGTGAGACAAAAACGAGTTTGATTGACGAGTTCTAATTGAGTTAAATGGTTATGGTTATGGCTTATGGTTATAGCGCCATTACTCGCTCTCTGAAAAGAGAAAAATGTCAGAGAATATGTATTTCCCCTGACTATATGGACATGGTCGCAAATACTTTTCCTAGTATTTAAAACTAAGCATATTTTCGAAACTTAACTGCATTACAATACATCATTGAGCGAATCCAACCTACGACAACGCACGCACAGAACCTGATCAAATCGAACAATCAAGCATTTTCTTAAGTGGTAACAAAATGAATTTGATCAACTGGATATCATAACGTTTTTTTTAAAAAAAAAAAAAAAAAAATCCATTTTTTTTATGTTTTTTTTTCCCCCCCCCCCACCCAAAAAACCCCCCCAACCACAACAAAAAACCCCCCCCCCAGACAGCCCCCCACTAAACACCCCCACCCACCAACCCCCACCCCAAAGGCAAAAAAAAAAAAAAAACCCCCCCCACAAGTGTGCGCGTTCAAAGAACGGCACCCCACCGCGTCGAAAATGGACATTGTGCGACGCTTTGTGGACGCCGGATACGTCTGTTCGCAACAGCGAAGAACGTTAGTACGCACACACCGTAAGATCCGTGCGCTTTTGTTTGCAGCATTAGTCGTGTGCGATCCGAACTATGTCAGCTACGAATCACACTGACGGCTTGCTTCACATTCCGTGATCAAGCATGGTACAGTCAACCGAGTTACTACGTCGGAGGAACGCCGAGCCAATCAGCAATAAGCTTCCGTCAACCAATTAGAAGACATGTTATATCACAAGTGTCACTTTTTTTGTCTCTACGATACCTATAAAAATAGCCGTAATCACCATGTTTAAAATATAAGTATTTTGTATCTCATCGAATAAACATCAAAAACCAAGAGGCTCCAAAGTGAATTCGCTTCGAAGAAAGAAAAGTTTGCCTTGCAGTACAAGTTCTGCAGCTGTTCCAGCATCGCATCGAAGTGGTGTCGATTTCAATAGAATCTACTCCGATCACCCAGTGCATTGCTCCGCTACCATTTTAAGAGTTGTTGGTGGACGAGGCCTTTCACTGGATGAAGGAAATTCTTGCGTTAATCATCGGCACCAAGCATTTCCCACGTTATCGGTGTGAGCAGTGTGTGTGTGTGTGAGCCAAGAGGAATTGCGCAGTCGCCCATTCGGTGTCGAAAACAGGCTCTAGCCTAATCCGCTTCGTGTGTGCGCAGTCGCCACGTTATCATCGACCATCCAGCGTCTATAGAGCGCGTCGTCGCTTTCTTCGAGGGTGTGTGTGTGCATTGGCCGTTATTCGTGTTCGGTAAGTAGTCCAAGAGCTATGTGTTGGCAGTAGCCCAGCAAAATCGTCGTGCCGTCGTCGGTTGTAAGCCGACCGGCTTGTGTTGGCAGTAGCCCAGCACAATCGTAGCGTCGTTACCGGCAGTGAGCCAAGATCGTCGCTGATACCTTCGTGTGCACGTGTGGTGGCAATGAGCCATCACAGTGTCAGCATCGTAGTACTTAATATCGGCATAGGGCCGACTTCGCAAGCTCGTTGCGTGAATGCGTGAACCAGTGGTGGCTCGCAGTGGGCTGAGTCATCGCAAGCTGAAGTTCGTCGTCATCTATGTTGACAGTGTGCCAACACTCCCTTTCGCCTCCTACACCACCTCGCCCCTATAACAAAACAACCAGAGCACCGAAAGACCCCCCCCCCCCCCGCGCCCCAAAAACCCCCAAAGAATCCGAAAGAGGAAAACCGAGGGAAAAGTGGCTACATCGCTGCGTGCGCTTGGCCGGGAGGTTGGTTTAACCGGCCAAACAGTGAAAAAGTACCTGGCGAACATGAACATACATGTCAGGAAGCGGAAGTCGCGTCCACTGGTTTCGAAGCTGCAGGCAATGACGCAGCGGCAGCGGCTGAATAAGATGGTCAACTCGATTTTCCCGGCGAATCGCGACGTGGCGGTGGTGATGGACGACGAGACCTATCTCACCCTGGATGGCAACGACTGGCAGGGCACTTCGTATTTTACTTCCCCACGAAGGAAGTGAGCTCCGAGGTGAAGTTCATTTCATACACCATGTTCCCCAAGAAGGTGCTGCTGTGGCTGACAATCAGCGAGAAGGGGATGTCGAAGCCGATATTCTTTCGCTCCGGACTGGCCGTGATCGGGAAAATTTATAGTACGAAATGCCTGCCGGAAGTTGCGTCGTTCATCAAGAAATACCATCTGGGCGAATACGCGGTGTTCTGGCCGCATCTGGCGTCGGCCCACTACTCGAAGCGATCGTTAGAGGAGATGGAGCGGCTGAATATCGATGTGGTACCCAAGTCGGCGAACCCGCCCAAAGTCCCCCAGCTGCGTCCCATCGAGAATTTCTGGGCCAACCTGAAGCGTAAGATCTACTCCAACAATTTTGTCGCTAAAACTGAGGAGGAATTGACAAATAAAACGAACTCAAAAACATGCCTACACGCATGTTTTCGTCAGCCATGGCGAATGTTCCGTTTAACTGCCGGAAGGCCGCTCGCAAGGGCGTAGGATTTTTTTGCAAGTAAGCTTAAATAATTACCTTCCATGGGAAATTTATCAAAAGCAATTATCTGTCTTAGTTTTTTTTATCACCATCCCAAAAAAGTCCATTTTTTTGAATGCAAACGTTAATGGAAAGATCTCACCCGAATTGTAGATCACAGCCGTCGAAATGTTACGAAGGACGTAGCGAGCATTTTATGTAGAATGTCAGAAATCACCTTCCGAAAAGTATTTTTAGATTCCAGATGGACGACACCATGTTCGGTCTCCTAAACCGTGGAATACCATCCAGAATCTGTTCCAACACAGCCTCTCGAACGGTAGCTTGCTGGCGTAATGCCACATAACCGAAACAAACACCAGGTTCGCTGGAACCACTCTTCACACAGTCACTTTCGGTTCACTTCCGATCAATGAAAGTATGTTTAGCGATGAAAATATCAAACCCACTTCTGCCGGTTGTAGACCACCAAAAATAAATGAAGACCACTAGAGAAAACCCGAAAAACTCATTGCAGCAATCACACAATAAGTATAGTACGACGCTCGGATGATTCTACAATTTCAAGTTATTTCAATTTTATTTAACATATTTGATCAAATGTTAGAATGTTGGTTTTCGCAAAAAAAAAACGACGCAGGACAAGAACAAACATTTCACTTTCGGAGCACGGGCAACTTTAATCATCAATCCGCCTCGCCAAAGACAAATAACCACATATTCAACCCAACCAGCACAAATTGATACAACTTTAGATCACTTCGAAAATCACACAAATAATGAATAATTCGGCCACAATGAAATAAAAATATATATAAATATATAAATATACTTATAAATATATAAATATACTTATAAATATATAAATATATAAATATATAATACTAAAATCAAACTGTGTGTGTGTGTGTGTGCGTGTGTGTAGCTTCTGCTATTTAATGAATTAAAGCTGAAGACAGTATAGTCCTATTTGAATCTGCTATTAAGATATTCTTTATATACAGTAGTCATAAGTGCGGAAGGACTTTCGTGACTTAAAATGTGTCCTTTCGACTTCTTTTGACTCGCTGTCCCACTAGGGCAAATTCGGTATGCTGTCTTCTTATGACTTTGTGTTCTTTCGTCCATCCACCTTTTATCATAGATTCACAGTTTTACCTCCCCGTTCTCAAATGTTATAAATTTCAACTAAAAAGCTATCAATTTGTCAAAGTGCGACAATACAATTTCTTCAATTAATGTTTTCTCTCCGTCTCTGCGTGCTTCTGGATCATTTTAATAGCATGCCATTCCATTGAAATTATTGCCCCCTTAATAAATCATTGCTAAATACATAATCTCTTTATTGTCATCATTCTCAAGCTTAAAAAATAAAAACATTGATCATATCAAGCAACTTTCAAATCTGCTAAAAAAAACCGTTGATCTCGATTCACCGAAAATGCGTTTCCCACGATTTGACTTGTCACACCGCAGCAACCGAGCGATAGCAAAGTAAGCCATTCGGTTCGCACTGCTCGATTTGCACTTTAACACTTGTGCGACTTGAGCTCACGCTGCGCTGGCTGCTGCCGTGCCGGTCTGGTTGTGCCTTGCTGGAGATTTCTGTCTGATTTCGCGAAACGGTTGTGGTATATTCATTCATAAATCATCTTTTTTTTACCCCATTCATTTATTTACTTTTTCCTAACCTCGCTCACGCTGTCTGCCATTCAAAGCAAATATTTCTAAATCCCGAGAAAATGGAACCAGCGTCATCATCGCGGCACGATCAGATTCTGTGAGAAATCCGAAAAACTAATCATCGGTTTTAAATGTGCCATCACTGGAAAGATCACCAACAGCGCATAAATCGAACAAAGTGACTGATGCACTCATTTTGTGGTCTTATTGCGAAGAAAGCGGTTCTTTCAAATTAGCTTAAAATGCTTCACACCACCAACCGCATTGCCAATTACATAGTTCATTCCTGCCGTAGTTTTCATTTTTGTTAATTATTTTATTCGATGCACTTTCGTTTATTGTTTTTGTCGCTTTGTTCCTGCATCAATTTTGCTTTCTGTTTATTTAATTTTTCACACGTGTTTTTTTTTTCGCTGATTTGTAAGTTGATTCTCTAACTGTACTTGACATGAAAGGCAGCCAACCGAAGCCTGGGGAAGCCCCTTACGTAATTTTTTAACAGTGAAGAAAAACTGTATATAATTAACAAACTATAGACGTTCATTTTTGCGCTACCTGCTCTCTCTCCGCCGCGTTTAGTGCCTTATTTGGGATGATGATCGAAAATGCCGCCGTAGGAATAGGGGGCCTGTCGTCTTAGTGGAAGACACACCACCACCGTGGCCGAAGAAAGAGGAGAAACTAGAAAATGAAGGTTACTCGTTCAGTAGTATCAAATTAACAGCTTAGCAGCGCCAGTCAGCCGTTCATTGGTGGTGGAGTGCTTAAAATTAACCTTCACAAATGTGGAGTCGTGAAGCTCCAACGAAACAAATAGTTATTCTCTAATTTCTATTGAAAGAAGCAAACGAATAATGTGCACAATCGGCTGACTGATCTGGGTTAAATCGCTATAATGAGTGCCTTTTTTTTTAATGTTACAGTGCCAACATTATTGGCAATTCGCTACGATGATGAATGAACAGTCGGTCGGTATCGATATACCGCAGAATAGCGATGATGATGACGGCATTCAGTCTCGAGTGTGTTCTGTTGATCCGACAATATTCTACACGTCGCAATCTGTTGCTACATCAGCAAAATGGAAACCCATTTGTCCCGGAACACTCGTGGGCGTTTAGGTTGATTGGAATTCGGAAAACAAGCGCAAAATTGAAACCGGCTCTATTGACAAATGTGCCTTAATTGTCTGTAGGAAATTCATCTAACCAGCTGATGATCATCGGTTGTCAGTCACCTCCACTCGGTGAATGGCAATTGGGACCGAGCGGAAAATTGGGAAAAAATGTACCTAATCAATTGCGGTCATTCGTTACTCAGTCCAAATTGTCTGCATTTTTTTCTTTCTTTTGGTTTGTTTTATGTCATCAATTATTTCGATCGCTTTTGTTCCTTGTATTATGTGGTGGCTTTATCGAATGCAATTAATGCAATTGTTTCCGATTATGTACCTTACTCTCGACCAATAGTGGTTTGCTGTTTCTTTACGTGGAACCGACTCATATTGTGACAACTACAATTTTCCCAAATTATCCGATTAAAAAGGAACAGAAATTCAAGGGGGGAAAGCGGATTTTGATAATTTACACTTATTTATTTGTGTAAAGCTCGATTCGCTTAGAATCTGAACGAAGGTAAGCGAATCCATCACGAGATTTATTGGATGAAATTAAAAAGTTGGCAGTCAAAATAAATTTATTTTATTACACTTTACTTTAAAAAAAAACTTTCTTATTTTTTTTTTTTATGAAATGACGAGCTTTACGTGAATTATCTCGCCTTATTTTTTGGACACTGTTCGTCAACTTGAGCGGCTATCTTATTCCACCATCTCTTTATCTCTGTAGCATTTCGAGTCACCTTTTCAGTCATTTTCAGCTTCCGCTTAGCGATTGCCCAATATTTCTCAATTGAGCGAAATTGAGGTCAATTAGGTGGGTTGATGTCCTTTTCGATGAAATTCACCCTGTTGTCACGGTACCACTGAAGAGCCTTTCGACAGTAGTGACAGCTAGCCAAATCTGACCTAAACTTTACAGGGCCTTTGTGTATAGAGCTTCGAGTTCATACACTCATTTGTAACGAAAACTTGGGTTTTATGTGTTGTAACGAAGTTTTTTCTTCGCAGCTGCAAATCTTTAACTTTCTAGCAAACATATAATCAAAAACGAATTCATATGTGTTGGGGACATCTCCTCTAGCCGTGGCCACACCAAACGTTTGCCCGGAAAGTTGCCCAAAGTCCAGCTTTCATCGTCCATCAGTAGGCATCGTGGGTACCTCGTGAGAACCTCTTTATATAGCTACCGTGGGCGAGTTTTTAACAACCGGTTCTTATTCTACAAATTTTCTTGAGCCCAGTTTCACGACCTTTCTTTAGTATTTTGACGATATTTGTGGCGTAAATTGGCTCTGATAAATCCAGAATTAGTTTCAAATTTCGATTGCTGGCCGAAGGACGAGCTAAATTTCGATATTAAAGCTAGGAAAAGGTTCGATACATAAAAGTCGTCAAAAACTAGCTTATCATATCGCAGTGGATAAGTTTGGAGTACTTTGATCAGATCAGCATTTGTATTAAACATTTGGTAATGGAATTACAGCAGCTCCAGCGCAAACAGAATTCGACCTCCTCCTCATCCTTATTTGGTACATCGCCAGGAATCGCAGTTGGTGGTACCAGTGCAAGAAAAACGAACGACTATGACAGTTCCCACCGCAGCAGCAACACCGAAGACTACACAGATACTGACGAACGACGTCGTTGGATCATGAAGAACCGTTTGATGCAACACCAACAGAGCTCGGTAGCACTAACTAAGCCATCATCTGCTTTGAAGAACCAGCTAAACGCTTAACACGCTTAACGTCCACTGGTCGTGGACAATAAAGGGTGATACGGTCAAAATTTGGTCAAGGGAAAACGCGTGTAAATCGGTGAAATCGTTTATTTAAAAAATCAAATTAAATTTCTTTTTCAAGTTCAATTAGTATAAAATTCAGGAAAAATATTCAGTTAGGCTTCCGCTTTTCCAAATCCGAATTGCCGGGCCTTACGCTTGACCCATGCCATCAGATTTTGTACAGCCACCTTGTCCACCTTCTTCGCCGCAGAAAGCCAGTTTGCCTTGAACTGCTGCTCGTCCTTAGCAGTTTTTTTGGTCTTCTTTAGGTTCCGCTTGACAATAGCCCAGTATTTCTCAATTGGGCGGAGCTCTGGCGTGTTGGGAGGGTTCTTGTCCTTGGGAACCACCTGCACGTTGTTGGCGGCGTACCACTCCATGGCCTTTTTACCGTAATGGCAAGATGCCAAATCCGGCCAAAACAGTACGGAACAACCGTGTTTCTTCAGGAAAGGCAGCAGACGTTTATTCAAACACTCTTTCACGTAAATTTCTTGGTTGACAGTCCCGGAACCTATGAAAATGCTGCTTTTCAAGCCACAGGTACAGATGGCTTGCCAAACCAGATATTTCTTTGCGAACTTTGACAGTTTCGTGTGCTTGAAAATATCTGCTACCTTTCCCCTTCCTTTTGCCGTATAAAACTCCTGTCCCGGAAGCTGCTTGTAGTCGGCTTTGACGTAGGTTTCGTCGTCCATTACCACGCAGTCAAACTTCGTCAGCATCGTCGTGTACAGCCTCCGGGATCGCGCTTTGGCCGTCGTATTTTTGTTTATCATCGCGATTTGGAGTCACGACCTTCTTGTAAGTCGATAGTCCGGCTCGTTTTTTGGCTCGATGCACGGTTGTAGACGATACACCCAGCTTATTTGCGGCATCTCGGAGAGATAGGTTAGGGTTTCGCTTGAAACTACCGGCAACTCTCTTTGTCGTCTCAGCGGCTTCCGGTTTTCGATTTCCCCCCGATCCAGACTTCCTGGCTGTCGACAAACGTTCCCCAAACACTTTAATTACATTTGTAACGGTTGATTTGGCAACTTTTAGCGATTTTGCCAACTTTGCGTGCGAGTAGCTCGGATTTTCGCGATGCGCGAGCAAAATTTTGATACGCTGCTCTTCTTGCTTGGACGGCATTTTGACAACTAAAGAGTGAATTCCAAAATCAAAATAGGAGCAACATTCTACACACACACACCTTCAAAATGAGGGGTGTTCAGGTTTTTTAAATGCAAAATTAAAAGAAATACGGCAAGTTGATATTGACCAAATTTTGACCGTATCGCCCTTTACGACCTTCTAAATCAATCCTGCCCTGTTCACTGCACATTCGAACAACATGTTGGGCCGCATGTTCAGCGCAGGTATGAAATTCACACATTCGAACGAACGAGGTAAATACGAGGTGGCTGTTGGTATCTCAGACACAGTGTTCCGTGTCATTCTGGAATACTACCGTAACGGGATGTTTCGCTGCCCACCGACAGTTTCCGTGCAGGAACTTCGCGAGGCCTGTGATTATTGACTTAATCCATTTACGGCCGATACGATCCGGTGTCAAAATCTACGTGGATTGCTGCACCGAAATGAGCTACGAGGGAGCTCGCGAAAAGTTCGCAGTATTTCTAAAATCAATAATCCTGCTGCATGTGGTGGCTTCAGCGGAACGCGAAGATCGTGAATGTCACGTTGTTGTACTTACAGACGACGATGTTGTTGACTGGGACGAAGAATATCCTCCTCATATGGGTGAAGAATACTGCCAAACCGTGTCCAGCACGGCCATGTATTGCTTCTTCAAATATATCGAAAATCGTGATGTTGACAAGCAGGTTTTAAAGGATCGGGGATTGAAGAAAATTCATCATGGTATTGAAGGTTATCCAACGTACAAATAAAAAATCAAGAAACGTGCCAGTCGTCGCGTTGAGGTGAACTACAACTACTTACAACGGCCATTCATGCACATGTTATGGGAAAAAGAAGAAGCCAAGAGTCTTCATGTGGACTTTCAGTGCGTCAAGTCCAAATCGGTTACCAATCTGGCAGAAGCTACGGCTGATCCCGCGTTGGGGTTGGATTTGGTCGGAAACCCTCTACCGCAGCGACATTTCGACAGCTCAAATGGCCCAGATGTGGATACGATTGGTCTCATAGCGGTATTTATTGCCATCGATGGTGAAAAAGGGGCTTTTGGTGGATTAGTCAACCTAGAAGATGTCGCTGATGCAGAAGAACCGTAAGCAGCATCAAAGCGAAAAAAGCGCGCAGAAATGTTATCTTAACTAACCGAGAAACAAGTTATTTTTTAACGTCTATATGTCTGTCTATTTGAAATCTATTATTATTACATTGCTATGCTAAATCTCAGAACAATCTTCATCTAAAGTTGAAGAAGGAGCAGACAAGATCGGATTTTAGATTTGTATTCATTTTTTTCTTCCTATCTCCCCTTATCTCTTAGTTTAAACAAAAATAAGAATGACAGTAAATTTGTTTCCAAAGCTTACTGATTTTGGATTCGACTCCACTCATGAGGTTTTGGACAGTAGTTTTGCCGCATGCAGTAGTTTTCTCGAATCACGAATCGAAATTGATCTATTCCGAAGGATGAGGTTGACTACCTTCTGATCCAATTTTGGGTCAGCTAGACCTGACTTTCTTCCTCTTCTTGACAGCTCATCGAACGAGTAGTGTTCCCAGAACTTGTTGATGATAGATTTTACGGTTTCGCAATGAATTTCGAAATGTTTCGATATGTTGTTCATCGAGACATCCTTCTCACGAAGCCACGTGTCGACCACTTGAATTTAAACACTCTTTTCGATTCGCGGTTTCTCGAAAACGATCAATTTTTACCGAAAGTTCAGGAGCTGATCAAATTGTTGACAGATGAACGCGTCGAATGTAGGTAGGCTCAAACCGATTGTCTTACGCCTTTATGTGTGAGCGTCATAAGTAATGTCATAAGCGTTGCAGTTTATTTTCGATACAATCCTTATGTAATCTCTTACCACTCTTTGTTGCAAGACACAGTCATTAGACAGTGGATCGTCCTCTATAAATAATTTGATCAAGTTCGACGTCTGCCTGTATTCAATTTAACTTTAAATTTTAATTTATGAAGGGCAAAAAAGGATGGGTCCGTAAGCAGAGACACTTACGCTTAATCCGCGGAGTAAGAAGAATCTCCTTCTACATCCTAATGAGAGGGGAGAAAAGCTCGTCATCAATTCACGAAATGTTAATCACAGGGAGTTGGCAATTAAACTTTCCCCGTCCAAATGGCTTCAATCCGGTGCCCTGATGGTCCTATCCCTACCCATTGCATTTGATATAGTATTTTTTTATACAATTGTATAAAGTAATATTTTTTTATTATTGTATCTAACCTTCACACATAACACATCATCACCCGTCACCAAAGAACAGCTCATCAATATCATAAACAACGTACAAGCGTAAGCACATTCGACATCGAGCTCATCGAGGGCACCGGATAGCAACCAGCCAACGCGACATCGATTTGGACTACGAACCCGACCACCTGAGCTGAGAACTGCAGCGTTAGGACTTTTAGGGCCATTGGTAGGTTTGACCAATTCCAATCAGTTAATAAAATCATTATTAGTCTTACGTTCATCAAGTGTAGTTCAGTGTTTATTTTTTAAAAACTTCGAAACTCCATGTGAGTTCCTAATTTATGCAAAATATAATTTGTAGCAATTTAAGCCTTCCACGTGCAGCGCATGATTTGTAAATGGCCTGTTTCCCATATCCTACTTTTCCAAAGCCACTTCAATCCCATCACATTTTATTTCTAATTTTTTTTTTCTTTCAATGTTTGTGCTTCTTTCCCTTCTTATTCTTATCTGATGAGTCTCCACCCGAAATCGCACTCTGTTTATTATTGTTTACTTCTTTTAATGTTCTTTTAATTTTACTCTATCTTTTGGAAACTCTTCAAAACTGTTTCTGTCCCTGTTGTCACTTATGGAAGTCCTGCTCTTGAGATTTTTTTCCAAGTAATACTAGGTCAGACTTCTTTCTTTTCAAAATTTAAATTATAAGCTAAATGGTGGTAAACATTAATCCATACTGGTGGGGACCAGTATCACAACGCTCTACGGCCTTTCTCTCCTATGTCTCTAGGTTAGAGATGACGAGAAAAAAATTAAGTGCCGTATTGTAAGGATGGCGTTATACATTAATTTTCCTAATTCCCTAAAGTAAATGTTAAACAAACTCCTAAACATGGTACTATCACATCCCCTAAATTTATATCATTTGGGAGCTTCGCTTTATGGATTACATATGCATCTAAAATATAATAAATTTTCTTATCAACTGATTCATTCTACCTATACGCATGCCTAAAACAAAAACGTAAGTTACAGTGCTGGACAAAATAAATCATACACCACATAAATTTTGTTATTTCCTTCGATATCTCAGCTCATTTAAACGGCAGAGGGTAAATTTCCTCTGGGCATAGAAAGTATTTCAATACGACAAAATTGTGCCGGCATGAAAAAATGTAGGAATTTGCATGACTTGCTCAATATTAAATAATGCATTGCTAAGGCAGTATTCAAAAAAAATTCAGAAGAAGTAAAAAGAAGCAGGCAATCATCATCATTGCCCAAATTCATTACGACTTCTTCAACCATAATCAATGACAAATAGGGAATAAACAACAATCAAAGAATTGTCAAGCAAATAAAAAGTGCACATTTTGTCGTTTCCCTAAATTGTTTGATATCTTGTATTTGTAGATTGTTCCTAGCTTCGTCTAAGAGTGAATTGCGGCTAAACCCGCCAGTATCACACCTCTTTCAGTGCCTTTAGATAAACGTACTACGACGTGGTAATTTAAAGAAAGCAGAGTGTGATACTATCATGACTATCATACTACTTTTGCATGAGATAAGCCCTCTCACCTACGACAAGGTGACATTCGCGAACCGATCACTAGGAGCGCTGTAAAAACAAGCAGTGCGTCCAGATTTTAGGTGACTCGAGCTTTAGTTATCCATCCTCCACAATGTAAACAATGAACAACACCCAAATATGGAACATTGAATTTTTTAACCCGAAAACCCATTAGTTATTTTTCTGTCGTTGGCTTCGTCAACGCAAAACTCATGAGCGGATAAACTTTGGCCTGAGTTTCAAGAATTTGGATTCTTCCAAACACCTTATCTTCAACAGTTCTCATACAGGAATGCTTCGCTCTCATAATCCAACAGAACCAATTGAAATTCGAAGCATCCCACCGGAGTATCATGTTCAAAGGACCCTTTTTTACACCCTCTATTATCAAGTTATTCATCCCAGTTTCATTCATGATAAGAAAAAAACATCTGCCAAACCCACAAAGAAACAGAACAAGAAGAAATGGACCCAAGGTCCTGCTGTACGTTTCATCTCGAGTTATTCAACTTATCTCTTCAATTCCGACGGTTACGTGTTATGAATTTTCTTCTCCGTGCTTTCGTACCCGCTGGATTCTGCTTTTAATGTAGAAACGGAGATACGCTGCATCATATTTTATTCCCTTTCTCTATCTTCTATCGAGTTCGTTCATCGCTCTCCGACTAATGTTATGGTTGTTTGAATTTTCTTTGTAGTGGCCGTTGATGTCTTTTGCTTTCCTGGAGGCCAAAGCATGCACTTGCACTTGCGCCCGGGTACCACACGTTGCTAGTTTGGGAAGGTTGCCGTCATAAACAAAAACAACTTTTTTCTTCTTCATTCAAGCGCAGGCAAAACCTTTCCGTCGTTCGCGCACATGTGTTCGGAGATTGTTTGTGGGAAATTTGCCTCCCTGATTCCGGATGTAACCAATCTAATGGGCCTGTGATGTGATGTGCAGTGTATTTCATGCTTTTCAATTTGATTCTATACGTCGCGCAATCTGGTTTGGGCCTCGGACGATGACACTTTGACTGGACGCCGCAGAATCAGCACCGGCTGGAGTTGTTGGAGGTGAGTTGGATGCTAGGGTGGTTCTGCGGTTGGAAAAAATACGGTTTATGATGGCAATGTAGTCTTGCTGGTGGCGATACCCCATCCAGTTTTGGCCACCTAGCTAGGAAAAGTGATAGAGACGTGGGAAGTGAGTAAGCGGGGGAGGATTGGACCAACGAACCAGTCGACCGGAGGAAAGTGGAATGATAAAATGTTGTTCCGTAATAACCGCCCAGGCGAGATCTGACCTGGCGGCAATTTTATTTTGTTGATGGGATTGGAAATTAGATCTAATGGGATTAGGGGTTTAAAGGTAGTGACGGAGATGGCTCGGGAAGAACTCTTCTTTGCCTTCCGTTCTGATGGGCCGTGCATTCCATCAGTTTTTTCATCGTGGAGTAGCTCTATAAATTGAGGCGACTTTCGGGATAGATCAAACGGAAGAAATGGGCTTTAAATTCGTTTTTAAGGCATCGCGACACATTGGAGTGATGCTGGGAATAGGTTCAATAAAAGTTTGTTAAGTAACATAAAGAGCTTGATATGCAAATTTCTTGTTTTTCATTGAAATAGAAAGTTTAGAATAAATGGAAAGAGTTGTTGTTGTTCGTTTTTCAATTTTTAAATTTATCGGGTTTTATCAGATTAGTTCAGATTGCGTGGCTGCGAAAAATTCCTAGACCAGACCGAGATTCGAACCCAGCCACCCCCAGCATGGTGTTGCTTTGTAGCTGCGCCCTTACCGACTGAGCTTAGGGAGGACCCAAACGGAGCATCTAAATAGACTTAAATTTCCGTCTTTCTGCAAATTTGCAGGAACCAAAAACTGAGCATGTGTTTTTACATGACGTGACGTAAATTTAAGTCACAAACACATAATTTTTATAGATTCTCATGAATTCAAGACAAAAAATGTGAAGTTATAGCAATAGCAGGTGCTATTAATTATTTGTTTTTTATCAGAAGCATAAATCATGAATATTTCTGAACTATTTTGCTTATTGCAAACATAAAAGTAATGACAAATCGTGTTTTTATGCTGGAAAGAGTAAATCAAAGCCACACAAATTATAGTAAATAAAAATAAACTTAAAGAGTAATACATTACGACCTGAGTTGTCAATGCCAGGAAAACCTTGACTTATCGCTGTTGGGATAAACATTATGTCGGAAATGAATTGTTAGTTTTCAGTCTTGTGGTTTTGAGTTTTAAGGCACATAAATTTATATAACATTTTACATATTTTACATCTGGTGAGGTGATATTACACCAGAAGACATTGTTTTGCATCACATTGTAGATAGTTTGGAATGACAACAATTAGTTTTTGATTAACATCTGTTTACACACAAAATTCAGCCGTGTATTGAATTACATGACATGGAATTTAGATCTTTTATCGAATTCAGCTTATGTAATTTTAAATATTAATAAGTGTGCAGGTATTTTCAGCAACATATACATCAATGATCTTTTAAAACCATGAAACGAAAATCTCTTTTGTTCGAATATATTGGATTACGCATTTCGAACTTTTCTAGTAACAACTAGAATTAAATATTTTGAAATAAACCAAGAAGCATTTAGAATTACATCTAAAGAATGTGCACACCAAAAAGTAGTCAACGGGAAATTAGTGGTATTAAATGGAAAATATGAGAAAATCAAAAGTAAATCATTTATTTAAGACTTCATAAAAATACAAATATAAAACATATACAGTTAAGTCAATTTGACCTGTTATATCCAAATGCCCGCACCTTTCGTTTGACACCTTCCATCAGTTTTTGCACAGTGTCATCCGTCACCAATTTTGCAGCTTTCTGCCAGTTACGCCTGAAGCTTTTCTCATCAATTGCTACGCTATTCGTTTTTCGAAGATTCCTCTTGACCAGAGCCCAATACTTTTCGATCGGACGGAGTTCTGGCGAATTTGGCGGATTGCAATAATTTGGGACAATATTTACACCATTAGCAATGTACCAATCCTTAGCCAGTTTTCCATAGTGGCAAGATTCCAGGTCAGGCCAGAACAGCACCGAACCGTTGTGTTCTCGAATGAACGGCAACAGTCGTTTATTCAGACACTCTTTTACGTAAATTTGTCCATTTAGAGTGCCAGTCGTGATGAAGATGTTGCTTCTGAGACCGCATCCACATATTGCCTGCCATACGAGGTATTTTTTTGGGAACTTCGACAATTGTTTTTGCTTAAAACGATCAGCAACATTTCCTCTTTGCAACGAGGTATAAAACTGTAGTCCCGGTATCTGCTTAAAGTCAGCTTTGCAATATGTTTCGTCGTCCAATATTATGCAGTCGTATTCCTTCAGCATAGTGTCATATAATTTTCTCGATCGAGATTTTGCGCTCTTGTTCTGGCTGTCGTTACGATTTGGAGCAACACCTACTTTGAATGATTTCAAGCCTGCACTTTTCTTCACTTTCTGGACGAACGATGCAGACATTTTCACTTTTTTCGCCACATCACGAACGGAGATATTCGGTTTCTTCTTAAATTCTTTAATCACTTTCTTCCTCTCCGCGACGAAACGAGAATCATGGTTACCTCCGGAACCGACCTTTCTCTTTAAAGTTAAGCGCTGCTGAAAGTTTTTTAGCACTTTAGTAACCGTCGATTTTGCGATTTTTAATGACTTGGCAATATCGCCGTGCGACATATCTGGATTTTCCACTCTTTTGTGCAAAATTGCTTCGCGCACGCGTTCTTGATTCGACGCCATTTTACTGAATAAAGGTTACTGTAGCCAAACGACGTCTTCATCATAGCACACATACATTAATATTCATGTAGTAGTGATCGGATTAGCAAAGCGTACACGGAGAAGACTGCATTGGGGCATTTCCGACGACTACTTTTTGGTGTGCACATTCTTTACGACAAGAGCATTCGAATAATGTAATTTTAAATTTTGTATCTTAGTACATATCCCATCATGACATGTAAATTACCATTTTGGGTTTTAATGTTCATGTAAACTTAAAACTAGACGTAAATTTCCATCCAAGACTAAGACTGTTCTAAGACTGTACACACTGTACTACACAGAAAAAAAATTAGGAATTTTAACGGACACGTAAAATCGCCCTCGTTTAATTGCAAGCCAAAACAAGCGTAAACAACGTAGATGTTTGCAATATTTCATACAACAAACAACATTTTTTGCAATCATCTATACAATAGACCTGATTCCAGCGATAACTGGTTCAAATTTACACTAAAGATCCCACTAATTTATGCCAAATCTAGCATTCCATTTATGTGCGTTAGATAACGTAGAAAACTAAATGTTTCTTTCAAACTGTTCACCTATAAACATAGCAAAGGGACCTTTCGTAACGAATTAAACTAGCCCAAGGCCACCTCCAACATGATCGGACACACCAACTTCAAGCAGTTACCAAACACCTGAAACCCCAGTGGAAGAGCTGCGTGCCGCCATTAACGTCCAGTTCGAAGCTGCGGGACAGCTGATCTATGCAAAGAACATCCAACATTGAAAAGGCTTGGTTCGAGTGACGGCCTATGTATTCCAGTTTCTCAGAAACATGCGAGCCAAGAAGTCTACTCAGATTAGTGGATGCATCATTTGTGAAGAATTCCGGCAATCAGAAGAATTTCCGAGAAGAACTAGTAGCCCTTGAACTAGATAACAGCAACGCAGCTCTACCCAAACAAAGCCCATTCAAGGATTACTGCGAATGAAAGGTAGAACAGGAGCTTGTGAATACCTTTCAACCGACACCATCGCCTTTCCTCGTGATCACCCGACCCGATATTTTTACCTCATCGTGAGAAGCTATCATGAAAAGTTTCACCATCAAAACCACGAGTCAGTAATCAATGAAATCCCGCAAAAATTGTACATTAGCCGTCTGCGACAAATGTATGCAAAGATCAGAGCCGATTGTCAACGTTGTATAATGTTTGCATTTAAAAAAATAGACAAAAATTGCCGATTTTTCATGGGTTTACCTTCATCCACACTGATGAAACTACCCATGCAGCATCAATCATAGTAACCCATGAGTCAGCAGCCGAAATTTGACAGCTCTATCAGTCGAACTCTAACCGTGATGGCAAAAACAGTGAAGCAAACCCCGTTCAGAAGTGTGCGCTTTCAAAGAACGGCACCCCGCCACGTCGAAAACGAACATCGTGCGACACTTTGTAGACGCCGGATACGTCCGTTTCGGCATCTACAACATCTTGGCACTATTAGACTACAATCAGAGCATCGAAAGAAAGCCCGGTTCCGGACGGCCGACGACCCTGAGCGACCCATGTTCCCCAAGAAGGTGCTGCTGAGGCTGACAATCAGCGAGAAAGGGATGTCAAAGCCGCGCTTCGTTCGCTCCGGACTGGCCGTGAAGGGGAAGAACTCAAAAACAAGACTACACGCATGTTTTCGTCCGCCATGGCGAATGTTCCGATTAACTGCCGGAAGGCCGCTCGCAAGGGCGTAGAATTTTTTTGCAAGTAAGCTTAAATAACTTCCACGGGAAATTTATCAAAAGCAATTATCTGTCTTAGCTTTTTTTTATCACCATCCGAAAAAAGTCCATTTTTTTGAATGCAAACGTTATTGCAAGACGCTCGACCACGCCCCCTAACAATGGCAGACCTCCCACGTAGTAGATTAGCCGCATTCGTCCGTCCTTTAACTCACAACTCACCGGGGTCAACTACTTCGAGCCAATGGAAGTAACTAATGGGAGAAAGGTTGAGAAAAGAAGGGTTTGTCTGTTTTGCTAACTGCTATTCGCGCAGTCCATATAGAATTAGCAAGCTCGTTAACCACAAACTCGTACATAATGGCACTGCGCAATGTCGTTGCGTGGTGTGGTACGTCAGCTGTATTTTATAGTAACCAACTTTATCAGCGCTGATCGTGTGCTGACGCAGGCTTTGCTAACATTCGACCAGAAAAAGATGGCCCAAGAGTTTCTGTGAAAACTTTCTGGCGTTTCTCGGTATATAATTCTAACCAATTTTACTTTCAGTCAAATTTTCTTACACAAGGTAAGCAATCAAATGACAACAACAAAACATACTAAACATAACATTACATTAAATATCATATAATGGGGAAAGGGAGGGACCACCAGGGCATCCACGTGAAACGATTTGGATAGGGAGCATGGGACTGCCTCCTCCCTATTGTTAACATTTCGCGGAACGAGGGCGGGCTTCTGTCAATCGAGGGCTCGATTCTAGTGCTGTCAGTGTGAACTTGCTTATGGAAGGAGATTCTCTTCCCTATATTCGCGGGTTTCACGTTAGTGTCTCTGCTTACGGGCCCACCCCTTTTTGGCCGTTCTTACAGGAGCTTGATGATCACAAATACTTCAGCGGCTTCCCATATGGGAGAAAGTTGGGAACGGCTTGTCCAGTCAGTTAAGCGGGCCTTGTCGGAGCTGAAACCGAGGCGGTGGTCGGATGGACGGAGCTTAGGAATGCGCTGATTGAGATGGAGGGAATCCTCAATGCACGCCCGCTTACACACCTACCCATCGAGAATGGGGCAGCTCCTGCACTTACCCCGAATCACTGGTTGGTGGGCACTTCTGATAGATCCAAGCCGAGGACTATCCTGGACGACGATTTTATTACTTTGAGACGTGGCTGGCAATTCTTTTTGGAGGAGATGACTGCGGGAGTATTTGCCAAAAATAACCCGGCACTCAAAATGGCTCACGAGAGCACCGCCGGTCCAAGAGGGTGACAGCGTGCTGCTTGTGGATCCAGATCATCCAAGGCCGAAATGGCGTGCCATAGGCATGGCGATGGGCAAAGATGGACAGGTACGTTCGGTGACCATTCGAACAGCGAAGGGTAATCCCTGCAAATATCAGTTTTTACACTACACACTAAGATATTATTAATGTTACACGAGACGTAGTTTATCTTTGATAAAACAAAATTGGGACTGCAAACAAAGATTTCATGCAAAATTATGTCTCCCGATTTCTAAACATACGCAACTCAACATTGATTGAACTCAACTTGATGATCTCACTGATGCAGATGGTATATCCTAGGTTAGAGAACAGATTTGGCTAGCTAGCTGATTGCCGGCTTAGCAAACGTTGACAATACTGTACTGGAAAATTCTCGTTGAAACCAGGCCGCCATTGACACGTGGTCTTTGGAAATATATTTTGTAATGCTTGGCTGGTCAAAAGTTGTAAAAAATGCGAATGCCATTTTACTCAGCTCAAAATGATGGACATTGAGCTTACCAAGGAGTCAAACAATGTTCAAATATGTTTAATTTCATGCAATTCGTGAGCTTAACACGTTAAAATTCTTAAATTTGCATTAAAATCGTGTGAACATTACGTCATAATACAGAGGAAAGCTGAGAAAAATATTTCTACACTCTTCGAATAAATGAAAATTTCATGAGCTTTAATTGATAAAAGAATTAAATTTCGTTTCGTGTAATCGACTAAACGACTGAATTCTTAAGTGCAAATAGACGCAAATCCAAAAAAAAAAAAAACATCGCTTAAGAATACATACAATATGATGCGAAGTAATGTAATATTACATCAAGGGCTGACAAGTAGGTCATGCGGATTTATTTTCATGGATTAAAACACATAAAATTACACGACCGCAAACTGAAATATAAATGCGCGACTGCTTTCTACTGTCAGTACAGAAGTTTTCAAAAGCACACATTCATGAATTGGCCAGCATATCTTATCCTGTGCTGATAAATTTAGGATAAAATAATACTTCACTAGTGACTGAAGTCTCATTTTATCATTTTTTAAAACATCTATTAGATATGTTAACTCATTTTTAATCGATTATTTTTATCAGACCATAATTATGCATACAGTTAACGAAATTATTAATATTACACGAGGCGTGTTTCAAAATTAATTTGCGTCAAGGAAAGTAAACAACATTTTATGTAAAATTAAGTGACTCGAAACGGAAGAAGACGCAACTGGACAAAACATGTGTTTGATTGAATTGATTTTCTCGTCTCTTTTAACTGATTAATATGTCCTAAAAGCTGCTCGCATGTGACGGTCTCAGGGCACCGAAATTTACATTACTGTTTGGTAGTGTGTATGATGAACATGAGATTCAAATCAAATACTCATATACAGCAATTCCATAGAAAAAAAGATATACGATCTCTCAGAATTGCATAATAATTGATAGTTTTGTTCTTTATAAAAACATATTCGACCCGTATTTTTTTATTTCGTTATTAGGGTGACCGATTCTGCGTTAGGGTGGTTCAAAAACCAGACTTTTTTTCAAAAATGCTTTTTTTTTCAAAAAATCATAACTTTTGAATCACTCGATTTTATCAATTGAAATTGCAAATGAAAGGTATATTATTAAAATTAATAAATGCTTTTCAATTCTGCTGATTATGACCCATATGTTATATACGTACATAACATGCCATAATGCATGTTTGTACTACATTTTATTACGACATGGTTTGGCCAAAAAGGTTTCCCATTCCGGAGTTACATTCAACTACCAATGATTGAGCTGTAATGAGGCACCAAGCAGCATATAATTTTCATATGTCTAGCATTGTTTCAGTTATTTCCTCATATTATATTATTTACAACCATTCATGTCATCGATAATATTACCATTACATTTCAGTATACATTCATCATATAGCTGCTTCTAATTCTTATTTCATTTCATTATTATATTCATTGGAAAAATAATAATAATAATTATGAAATTTTATCTGCTTCTAGGTTACAAGGAAGGTGATTCCAGGTTATATAGATATTTTATTACATTGTACCATAAGGTATTTTTCTATTGATTTACATTATTGGATACTAATTTTAAAATTTATAAATGCTCTTCGTTCTGCTGATTATACATACATATGTCATAAATACATACATATTTTTTATAATTTTATGTATAATTAAATGTTTTATGTTTTGTTTAATTGCAATATGACCTTCACATTCCAGAATTACACTCATCTGCCACTGATTGAGCTGTAAAAAAGCACCAAGCTGCATATTATTATCTTTTTATTGCATATTATTATCACTATTTTAATTATTTCATCATGACATATCTATGACATATTTGAGTTAAATATTCTTGTATATTTCATTGCACTATTCCATAATACATGTATTGAATATTATGTCATATTATTTACATTATATATATAATAAATACTGGGTTGGGAGGGTGCATCAGGGTATCATTCAAGCTGAAACTGGACGATGGTTTGATTGACTGCCTGAGTCTAGGAGGGAATGAACATTATCATTTTCTTTATCCTACCGATTCGATTATGATGCTGTGAATTCTACTCCAACAGTTTCAGTGAGGGTGACGCGCCCTTCTTAACAAGCCATCCTGTAGAAAGCTTAATAAGTATTGCGAATTGGGTTATTCGATTTGTTGGATCGTATCGTTGGAAGGAGATTCTTTATTTCCCGTGGATTTCGCGTGAGTGTCTCTGCTTACGGGTCCACCCCTCCGTTTTTGGCCCTTCATACAGCGATATTTTGAATTCAGATCGGTGGCTCAATTTGATCTTGCTATTAAGTGGAGCTGCATCCAAGCCAAGGGCTAGAAGGGATGGTGGCTACCATACATACATACATACATGAAATTGCAAATGAAAGGTAATTAAACAAACTTTTGGGAAAAAATAGAAAAACAACTCATTTACTGCAATATTCATTATGAAAATGGATTCTTTTAGTTTTTTATGGTTTTCATGGTTATTGGCGATGTATGTATTTTAGTTTTTGAGATTTGGAAGTTTTTTCAAAAATGCTATGTTTTTAGGTTTTGCTGACTATCATAGTACGCGTTTTCATTACTGGAAGGAACCTTCCAACCATGCGTCCCCATCAATCCGAAGATATTTTTATAAATTTATTTAGCTTTCTGAGAGCTAAGTGATGGTCCATAAATCTTCAAGAGGCTTATGCCATTTTTAAAGAGCATTTTCCCGAAATAAAAATTGGGTTTTCCATGTCCGCGAGTAACCGGCCAAAACACTGCTTCCTGGCTGGTACGAGTGGTACGCATTCTGTGTGTGTATGCATCTACCACCAAAATATAATATTGATCTATGGGACTATATCAGACAAAAAATTACTTCCCCGTGATATCAACTCATATCATGATTTATTTTTCAAAATAAGGTGCAATAATCCCAATGGGAGATCGTTGTTGAACGCATGCGATAATTGTCCAGGCACGGAAAACCCCTTCAATTCAAGCAGTGGCGTCAAACAGGTGGCAATGGAAATGCAAGAATTTGTAGACCGCATAACTTTATTGCTTAACAGCAAGGCAGTTATTTAAAATATCTAAAAAACAATTTAAAACCTACTGATAGTATGATTTGTGATTTTTCTAAAATTTTTTTTTTCGTTGTACAAGAAGCAGTTTAAGAAATTCATTGCATAACGCACAATGCGCTATCCATCCTTTTGCTATATATTATAAGAATAATTCTTCAGATTTAAAGTTCACAAGCTTTATAGCTATAGCTGAATTCACAAAACACAATCATGTTGCAGTTCGTTTATTTATAACAGATTGTGTTAAATACATGGAAAAAAATTGCCTGGTCTGGAAAAAAAAATCACTTTTTCTCTGATGGATCGGAAAACCAATACAAAAATAAAATAACAGCTTTTAATTTATGCCAAATGCAAAAAGATTTCGGTCTTAATGCGAAATGGAATTTTTTCACCACTTGTCATGGAAAAGATCCATGCGACGCGTTGGGAGGAGTATTGAAACGCAATGCAGCAAAAGCATGTTTACAAGGCCATCTCATAACTACGGCAAATGAGCTACATATATGGGCCACTTCTAAGAAAGATTCCAAAATACAAAACGACTATTATTCAGATCATGACTACAAAACAATGGAATAAAAATTAAAAAACCGCAATGCTTGCGTGAAACAACAAACTAAAAATTAAATGTATATTATCGTAAAATTATTCTCATTCTCCAGCGATGAAACATGTGTAAGACTGTAAAATAATCGTAAGCAATAATTTATATAGTCATTGTGTATAATAAAAACAAGTTTGGAAATAAATGCTTCAATTATATGATGTAAAACAGCTAAATTAACTTATAAAAATAACTTGTGATTGATGGGGACGCATGGTTGGAAAGTTCCTTCAAGTAATCAAAACGCGTAGTAGGATAGTCAGCAAAACCTAAAAACATAGCATTTTTGAAAAAAATTATCTCAAAATCTAAATTTCATGCATCGTTGTTTTTTGATATGTTATGTAAAAATGTCCAAACTTTCAAGAAAAAATATAAAAACGAGGGAGCTCTTTGGCCCGAGACCATGAAAACCTTAAAAAACTAAAAGAATCCATATTTTTATAATGAATATTGCAGTAAAGCGGTTGTCTATTGTTTATGTATGTTTAATTACCTTTCATTTGCAATTTCAATTGATAAAATCGGCTCAGTGATTCAAAAGTTATGAGTCAGTTTTTTTAACTACCCTAACGCCGAATCGGTCACCCTAATAACGAAATTAAAAAATACGAGTCGAACATTTTTCGATAAAGAACAAAACTACCCATTCTTATGAAATTCTGAGCGATCGTATACCTTTTTTCTATGGAATTGCTGTGTATGCAAACAATAGCATACTGCTTGGAATAAACAATTCTTGATTCGGTTATAAAAATATTAAAAAACTATAAAAATTGATGTTGTAATTGAAACTTACATGTAAAATCTTGTATGGTTCTTGCATGTAAAATTAAGTATGCAAATTTCGGTTCCTGTAAATTTGAAACAGGTTAATTCAAGTTTTTACTGCTTTGGTTGGGTACATCTAAAAAGACCTAATTTTGAATGAAATTTCTGAAGTGTGTAGATACATTTCTAAAAATAGCCGTGCATTGGAATAACCAATTCTTAGACGGAATTTTAGGGATTTTCATGGCGGACAATCAACATAAAAAAATGAGACCAACTAAGCCCTTTTCAGAGCACGTTAGGTATAAATTTCTCAGCGCTACATTTGTAGAAAGAGTACACCAATTCTATTGTATATGTTACTCAATAATAACAATATCTTCTAAACCAGACCGGGAATCTAACCTCCAGCATGTTGTTGATTTATAGCTACACTCTGAGAAAAACTCATGTACACACTAAGAAAATTTTACAGTATTCGATAATTTTGTACCGAACTTTCAACAGCTGAACGTTCGGTAATCCGATTTACCGGATTTCGGTGAAATTTTACAGTATTCCGGTAAAAAAAATTACCGGAACTTGTTAAATTTTACAGAAATCCATTAAATCGGATTACCGAACGTTCAGCTGTTGAAACATCGGTAAAAAATTACCGAATACTGTAAAATTTTCTAAGTGTGTAAATTTTAGTCTACACTTAAAAGGAGCCCGTTAAACCGAAATTTGCGTCTATTCTTAAATTTACAAGAACATAAAAACTCACAATGATAACTTACATGACATTTATAATAAGTAGAGGTACACAAAACTACATTTTCCAAAAGCTGCTACTTTAAATACAAATGCAAATGCTTCTGATGCCACTTAGAAATTATGAATTTTACACGAGACGTAATTCATGTTTGTAAAAACTCGGGGAACTTAAAGATAGATTTCGTGTAAAATTATGTCTCCTTAAACTGACACATACGCAATTCGACGAAAGGTGGGTTTGATTGATTTTATTTTCTCATCCCTTTCAACTCATTTTTATGTGCTAAAGGACGCTTGCATGTGTCGGTCTCAGAAGACAGAAATTTACATGACAATTTGGTAGTGTGTAGGTTCTTTAAGGCTTTTAAGCATTGTAGTGGTAAAAATTAGCACAATCTTATCTTGTAGTGTTCATTTTGTTCTTTCATCTCAGAATGCTTGTGAAAATTAAAAAAAAAATAAACTACGGGAATCACGATGATACACGGTTAGTCAATGAAAAGGTTAGATTTTAAAACATTTAGTATTTTCCTTTTCCTCAAATTTGACTTTCATTTTCGAGCGTTATAAATTCGATCTATTATGCACATCATGTAACACTAACTAATCGTTTTATAATCTATCACGATGAGACCGAATTTGAGCTTGTGGCTTGCCGTGACGCGCGAAACCGACTGCGTTAAAAATAGGTCTGATGTTGTTATAACAACAAAGACAAGGATCATGTAAATTTAAGGCTCCCACAAATCCCACTTTTCAGTCAAGTGGCAGTTTTTCAAAGTACTACGAACTTAGCTTTGAGGTTACCTTAGGAGCTGTTGTAAATGCAGCATCCGGAACGTAACTTATGTCAGTATTTATTATTTTGGATTTCAAAAACACATCTACTAGTACATGCAAAGTATTTACGTGCAACAAAGATTACATCATTCGTACCCTGCCCTTCGGTTCAGAAAGGGGTATGGGCGCGTTCTGTCGACTTAGCCGCGGCAGATTTCATGTGTGAATAGGCTGCCACATCAACGTTCAAAAGTGCCTGGAGCAAATGGACAGCTTGTAATGATCACTTGAAGATGCGATGGAGGATCATTGCCCAGATATTCCTAATTGTTTCTTGTCTTCTATAACTAAACATGATGGAATTGAGTAAATGAGTGGAAACTCATCTGGAATGATCTCTCATATTCATCCGTCGAACCAATCTGAACGGCCGTTGTGAGAATATCACCATGAAAATCTCACATGCGCATAGCATGTTGCCAATTACTAATGCTTTCTCTCTTTTCTCCTGTTCTCAAATGAAGCAACAAGCAAGGAACGGTATATAACCCCAACCAATTTTACTTTCAGCCAAATTTGCTAATACATGGTAAGCAATCAAATGACCACAACAAAATATACTAAATACGAAATAACATAGAACGGAAAAGGAAGGGACCATCATTGGGGGCAACCCCGGCGTAGTGGTTAGCATCCATTCCTCACGTCAAAGTCACGAGTTCGAATCTCACCCCCGGACAAGTTACGAAAATACCCAAAAAGGTATTTGAGTAACTACGACGGGAGATGAACCAGCCCAGGGCTGAAAATCTCGATAACAAAGGAATAATAAAAAAAAGGGACCATCAGGGCACTCAAGTGAAACGATTTGGATAGGGAGCATGGGATTGCCTCCTTCCTAATGTTAACATTTAGCTGAACAAGGGCGGGCTCTTCGACCCCATCTATTGGGTTTATTCTGTATAAGAATACAAAAATCTATCAATCGAGGGCTCGATTCTAGTGCCGTGAGTGTGAACTTGCTTTTGGAAGGAGATTTTTTTTACATATATTCGTGGGTTTCGCATAAGTACCTCTGCTTACGGGCCCACCCAAACGTTTTTGACCCTTCATAGAGGAGCTTGATGGTCATAAACAACAATAGAATCCTGATCAAATCGTTTTTCAGATTATTCCACTGCTATGGAAAGTAACCTTGCTACAATGGATGGACAAAGATTACATCACTCGTAATATTCATTATTTTTAAGAGTCTACGCCTTTGAAGACTGAGCAATGAGATAAGCCGAAATCTAATGAAGTTGTGACAAATAAATTTAATTTGTAAATAATTTTAACTGTTCGGAATCCTGGTCTAAGATTGAAAATTAGCATCTATCATAGATAAGAGTACAAAAATAATGAATTGCCTCTAGCGTATGAACATCCGACGTTGAGTTTAAACTCAACAAGGATCATCTATATGACGGTACAAATTACTGTCAGGAACCTTTGTTTTGTAAAGCTACCTGTTTGAGGTGAGAAGGGGTGGATCACGGTTCAGTAAACCCTCTGCCAGACTTTATGGGAAGCAGCTCAAAGCCAACCAAAAAATGCAAGATGAAACATTTTTTTTTTTTGCAACCACCCCACCTCGGCATGCACATTTACCCCCAGGAAAATAGGTAAAATGACAAACGACCAACGACAAAAACATTCCACCGTACTGGGAAAAATACAGAAAAGTTATTCGGCTGAAATGCCAAAAAAGTCAACATTAAGAGCAATATGGAAACAAAAGGCGACCGTTTTCTTAATTGCTTTGTAAATTAGTAAAGACACCGTTTGTTGCTTGCTTCTTCGCCGCGAAGCACAAGTAAGGTGGAGTTTTCACACAAACGCTACTGGTTCTGATTTTTGATTTGTAGGATGTTCTGGGAGCTTAGAGGTGTTAATCAATTGGGCTGTAACTCATATTTGAATTGCTTTGTAAATGAGCTTTACCATGGCTGGATTCGGAAAAGTTGGAATTCGTTTTCGAACGGTACCGGTAGTGGAGCTGGCAAGTGCAACGCAACTCAACTGACTCCGACTGAAAGTGCTGATGCCGGCAGGCTGCAGACATACTGATGATGATGACGATGATGAATGCAACTTGTGTTGGGTTGCCAAACAATGGAGCATTTATACCGGCGGTCATTGTTTTGGTTTGCAGTGTATTATTTATTTGCCCCTTTCTCGGTTTGTGTTGATACTTTGTTTTTGCTTTCGGAAGAAACAAGTGTTCACCCCGCCATCCTTGGTTCGAACGTAAAACATAATTGCTGCTTTGTACTAAGCGGGAGGCGGCAATTGTGTCTGATGGAAGCGTGCGTTGCATTACGGCTACTGCTGAGCGGTGAGAGAATTCGAATAACATGGTCAACAGTGCCAGGCAAGGTGTACTGCAACTAAATATTTATTTGGCAAGCAGCTTTTCAAGCAACTAAAGATAGGAAGTGCATTCAACCTCTTGTTGATTCGCTGATGACATCGATAATGAAGAAAATGGTAGGTTCGTAGGTCAGATTCTCGATGACGAAGTCGTGGGAGTCGACAAGTTGCATAGAAGTTAGGAGAATTTCACATTCTTTGGGCTTCGGACATGAATTGTCTCATTCTCATGAATGTGAAACAGTTGTTTTAAATTACAACGTAATAAAGACTGCCGCAGAGAGTATGGACGCGCCAAGTTTCCAATAAAGATACTACACAAGTGTTGGGAAGTTCAATATTCTTTATATTTATTAGATATACTGTTAACATTAGAGTAGCACATCAGGTTAGTGTTCTCAATATTTGAAATCAAGCGATTGTATTCCAGCTGGCGCACCTTCTTGGGGACGTTCATAAGATTCAGCACAGACTTCTTAGCGACAAGTTTTGACACTTTCTTCCAATCATTTTCAAACTGTTGAATGGTATCTGCTGGCGAGACATGTTTCCTAAGATGCGCCTCCGTCAATGCCCAAAATTCTTCAATTGGTCGAAATAGTGGGAAATTAGGAGGGTTCATGTCCTTTGGAATGAAACATTCTTAGTGGTATACCATTCCACCGTTGATTTTGCGTAATGGCAAGACGCAAGCTCTGGACAGAAGACAACAGGATCCTTGTGGCTTCAAATCATGGGTAGAAGTCGTTTTTGTACATTTCACTGTTTATCGAAGCAGTTGTGATGAAGGGATGCGAAATCTTACCACAACTACAATTAGCTTGCCAGACCATTACTTTCTTACTAAACTTTTCGACTTGAATGGATGTCTCAAACAGGTTCATGATTGTTTTTTTTCTTTTCTTAGCGTTTCAAGCTTATTACTTTCGCAATAAGCTTATTGGTTGCTCTCAACTTAGTGTTCTAAATGCACTTCCACAGTTATTAATTAAGAGCTTTCGATGCCGGGTACCATTTTTTCATTAGGATGATTGTGTGGCAAGTACAATCATACCCTGTTGTTAGGGGAGTCGAGAAATTTTCCTTAACGAAAAATTCCTAGACCAAACCGGGAATCGAACCCAGCCCCTCCAGCATGGTTTTGCTTTGTAGCCGCGTCTTTGCCGACTGAGCTAAGCGAAGGACCGTCATCCATGATTATACATCTCGAATTCTCAGCATCGTATTTCGCACTCTGGACCTGACCGATGCTTCTTGTTTCGTACTCCGTTTCAGCTGCTTCTGCTTCTTACAGGTTCGAAGATTCAAACGTACTTTGGCAACTTTTTTGGCCTCAACCCGCTCTGAAACCTCCTTCTTGTGCTCGAATGCCTTAATTATTCGTTTATCCAAACGAGGGTTAGCACGACCTTTTTTTCGATCCAATTTCGGTTTATCCTAAAATGGGTTATCCTCACTGAACTTCCTGATCGCTGTTCGCACAGCTTTCACGCTTACTTCTTCCTATTTATGCCAACATCCTCAGTGACATTCTACACCATTTGAGCACAATATTTCGACGTTATTCCGCTGAAAGTCCACGCATTTTGAAACAAACTGTTGGAAACGTTGAAACTGCTATACAAGTGCTGAGAGATGAAGGGAAACAACAGGATGCAGCCATGAAAAAGAACTAGTTATCAATTATTGCGAAATGGCAGCGGTTTCCGACTGCGTCTATGCTTTCTGGGGCAGTCTTTCTACATTGTCCAGTCTATGAGAAAAAGTCCAACACAAAAAAACCACCCACCACACACAGACACAACCCACACACACACCCCCCCCCTTTTGATTCCTTTCCATCTACTGCGTTCGCTCTCTTTAATTTTCTTTTTGTTGGTATTAATAATCTCCCCCCCCACAAAAAAACCACAACGCAAACTTTCCCCCACAAAAAAGGATAACGGGGTGGATCGGAAACCACCCCCCCCCCCCCCCCCCCTTTCCAAAACACCCACCCCCCCCCAAAAACCAACCCCTATTTTGTTTCCCCACACAAAATTTGGGAAATCACGGCCCACCCTGTTCCCCCCCAGATGTTTTTATTTTTCAACGCTTGGGGAATTGACGATTTTTTTATCTTCAGTGTAGATGAGAACCGCTCCCATGCACGGGTCGAAATCGTTAGCACAGTGGGATGGAATGGGTGGTTTTTTAAGATGCCAATTGAAGATCTAACATCGTGTGCTAATAATGAAATTTTAGGAAAACAAAATGAGATAGATGTATGTTGTCAAAGAACGAATCATAGAACATGATAAGAGGCTCAGTTTTAAAAAAAAAATGATCAAGTTAATCATGCATTTATTGAAAAAAATCTGCAAAAATGTCCAAAAAACTACCGATTGAAAATTTTGTTACTCTTAAAATGTAACTTGTCTCATTCAACAGCGCAATTTTGTTATTACGATTTGAAGCAAATTTTCTAAGCTTTCGAATGAATGTATATGATTTACTCTTAAAGGTATTATCTTAGCGTTAGTGCAAGTTAAGTGCAAACATACCACTGAAATAAAAAAGTTCAATAACTCTGTAATAGTTGAGATTTGACCATATGCGTAGAATGATTTTTTTCATCAAATATGATCTTCTTTCAGCCCCTGAAAGATTCTTAATAAGGAACCGAACACCCTGTATATTGAAAATATTTGAATATATCAGATTACATCAAAAGGAACAATAAGTGTCCCAATGTACCTTATATTTGAGTGAATCGGATTAAACCAAAAGATCTACTCCATTCTATTCCTGGGACATTTCTACGTTAGCAGGGCTGGTAGCGGTTATCTGATGTAATAGTAGAGACTTTAGTGACCAAAATGTCGAAAATAATGATCAAATCGTGACTTAGAGCCAATACAAAAGTGACCAAATAGTGACTTTGAGATAGTTAAAAATTAATTAAAAGTGACTTTATTGAGTGTTTGCAAGTTGTTTGATTTCCTAGCAAAGGAACCTGTGAAAAGACGCGCCTTTTATTCTTACAGCTTCTCGAACATGCGGCAGCTTTTTTTTGCAAAGATTTTTGTTTCCCCCCGTTAAACCCCCCCAAAAATGCTTGATCCTCCTCCCCCTTAGCCATATTAAGGTTCTCCATGGCGTAGCGAATGGTTGTTTGTAATTCTTTTTTTCCTAGTCGAATTTGTAGGCTCATCGTAGCATAAGATGCACAGAGAGTGCCTACATCTTTCAGCGTAATCTCCCGGACAGAAGGTGTTAAAGCATCAGTCACTAAACAACGAGCTTTAGTTCTTGACAATGAAAAACATGCAGGCACCGCGTTGGGAAACGGCACAAAATGTATCTCGAATTCAATCACAGGATGCAGCCAGAAAATCAAATGCAATCCATTTCAATAACCATATCAATTCAGCCTCAGCTGCTGCATGGTGTACTTAAGAAGTGCACTTGAGAAATCGATGCTCCGGATGAGGAGGGCTGCTCGATTTTGATTCGCGATCACAACACAGCCGCAATTAACTTGGACGACGAAGAACCATCCACCCCTCCTTATGCCTCGCAGTATTCTCGTCCTGCTCAAAAGCCTGAAAACCTTTGGATATTGTGAAGGCCTTACTGAAAATTGTACAAAACGCTTCGTTATCGCGGTGTTTTCGGGCCCACAAACAAGGCAGTCATTCGAATCAGTTTTCTTCCACCGCTCAAGGTGGAAAGTGTATTTTCTTATACTGTTCTAAAAAAGAACCAAACACCAATATTTTTTTTCATGTTCAGGATTTTTTGTTTGTCTGAATAGAAATCAAGTTCGAATAATATTGTTCTGAAACACTTTCAACTTGTGAGCTGGAGCGAAGTAGCGTCGACATCGACGGAAAATATTGCACGATTTTCATTCGTCGATTGTACTAGGTGGGGTGAAAAGTAACCTTCCCAAAATACGATGCTACTGCATAAAAGGTTATAGTGCCTTGTAGTCCGTTCATATTTAGGCATACACAATTTCATAATGTTTTGTTTTGACAGCTGATTGTTGTTGACACCAATTTTTTAAACAAAGATGGGAAGTACAGATTCAAACGTAAATTTTTCAAAACTCTCAGCACCCTCACGGAAAGTAGCATCACCAGCAGGTTAGAGAAATGTTATTCCTTGTGTTGGTGGCCCTAGTTTGCATTAAAGTGCTAAGGGTTTCGAGAATTTAATGGTGTTGGCTGACCGGAAAGTGAAGGTGCGTGACTAGCAGATGCCACAAAGATTAGTACTGATCGCACACGCCGTATTTTGGGCGAGATTCTACATATGAAAATGTTATCCTGCCGCATGGGTACTCACTCCTGTCCAAAAACACGCACGCGAGAGCACTTCGAAATTGTGCTTAGACTTGCTGATGAGGAATCGGAAGGACTTTTGGCGTCGATTGGTAACTGTTGATGAAACCTGGATCCACTTTTACACACCAGCGAACAGAATGAGTGCTCGGCAATGGACTGAAGCCGGATGAGGAGTGCTCCGAAGCGGCCTAGGGAGGCGCAATGGGTGGTAAAGATTTTGTCACCGTATTCACCCGATTCGGTGACTGTCGGATTATTATCTGTTCCGAAACCTCAAAAGATGGCTCATCAATAAAAAATTAAGCTCACGCGAGGAAAACATCGACGCCGCGGAGGAGTATTTTGCAGACCTTCCGGAAAATTACTTATTGGACGGGATCAAGAAGTTGGAAAATCGCTGGAATAAGTGTATCGAGGTAAGAGGGGGCTACATTGAATAAAATTAAAAAAACATTTATTATTAATTTTTTGACTAATATTAGAGTAAATACAAAACTAATATTAGAGTAAATACAAAATACCGAGCTCAAACGTTATTGTCTACCTGCCAACGTTTTCGCAACCTACAAACCGATGAGCCGATTTGAAAACATGTTGACATGTTTTGTTGCGAAGTTTTTGGCGTGTAAAAGGGCGAACATCCACGTCAAAAATTTTCGCACGCTCATTTTTAATTACTCATTCTAGAACCAAGTTTGTCAGTGTTGAAACATGTCGTTTGCCAAAGTAATAAATCTACTCCATTTTTTCGCAGAAATATTCCGTGGTATAGACGATTACTGTAAAATAGTGACTTTTGTGACTTTTCAGTGGAAATAGTGACTTTTTAGTGACTGGCTTGAAAAAAGTGACCAAGTCACTAAAAAGTGACCCGCTACCAGCCCTGCGTTAGTGAACTGGCATTTATAAGGTTTTGTTTGTTACTCGTTTAATGTTATCCGATATACACGATGTCCAACACGTCCAAAACCAAATGTCCAAAATGTGAGAAAAAATATTTTGTAGCGTTTTTTACGTGTCCTTCGTTTGATTTATTTATTTAGTCTGCACCAACGGGCTTAATGAAGCCTCAATGGTGGTATTAAAAATATGACGAGTACAATAAACTTAAACTTAAATATCAAACCACAACACACTTGTTCATAAAGGTCTACATCTCAGAAAAATATGACGTGAAGCGTCTGCACAGAGTTTGCCGAAGGACATGGTAGTCGAAAATTATCGAGACTCTATTAAAATCTCGCTGCAGTCCTCCGATCGCGCCGTTCATGCTATAATTGATTCGGCGAATTGGCATCCTCAGCATTACAGGGTGCGGCAGAAAATAATGCGAAAATGTTCAAACTTGAGTATTGGGTTAATTCGTGTAGCTAGTGACTAAATACTGTCGAAAGTGTATTTTTTTATGTTTACTTTCAAGTGCTGCATCCAAACATTATATTTGTTTTATTGCAAATTCGTCAAAATGTTCGCGAGAGAAGTGATCACCAGTTTGTTGCTCGCCCAGAAGAAGCCGAAAGAGATTGCCAGGGTCGTAGGGTGCCATTTGGCAACAGTTAACCGCATAAAAAAGTCCCTGCAGGATGGTCCTAAGCAGCGGAAGCCGAACGTGATCAAATCGGTCCGTGCAAAAATTGCTCGCAACCCGGTGCGTTCCATAAGAAAACTTGCAAAGGAAGCCAATATTTCGGAGAAATCCATGCGGAGAATCATCAAAGAAGACCTGCATGCATCTTCCAGAGCCAGAGTGAAACGCCACTTGATTACGGACCGGGTCAAGGAACTACGAGTGACTCGTTCCAAGAGATTGCTTTCTTTGTTGAAGAAGGAAAAAATGATAATCCTGTTCTCCGACGAAAAGCTTTTCAGCACCGATGCCGGCCGCACGGACCGGTTCATTTCACCGCAGAAAATGGAGAACGTTCCGGAAAAAGTGAAATTCAAATTTCAAACCAAACATCCGGCTGGTGTCATGATGTTTGGCTTGGTGGCGTCCAACGGTTTGAAAATGCCGCCTGTTTGATGCTGGAGTTAAAATCAATACCGAAGTGTATATCGGTATTTTAAAGGACCAAGTGCTTCCCTTGGTGAAAGACAACTTTTCCGAGCGCCGTGTCACACGTCCAATCGAACCCAACAATGGTTGAACGATAACATGAAGTTTTGGCCGAAGGATTTGTGGCCCCCTAGCAGTCCAGATCTTAATCCGTTGGATTATTCGATTTGGGCATATGTTGAGGCATGAGCCTGCAAAACATCACACCCTAGTGTGAAAACCCTGAAGTCAACCATAACACGCACATGGCAGTCGGAGGACTACGTCCGAAAAGCATGCTCTGGCTTCCGGCGTCGGCTGGAGGATGTTATTAATAAAAATTGAGGACACATTGAATAAATTTGTTTAAAAGGACTTTATAAAGATAACTGCTTTCGAAAATGTTGATATTATTGCTTGAATTAGTTGAAAATGGGATTTGAAAGAAATAGAACAAATTTTCGCATTATTTTCTGCCGCACCCTGTATAGTTCGGATTTCAGACAGCAGAGCAATACTTCAGAATCGATCGCACCAAGGAGCAATAAAGGGACTTCAAGCAGTAAATATCGGAGAAGTCTTTAGCCATCCGAAAAATAAAGCCTAGAGCTCTTGACGCCTTGTCCACGATGTACGAGATGTGAAGCTTGTACGTCAACTGAGAATCCAGAATAACTCCTAGATCTTTTAAGTATGTCGCGCGTTTGATTACCGTGCCTTGAAGCTTATAACATGTGTAACATAAGTCCTGGGAATACTTTCAGGCGTTTATTTGACAGCATTAACAAACACACAGATGTCAACCAACGTACTTGTCACGTTCATCTGTGTTCCTACTGAACTGTCAAACTCAAATTGCGCAATAGTTTCCATTAAAAATGTCGTACAAGCTGGATTTACGAGCACAAGTCGCCAACCTTTTTGGACGGCTTAGTACAAGTGAAATTTTGAGCGTGTTCAAAGACGAGCCAATATCAAAATCAACAATATACCGTGTTTTGAAAGATTGTCGTGATGGTAAAGAACCGGAAAAATAAAAAGAAAAGTGATCACCCAACAAAATTGAGTACCAGAACAACGAAAAAACTGCTGTCAAGTGCTGAAAACAAGGTTGGCCAATCAACACGCAAATTAGCACGAAAATTTCAGGTTTCAAACATGACAGTCCATCGGATTTTGAGAAAACAACGTAACCTATCGGAAACGTCAACGTGCACCAAAATATATACAGCAACAACTCGAAAAAATACCAAAATGCTGCCGTGCACTTCGTCGCGAGCATTTTGCAAATGGAAAGTGCATAATTTTGGATGATGAATCTTACTTCACGTTTTCGCACCATGAATTGAGTGGCAACGATGGTTTCTATACTGCTAACATTAAAACAACACCAGACGATGTTAAATATGCCAGCAAATCGAAATATGAGCCAAAGGTGTTAGTGTGGGCAGCCATGTCATCGAAGGGTATCTCGACGCCTTTGATACGCCCAAACAAGGCCAAAGCTGTCAATTGAAGCAATTCATCAACAAATATCACGCTGACGACGAAATCATGTTTTGGCCGGATCTTGCAAGCTGTCATTACGCGAAAAAAACATTAGATTGGCTAACTGAGCAAAACATACCATTTGTACCGAAAAAGGACAATCCACCTAACGTGCCTCAGGCTCGTCCAAATGAAATTTTTTGGAGTGTTCTCAAACGTATGGTGTACGACAATGGCTGGGAAGCTAACAATGAGCAACAATTGGTTAATCGAATCAAGCGGAAGATGAAAGAAATGGACATAGACACCGTAGACCTGATTCAACATGTTCGCCCGACACTGCGGACAAACGAAAATAATGGGCCATGGGCGTACAGAAAAATATTTTTCAACAATTTATTAATAGAAAAAAATACCCTGAAGAGCATTTTAAAATCCGATTGTTTGATTTCAAGTACCATGCTTTTGAATTTTTCCCAGGACTTATGTTACATATGTTAGTCGAAAATAATCGGCTCCTTTATTCTAGAGAAAGTGATCACCGAACACTTCTCCGGATTATCCACCATACGGTTGAGGCTGCAGCAGTGAGCAAAGATTTGTAGCTGCTGTTGTAGGAGGTGACAATCGTTGATAGACTGGATTCGTAAAAAGATCTTCGGGTCATCGGCCTACGAGGGCAAGGTTCACATTATTGAAGTACAGCAAGAAGATCAGCGGCCCAAAATGACCTCCCTTGAGGTATTCCTGAAGTGGCTGGAAAAACGTCGAACATGCAATCACCAACAGCAACTGTCAGCAGACGATCAGTGAGGTAGGAGCGAAACCATTGTAAGATACTTCCATTTACTCCAAGCTTATGTAGTTTTGCGATAGCGATGTCGTGGTTGAGCTGCTGAAAGGTCTTTATAGATGACGTCCGTTTGCGCCCTTTCAGCCATATTTTCCGTAATAACCGAAGTGAGACACAACAGATTAGTGGTAGTGGAACGGCCGACAATGAACCCGTGTTGATCTTCACTTAAGTATTGCTTGCAGTGGGAGAGTAGATGGTCTATCATAACGAGCTCAAATAGTTTCGATACCGCGCTCAAAGACGAAATGCCTAGGTAACTATCCACATCTCGTTTGGTTCCCTTCTTGTGAACTGGAAACAAGTGAGCAACCTTCCAACACGAGGGAAATATGCCACTGGAAATCCGGAACAGACGATGCAAGGGGGCCCGCAGAATGGAAATGTGTTTCCTTAGAATTACTGACCGAACTCCATCTGGGCCAGGATTGAAGGATGACTTGAGCTGCGATGCGGCGTTGGAGATCATCTGAATACTGATATCGATTGCACCGAATGAGTGACCATTCAGAGGAACGTGATGTAATCCAATTCATTCATGTAATTTCAATTTGTAGGGGAAAAATCTGAAAACACCGATCCAACAAATGGCCTACGTTGTAAAAAAGTTTGAATTGAAGGTTAGTTAAAGTATAATACCATTGACACATTATTGCCCCACCCGAATGCTGATAAACGCCATACGAAACGTTATGAATCAGCAGTTAAAACTAGTTGCACCACCCGCCTAAGTAGACACACCTTCCGTTACTCTGCGGAACACTTCACTCAACCTTCATGGTTTGTTCATAGGCATCATCTCATCAACGTTGGGCAACATACCGCCCAAATACAGGAAACTCTACTTTTGCTATCGAAATCATATCTCACCGGAACGGAATTTCAACGCAGCGCATATTGATTCAGTTCATAATTAAACATACCAACTCCTCTCGTAACGTCGAAAAATAACAACAAATACCTGCCACGAATGATGATTCATAGCCATGAAGGGACCAAACACCGTGCGGAGGATACGTAACTTGATTATGCTACACTCACTTCAAAGTTCGAAGAAACGAGCCTTCTCTTCCGAAATGACCACTCAACGGCCAATTGGCGACGCATGCGTGCATGCATGCGTAGGGCAATAATTTCACTGGTTGACATTTAGTTGAAGAGGTCCTCTTCTATGACTGACTGGTGGACTCAGTGCGGTTCACCGTCGGTTCTTAAAACACTCTTCCACTATTCCATGTCATCGTCCGTGCGGCTGCCAAAGAGATGCACCAGACTCGATTATTAATTAATTCAATTAGGAACGATCAACGGACGACGAGTTCGGAGACGCTGGCCTGTGAATGCGAGATTTAAATTGCATCTGACTTCTGGTTGACCGATTTGACCGAGGTCAGGAGGAGGGGAGGGGGGGTCTCATTTCTCTCAATGAATGAAAGTCATTCATTAAGATTCATTAGAATGTAGATAATTGTGGGAGAAATGGATGGAAATGGATGCCGACGAACGTTGCATGTCTGATTGAAGTTATGAGCTGATGGGACATTTCGAGGAATTGTTTTAATTCAACGCAAGAAAAGTAATTGTATCGATATGATAATTTGACGTTCTGGTTTTTGATCTCTTATTGTGATGTCTTTTTCCCCTTTTTCATTTTGTTTGAAGATGGCTTTCGGGCTTAGGCTGGTTCACCACCAGAGGGAGACACCTACACCCTACAAATCACACCAATCAACTGGGACCAACGGCTTTACTTTTCTTCTGAAGGAAGACGAGACCAGAGATTTTTTCGCCTCAAAAAATTCCTCGAGCTCAGCTAGAATTGAACCCAGACCCACTAAGGGGGGCAAATAGCAGTCATGCTTGCCATTACACCACCAGTGCCAGCAAAATATGTTGTCACATTATGATAGTAATAAACGACTTTATAGAATTTAGGCCAACCGATTTATTTGTATCGACCCTCACTTAAAGGGTGTACGGAATCAAATTGCGACACACACAAATATTCGGCAAAATTCACCCGTTCATCTAATCAGCATCAAACTTTCAAGGAGTAAAATAAAACATGTTATGAATATTTTCCCATGTTTGTTTTATTCAATTTCAATTCCATATCCAAATGCACGAACCTTCTTCTTTACACTACTCATAAGGTCCTGTACAACATTTGGACCAACTTTTTTTTTGCGTGGCAATCCATTTTTTATTCATATCTTCCTCCGATTTCACTTCCTTAGGATGCTTCCGAAGTGCCTGCTTCATGATGGCCCAGTACTTTTCAATTGGCCGCAGTTCCGGTGCGTTCGGGGGGTTGAGATGCTTCGGCACGAAATTGACCTCGTTAGCCTTGTACCACTCCAAAACCTCTTTCGAGTAATGGCACGAGGCTAAATCCGGCCAGAAAATCGTAGAACCATCGTGTGGCCTCAGAAGAGGAAGAATACGCTTTTGTAGGCATTCCCTTGGGTACACCTGCCCATTGACCGTTCCAGTTGTCACGAATGGGGCGCTCCGCTTTCCACACGAGCAAATTGCTTGCCAAATCATATATTTTTTTGCAAACTTTGACATCTTCTGCTTTCTAACGTCCTCAGGGACATCGAATTTATGATGAGCAGTGAAAAACTGGAGCCCCAGAAGCTGCCGGAAGTCTGCTTTTACATACGTCTCATCATCCATAACGAGGCAACGTGGTTTCGTCAACTTCTGGGTAGGTTACCTACCGCATTCGGCCGTTCATCGCGATTAGGCGCCTGTTGGACTTTGTACGTGTGTAGAAAATATCACGTTTTTTCGCATCTTGCACGAAAGTTTTGGTTAGATTCAGTTTCTTCGCCACATCTCGAACTGAACTGTTGGGATTCCTCTTAAAAGCTTGAACACTATACGGAGATCCATTTTTGCCACTTTTTTCTTTCCGATCGATGGTCAAACGTTCGTGGTACCGATTTAAAACACGAGACACCGTAGAATGTACCATTCCCAGCTTCCTGCTGATGGCACGATGAGAAAGATCCGGATTTTCGGGGTACGTGCGCAAAATTCCTTTGCGCCGCTGCTGTTCTTCCGTCTCCATCTTCGCAACGATTGCACATCTGCTAGTGAAACAGCGTAAACAAACACACATTAAACTAATTCCACCCAAAATTTCAATTGAAAATACCCATCGGGTAAAAAGTTACAGCCATTTAAAAGTGGTGCAATTTGATTCCGTACAACGTTTACCTTCCAGTCAGGCCATAGCGTGGGTGTACTCTGCTATATGAAGAAGTCATCTCTAACTAACACGGTCCATAACTGTACTTTGCCAGCCTCGTAGTCTGCGGAAGGTCCGCCGGTCAGTTTCAAATTGATCAATCGAGCTTGCCCGTTGTGCACCTCTTGTACTTGTAGCAGTCAACTGGTTCTCGAGAACCGTTTTCACCGACATCCTTACGACATGCCCAGCCCATCATAGTCAACCGATTTTTCAGTGTGGGTTATGGAAGGTTCTCAATGCAAATCATGCAATTCGCCATCTATACTCCACCGTAGATCGTAGGCAGCATTGTCTTTGTGTAAACCTCTTCCTTTCAAGAATGTATTTTGTTTTAGACGCGTTAATGACGAGTCCAATCCTGCTATCAAGTTTCAGATTCGACATAATTTTGAATTAAGACGGCTGACCTAGAACGTTCTTACTATACAAATCCCCATAACTTGCGTGTAAGGGGCAGCTGCAAAAAAACCATGCTAGAAGCAACTTGATCTCGTAACAAGGATACTTTCTTATATGATGTCAGTATTTTATTTCAAATTGTACTACTCAGGGCCCATGCTCAATCTCTGTAATGTTTCATAAATGCAGGGTTGTCACGAAAACGTTAAAATACATTCGCATTAAATCTACACACCACCTTTTGTTGGAAAATTAACCAAATCTACGCAAATGTCAGATGTCTTCCGTTAGAATATATCATTTACACTTTAATGAACCATTGAAGATTGCGTTTTTTAATCTAAACTTACGTAGTTTCACTTCTTCGCAAAAACCTCGAACATCATAGTCATCTCGATTTTATGTGCCCATTCACGCGCTAGAAATAGTTCACAATACAGTCTTGAAGCTTAAGAGGCGTCTTCTAATTTCACACGAAGACCTATGAACTCCTCCCGAAGAATTGCAAACTTCTTGAAAAGGCATTTTGGGTTTCAACCGCATTGAGCTGCTCCCAGACCTACGAATTATTTTTTGGATTTGTTGCAAATTCTCTGGACAACTTCATTAACATTGCACTTCGTCAAGATATTCGTATGAACTTGTTGGAGATCTGGCTGTGAACTTCCTCCGTATTTTCTATGTGAATCCTCTAACCTTACTAACATATCTTTCCGATGAAGCTTATTCCACATCTTCATGGAAGCTCATTTGGGGCTGCAATTTGAAAACCTGGAAGGAGGGTACGACTGACTTTTGATCCTCACAAATTCTTATCTCACGCCTCTACGAGTCATATGGCCAATAAAGACTACCAGCTGATACATGGTGACGCTGGTTGGCTTAGCCTGGGAAATGTTGTCAATTTGATAACAGCGATGTGAGGTGCGACTGAAGATAATGAACTTCGAAATCACATGGTATATTTTCCATTCTTATTCAATGAATAATTTCAGCATGCTTTACATACCACAATAAATTATCTTTAAAGCATGGAGCAGCACGACAAGCATTAAAAACTTAATTTAATTCACAGCATTTCAGCATAACATTTACATTAACTTCTAAACTTCAACTAATATTTCCATAGAAGACAGCCCAGGTAACCAATGAGCAGTTCCAAAGCGTCTTAACGACATAGATGCCGCTTTTGGCCCAATACACGGCTGCTTTACTGCAATGCTACGATAATGCTTCATTAATGCTATTTTGCATTCGAAATGCTTATTACAGGCTACAAGCATTTAAATAGCATTTGAAATTCAACTTTACAACAGATAGCATTCAAGATGCTAATATAATGCTTGTAGCATCTGAAATGCAGATTTTGAGTTGATTTACTGCATTTGCTAATGCTTATTGGTTACCTGGGAGGCATGCGTTGTAGTTGTTGCTGTTGTTGCTGCTGTTTCGTATTTACGTGACTTTTAGCCTGAGGCTGGTTCGTCACGCCAGGGAGACGACCTGGACATATCGAACCCATCAAGTCATGTACCGGGACCAACAACCTTTCTTCCCTTTCTAAGGAAGACATGATCAGAAATTTAACGTCTGACAAAATCTCAAAGACGCCGACTGATACCAGACCTACTGGGGTGAGAGGCAACCACGCTTACCATTACACAACCGGCGCCTTTTCATTGCCCACTTTATTTTGGCTCCAGGGAAGACAAGTTTAAGTAAGAGAAAAGCAAATTAATAATCTATGTGTCCTCCTTTGGCCTTCAGGACCAACTGCAGGCATTTCGGTATGCTCTCCACCAGGTTGCTTAGGTACTGTGGATAAAGCTCTTCCCAGGCGCGCTTCAGGGCTTCAACATAGTTGAATTTATTGGTAACACCAGTTTTGTCAACCCTGGCATCTAGAATTGCCCACAAATTTTCGATGGGGTTGAGGTCCGGGCTTTGTGGAGGCCATTCCAGTGGTTTGATCCGATAAGACCGGAAGAAAGACTTGGTCTTCTTGGCAGCATGCTTCGGGTCGTTGTCCTGCTGAAATACGAACTTCTCTTCAAGCCCGTCTGGATCAGCGAAACCTCCAGATTTTCTCGCAGGATGTTGATGTAGGAGTCCAGTCGATTTTCACGCGGCTACCCACTCCACTCTACGAAAAACACTCCCAGACCATCACATTTCCTCCTGCATGCTTCACCGTGCCTTGGATGTGGCGCTCCTCACCCGATCTGCACCACACACGAACCCGCCGCTTTCGATTTAAAAGCTCGAATTTTGATTCGTCCGTCCAGAGAACCGTTTTCCAGAACTCTACGAGCCTATCAGCATGCTCAATAGCAAATATGAGGCGTTTGGCTTTGTTTGCCTTGCTGATAAATGGGCGCTTCCGGGCAACTTTCTTAATCAGCCCCTGTGCTACAAGACGGCGACGAACAGTTCGACCAGAAACTGATAGCTGAAGGGTTTGCTGGATCTCACGGACAGTTACTTTTGGATTTTTCTTTACTTCGCGCATGATCTTGGTGTCCGTTCGTGTATTGCCTATCAGTGTAGTTTGGAGTACGCTAATATTCTAGAAATACTGTAACATGTCTTTAACAGTGTATTGCCGTAAAATCTAGTTTGAATTGCAACTCCATTGCTCTGCTTGAAAGTGACGATTTGGAACAAATTGCAGTATGCATCGAAGATTACCAGAAATCCATATATATGTGCTGCATTTACATAAGGCCAAACTCGAGCCTTGAATCGTACTCCGGACACACGAACGCAATCAGACAAATCGCTGCACGAACAACGGAATCCGACTATATCATCGTCTTGGACGACTAAAATCTTCCCAATCAAGTGTGGAGTTTTGATGAAGATGTGAACGGTTTTCTTCCTATCAATGCATCCTCAGAGCATGAGTTAGAGCTAACTGAATCACTTTCTGCGATGGGCATGGTGCAGATAAATTCGCTTTTGAACATGAATGGAAAACTGGTTGATTTGGCGTATGTGACTGATCCATGTGGCACTGAACTTTTCGAACCATCATCCTCTATTCTCAAAATTGAGTCCCATCATAAGCCGTTTGTACTACGGGTAGATTCAAGCTGTCACGTCAATTTACCGATCGAAGGACGTAACTTAGACATGGATTTCGACTTTAGACGATGTGATTTCAACGCATTGAATGCAGAACTGAGGAACCTTGATTGGATTCGACTATTTCAAACTGCATCATTGAACGGGGCTGTTGACGGTTTCTAAAATCGACCGTTTGAAATTATCTGCGGCAAAGTTCCACTTAAAAGGAGGAGTACGCATCAGAGCTTCACACAACCATGGTGGACTGCTGAGCTTCGCCGTTTGCGCAATCGTTTGCGGAAGACTCGCAAAAAATACTTTCGGTGCAGATCAGATGAAAACCGAATACTTCTACGTGACATGGAAGTACTCTACGGGGAATGCCAAACATCGTGCTACCGTGACTATGTCAATCGTGTGCAAGCTAACTTGAAGGACGATCCAAAAGGTTCTGGTCTTTTGTGAAAAACCGGAAGAAGCATGTTAAATCGTTAAATTCCGTTAAATGTTCAGTACAACGGATGCACTGCGAACACAGTGAACGAGGCAGCTGTCAGAGTTCCTACAGAACGTGTATTGCACCGCATCCTCTGTAAGTATATCTGAAAGCATCAGAAACATTCAACCAGTTGAAATGCATTTACCACCGATGACAATTACTCGGCATGATGTGCTTGATGTACTTAGAGGTCTACGAAAGGTGCCGTTGACGATGGTCTACCGCCGTTCTCTTTCAAAGAATGTGCTGATTCTCTAGCATTTCCTATCGCCTTGCTATTCAACCGATCACTGCAGAGCAGAACATTCCCTGATGCGTGGAAAATCGCTGCAATAGTTCCGATTCATAAAACCGGGAGCATCAACAAAATACCGTGGTATTTCCATTCTGTGTTGCCTTGGGAAAATGTTTGAAAGGATTATTCATGAGCTACTTCTGAGGAAATCGCAGCCATTGATAAGCGAATTTCAGCATGGATTTGTCAAGAAACGCTCCACGACATCTAACTTGATGTGTTATACGCATGAAATCAACAAGACTATGGAGAAACGTGGTCAAGTTGACTCCATCTAAGTTGACTTCTGAAAAGCCGCAGGGATTAATCGTTGCCAAGATGCATCGAATGGGATTTCCCTCTTGGGTCATATTGGGATTGGGATTGGATCATATTTAACTAATCGCTGCGCTTACCTCAAACTTGGATCAACGCAGTCCCAGAAATTCAGCATCGCTTCCGGCGTACCACAGGGGAGAATTTTGGGACCTCTTCTCTTCGTTCTATTTGTCAACGACTTGTGCCTACGACTGCGATCAAAACTACTATTGTTCGCAGATGATCTCATGATGTACAGAATCATTACTTCAGCTCTCGACTGTTGCGCTCTTCAAGCTGACTTGAACGAGTTGTTGCGCTGGTGTTGCAATAACGGCATGGAGATAAATATTGCGAAGACGAAGGTAATTTCATTTACTCACCGACAGTCATTCATCCAGTTCGACTACCCTCTTGAGTGTGTCAACTCTATCCGTGACTTGGGCGTTTTAATCGACAGAAAGCTGAAGTTCAACGAGTACATAGCACCGACTACCGCCAAAGCATTCACATTTCTTGGTTTCATAAAACGTAGCACGCAGTTTTTCACGGATGTGTACGCACTCAAGGCTTTGTATTGCTCGCTTGAGCGAAGTATACTGGAATATGCCGTTCCGGTGTAGGCTCCGTACCATGCAGTACAGTCATTGAAAATTGAGAGGGTGCAGAAATGTTTTCTGCGTTACGCTCTAGGCCAGCTACCGTGGAGGGCCGGCTTCCGGAATACACCGATCGTTGCAAACTTATCGATCTCGAGACCCTTGTATCCAGACACACCAAATTACGACGACTGTTTGTGTTCGACTTGCTTCCAACGAATATAGATTGCCCGGCTCTACTGCAAAATGTAAACATAACTGTGCCTCATCGTCGGCTACGCAACCAGCTATTCTTTACACTTCCAACGAATAGGACAACATATGGTTATTTCAACCCTTTCCTTTCATGCCTGAGAGATTTCAGCAATGTTAGTGGGGCGTTTGATTTTAATATTTCGAAGACCGTATTTAAACATAGGTTTAGGTTAAGATGTAGTCTGTGCAATAACAATTGAAGACGACAAATAAATAAACAAATAAAGTTATGGTGTCTCGTAGAGCTATTTCAACTCATAAGCACGATGAATACATAGTAAAAAGCCTTGTTGATCATGTAGAATATCAAGATCTCAACTCAAAGTACTGTGGGGACATCGTAAATAGCCTTGTTGATCATGTAGAACATCAAGACCTATATTCAAGGATAGTTTGGGGTACCGTAGGTGTTCTAGAAATACTGTATCATGTCTATTACAGTGTTATGATGTCCCATGGAGCTATTCCGACTCATAAGTACAGTGGAGACATCGTTACCCACTTTGTTGATCGAGTAGGACATGAAGACCTGTATTCAAGAATAGTTTGGAGTACCGTAGGTAATCTAGAAACACTGTAACATGGCTATTATAGTGTTATGATGTCCCGTGGAGCTGTTTCAAGTACGGTGGAGATATCGTAAAAAGCCTGGTTGATCATGTAGAACACCAAAACCTGTAGTCAAGAATAATTTGGAGTACCGTAGGTATTCTAGAAATACTGCATCATGTCTATTACAGTGTTATGATGTCCCGTGGAGCTATTTCAACTCATAAGTAAAGTGGAGACATCGTTAACCACTTTGTTGATCGAGTAGGACATGAAGACCTGTATTCAAGAATAGTTTGGAGCACAGTAGGTATTCTAGAAATACTGTAACATGGCTATTATAGTGTTATGATGTCCCGTGGAGCTGTTTCAAGTACGGTGGAGACATCGTAAATAGCCTTGTTGATCATGTAGAACATCAAAACCTGTATTCAAGAATAGTTTGGAGTACCATAGGTATTTTAGAAATACTGTATCATGTCTATTACAATGTTATGATGTCCCGTTGAGCTATTTCAACTCATAAGTACAGTGGAGACATCGTTAACCACTTTGTTGATCGAGTAGGACATGAAGACCTGTATTCAAGAATAGTTTGGAGTACCGTAGGTATTCTAGAAATACTGACTTCTTTTTTAGCGCTTCAAGCTTATTGCTTTCGCAATAAGCCTACTGCTTGCTCTAAATTTAGTGTTCTAAATGCACTTCCACAGTTATTAATTAAGAGCTTTCGATGCCAGGTACCATTTTTGTATTAAAGACTGGACGCAGAAAAAATGAGACACACAAAAATTATCACCAAAAATTCATTTTAAATCGGATATTTCTCCAATTTTCCGGGATTAAAATACTATATATTAACTATGTTTTGGCATAATTTATTTATTTAATTTTCTCCCCCAAGCAGAATGCTCGTACATTTCTCTTAACACTGCTCATGAGATCTTGGGTGAGGCTTTGTCCATCTTCCTTACACAATTTCTCCCAGTTTTTCTTCAAAGCTTCATCGGTTTTGAATGTTTTTCCGCTTTTCTTCAACTTCTTCTTCATTATCGCCCAAAACTCTGGTTCTGGTGTATTTGGCGGGTTCGCCTCCTTCAGGACCATATTAACGCCCTTCGCTTCGTATCAATCCATTACAGGCTTGGCGTAATGGCACGAAGCGACATCCGGCCAGAACAGCGTGGGACCACGGTGAGAGCGGAGGAAGGGCAGCAAGCGCTTCTGCAAGCATTCCTCTCGATAAATCTGCCCGTTTATGGTGCCGGTTGTAACGAACGGCTTGCTGTACCGTCCGCACTCGCAGATCGCCTGCCACAACAGGTACTTCATCGCGAATTTGTCCATCTTTCTCTTCCGGAACTTTTCCGGAACCTCCAAGCGGGACGTACCGACAAAAAACTCGAGGCCGGGGATTTGTTTGGTGTCCGCCTTGATATATGTCTCGTCGTCCATGACGAGACAGCCTGGCTTGACCAGCCACTCACGGTACAGCTTCCGCGCACGCAATTTGGCCACCGTGTTTTGCTTGTCAGTCGGGTTTGGCGCCTTCCTGACCTTAAAAACACATAGCCCAGCCCGCTTCATGGTCTGCTGGACGAACCACTTCGACGAATTGACCTTTTTGGCCACGTCTCGGGTGGAAAGGTTCGGGTTATTCTTAAAGTACTGCCTTATCTTCTTTTTTGGAATGGTGGATTCCAAGCCTTTTGCTGATCCATCTGTGCAACTGACCAGGATTATCGATCACCGCGCCCAAGATTTGCTGGCGTAGCTCTTCTTGTTTCGAATGCATCTTGAAAACTACTTGACAGATCGCGATATCGCAATTTTGCACACATAAACATAACACTCTAAACTAGTATTACGCAAAATTTCATTAATATTTACCCACGCGATAAAAAGTTACACCCAAAATAAAGTGTCGCATTTTGTCCGAGTCCAATCTTTAGTATGATTATGTGGCAAGTACAATCATACTCTATGCCCAGAGAATCGAGACATTTTCCTTAACGAAAAATTCCTAGACCAGACCGGGAATCGAACCCAGCCACCTCCAACATGGTGTTGCTTTGTAGCCACACCTTTACCGACTGAGCTAAGGGAGGACCCAACAGAAATACTGTACTATGCCTATTATACTGTTATAATGTTCCGTGGAGTTTTTGCAACTAATAAGTACGGTCGAGACATCGTTAATCTCCTTATCGATCACGTAGAACATCAAGATCTGAAATCAAGGAAATTAATTACGATTCTCTTTAAACCACTAAGTGTTCGTGAATGAAATGATGTGATCTCCTGTTCGTCAATTAATTTCCAAAAATATAAAAACAATCGAGCAATTTATGAACAATGCACGCAAATCGCGAAATTGGAAAACATTTCGGTGTTTTTGCCAAAAGTAAACTTTTATGATATTCCCTTATTTATTTATTTATTTATTTCGTCAACCGATCGTAGACTATATATTTACACTTAATTATATCTTCCGAGATATCGCCTAGGAATAAAATAATGTCTTAGTATTGTCGTAGTTAAGTCAATTGATTAACAATGCTGATTGCAGTGAGACATCATTCGGTTAATTGGTCCAAATAGCTTCCACTGCCGCTTGATCTGTTTACTTTGCTTTGCGGGAACGGGTGAAATGAACTGAAACTTAAAAGATGAATTCCACCACTTTGTGGCCACAAGTATATCTTAAAAACGTCTGCATTCTTGCAGCCGCAAAATCTCACCTAAACAAAAGCACGTGCATGTCAGCGAACGGAAAAGAATACTTGAAAAATTCGCTTCCACCTGAAGCCTTCGTCTTCCGTTGCTGCTTCTGGTGGCAAAAACTAGCCGCTTCCTTTACTGCCGTGTGTGTGTGTCGGCATCAATGTTAACTCCGACACAGTAATAATAATCTTTCCATTTCGCCCCTCTGACGAGAAGACAACCGTGGATAAAGCACCGCTAAAGTGGATCAAGCTTTTCAAATCAAACCCAAGCCATGACTGGCTGCTGCCACAAACCGTTCCGCGACTGGTAGAAGTGGTTTAAAATGTTACACGGAACATGTTCTCAGATGACGTAGTACTGCCGGACGGGCATGCGGAACGTCGCCGATGACAGGTTGACCCGAAAACAGTTACCGCACATTCGTCTCAGTTCGCGCAACCATCGCAGGACGGGGTTCGAATCCTCAATTTTACATGCCTCTCAAATGTGTGTGGTTTTTTGGGGGCACCTTCGCCCCTCGCCGCGGTTGCCATTTGAGAGAAATTTCAATTAAGTTTTGATGAGAAATTCAATTTACTAAAATTGCGGCACACAGCGGGGCGAGTTGGTGGATCGTACGAGGAAAGATGAGCCTGACATGTCCCGATTTATGAACGTCTTGCCGAAAGTGGTGGAAACACTAATTCTATCATCTAGCTAGCAGTAAGTAAGTGGTGGGTGGCAACGGTCCCACCGAAATATTTCAGCACAATCAAAAGCTTCCAAAGCGCAGGATGATGGAATAATTGCGATTTAATTCGAGTGAAATTGAAATCGTACAGAGCGCTCTCCGGGCACTCAGAGGGTAAATTAGTTTTTCCGCACAGTGAATATAGCTACTGCATCTAGCAAACGGTTTGTATTGGTGCAAAAACTCATATGTTTCGGATCGGAGAGCAGCAGCAGTAAAACACATAATGCCGCTCTAACAGTAGCAGCGGTGCTGGATGACCAACAGACAGATCGACCTCGCTGGCTAGTGGAACTAGGAGGAAGCGCTGCCAAGCAGGTGGAAAATGTAATATGAATATCTCGCGGCTCTGCTGTGATGCTGATGCTGTGATTTGTTGGCTATATTTGCTCAATCTGGTTGACGAGGGGTGCAGATTGAAATGGCATGTGTATTTGCTTAGTTGGATGGGGACATGAGCACCAGATGATGGATGGCGGTAACTAACCTCCCAAGGGGATACTGCCGTACAGTGACAGCATGTTATGGGAAATTAAATAACCTCTTGCTGGTGGGTTATGCAATGCTGTTTGCTCTCATTTCCATATTGATAAGCAAGACTTTCTTTATTATTGATTTTTTTTTTTAATTTTGACTTAGTTTACTGATCTGACACAGGGCTAAGAATGGCGAGTTGACATCCTGGAAGGAGCGACCTACCTCCACAAGTCATATGATTTCAAAAGATTGGTTGTTGTTAAGGACAGTTTGGATGACGTAGATCATGCCAGTTTATCTCATCATGTTTTTTTTACGTTCGAAAATATTCAATGAATATGGTTGAACACGCAGCGAAACTTTGTATAGCCCAAAATGCTATTGTTACTACTGTAGATCTTAGGTTCTAAACTCAAGGACAGTTTGGATTACCAAGAACATCACAAAATTATCAAATAATCACTGTTGACCTTACAAAAGGTTCATTCAATAGGTTTGAATACCTAATGGAACCTTATGTAGCCCATAAAGCTAAAGTTACTACTGTAGATCTTGAGTTCTGAACTCAAGTACATTTTGGATAACCTAGACATCCTAGAGGTGTGAATGTAGTTCGCCTCCCCGCGGTGCACCTTGGAAACGTTAAGCTCCCCTTAACGGCTAAACGAACTACGGAGGGAGCGTCATACGACGCATTGGGGTGGATGCCAGTAAAACCCCAATTATGACAACTGGCTGCGAAAGGATTCACGAGTGGTACCGTTGTATTCGGACTGGCGCCTGTGTCGTCTCCCTCAGTACTGCCGGGTGACACCGAGTAGGAAATGGCGAGGTTCCCGCGGCACAGGTCGTCTCCGTCCCATTAAAACCCTGGCAGGCCTCCAGTACGTTCCATTCTCCACCGCCCGACCTCGCCAGTCGGGCGGGAGTAGGCTCAGATGACCTATACCAATCTTGCGCTGATCCGGCTCTGAACACGGTTCCCCATGAAGGGCCATGTCAACCCTCGCATGGCCTCCCTGCTTGCATAGACAACCATGGGATCACAATAGCGACTACTCCACGTGGGCTTGGATAGCGGCTGGAGGGGGACCCAACAACATGGAGGAAACAAAAAAGACCCAAGAGAGAGCGAATCCGTTCGCTAAAGGCGGCCTAGTGAGGTCCCCACCGCGTAAAACGGTGGGATCGGGCGTGAGCGACACCTGCGGTAGTGCTACGGCATCGGAGGCAGGTGGCACCAAGCTAGGCGTGGCCATGGATGGGCCAGGACTCATCCGGGCCATGGATAGGATGCGGGAAACCCTTCCTAAGGTGATGGAGGTCTCGGAGCAGTTGGATGCGATCATCGACTTTACGTCGTCGCGCAACAACATTGCGGAAGACCTAAAGTTGAGCCTTCTTAGGCTACGCATGACAGTGCAGGCTGCATGCAAGGAGAGGGAGGAGCTGGAGGCCAAACTGCTAGCCGAGCAAAGCGCCAAAGAGTTGGCACGGCTAGCGGCCACCGAAAGGGCGAGGGACATTGCCTCGAAGCAGACGCAGACGGAATCATCCGTCTCCGTCGGAGAGTCCACCCTATCCATGGGGGCGGGGACCTCCAAGCGGGCTAGGCAGTCCCCGGGCGAGACGGCACCCGGCGCTTCTAAGAAGCGCATCGTGTCGGAAGCCCCAAAGGGGAAACGAACCTATGCGAACGTGGCGGCGGGGTCAGAGGGTCCATCCTCGCGACCAGCTTCGGCTTCTCGCAAAGAGAGAGGCCCCGGCGCTAAGCCCAGCGCGAAAGGCGCGTCGACCAGCAGGGCTGGTAGCGGGTTTATGCATAAATAATAGTGACTTTAGTGACTAAAATAATAAAAATAGTGACCAAATAGTGACCAAATAGTGACTAAAAAGTGATTTCCAAATTTTAGTATTTTTTAAAGTCTTTTATACATTTGTTGTATAAGTTTATTTAAAATTAATTAAGTGATCACCCCCGTTTGCAAAATTGGATAATACTGGGACGCAGTGTCACTTTTTGGGTTTTTTTTTGTAAAGAAGCGACGTAATCAAGCGACTTTTTTTTCTCCACGACCTCCAGCACTTGGTCCGCAGCTCTTTTTTGTGAAGACGGGTCTATACGCACGGTTGAAACACCTTCCAGCATGGTCTGTGCTAGAATTACTTCTGACATATCTTGCTTCTCAATTCCTTTTTTGAGCCTTTGCCCTGTGAAGCTGCTTTCACTACCTTCACAGGGTATTTAGGCTCACCTACAGCCGTTTTCTTAGTAAAAACTGGTTCCAATACTCCTCAATTCTGCACTCTGTACTCAAGGTCAGCTCCTAGCATTTTAACAAGTTCCATTCGTCAATAAGAAGATCATAGTTGACCTGAATCGGAATCAACTTGGCGATTTTCACAACATACTTGGAGCTTTCACTTGATGCACCGGCTGGTGGGTTGAGACATTGGCAATATTGAATAAACGAGTTCTGCAAACCAGACTTTTGACGTAGGACTACGTCTTTGTTTTCTATACTGGGGTACAATTTTAAATAAATCGCAGTGCAACCGTCACGAAAAGTGGTCAGGTTTTGAGCATAAATATCTCAGTCATTTCTCAAAAGATTTTCAAAATATTTACACCGATCGAAGGTATTACTACGCATCAATGTCAATAGAGAACATTGTTGATGTCGGGCCACATACTATTGAAAAATTCCTAAATGTTATGCCTTGTCTTAAAAAGTATATTAACTCCTTCAGACCTAAGGGGTCATATATGACCCCAAAAGGATAATGGCAGTATACAATCACACAGACTGAATAAATGTGTATACTGTCTTCGGCAAATTTTTTTTTCTGTTAATTCTTATACCTAGAAAATATTTTAAAAAAAACTTATGAGTGTAAGGCCAATTGAGGATCAAGAACATCCTGAATATGAAGAAGTTCAGGAAGAAAAAATAAATGCCTTATTCAAAGTGTAAGGCGTTGTTTTAGAATATTGTACATATGCATAGGTATTAATAAATTCTCGTTGATAAACGTTTAATATTCTTGTATCCTTCTGGGATGTTCTAGGTCATTCAAAATGTAGTTGAGTTCAGAACTTCAGATCTACAGTTGTAACAGTAGCTTTTAGAGCTATATAAGGTTTTTTGCAAGGTCATTATTTGATAAATTTGTGATGTTCTAGGTCATCCAAACTGTCCTTGAGTTCTGAGCTTATAATCTACAGTAGTAACTATAGCTTTTTTTTTTTCATATTCAGTAAATATTTCCGAACGTAAAAAAACACCATGAGATGAACGGGGATAATCTAGGTCATCCAAACTATCCTTGAGTTCAGAATTATGTTCAGTGTTATCTACAGTTGTAACAGTAGGTGTTTGGAGTGTGTAAAGGGACAATATGTATTTAACAATATTGATTGAATAGTGTGGAAGGCCAACAGACATAATGAGACAATCTTTAGATATTCTAGGTACTGTCCAAACTGTTCTTAAGTTCAAAACATAAGATCTACAGTTGTTACAAGTTTTTTGAGCTATACAGGGTTACCATCTACATTCAAACATATTCAATGAATCTTATGGAAGGCCAACATTCATTACTTTATAACTTTAAGAGTAAAAGTCTTGGAGTTCATAACTTGAAATATACGGTTATAACAGTAGTTTTTTCGGGCTATCCAGAGTTACGTCACGTATTCAAGTATATTCGGTGAATATTTTCGAACGTAAAAAAAACAGAAAAAGATAGACTAGGTCATCCAAACTGTCTTGGCGTTCAGAACTTTACGGTTGTAACAGTAAGTTTTAAGCAATACAAAAATAAATATTTAAACATATTCAGTTAATATTCTTAAAGTCAAAAAACATTATAAAGCAATATGACATGTCGAGTATTAGTACACGACACTGAAGAAATCTGCACATTGTAGACGAAATACGCGTATCTGTCAAGATAAGCAATAAAGGTAGTTGGAATTAAATGGAAATTACTAATCTTTCTTCTCATAATCTAGTAATATGACATGTTCTAGGTCATCCAAACTATCTTTGAGATCAGAACATAGGACCTACAGTTGTAACAAAAGCTTTCTGGGCTTCGCAAAGCTACGATGTGTATTGAAACATATTCATTGAATATTTTGGAAGAACAACAGACATTATGAGGTAATCTTCGGATGTTCTAAGTTAGCCAAACTTTCCTGGAATTCAAAACTTAAAATCTTCAGCTGAAGATTTTATGTTTTGAATTGCAGCATAAAACCTACCGATTTTTGAACTAAACAAAGTAACAATATGTATTTGACCAAATTAAGTGAGTCTTTTGGAAGGTCAACCGATATAATGAGATATCTTGGAATGTTGAGGTTCGTAAAAACTGATCTTGAGTTCAGAACTTAAGATATACAGTAGTAACCGTAGCTTTTTGGGCTATACAAAGCTACGATGAATATTCAAGCATATTCAATGAATATTCTGAAACGTCCACATACATCATAGGCTAGTTTCAGTTCATTCAAACTGTCCTTCAAAATTTGTAGCAATAGCTTTATTGGCTATACAAAGTGAAGTTAGTTTGTTTGGCATAGAATATCCAAGATTATCTCATAATTTCAGTTGGTCTTTCAGGACATTCATTGAATATGTTTGAATACATATAATAAAATTGTATATCGCATAAAGCTACTGTTACAACTGCACATCTTAAGTTCTGATCCCTGGAAAGTTTGGACGACATCTCAAAAAAATATTTCCTACTTGTTTCAATCATTTCTATGTTATTGAGCACCAGATCAATCAGAATTCACCAAATTGCTTGTATAAAATAGGCCTGTAAGGGCAGGTAGCCAGTTCTCAATATTGTCGAAAATGTCCTCTGGAAGTGAAGTATTCGCAGGCCACACATTGGGCTTACAAACTCGATGGTTCGCACCAGCCTTTCCAGATCAGCGTACATTAGATGTATTAGTGGTTCTTCCCTCTAAAGAAACCTTAGAAAATTTCATTGAAATATATCAGTATGCTTATCAATAGCTTGTAAACTCTATCAAAATTTTTGGATCAAATTCTATTTAACAAATTTTACAACTTTGCCGAAAAATATTCAGTTTAACAGCTGTCAAGCAAAGCCAGTATAAACTTAAATAATTGATGAATTATGAATTTTTAAAATCTACTGTATCATAAACTAAGAATATTTGTCTCTGAAATTTCCTGGACAAAAACATAAAATTCTAGTGTACGAGTTTTAATGGAACTTTGAAAACATTACGCTTTTATAAACTGGTCGAATTGCAGTGTATACCGATTTCACCAATGATCGAATTAAATTCGCTTGATTGTCGGGATAAGAACAATCAAATCTAGATTCAGAATTACTGAGCGAGTCACCGAAAATTCTCTCGACTATTCTGATACCAAAAGAGAAGTACGCTTTTGAAAAAACTGAATCTAACAAAATATTTTTGAAAAAATGTGAGTGTAAATTAAAAATGATTTGATTTTTTTACATTGGATAAACGTTTTATGTGTTCGCTCCTATCCCGTTCGATTCGTCATGGGGTTCACTGGGATTATGTGTGTAGACATATGAAAAATTATTCTGAAATAGCTGGAACATTGTAAACATAATGAAAGATGATGTAATTTCGGACCACGTGCGTCGCATTCAAGCTAATCTAGAGTGCTGTGACCGACCAGCGCTCTGCATTTCACAAGTTCAATTGAGGTAGAGGCGGGACAGCGTTCGCCAAGGCATCTAGTTTTTATTTGTCGACTTTCATGGCCAGATCGCTTAATTTGGTTGACTATTGTACAATAGGTACCAGTGATTTTTTTTTTGAACTTTTTAGAATCGGCGGTGCGAAAATAGTGACTTTAGTGACCATTTTCCGTAAAATAGTGACTTTAGTGACTTTTGGATGCAAATAGTGACTTTTTAGTGACTAGACTCAAAATAGTGACCAAGTCACTAAAAAGTGACCCGCTACCAGCCCTGCAACCCCCCCAACCCCGACCCCCCCCCCCCCCCCCCCCCCCCCCGCCCCCCGCCAGTCCGCCCCCCCCCCCCCCCCCCCCCCACGCCCCCGGCCCCCCCCCGGGGGGGCACCCTCCCCCCCCCGGCCAGTTCTTCTGGAGGCCTTGGCTAGGCTCAATGTAGACCTAGCCAACGTGGGTACCAAGAGTACCTACCATAGAAACGGAGCGGAATCGATTATCGATATAACATTTAGCAGTCCTGGGCTAATTAGCAATTGGAGGGTGGATGATGGCTACACCCATAGCGACCACTTGGCGGTACGTTATTGTATCGTCCACAATACAAGGCAGCGTGCGGAAGGAGGAGCATCCACTCCATTCGCCCGCAGATGGAGGACGTCCTACTTTGATGTAGAGGTTTTTAAAGAGGCGCTTGAGAGGGAACGAAACTTACGCGAAACCCAGGAACCTTGCGGCGAAAGACTCGTTATGACACTTACACGAGCGTGCGATGCGACCATGCCGAGGGAAGTCAAACCGAGGAATGGAAGATCGCCGGTGTATTGGTGGACGGAGTCGATCGCCGACCTCCGAAGAACATGCCTCCACGCAAGACGGAGGGTGCAAAGAGCGCGGTCAGACGCCGATAGAATCGAGCGTAGAGGGGCGCTAGTCGCCGCGAAGGCCGCACTGAAGAGGGAGATAAAGGCCAGCAAGCGAGCCTGCTTCGAGGGTCTGTGTCAGAAGGCCAATACGAATCCGTGGGGTGACGCCTACCGGGTTGTAATGGCCAAAACCAGAGGATCGGCGGCTCCAACCCAGCGTTCACCAGAGCTGCTGCAGGTGATCGTTGGGGGACTCTTTCCGAGCCACGACCCAAGTCCATGGCCCCCCGCCGCCGTAGATGTGTCCCATGACCAGCGTTCCAGTATCCCAGACCCTAACGCTGTCATAGCGACGGAAGGGTGGACGGCTCAGCCGAACACCCGTGACCACGTGGGCACCGACAACGGCACAACGGGGGTCGGCGACGAGGCGACGGTGACGAATGATGAATTCATTGCGATAGCAAAGTCGCTAAAGGTGAACAAAGCGCCGGGACCGGATGGTATTCCGAACCTGGCCATCAAGACGGCTATCTTGCTGGATCCCGAAATGTTCAGGGTGGTGATGCAAAAGTGTCTGGACGAGGGCGTCTTCCCGGACGCCTGGAAAATTCAGACCCTTGTGTTGCTACCAAAGACAGGGAAGCCACCAGGAGATCCATCGGCATATAGACCAATATGTCTGTTGGATACAGCGGGTAAGGTGCTCGAGAAGGTAATCCTCAACAGACTGACAACATACACGGAGGGTATACGCGGTCTGTCAAGTAATCAGTTTGGCTTCCGTAAAGGGAAGTCGACGGTGGATGCCATCCTGTCCGTCACTAAGACGGCCGAGGTGGCAATCCAGCGCAAGAGGCGAGGAGTACGATACTGTGCGGTGGTCACCCTTGACGTGAGGAATGCGTTCAATGGCGCCAGTTGGGCGGCTATCGCCGACTCGCTCCAACGCCTTCAGGTTCCTGGGTACCTGTACAAGATTCTCGGAAGCTACTTCCAGAATCGCGTACTGGTATATAATAAAGAGGCAGGCCAGAAACGTGTGCAGATCACCGCAGGCGTCCCGCAAGGTTCGATCATGGGTCCGGTGTTATGGAACACGATGTACGACGAGGTACTGCGGCTTGAGTTCCCAAGCGGGGTAAAGATCGTCGGGTTCGCAGACGACATCACCCTAGAGATATGTGGTGAATCCATCGAGGAGGTCGAGTTAACGGCCTCACACTCCATTGGCATTGTGGAGAGATGGATGAGCTCCAGGCAATTGGAGCTAGCCCACCATAAGACCGAGGTCACGGTGGTGAACAATCGGAAATCGGAGCAACATGCGACGATTAGTGCAGGTAACTGCACAGTAGAATCGAAGAGGTTCTTGAGGTATCTTGGGGTTACGATCGACGACAAGCTGTCCTTTGTCAGTCACGTCGATTACGCTTGCAAGAAAGCCTCTATGGCTATATCGGCATTATCCCGCATGATGTCGAATAGCTCGGCGGTGCAAGGGAGTAAGCGTAAACTCCTGGCCAGTGTCGCCCTGTCCATACTTAGGTACGGCGGGCCGGCATGGATCACCGCCTTGAGTACCAAGAGCTACGCAAATAAGCTCGAGAGTACACACAGGCTTATGTGCCTAAGAGTGGTGAGTGCATACCGAACGGTATCACGCGACGCGGTCTGCGTCCTAGCGGGGATGATGCCAATAGGCATCGTCATAAAAGAGGACGTAGAGTGCTTCGAGCAACGTGGAACAAGAGGTATCCGAAAGACCACTAGAGCCGCATCCATGGTTAAGTGGCAGAGGGAATGGAACAACTCCACCAAAGGTCGGTGGACCCACCGACTAATCCCGGAATTAACCGGGTGGGTCGGTAGGCGACACGGTGAAGTGAACTTCCACTTAACGCAGATATTGTCTGGCCACGGCTGTTTTAGACAATACCTGCATAAATATGGGCATGCACAGTCCTCCGCATGCAGTGAGTGCGCGGGAGTCGAAGAAACTGCAGAACATGTGTTTTTCGCATGTCCTCGCTTCGACGGCGCGAGATCCGGCATGATGGCCGTATGCGGTCGCGACACGACTCCGGATAACTTGGTCCAGAGGATGTGTCAAGACCGGGACGTCTGGGACGCGGTATGCGTAGCAGCCTCCCAGATCGTCCTTGATCTCCAACAAAAATGGCGAAACGACCAAAGGCAGGTCGCAGGGACCACCTAACTACTAAAGCCCTAAGTAGTTAGACATAGTGGGTGCTTAACAAGCACAATAGCCCCCTCCCCGAAGTAATACCGAAAGGTGGTTCCGGGGAGGGACCAGGGCTAAAGGCACGGGTGGGTTTTTAGTGGGTCGAGGAGTTGGCACCCTCATCCCCACACCCTGAGTTCTTCAGGTGTCTGGTTGCAGATTTTCCATCCCGCCTAAAAAAAAAAAAAAAACATCCTAGAAGGGGTGTGGAAGTAGCTCGCCTCCCCAGGGTGCACCGGGAAACGTTAAGCTTCCCTTAACGGCTAATCGAACTACAGCGGAGGAGGCGCCATATGGCGCAGGATCCGGCAGGAAGCCGTAAGCGGTCGTGACATGGGGAACAGGGACGACTCCTGGGGTAGCCGCCCCCAGACGTTCCAACCCCGGTCCTGGCCCTGGCTTTCTCGATCGGAGGAAGGACCATATGACGCGAGGTTCGGCAGGTACCGTAAGTGGTCGGGCAGGGAGATCGCGGACGATCTGGCCTGCGTCGGACGTCCCGAACCCTGCTTGGATCCAGGAGCATCTCGATCGAATCAGCGTCAGGTGGGCGAAGCCAACTACTAAAGACCTAAGTAGTTAGACATAGTGGGTGCGTAAAGCACACTAGCCCCCTCCCTGAAGTAATACCGAAAGATGGTTCCGGGGAGGGCCGGGGCTTGAGGCACGGATGAGTTTTTAGTGGGTCGAGGAGTTGGCGCCCTCATCCTCACACCCACAATACATTCCGGAAAGATACAGAAATGTATAACGTTTATCAACTAAAATTTAATAACAAGTATGCATATGTATTATATTCAAAAACAATGCTTTACACTATTATTAAGGCATTTATGTTTTCTTTCTGAACTGTTTCATATTCAAGATGTTCTAGGTCGTCAATTAGCCCTTAAACTCGTGTTTTTTTATTTTTCCCAGATATAATAATTCATGTAGAACAACTTTGCCGAAAATAAAGTACACATTTATTCAGTCTGTGATATTATTTAGCCATTTTTCTTTTGGGGTCACCCCTTAGGCTTAAAGGGGTTAAACCTGACTAAATGGAGAAAAATCTACAAACAAAAATGGACTCTAAAGGACCTTATAGTTCTGCCAACCCAACCCTTTTATCCTACATCCCAGTGATTTCTCGAGCATGTGCCGAGGATTTCTCGGCTTCCAATAAAGCGAGTATCACGTCAACACATTCCTACAGATTCCTTATTTGACCAGCATTCGGGCGAGGCCCTTGGTGTCTTTGAACGGAAGGTGTTGCGTATAATCTACGGTGGTGTGCAGATGGAAGACGGAACGTAGAGGAGGCGAATGAACCACGAATTACACCAGTTGCTGGGAGAACATCCCATTGTACACACTGCTAAAATCGGTCGTCTACGATGGGTGGGGCATATCGTAAGAATGTTATTGGAAATTAATTCCGACAAAAAACTTGAGCAATGGCAGGTTTCAAAGGTTCACATGACGATATGAAGAACAAATCATCAAGACTATCTGGAAGTTCATTGAAAAGGGATTCATTGAAAACAGATTTATCATAAAAATAAATAAAAGATGAACGAAGATCATGAAGATAGTTTAGATAGTAAATGTGCACCGAAAGAATATACGAAGATCTTGAGGTAGATAGCAATTTTACCAGAAGTTCACAAAAGATCTAATGAAAACTCAAGGCTATGAAAGCTTGCAAGGTAATCAGTTGTCAGAAGGACGACCAAGAGGAATCTATCAACAGAAAGGCAGCGCAAAAATTGATGTCTTTGAATCAAAATACCTTTAGCTAAAGTATCAATCACATCGCTTGAGCCTTAAGAGTAACTGTGAAGATCTATTATGTCTAAGTTGTTCAAAACTATCTTCAATTTGTCTTCATCCAAAATTTACATGTGATATAGAAAAGGAAATGCTCGAAATATGCAGCTATGAAGAAACAAACAGCATTATTCCGGGTGTTACTTCGCGGTGAAAACGAAGTAGTAATAACTTGCATCAAATGTGAATCACTTTCACCATACGGCTGTCACCTTTTCGTTTCACATCAACATAAGGCCCAAAGATTCCCTCAGACATCAAACAAAATACAACTATAGCTTTCCAACGTACTCAACGTTCAAAGGAGTTCCACGAATTTTTGGATAAAATATTTCAAAAAGATACATAGAACTTGAAGAAATTGAATTTCATCGAATAGAAGAACTTGGTGAGACCATTCCGATTATGGAAAACATTTTAAAGCTCATTTCGATGCAAAACAACTTCGTTTTTTTTGCTCAGTCTTCTATACAGTACTGTAAATATTAATTTCGACTTCCACGAAGTAATTTTTAAAATACCATTCATGATGAAATGGTTGTAGTTTAATATTTTCGTAAATTTGTTTCACAATATGTTGATCTAACTTCATCATCGAAGGCGTAAGGGCGACACACTTCAATATTGAAATAATATTGACCATCGAATATGATTTGAATATTACAGTGAACCTAACACTTTCAATATTACAGTTCACTAACTGCACAAAACAATGCACTAAACAAAGTTGTAGAATTAGTAAAATAAAATTTCGTCGTACACCATATTCATAAATTCAGTTTCCGAAACTAGTTATCGGCAAGTTAATCCAACTGAGCCGAAATGACTATTTACACCACTAATTATACTATAATTAAATCGATTACAAGAAAAAGGCCTAAGAGTATCCGCTTACACTTTAGGATTGATTATTGTTGTTGTTATTGTTTCGTATTTACGCGACTTTCAACTTGAGGCTGGTTTGTCACGCCAGGGATACAACCTGGACCCTACATATCGAACCCATAAACATATGGACGGGGACCACCGGCTTTACTTCGGCTCTCTTCCAAAGGTAATGTGATTTTTCGTCTGAGAAAATCCTATCGGCGTCGACTGGGGTTGATATCAGATCGACTGGGGTGAGAGACATCCACGCTTACCGCAACATCACCGGCTGACTGACTGCAGTAAAGAATTTTAATTCCTCAAATTGTAAACAGTCTTCACCCTTTCTTTTATTTAGTCGTGATATTGGCAGTAAACCACTTCGACAATGAATGACTCGAATGTTTGCAGTTTTAACCCTTAAATGCGCACGACAATAAAAAACTGGTTTAAAAAATTAATTCCATTTACAACACACTAAAAACTCCTAAACTAATCGTTAGGCATATGGTATATTGAAGAAAGACGTTTTTTTACGAAGATATGGGTATGTTGTTTTAAAACAACACTGCGCCTTTATCGAAGAACGAGAGTTACGAATTTAAATCGAAAGTTTAACGACAAAATTACTTTTATTGTCAGATTTAATCGACAGTTACTTACAAATCATGATGATACTTATAGAAACAATTGTTATTTCTTGTATTGCACAAAGAAACTTTGCATTTTTCACAGTAGATATATGTAAACCCCTTACAATCGGGATACTTGCATCGGGTTTGTTTATCCGACCACACTCCCCAATGGGAAACTTGATCCAATCGAACTGCAGTTGTTGGTGCTGATTGAGCAGGGCCTTTGCGTTTCTTCTGCTGAAGCTTCGTAGCAATTCCTGAGCTGCTTGGCCTTCCACGTTTTGCCGATGGTAACCCAACATTACAAAGAGTGTCCGCCAAGTGTAGCCTAAATTCTCGAAGATTCAACGGCTTTGATTTGAGTTGATGATAAACTTTCTTGTAAATGATCCATGAATTCACGACCGTCATATCTACTAGATGATGGAACAGGCGTCTGGTCCATTTGCGACTTTTTACAGTTATTTTGTAACGACCGATGAAGCTGTCCATAAGGTCCACTCCACCCATATGTGCGTTGTACTCCCTTACAGCTTTCGGACATTGTATAGAAACTCTTTCGTGTGTTTTCTTGTCATACCGGGCGATTGTAGTGGTTGGCTCTGCTCCAACATACGTCGACAGCAAGTTAACAGGCTTATTGTCCTTCCATACTACTGCACTGACGTCGACGCCTTCTATAGTAGTAAGGCACTCTTGGTGAAATCCTCTGTGAATATTCTTCTTCATTATTTCCTTCTTATCTGGAAGTTTTGCGTTTCTCAATTGGTTCACTCTTACTGTGCCGAGAGAATGAATGCCTTCCTTGGCGAGGTGTGTAACAAGAGGAAGCGAAGTATAGAAGTTATCGAAGTACAAAATATGGTTTACGTCCCGTGGCACGTTTCTGATTAGTCTTGTAACTACATTTGCAGTCTCGCCCATATTTGGTTCATCTGGCAGAAGTTCTGTTTGCTTACCGCTACCATAATAAACCTCGAAGTCGTGAGCAAATCCCTCCATACTACAAAGTAGGTACAACTTGAATCCCCATTTATGTGGCTTATTCGGTAGATATTGCTTCATATAGTGACCTATCTTAGTAGCACACATTTGCTCATCGATCGACAACTTTTGTTCCATTGGAATTGTGCCAAAACGTTCTGTATAACTGGCCGTATCTTATAGAGCTCTTGTCATGCTGAGGATGATCCTTAGGCAAGAACCCGTCATTGTTGTTAAAATGAATAGCATTGCTAATCTTGCTGAAGGTATTCTGTGGCATAGTTGCCCTGATAGGATCGTAACCATATTTGTTGCTCCAGTATGACTTTGTGTTAGGAAATTTTGCAACAGAGCTGTATATCAATATACCCAAATACTTGTTGAAGTCGGTTCTGGAGATGCTTACTGGATTGGATATGTTATTTTGAGTTGCATAGATGTTGCTTTCCTCGACGATCTTGTCCTTCAAGTCCGTCGTTAAGAAGTAGGAAAAAAAGTCGTACGGCGTATCACAATCCATCAACTCATCGGGCAAGGTGCTATCACCCTGGAAAGCGATCTTGTATTCATCGAAAGGCATGTGTCCGTTCCTCCAGACAGGTTTAGTAATAGTCTTTTTGAGATTGTTGGTCGAGGGTGCAGGTTTCTCATCCACTAGGAATTCTACATCTGAAAGCTCTTGCGGAATATCCTCGTCGTCTTCAGATTCCTGGTCGGAGTCCTCAAGATCCTGTATGAGCTGATATACCGACGTGTAGTACGCATGCTCATCCTCTACATCTGAATCCGATTGTTCAAACCCATCCTCGGAATCATCTAGATTCTCCAGATACCGCAGAATTTGCTGGTCAATGGATTGTGACATGTTAACCTGCTGGAAACAAACATTAGATGCAGCGAAGGAGCAATGTTGTTTTAAAACAACAAACAGATTTTTGAAGAAAAACGTAAGTTAACTTTAGTTTTTGATCAATATAATGTCAGATCACATGAAGCAGGAATGTGTCCGTTGGGTTAGACATTTTTTCTCACGACTTACCAGTGAAATTTACAATAAATAACTGTAGAAAGTCAGCGGCAGCCACACTTGTTGAGAGGGTTTAGCTTTCGGAGTTTTGTCAACAAATAAATCAAACAAAACACTTCAGCACAGTGCGCCCAGTTGGCAAGACTCTTCATTAAAGCTAAAATAACAATTCTGGTACATAATTTATGTAAAATAAGTAAAGGTCACTTATTTTGGGGCGTTTTTAGGTATGTTGTTTTAAAACAACATTGCGCATTTAAGGGTTAAGAAAAAATAAAAGAAAAAAAGAACAATCCGTTCACCGCCCACCAACCAACCGAGGAAAGAACCACCCCACAACACCACGTCCGTTTTTTTTTCATAACAAACCCACCTTTTTCTTTCTAAATTTTTTCCCCCCCCCACACCCCCTCCCACCCCTCCCCCCTATTAGCCCACCCTCCCCCACCCCCCAAAAAAAAATGTCTTTTACGTACGTCTGTCAACCGCACAAAGTGCACCAAATTATCGTTACCATATTAAATTTGGTCCCGGCAGTCAATTTTTGTTTGCTTTCTTTTGGTTTGGTTTTGAAATTCGACATTGATAATAAAATTTAAAGAACTATCCAAATCCACTTTTCAGCAAACATCATTGAGAAAACGCACTTTCCACGCAAACACATAACAGACAATTCAAATGTTGATATTCATCTGAAAATTAAACCCTCTGACAGCCATTTAATTCACAGTCAACTCCGAGTAAAGCCTCATACTCGCACATTTGTGCGTCACGTACTGCGTTCAGCTCTGTTTCCCCGTAACCCACTGATCGCAAATTAGAGGAAAGTTAAATTCCCCATTCGCCCTCCAGACTAAGACAGACGTCTCTTTCTTCCCGACCCATTCGGTGTATAGTTGCTCAGTTCCTCTCGACTGTGTTCACTTATTTGATTTTGACGGCTCATGCATTCGCACCGTCCAATATAAAGCATAATTAAATCTAGAGTTCAGAAGGAAAGAAAAAACCAGAAGCTCAGCCAAAAACGAGGAAACAGTTTTGTGTGTTTTTACGTTTTTTTCCTTCTTCTTCTTCTTGGCTTTCTTCAGTTGCTTGGCTCTTCATCAGGCACAGAGGCTCTCATTAGATGGAATTTGTTTTGGAGCATCATCAGCAGCTTCGGGAGAAAAACAGCCAAACAAAACGGTATCAAAATAGGTGGAAAGTCGATTGTTTTGGCGGAATATTTTGGTTTCTGGGCTACGGTTGAATGGATTTAAGTTACGTCGGCCAAGCGATGTTTGCCAAAAAGCGTTTGCTAGTAATAAGCCAAATTATTTTTCGTGTTTTTCCTGGGAAATAGATCTTCCATTTCGCAAGGTTTTGTGTTTCCAGCTAATGGTTTTTTCTATTGACTTCAGGTTCACACAGTTTGATCAAATAAAAGTTAAAATCATGTCAAACATGTCAAACATGGCCCACTTCGATGGGAAAGTTATTGTTCCGATTAACTTCACGTAATGCATCGTAAAGATAATAGTGCGGTTAGTGCGACACAATTTTCCAGTCTCACCATCACACTGACCAGAGCTAGTGCTGCCATACACGAATCGATAGAAAAAAAAACTTTACTTCTACCGCGATTAGCCGATGGCTAAACTGGGTTGCAAAAACTTCTGGAGCTTAGACCACGCGGGGTTCGCCGTTGACAGGTTTGAACCAGTTTCGCGATATGTGACAAACCTAACCTCAATCGGTTTCGTTCGTTTTAAAGCCGGAGTCATAAATCTAGAGACCAGACATCGTTGTATATATGCAACCACGCTTATCATGCAGAAGTAACCATAATAGGCTGTATAGTAGACGGAGTGTTGCGCAATCAGTCAGCGTGAGTCCGCCGGTAATCGCCAAAGGTGATACATATTTTGCATGGCACTGTGTATGCAAATCGAGAGTGATATTTTTAGAATGGGAGTGACTGTCTGAGTTGATCCGAATCCAATCATTGGGAACTTTAATGGCGAAAATGATTGTCTCGTGAGTTTTCAAGTAAGTAGCTTAGAACACTAGAACGATTTCCAATTTGAAACAGCAAGCCATAGTTTGCTAAACCACCTGCGTTTAGTGACCGTTTTAATCATATGTTTGCTGATAAGGAGGTTTAAAAACCTATATTAGTTGGCGACTTTCACGTTGATCAGTGGGGAGTTAGCTCATCAAATCTTCCGATCCGGTCCAAATCGGCTCTTATGCTTTATTAACCCTTCCAGGCCTAAATTTTTGCAAGCGTTATTAGACAAGTAATTTGGTGTATTCTGATTGATTTGGTGCTCAATAACATAGAAATAATTTAAAAAGGTAGGAATTTTTGTTTGTGTTTTGAGAGGGGCTATTTCGTCCAAACTGTCCTGGAGTTCAGAAATAAAGATCTACAGTAGCAACAGAGCATTATCCGCTAAACAACGTTACGATATGTATTCAAACATATTCAATGACTGTCCTGGAAGACCAACAGGCATTATGAGATAATCTTGGTATATGCTTTGTCGTCCAAACTGTCCTGGAGCTCAGAAATTTACATCTACTGTTGTAACAGGAGCTTTATCAACTATAACGTTCAGAAGTGTGCGCGTTCAATGAACGGCACCTCACCACGTCGAAAACGGACATCGTGCGACGCTTTGTGGATGCCGGATACGCCCGTTCCGGCATCTACAACATCTTGGCACTATTAGACAAAAATCAGAGCATCGAAAGAAAGCCCGGTTTCGGACGGCCGACGACCCTGAGTGACAAGAAGCTCCAAAGGCTACTGAAGAGGAAGGCGGAGGGAAAAGTGGCTACATCGCTGCGTGCGCTTGGCCGAGAGGTCTGTTCAACCGGCCAAACAGTGAAAAAGTACCTTGCGAACATGAACATACAAGTCAGGAAGCGGAAGTTTCGTCCACTGATTTCGGAGCTGCAGGCAATGACGCAGCCTCGCGAATCGCGACGTGGCGGTGGTGATGGACGACGAGACCTATCTCACCCTGGATGGCAACGACTGGCAGGGCACTTCGTTTTTTACTTCCCCCACGAAGGAAGTGAGCTCCGAGGTGAAGTTCATTTCATACACCAAGTTCCCCAAGAAGGTGCTGCTGTGGCTGACAATCAGCGAGAAGGGGATGTCAAAGCTGCTTTTCTTTCACTCCGGACTGGCCGTAAACGGGGAAATTTATAGTACGAAATACCTGCCGGAAGTTGCCTTGTTCATCAAGAAATACCAACGAAGACGTGGTGTTTTGGCCGGATCTGGTATCGGCCCACTACTCGAAGCGATCGTTGGAGGAGATGGAGCAGCTGAATATCGATGTGGTACCCAAGTCGGCGAACCCGCCCAACGTCCCCCAGCTGCGTCCCATCGAGAATTTCTGGGCCAACCTGAAGCGTAAGATCTACTCCAACAATGTTGTCGCGAAAACTGAGGAGGAATTGATAAATAAAACAAAGAAAGAACTCAAAAACATAAATACACGCATGTTTTCGTCCGCCATGGCGAATGTTCCGGTTAACTGCCGGACGGCTATCCGCAAGGGCGTAGAACAAGTAAGCTTAAATAATTACCTTCCATGGGAAATTAATCAAAAGCAATTTTTTAAAAGCTATTTTTTTATCACCATCCGAAAAAAGTCGATTTTTTTTATGCAAACGTTAGAACGTTACAATTACGAATTCAATCATATGGAATGAATGTGCTTTGTACAGCCCATAAAGCTACTGTTACAATTGTTTAGTTTTAAAGGACAGTTTGAATGACCTAAAACTTACAAAGTTATCCTATGAAGTCTGTGGACGTTTCAGAATATTCATTGATTATGTTTGACTATTTATCGTAACTATGTATAGCCCAAAAGGCTACGGTTACTACTGTACATCTCAAGTTCTGAACTCAAGGTCAGTTTTTATCAACATGAACATAATTTGGTCATATACATATTGTTGGTGACGAACTAGCCCAGGAGGCTTAAAGTCACCCTAACAGAGATTTAAAAAAAATATGTATATATTGTTACTTTGTACAGTCCAGAAAGCTAGAGTTACAGCTGTAGATTTTAGTTTAGAACTCCAGGATAGTTTGGATAACCTAGAACATTCGAACATTATCTCATAATGTCTGTTGTTCTTCCAAGATATTCAATTGAATATGTTTCAAAACACATCGTAGCTTTGCATAGCCCAGAAAGCTTTTGTTACAACTGTAGGTCTTATGTTCTGATCTCAAGGATAGTTTGGATGACCTAGAACATAGCATATTACTTTATAATGTATGTTGACCTTTAGGAATATTAATTGAAGGTGTTTGAATATTTATTGTACTTTTGAATTGCTTAAAAAATACTGTTAAAATTGTAAATCTTAAGTTCTGAACGAAAGGACTGTTTGGATGACCTAGACCATCACAAGATTATCTTCTTATGTATTTTTGCGTTCGAAAGTATTTACTGAAAATGCTTGAATACGTGACGTAACTTTGTATAGCCCAAAAACACACAGTTTGTACAGTTTGTATTACCTAGAGGATCACAAAGTTATAAAACAATGACTGTTGAGCTTCCAGAAGATTCATTGAATATGTTTGAATACATATCGTCACCTTATATAGCCCAAAAAACTACTGTTACAACTGTAGATCTTATGTGTCGAATTTAAGGACAGTTTTGATGACCTACAATATCCCAAGATTGCCGCATTATGTCTTTTGAGCTTCCAAAGAAATCTCCGTTTTGTGATGGGCTAGCTCCAGCCTCCTGGAGCGCATCCATCCCTCGACAATGTCGATGGAGTGCGTGGCCGTTAACTCCACCTCTGCTATGAACTCTCCATAGACTTCTAGGGTGATGTTGTCCGGGAAGCCGACTATCTTTACCACGTTAGGGAACTTCAACCTCAACACTTCGTCATACATCGTGTTCCATAGCACCGGACCCAGGATTGAACCTTGCGGAACTCCTGCGGTGACTTGAACACCTGACTTCCTGACCCGCCGCAGTGTTGTATACCAGTACCCAATTCTGGTAGTCGTTGCCCAGAATCCTCTACAGGTACCCAGGAACCCGGAGACGTTGGAGCGAGTTGACAATAGCCTTCTAACTAGCACTATTGATCGCATTTCTCACATCCAGGGTGACTACTGCACATTAGCGAACTTCCCGTCTCTTACGTTGGATTACCACCTCTGCCGTCTTGGTGACGGACTTGATGCCATCCACCGTTGGCTTCCCTTTACGGAGGCCAAACTGATTTTAACGGTCTGTACCCTCCGTGTATTTCCACAACCTGTTGAGGATTAACCTCTCCAACACCTTACCCGTCGTATCCAACAAGTATATCGGACGAAATAAGTAATATCTTCGGCATCACTTCAATAGTCTGACGTTTCCAGGCTGCTGTGAAAACGCCTTCGTTCAGGCATCTTTGCATTACCACCCTACCCATTTCGGGAGCCAGCAGAATAGCCGCCTTGAAGGCCAGGTTTAGTATACCGTCAGGTCCTGGCACCTTGAGCGACTTTCCTATCACAATGCATTCGTCATTCGTAACCGTCGTCTCGTCCCCTTTCTACGCGATGCCATTATCATCGTCCACGTGGTTGCAGATGTTCGGCGATGCCGACCATCCTTCCACCTCCATGACAGAGTTATAGTCTGGGATACTAGAACGCTGGTCATGGCACGGAAAGAGTGACCACCTGCATTGCTCGGTTGGAGTTGCCGCACTTATGGTTTTGGTTCGCATTGGCTGTCGAACAAAATACCTCGAAGCAGGCTCGTCTGCTGGTCTTTCTCCCGTCTTAGCGCGGACTTGGCAGCGGCTTGCGCCATGTAACGCTCCGTTCTTTCGGAGTCCGACTGCGGTCTCTGCATCCTCCTTCTAGCGCGGAGGCTAATTCTACGGAGGTCGGCGATCGATTCTGTCCTCCAATACACCCAAGATCTCCCAGCTCTAGGTTTGACGTTCCTATATATGGTTGCATCACACACGCGGGTAAGTAGTGCTACGAGTTGATCGCCACACGGGTCCTGGGTTTCGCTCATGTTCTGTTCCCGCTCTAGCGGTTCTCTAAATACTTCTTCATCGAAGTATGATGTCCTCTATCTGCGGGCAAATGGAGTGGGTGCTCATCCTTCTGCGCGCATGACAGGCAGCATTGTCTTGATGGAAAATCGTGTTCTCATTCATTTTTCGGAAAATGCGATGAGAACTTCTTCCAACAACTGGTAATACATTTCAGAATTCATCCGCGTCGAAATGAAGCCAACAGGCGTTTTTCCAGACAAGCTAAAACCGGCCCAGATCATTACCGTTCCTCCATTAAAGTTTCGCTTCTCTTTTCTTGGTGTCTCCTGCCTGTTATCGTGCCAACGGCTACTAAAACCATTTGGTCCATCAAGGTTAAACTTCTTTTCGTCAGTGAAAACCACGTTCAACCATTCGTTGTCCCAAAACCCGGCAAAGGCAAAACGGGCTTTCTTGTGACTTGGTGGCAGTCGTGATGAAGGCGTCGCTGATACGAACAAAACATTGGGATCCTCCTTTTCAACTTGACGAATCCGACGGGCAGACTTCGACAGACTCATTTCTCTCTTAATTTCTGCCGATGCCAGCTTCTCGTAGATCACCATCCGTTTTATTGCCCGTTTGATGTGCGGTGTCAGGGTGGATGGACGTCCACATCGCTGCTTCGTGGCATACTTTTCGCCCATCCGAAGGTAAATATGGACGACATTATTGCTTCTACCAATTCTGATGCAAATTTCACGCAAACTCAATTCGTGTTGTCGAAGCTTACTTACTATTCCCTTCTCAAAGTTGGTCGACGTGCTGTTTTTCGGCCTTTATTGGTCGCTAATACTTCATCGAGTCTTACTTTCTAATCGATATTATGCAGAAATGAGAAGATCTACAGAAATGTTATATATGGATACATTTAGGAAATTTAAAAATTTTAAATATAATAATACACTGAAAAAAAAACCCTTAAATATGAACCTTAAAAACTAAAATTAATTTAGCAAAAAACACCATTTCAAATCCTGTTTTTTTAACTATAGGTAGTCCGTTAAGCTACCTGTATAGGGTGTTTCGATCTAAATTGGGTCAAGCAGTAATGTGGGTGTGTCGATCAAAGTTTTTATTAATAAGTCAAATTATTATTTTTTTCTCAAGTTCAGTTAATACAGAATACAGGAGAAATATTCAGCTAAGCTTCCTTTTTACTGAATGCGAATTGTCGGGTCTTTCGTTTTACACCTGCTATAAGATTTTGTACAGTCTTCTTGTTCACTTTATTCGCCGCAGAACGCCAGTTTGCCTTGAACTGTTTCTCGCTCACAACAGCTTTTTGAGTCTTCTTAAGGTTCCGCTTGTCGATGGCCCAATATTGTTCGATTGGGCCGAGCTCTGGCGTGTTGGGAGGGTTCATGTCTTTGGGCACCACTTGAACGTTGTTGGTAGCATACCACTCCATGGCCTTTTTTTCCGTAATGGCATGATGCCAAATCCGGCCAAAATAGAACGGAACAATTGTGTCGCTTCAGGAAAGGCAGTAGACGTTTTTGTAGGCACTCGCTCAGATAAATTTCCTGGTTGACGGTTCCGGTCGCAATGTAAACGTTGCTCTTCAAGCCACAGGTACAGATGGCCTGCCACACCAGATATTTCTTCGCGAACTTTGACAGTTTAATGTGCTTGAAAATATCTGCCACCTTTCCCCGTCCGGTTGCCGTGTAAAATTCCTGTCCAGGAAGCTGTTTAAAGTCTGCTTTGACGTAAGTTTCATCGTCCTGTACCACGCAATCAAACTTTGTCAGCATCGTCGTGAACAACTTTCACGATCGTGCATTGACCGACGTGTTTTGTTTATCGTCGCGATTTGGAGTCACCACTTTCTTGTAAGTCGACAGTCCAGCTCGTTTTTTAGCTCTATCCACGGTTGAAGACGCCACTCCCAGCTTCTTTGCGACATCTCGGACGGAGAGGTTGGGGTTCCGCTCGAAACAGCGGGCAACTCTTTTTGTCGTCGCTGTGGCCTCCGGCTTTCGATTTCCCCCCGATTCAGCTTTCCAGGCTGTCGACAAACGTTCACCGAACACATTTAATTCGTTGGTAACAGTTGATTTAGCCACATTCAACAATTTCGCCAACTTGGCGTGAGAGTAGTTTGGCTTTTCGCCATGCACGTGCAAAATTTTGATGCGTTGCTTCTCTTCCTTCGACGACATTTTGATAACTGATGTGCTAATCACAAAATCAAAAAAGAGGCATGATGCTTCACGCACACATCTTCAAAATGAGGGGCGTGCAAAAAAAATGTATACACGATGAAAGGAAATACGTCAAGTTTAAGTCGACCAAATTTTGATCAAAACACCCTTTAAATACGAGGTCAATGTGCTTTTTGTGCAAAAATCACAGAATGCTCCTTATTCCCGGAACTTCACCCGAGCTAAAAATTTCTTCGTTAGAATCCCAAAATAATCAGAAATGAGCTAGAATTGAAAAAAGTCTGGATGAAATATGGGAAAAGCTGTTATAAAAAAACTTAATGGGTGCAGTCAAGAGAAAGGTTTAAGCATTTGGAATGGGAAAAGAAGTCAAGTGGAATAAATAAGCCAAAGCATAGCTCCGATCCGATAAGAGCAAACAATAAAGCGAAATTTTGTTAATACAAATTTAAGCTTCTCGAATAGTGCTCAAAATATTAGTGCCTTGTTTAGGATGTACAATTATACAATTCGAAGTGTCAATTTTTATCTTTTGCTTTGCCATGACATATCTTGACACCCACCAAATTTCATTCTGATAGGTTGATAATCCCTCATCAATGAAATTCGAGCAGAAACCAAAAATTTATACACGAAAACTGTTGTTTTAAAATTTATCTTCTGTACAAATGTGAACAGAAAAAAAGTTCGAATTTGCGAGTGAGGCGCAAGGCGGTCTAGAAACAAAAACAGTTAACATTATTAGACATGAAAAAGTGGTTGTTAGTAACACTTTTTTTCCTTCCATATGACCATCGCAACTTGTTCAGAATAGTTCTAGGCTACTTAACTGTCTAAGTATAGAAACATTATGTGTATTTTTAGGTGGATTTTTGCAAAATCAATTTTAATTTTAAAGTGAGTCTTTTTTTCAGTGTATGCTTTTATATGAAAAAATAAATATTTCTTTAATATTTAAAAAAATGCAAATTTTGAAAGAAACATGTAATTTGCTGCGTTATCAAATGCTCATGAATGATGCGAGATTTGTAATAAGTTCATGGTATATTTCATGTAAATTTAAGCCAGATATAACAGGTCTGTTGAATGAGAGATTGCAAATAATTTCATTGTGTACGTTTGCTTTGGCTTGTAGTTTAACTACCGAAATTTTAACGCGTCTGTTATAATTCAGTGCAAGCAATATCCCAAAAGTCACCCTTTGGTCACATTTCTATAAATCTTCTCATTTCAGCGTTCTAACGATTTGAAAAACAGTAGTGAAAACCCATTTTTAAATGTTAGTCTCTTGATTAATTGTCTAGAAACAAAGTATACAAAAATGCTTAGCATAAAAAGTTTCATTCGATTCTGATATGGTGTTTCCAAGCTTTGGTCGAGTTTGGGCGAAATTCGTCAATAATTGATATTCAACTAACACCTATAAGCATAGCTTAGGGACCTTTCGTAACGAACAAAACTAGGCCAAGGCCACCCCCAACATGATCGGACACACCAACTTTAAGCAGTTACCAAACATCTAAAACTCCTTCTTCCAAACCACCGCCAAACTGAAAAATAGCATTCAACCAAACCAAAATCCCCAATCACATCTCGATTTTCCACCCAAACTGGTTGAGCGTTTTCTTTTCATTCCACTACTTGAAACCAGAAACAGCGAAGAAAATCACAACAGTCAACATTTATGTTGCAAAACAAGAAACATGTAGACCGTAGTCGCTACTAAACAACCCGTACCCGGACCAACCCCAACAGCATCAAGATCCACTTACGGGTGCAGATGTGCGTGAAGGAAGCATTAGACCTGATCCTCTTCCTCATCTTTTGCAATTTAAGTTACCTCGACAATTTGGAATTTTCTCCCCTGGACCAACCATCGCTGGTTTTAGAAGAAATCAAATCCAAGAGAATTTACTTCGACCAGCATAGATTCCGCGTAACTCAAAGAAGTCTGACTACAATTGTTTACGAGCGATCGCGATAACAACAACGCCGCCCGACGATGAAGATGAAAATATCAACAGAAAAACATACGATATGTCCGTGAGTGTTTGTGTATTATGATGAATTTCCAATAACACAACATACTTCATCCATCCTCCGGATTTATTGAACCGACCGCCTCGTTGCTGGGCATCTCGATGACGACAGCGAAGACGTACCATCTTCCTCACCCGGGGCATCTTATGTAGGTACAACAATAACAAAAGGAAACCCCCCTCGAAAGCGTAACACTGCTGGCTGACCGGCTCTGGCGGTGATCAGGTGAAGCATGGAAATTGATTTGTTCGGTGAAGCATTGTTTTCATTATTCTCTAGTTTGAATAGAGTCCGATGACGTAAAGCGCGGAAAAGTTTGTGGAAATTGGAACTGGTGTTTCTGCGTTGCTTGCCGATCGGATTAAGCACAACTTTGAACGCCAATATCGAGTTTGGGGTGTTGGGTCTTGTTTGGCCCAAATTGTCAAGCGATGCGTGGTTCATAACTTGGATCCATGCAACGAGAGGAGATGGATAACTAATCCATTAATCAATGGAGGATGTGTGGTTTAAAAAAAATGCGAACAAATGTTGGGAAATGTGGATCACGTCCATTCCGTAGAGCAATAGAGTATCGCAGTCAGTGTGTTACGACTTCCACCTTTATCCAGTTACGATGGAACAGTGAAAGTGTGTGCAGCATAGTCCAAATTTATGGCAGTTTGATGAGAGCTCTTTGTTAAGATACAGGTCAAGTTGAAATGCTTTATCTCCAGCCAACTCCACACGTCCACATAATTTTTGGGTTGTGGTCATCAATCAGGGTCGTTTCTCACCAATGTGATAGAATTCGATAAAATATTTCGAATCGAATCAGAATCACCTTGACAGGAAGTCAAGGATCAAGCCTCATTAGCAAATTCATGGTTTGCAAGAAATTTGCATGTCAAAATTCCGAGTTTTCATACATCTAGTAACCTAACGTCCGTGCTCCCTCACAATATTTTCTATTGTGATGTGTCCAACTCAATGGGTAAATTGAACTGAAGGTGAGTTTGAAAGAAGGGGAACTTGGAGTAGAGCACACGTACCACCTGGATGACCCTAAATATTGGCCAACGTGCTAATGCACATTTGTTTGAGGATTTGTTAAGCGACACACATTTCCAAATCCAAAGTTCGGATGCCGTGCTACATCAGTACCCGAACTTTTTGTTCATGAATCTGGACACTTTTCAAATCACAAACTAGCATGTAGTTATGAGCTTGTAAATTTATCATTAAAGCATATTAGCGTTAATTCTGAGAGGGTTGATTCATCGATCTCTTTAACAATTTTTCCTAGTTGTAACATTCCGCCCACTTGCATGTTAGGCGGTGGGAATTTCTTTCGTGATTTGGAATCGGTGGGTTGTGTATTTATAGTTAGGTTATTACAGGATGCGGACGGACTGCTTAGGGAAGCATACATTGAGAGTAGCTGAGCGGAAGAGATAAATAGAAATGAGTTTTCAGATAGATTAAACCAATAACTAACCTTCAAACATTATATGTACTCACTAACAATAAAGGGTGACAGTTACAGTATAGACCAGTAACATTTCAAGATTAAGGGGCAATTAAGAAGAACACCCGACGGAATTCATTAGATATAGCTCGAATGGGTTCCAGCTTAATAAACAATTGAGTATTCAAAAACAATATTTTTTTGCGAGTAAAGGAAAAAGCTCTGTAAGGAGGTGATTAAAGGGTGTCCACGATGAAATTGCCACACACAAAATTGATTCGCAAAATTCGAGTTTTCATCCGATTGCCATCAAATTTTCAGGGATTGAGAAATAACTATTAAACTTCATTTTACCATTTTACTCGTATTTTATTTACAGTCCATACGCAAATGCCCGCACCTTGGCCTTAACCCCGGCCATAAGATTCTGCACAACCTGTGAATCAACCGTTTTTTGCATGTAAACCCATACTTTCTTCAGTTCCTCGACTGTCTTCACTACCTTAGGTCGTTTAAGAAGGTGCTGTTTCATAATCGCCCAGTACTTCTCGATGGGGCGGAGCTCCGGAGTGTTGGGAGGGTTGAACATTTTCGGCACGAAATTGACCTTATTGTCCGCATACCACTTCAGCACGTCCTTGGAGTAGTGGCATGAGGCCAAATCCGGCCAGAAGATTGTTGGGACGTTGTGGGCCTTCAGGAGAGGAAGCAGCCGCTTCTGGAGGCACTCTTTTATGTACACCTGTCCGTTCATCGTGTCCTGGGTCACGAAAGGTGCACTCCGCTTCCCGCACGTGCAGATGGCTTGCCAAACCAGGAATTTCTTCGCAAATTTGGACATCTTCTGAGTGCGGACATGCTCCGGAACGCTGAACTTATCCTTGGCCGTGAAAAACAGGTTGCCGGGGATCTGTTTGAAGTCGGCCTTCACATATGTTTCGTCGTCCATGATGCAGCATTCAACTTTCGTCAGCATGTTGAGGTACAACTTCCTGGCACGGGTTTTGGCGGACTTGTTCTGCTTCTCGTCGCGATTAGGGGCCTTTTGTACCTTGAACGTTCGAAGCCCAACCTTAGTTTTGGCCTTCTGGACAAAACTTCGGCTTAGGTGCAGCTTCTTAGCCACATTCCGAACGGAGGCGTTCGGATTTCGGTTGAAGGCCCCAACTACGCGGTTGTGATTTTTGGTGTTGTACGGAATACTTTTTCCTTCACTTCTGGGCTTCCGATCGGTGGTCAACCGTTCCTCGAACCGCTTAATCACTCGCGACACCGTGGAATTCGCGATTCCCAACGTTTTAGCGATGGAACGATGCGAGAGATCCTTGTTCTCGTGATGAATGCGCAAGATTTTATCACGCACGAGCTGTTCTTTCGACTTCATTTCCGCGAGTTTTGATCACAGGACTTTAAAACTTGCAGGATGTAAATAATGCACTATGAACTAAATCCACCCAAATTTTCATTGAATTCTACCCAACGGTTAAAAAGTTAGAGCAATTTCATAGTGTGGCAATTTCATCGTGGACACCCTTTACAAGTGTATTAACGTCTCATTGAACTGTTCATCTGCTGTTGACGATTTAAGTTTATTCAAGACGGCCAATGCCCAGACATACCTGAGCTAAGTAATGAGCTCCCTTGTACCTCCTCCCGAGAACGTAATCCACATTATAGATTGTGTCATGAATGTGATCAGCAGTTAAAGTGTGCATTTAAAAAAAAATGTTCCGATTTTCCATGCGATAACCCTGCCACCTGGTGGTCGGTCCACCGGTCAGTAGTCAATATATACTAGTTGCTTATACAGCTATGGCGAGAACAGTGAAACAACTTCGATCTAAAGTTCTGTCCAGTTAGAATCCGGAATCACTTATTGTGTTGCAGCGCACGGATAGTGACCGCTGCAAGAATTCTTTTACAGCGGTTTGTTTACCTAGGCGCCCACTTTCTGTGTTATAAATTTCACGGTGTTTCGTGCAGTGTCAAAAAGTTATTCCAGATGGAAGTTGAGAGGAGAAAAAAAAATCTGCACACCCACGTCCACCGTGGTCCGCAATTAAAATCGCAAAAACGTTGAAAATCGCCAAATCAACCGTGTATGATGAGCTCAAACGTTTCAGGGAGCGTGGATCGAGTGCCTCAAGGTAAGCGTCGTAGTGGAACATATGACCGCAAGCTGAACCAGAAGGTGTTGAGAACCGTCAGAGCAAACCCTGGACTATCAGATAATGAAATCGCACAAAAACACGCTGCTGCTCGCAGTACCGTCCGAAGAATTCGTTTGCGAGCAGGATATCGTTCTTATCGAGCCAGCAAGCAACCAAACAGAACGTTAAAGCAAAGTTTCGTCACCAAAACGCGAGCTCGGAAATTGTACCAGCAGGTTTTGACGAAGTACCAATGATGCCTGCTCATCGACGATGAAGCCTACATACGTCAAAATGGATTTCGGACAGCTTACTGGCCAAAAATTCTACATGGCGACGGAACGAGGAGATGTTCCTGCGAAGTTTAAGTTTGCTTTTATGGACAAATTTGCCAAAAAAACTGATGATTTGGAAAAGGATATGCAGCTGCGGAGCAAAGACCAAAGCGTTCGTGACGAATGAGACGATGGACTCGAAGCTGTACAAGGAAGAATGCCTCAAAAACCGCGTACTACCTTTCATTAAAGCCCATAAAGGTCCCGTGAAGTTTTGGCCAGATTTGGCGAGTTGCCACTACAGCCGGGAAGTCTTCCAGTGGTACCGCGATAATAACGTAGATTTTATCGATAAAAACATAAATCCACCCAATTGCCCGCAGTTCCGGCCCATCGAGAGATTTTGGGCAATAGTGAAGCGGAAGCTTAAGAAAAGTGAAAAAACGGTTCGGGACGCGACTCAGATGGCCAAAATGTGGAACAAATGTGCCAAGGAAGTTGACTCCGGAGGTGTGCAGCGTTTGATGGGAGGAATAAAGAAGAAAGTGCGAATTTTCATTAGAAACGAAGAGAAATGATTTGTATTGATATTTTTTCCTTAAAGTACAGTGAATTACCTTTGTCCCCCACCACCCCCCCCCCCCACAAAAAAACCCCCCCCGAGGGCGGCCCCCCCCGCCCGGCCGCCCCCCTTTCCCCCCCCCCCCCCCCCCACAAACCCCCCCAGCAAACACCAGAAGCCCAGACCCCCACCTCCCCCCCCGTGGGCCCCACATCTCGCGTGCGGTCCCCCAAACCGTCAAAAAATATAAGGCCAAAATGGATATCTACATGCAGAACCGTCAGTCCAAGCCAGCCGTGTCGGAGAACCCAGCGGAAACCCAGAAACAACGGTCGAAGATTCTGGTCAAAGAGATTTTCCCGGCGAAGCGGAACGTGGTGGTCGTTATGTACGACGAGACGTACCTTGACGTTGGACGGCAACGACTGGAAAGGCAAAAACTACTTCACCTCCCTGACAAAAAAAAATAGCAGCAATGTGAAGTACATAGCGCACACGAAGTTCCCAAAAAAGGTGTTGCTGTGGCTCGCAATTTAGCGAAAAGGGGGTGTCACGCCCGCCTGTTTTTTTTTTTGTTTGGGCTGGCAGTGAACGGCGAGATCTACAGTATGAAGTGCCTCCCAGAAGTTGCCGCCTTCATTAAAAAGTACCACAAGGTTGACGACGTGGTGTTTTGGCTGGATCTAGCGTCGGCCTACTACTCGAAGCGGCCGCTGGAGGAAATGGAGCGGATGGGCATTCCGGAGGTGCCCAAGCATGCCAACCCTCCCAACGTGCCCCTGCTCCGCCAAATTGAGAAATTGTGCGGCAATTTGAAGAGGAGAGTATATTCCAAATTTCGAGGTCAAAACGACGGATGATTTGATCAGAAAGGCGACCAAGCAACTGAAGAATATGCCTACAAGCATCTTTTTTTCACCTATGGCCAAAGTTCCGGCTAACTGCGACAAGGCAGTGAGTAGAAGTATTTTTTTGAAGTTTTCAATTCTTGATGAATAAAATGCAATTTGGTTTGTTAAAATATCTTTTTCCGTTCTTTTTTACCATCCATCCGAAAATAGTCGCTTTTTTTAATGCTCGCATTAGGATAGGTATCACTCGCGATTGGCACAAACCACTCCGATGTTTCTGCGGCTTCCAGATTGATTCTTTGGATTCACGAGCAAGCGCCCGCTGCGCATGTTATGTCTGTGGCATGGCAAATATGGTGAGCTAATAGTGTGTATCCTAATGATTTACCGTTATATCTCACCTAGCAGCAGTTTTATAGTTCATTTTATATGCCTACTCGATCACTCACACCACTGAACAATAAGCAACCGAAACAATAGATACCGCGCTGCGCCCGATAATAAAAGCAGTTCGCAAACACGCACTAGATAACGCGCTATGCCCGATAACTAAACCGATACTAAGGTGATACGAAGCATATGGTGATATAATAGCATAGGTCATATTCAACTAAAAGATGGAACGGTCAAAACTTTGTCAACTCAAATATGAAATTTTTTTAATCGTGCATTTAAAAAACTTGAACACTTCTAATTTTGTAGGTGTATGCGTACGGAGTGTTGACTCTATTTCGTTTTTGCCATTTTCTATTCAGTTGTCAAAATGGCGTTGAAGCAAGAAGAGCAGCGTATCAAAATTTTACACGCGCATAAATCCAAATTATTCCCACGTCGTCTTGGCAACATCACTTAATATTGCCAAATCAAACTGTCACGAATGTTATAAAAGTGTTTGGAGAACGTCTGACGACTGCCTGGAAGCCAGGATCAGGAGGAAAGCGAAACGAGGAAGCCGCAGCGACCGGAAGCGGCCAGCATTTTCAAACGCAATCCCAATCGTTCCATCAGAGATATCGGAAAAAAATGGAAAAGTTCCACACAGCAGTGCAAAGAGCTAAGAAACGAGCCGGAGTGTCAACAAATAAGGTTACAGTGACACCAAATCGAGATGGAAGAGCACGTAAGTTGTACACGAGTTTGTTGACCAAGTTTGATTGCGTCGTAATGGACGATGAAACATACGTCAAAGCTTATTTCAAGCACCTCCCAGGTCAAGAGTTTTATACGGCTACCGGAAAAGTTAGGTTCAAGATAAGTTTAAGCAGAAAAAAATGTCAAAGTTCCCGAAAAATACTTGGTTTGGCAAGCGATTTACACCTGTAGGGTAAAAAACGTAAGTTTCGTGACAACTGGCACTGTCAACCAAGATATTTATGTAAAGGAATCCTTTCAAAAACGCTTATTGCAAAAACGCTGTTCTGGCCAGACCTGGCTCAGGAATGGTATACCGTCAATAATGTGCAAATCATACCCAAGGAGAAAAACCCTCCAAACTCGCCGGAACTGCGCCCAATTGAAAAATATTGGGCAATCGGAAAGAGAAATCTCAATAGAACTAAAAAAACAGTTGGAAGTGAAAAATAGTTCAAAGCAAATTGGCATTCAGCATCAAATAAGGTGGATGTATCCACAGCGGTAAAAAAAATTGATGGAAGGTGTTAAACGTAAAGCCCGACAGTTCGCATTTTAAAAATCGGAAGCCTAATCAAATAATTTTCCTGTGTTTTGTAGACGATGAACAATAATCAGTGTGCAATTAATCATGTTTCACTTCTTTTTTTACCGTTCCACCCATTATTCAAATTATGACCCACACCGCAGGACCACCACACCATCATATCTCATCATTTTCATTGGGAAAACAAGGAAACCCTTAAAAACTAGATATGGCGATACTGCGAGTATGGTGCACCAATAGAACGGGTAAACTCAACTATCCAATCAATCACGATCTACACCCACAACACCATCACATATGAACAGGAAGCAGATAACTTGACTAATAGATAGTACTCCATGCCCGAGAATTGAATAGTGCGCATCAAAGAATCGACACAAACGTTCACAGCTGATGCTCGAGGCATACTCCCAGAGTTGTAATAGTTGCATAATAATGCGTTATATTCTAGACAACCTAAGCAGAGTCCACCCTTTTATGAGTATTTTCACAGCGCCGTGCACAAATCTACCAATTTTGTTTGTTATCTGTCTATTAAAACCGACAGAATTATTCAGACAGGCTTTAAAATGATTTGACAAAGCGCCAAACTTATCAAGTGAGTGCTGCTCTCACCCTTGAGAAGACTGAACAAGTTGTGCTTCCATATGGGGGACATTTTAGTGACAATCAATGCTTGAATTTTTACGTAGCAAAACTGAAAAGAAAATTTAGTTTAGGCAACGAAACCGATCGTTTGACTCGCCAATCTATTCGCAGTTTTCTGCAATCAATGGTTTTGTCCCAACATGTGTGGATACGATAAAAGAGAAGCCTTTTCCGGTTGGCTGGACCCCACGAAATTCATTTCGTACATTTTGCGAATAAGGTGTAATGATGGCCTTTTACAAGATGGCAAGCAATACCAGGGCTGCTAGCGGTTATCTGATGTAATAGTAGTGACTTTAGTGACCAAAATGTCGAAAGTAGTGACTTAGAGCCTATACAAAAGTGACCAAATAGCGACTTTGGGATGGTTAAACACAATTTTTAAGTCTTCATTATAGTGACTTTCAGCATCCTGGGCTAGTTCGTCACCGGTTAAAAATTAATGAAAAGTGACTTTACTGAGTGTTTACAATTTGTTTGGTTTCCTAGCAAAGATACCTGTGATAAGACGCGCCTTTTTATTTCTTCAGCTTCTTGAACATGATCGGCAGCTTGTTTTTGTAAAGAACGTTGCTTTCGCACAGTTGACACTCTCTCAAGCATTGCTTGATCCATCTTCACTTTAGCAATACTATGGTTCTCAACGGCTTTTTGAGACGCGTGTTTGCTTCCATGGACAATCTGAAATTATTTATAATCGGGCATTATGATTAACACATTTATGCCAACGTAGAACACCAAGTCGAGAGCCTAGAAGATGAAACTAGTTAAGGTGAATCGAGACGCTATGCAATTATCTTAAATAGTTAATTAAATGAAGTTTTAAATCTTGGAAAATACAATGTACTGTGTCAATAATGCAATCAAGTCTCGGTTCGACGGTCTAACCAGTTTCTTCATTCCAAAAGTGTAGTGCCGTAGAACGTACTGTTCTTTTGAATTATCATCATCCATCATACAGCATTTAAAAATGAATGAATCAATGGTTTGTTATTGAAGTGATCTTTGGATAATAAAGGATGAAGTTGATTGTTCAAAGCCATTTACGTTTTGCACCTCTTATGACGTTGAGTGCTTTGAATGACTGGGCAAAAATCAAAAAGCAATGAGTTAATTTCAGAGACTGGTTTTGTATACATCATATCACCCCAGAACGATCACAGCGGTCAATGCTAAGTTAAAAAGAGGAAATTTCGGCTGACTATTTTCGACAACCAATTGAATACATTTTGAAGAGAAAAAAATAATCGACTGTATTCTTATATGATTACATATACTTCAAGTTCAAATTTTTTATCTTTTGGACAATACCGTCACGCCAGATTTTTCCCGAATAAATTACACGCAACAGAGGGGTCTCGTGATTATAAGTTAAACCTGTTCAATGAGTTTAATTTTCAAAAAGATTGCGTAACGAGTTTTGTGAGTTGAATTTACATATGTAATAACTTGATTTTTAAATTATACGGCTGAAGCCACGAGAGGTCCACAAAATTGAGAACTCATGAATGCTTACTAATTTGCCAAGCTGCAGAAGGATTTTATTCCTTTCGTTTCTTGAGAATTTGATTACGTCAGTATTACCTAAGAATATTTCTATGGTGATTTAATCAGAATAACTTGATGTTGCGTTCCATATGATAGTTCCATGATAGAGACTAGCAGAAAGTAACATTAATTTAAAGAAATGATTGGAGGAGGGACAACATTCAAATTTAGCTTGAATTTTTCCTTTTGCATTTTCCCCTCTAAAGAGTAGTGTAAATTTCTGTTCAATATCATGCAAATGCATGGAGCATAACAAACCATACGAATTTACATTCAAAAACGTGTAAAATTTTGAGACATTTCATACTTTGTTTAAAATATTGAATGCAAATGCTGGTCTTTCCTAGCAATATTTCTTGCAAGTTGCTGCTTCGTATGGAATGAAATACAATTTTTCAGACATCAATTATTACATCACAATAAAAATTCAGGGTTTTTTTCTGTGCGCTTCCAAGCAAAATACAGTTTTAAAGATCAGTTATAACCCAAGGAATATGTTAAACGGACATTTACAGATCAAAGGAGTAAACATGGCTCGATTGCTGGGTGTCTCATGCGTGGATAAGCGTTGAGTCAGCACCTAGGCTACGATCTGATATTGTGAGTAGAGCATAGGTGCGTACATAACTATAGAGTCCAGAAAATATGTGAGATGATGTATTTAGTGTACATGGTTAAATTTGGCTAAAACTATTTTCAACAATAACATAAATTCTGACAACATATCATGAATCACAAATATAGTTTCGACTATATAAAGAAACCTTTTTTCATCAAAAAATCTGTCTTGTAGTTCAAAATTTAGGAATTAATTTTTTTGGACCAGTCTAACTTTTAAAGGTTTAAAAAAAATACTGGTTTATATTTGTCGGAAAGAAACCATACTACAAAATGTTACGAAATTTTGAGAGATAGCATATCTTTTTTCTAGGTAATTGCTAAGAGAAGATAAATTTCATCGAAAAGTAGAACTTGGTGAGACCATCCCAATTTTGTTTGAATACATTTGCAAGCTCATTTCTATCTATAAATACGTAGTTTTCATTATCGTTTGCTAAAATTCTCTCTCCTGAACTATACGTCAGTATATTATCAAGAGCACTGCCGTTTCGTCTGGATAGTTGATTCGTATAGGCTACCTTTAGGCAAATAATATCGAAAATTAAAGCAAATGGAAACTTTGGGCTTTATTCTGCTACTTCAACCGAGAAAATTGAGGTTGTTGAAGATGATGGTTAAATTTTTATTTTTAAGAGAATCTAAAAATTTTGTGGGACAACTGACTAACTGTTCAATGTACAGGTTGAATATGCGAACGAGACACCATTGTCAGAAAATGCAGCTAATTGAAAATTGCCTGCAATATAAGGTTAACATAACTTCAGTACAAATGGAACGAAGAAAATAGAACATGCCGTAGATAGTAACATAAGAAGTTTGTAAATAGAATTTCAAACAGTTGCGAGCAATTCTTTCGAGTGAAATAGAAAAAATGTACTAAGGAGTAAAAACACGTTAACAAGGAAAAACGACAGTTAAGAAATAAACTTTAAGCTGTGGCTCTGCTTAGACTGCCAGGATTATTTAAATTCTCCTACACGCTTAGAAAAAAGTACCCAGCGTTGCAGATAGGTGTGGGAAGTGTGGGTGGAATTGTACCCAGAAGTAAGTTATTTATACCCAACGGTAGGTTAACATGATTATACCCAATGTTGGCTTTCCACACTCAACTGCTCCGTTGGGTATTTTTTTTCTTTGGGCGTGGGGGTCAACATATTTCTTCAAAATAATGCAAAAATAAAAATATTAGTATTTTAAAGGGCAATAGTCTTTAAATCCCATTCCAATGAGTAAAAACCGAAAACAAGTATTTTTCAGTAGTACATTTGTGTATTATTACGATTTCTTTCTACAAAAACGTTCAGGATCACACTCCACTAGTTACATATAAAAAGTATTTTTTCTCTGGCTATTTCGTGAAATAAACTCATTCAAAACTGCATGCATGGCCAGATCTTTCGCCATGTCCTTGTGGAAGTGCAATATGGCCACAGAGTTCAGTCGCTGTTGTCCCATGGTGGAACGCAAGTATGTCTTCAGTCTTCGAAGTCCCGAAAATGACCGTTCAGGTGTTGCAGAAGATGTCGGAATTGTCACAAATATATTAAGAAATTTTACAAACTCTGGGAGAAGTTCAATCAAATGCGGTTCTTTCTTGAAGTAGTCAACAATATCTAAGATATTCTCAACACATTTGTCAGCTTCGTTCAAAGTTTGCAAAAACATTTCCCGATGCAGCAACAAGCGTTCCGGATCGACATCACCCTCATAAAAACTCAGAAACTCCCCCAGCAAAAAATTTTCGAATTTCAACAGGAACTCAAACGATTCAGTTTTAAATCGAGCGACAAGTGATTCCAGAATCTTGTCGATAATTTCCTGATACTGGGATTCATGAATCTCTTCAACCGACCCTGCGATTGATTCTCTTCTCTGTGATTGTTCGTCTAGATCGAATCGTTTTGGCACCCTCCGTTTTCGCGGCAACTTCGGAGATCCTACCTCGGCCGATTGGCCTGATGATACTCTTTCCCAAACCTCGGAAAACTCCTTTTTTACAGAAGTTCAAACTTGTCATCAACGTTTCGATCATTCGGTATGCTTCCTCCAGACGCAATGATTTTCTTTGGAGCGCCGTGTTCACTGTGTCAATGTACCCGATTAATTTTACTTGTACCACCAAGGTAAAGTAAAAGTCGAATTTCTCCATCATTCTAAAACACCTTGCTCCGGCATAACACTGCTCTCTAAAGTTGGACTGCAGCAAATCAAACCGGATACGTATATCCTTGATGATGGAATAAAGCGTGGCGGAGGTAGTACATTCCACTTCATAGAAACCAAGGAAAATTTTCTTCGGCTTCCAAAGGATTTCTAGCAAAACGGATGAAAAATGAAAACTGCTCCTTCCTTGAAATGTCCGCTGTCTCGTCACACATAATAGCATAGTAAACAGCTAACTTTACCAACTCAAGGAGTTTCCGAAGCAGATTATGGCTAAGAAGATCGAGAATTTCGTTTTGGATGCCATGGCTACACCAAGTATACGATTAGCGTTTCATCCAAGATTTCAGCTCCCCTGCATCTTCACTGCGCAAATTCAACACATTTACGAAATTACTTGCGTCATCATTGTGCAGTATGAACTTTTCCACTTCCTTTTTCCAATTATTGAGACCCGATTCTATGAAAATTGTTTCCTTCTTAGAGGCAAAACAGCAGACCCATCGCATGAAAAATTTCACTACATGAGCACAGCACAATGTCGTTCGCCGAGTCGCAAAACATCCATGGGAAGCTTGTTGTCCATCCTGGTACGAATCGCCACTTAGACACACTTTTTGTACTCCCACATTCAGCGGTCGGGACATTGGCGGAGGCAACCGAGGCAACAGATGTTCCTTCTGCTGGATCCGTATCCGTGGGATTTGTCGGGGAATCAGTAAGAGTATCCTCGGAGGTTTCCTTTTTCGGTAGCTTGATCAGAACCTTGTACATTTTGACGATCAAATCGAGCAGCAGCTGACGAATTTTCTAAATTTAGTACAGTCTTTAACTGCTTCGACTTTTATATTATACTTACTTTCGGATGGATACATTTTCAGCGTAAATTTCTACGAAAAAAATCGTTGCTTCAAATTGACAAATCAGTACAATCAACCAATTCTAGGGTTTTTTTTTCATTAGGGCGAATCGAACATTGAGAGACTCTCTTGGACTACTTTCTCTTTCATTAATATTCCAATCATCTTTACGTTTTTCATTCTACTATTTGTAGAGTATGCTAGCCAGCACTGTTGTGTTTCGATCTGTACTAAAGAATGTCTCGAAAGTGTTATAATGGCGCTGTAATGAATGAAAGAGAGTGAGCTCGGAGGGAATCGCTCAATGTAGATTCGCCCTAATGAAAAAAAAAACCGAGAATTGATTCAAGAATGTTATCTGCACCAACGCTGAAAGCTGAATGAAAACCCAGTCAGAAAGCTTACCATATTCATTCATCAAATCAAATAAGAATGAACCATACGCCCAGTGCAAATAAAATGGGTTGGTGTGTTAAGCTTAAATTTGAAATGCCGGTGACGTGGATTATGAGTTCATGTTATGCCTTCAAAAATGGGCAATTCGATGCAAATTTTATTGGGTGGGCGAAATGATACTTCGCCTCTCTCCAAAATTATTTGTGGGGGCGGGGGGCAAAAAGTGCTTCGCAACCCCCCCACCCCATTATTGGCGCCTATGGACAAGACTTACATCAAGGCATACACAAAGCAATTACCGGGGCAAGAGTTTAACGTTCCCACATTACGGTTGGCCGTTCCTGAGGAGGTAAGAAGGTCATCTGTGGGTGTGGAGATAGCCATACATCGCGATGGGTACCATGATTGGGCAAATCTACCGAGAAAAGTGCCTCCAGAAGCGCCTGCTGTCCTTCCTGCGGTCTCACGGTGGCGAGACGCTATGTTGGCCAGATTTTGTATCGGGCCCCTACGCGCGACCGGTGTTAGACTGGTGCAGAAATAACAATGACTCGGAACTTTGTCCGATTGAGAAGTTTTAGGCCATCGTGAAGGCCAAGCTTCATAAAACAACTAAAGTATTCGAAAACGAACTGGTTTTGAATAAACAGTGGGTGAAAGTATCAAAAGAAGTCAAGCGCAAAGTGCAGGCATTCGGTCATGGAAAGCAGATCTAATAGCCCAAAGAAGCAGAAACCTAACCATAATATTTTTATTTATTCCCTGAAAGTTTGAAGAAAATCCGACTGAACATAAATTTTTAGCGACTATTTTTCTCGAGTACAGTCTTTAAAACGTTATGATAATGATGAAACACTCCTAAATAGAAAAGGAAAAAATAACAAAGGATCTAAAACAATCATGGTTATACAGGTCTCAGATATCATCAAAGGTCACGATAGCAGCAAAAGATACCTACATGGCCAGGTCCTAACTCAAATTTGAGTCGATTTCGGCCCAATTTCTTCGAAAATTTAGTTCCTCGAAATTAAGTTAATTTCGTTTTGATCAGTTTTCAAAAAAAAACTCAAATCCGGATCAGTTTTGACTATGCAAAATCAAACAAGCCCAACAAGATTTATTTCCTTTTGAACAACTCTACTTTTAACCAAATTAAACCATGCACAACACACTTCTATGCCTCAGATGATACAGCAACATCAAATCTTTAAAAATACATTGGATCATGATGATACAATTCACGAATGCACGGAAATGATGATGTCATGATGATCGCCAACTCATCTAACCTACGTTATTGAAATACGCTTTTTAAGATGATTCGAGACAAATTTAAACAGCGTAATCAATCATAATTTGCTCAATAGAATGCGAGAAATACTCAACTAATAGTCATGAAAAAAATCATGAGATCTTCACTACCCAAAACCCGTTGCTGTCATCCAAAATCCTTCAGACAAAGATTGATTTTCCAAGGTGGACCTATCTAGGAAAAGCTTTAATAATGTTAAAATATCAAATCACAACCTTCAATCAACCGGTAACTCGAGCCAGCCTACATGGAATGTTGCATTGAAAAGGGTTGAATGAAACTCCCATAAGATGAATCTCTACAATCAATGGCTTCAGCTGACAAACTTACCCTTTTTGATGCCCGCTGGCTCAGCGTACTCGATGTCACGTTCTTCCGGCGTGTATGTGTGTATAAGCCTTTATATGCGAGCACTGAAAAACACACGTCCTTCCGCGCGCAGTTTTCGTCCTCAGAACTACACCGCACACGCGTTTTTGTTTTGACGGACACACTTGCAACCGTTCGTCGGTCGGATGCTGGTTTTATGCTTACCAACAAACAACACTTCTCTGTTTACGGTCAAAGTAAACCGGGTGGGCTACTTTCCTGTATGCTTCTTCTTCTTATCTTTTCGGAGCCCTTCGTTGGATTATTCTATTCAAAAAACAACACCGAAAGTGCACAGGTGTGCAGAATTTACATTGATGTACACGATACACTAATACCAACGTTCGCTTTCTCCTCCACAAAACACTCGCTCTCTATCTCGCCGAGGGATGCGCAAAAACTTGTTTTCGGGCTCCCTTCTGTGGATTGTTTTGGTAATCTTCACAGCATCCAACACTTCGCCGTACCAATACACAGACAACTGGACTGGACAGCGGCGGCGGCAGCAGCATCAGCAGGCGGCAGTGAGACGAGATGCCGAGATTGGTGTTGATAACCTTCCGGGGAGAACAGAAACAAAGAAGAGAAATAAACATTCAGCGTATAAGAAAACCACTCACACACAGTGAGAGGAGGCTCCGTGCTAATATCAAAGAAGGCGACGGCGTGGAAAAGCGGGTTTTCAATGGATGCTGCGATGGTGAAATGTGTTTTCTTTTTATGTGGCGAGAATTGGGCTCTCCGTACACGTGCTGCCTTTTGGGGGGAAATTCGCACATTCAGTCTTTTCGTCAGCAATATTGAAATTCGAATTCTCGGTACAATCTGTCAAATGTAATTCGTGTTGAGTTTTAGATGATTAACCGAACCAAGTGCAAACATTTTCCCCCAACTGCCGGCTCGTTACTCGCCACATTGTTGCAATTTACAAGCAGTTTGAATGCAGAAGCTGATAGCGAGGGGAACCAATTGTTTCACCTCTTTTCACTTGTCTGTTGTGTTTTGAATTTATCCTCTTCCTGCCGGCTCTCTACTCCGCTGCCCGCAAACTCATCTCGAGCACAAACTTGGTTGAACTCTTTTCACACACAACCCAGACTCCACTTTGGGCATCACACACAACAGTGCCTGTGTGTGTGTAAGTGAGCTGAGTGTGTTTTTCGAAACACACGCTTTTGTTGTTTTAAATTGTTTTCAATTTATACTCCACACGAAGCACACTAAAAAGCCTAACAGAAACGGGCATTTTCAAGATAATAATGAATCAAAAATAAAGGAAAACTCGTTCGCGCAATTCTTTTATCTTTTGGTACTTGGCTGCCTCTTTTCACGCCGCGGGGAGCGCGTTGTTGTGCCAGACGACCTCTCGCGCTCCGTCCATCATCTCCTCGTTTCGTACCTGTTTTGTTTCTGGTCATCCGTTATAATTCGCTGGAGGGGCTAGGGTTACCATGGGCTAGGTGGGGCATGCAAAATATTACACCGAAACGAGCGGAATGTTGAGTCAATCGCAACAAAAAATAACTATTACGGGAAGATCATGAAAAAGTGAACCCGGGCAAAATTGACAGATTATCAAAAATATAATAAACTGCTGCTGAAAACTTAATTTATACGAACATTGCGTATGGAAACTACAATTTAATATAGGGTTACTGCCCCCATATTAATCTCATTGTTCCTATAGTCATCCTGCGATGAATCAGACAATTGGGCAGTTCAAGGATCGGTTTCGTTTTCTAATACTGTTTGCTTACGTTCAATAACTACAACAAACATTACTAACTAATTCTGTCACGTGTATATCGTTTTATTTCAAGTAGCATGAATTGCAATGTGATGAGATTAATATAGATACATCTTCCCTATACGAATGCAAACTGGCGGACTCTCCAAATCTAATTGAGGATGTTGAAATTTTGAGAACTTTGCAAGAATGCTGTTCATGGCAAAAAGAATGACAAACAGATTCTCGATGACAATTGAAAGTAAAATTCCATGTTGATTGTTGGGAAAATATTGGTTCATTGAAATTATTATGAATTGTAAATATAATATAATATTTAAAAAATTGCAAGCGAAATATTATTAGGAAATTAGATGTTTCCAATGAAACTAGTTCTTGAAAATGTCTAGCTCATTAAGAGGACGCATCTGAACAATTTCACCAAGAATGACGATTTTGTTTTTCAATTTTAATTTTTGTATTTGTTTTAAAATTTTGCTGAATCTTTTCACAGAGATGCCCTTTGATAAAGAATGCCATGTTAAATCATCCAACCTTTACTTTGAACGACTCTAAATTTAGAATAAAGTGGAAGGTTTAAAAAAAATCTGAATTTCCATTTAATTTTTTTCATGGTATTAAATGGCGAAATATACAATTTCCGATGTACTAAACATAGCATTCAACATACTTAGTAATTCATTACGTGTTGTAGATTTGAATATGTTGTGATCTTTGTTTAGATCTATTGGTAACTTTCTGTAGATCTTACTAAAAACTTTCATTGGGCCTTCTAGGAGTTTTTTCCCTAAATCTTCAATCAATCTCCGGCAGTGCTTTTATGGTAGACAACTTCGAAAGGAGACCAGCCACACCTGGCTGGAACGATGAATGCATAACAATGCATTTACATAAATCTGACCCCTTCAAAGTTTTTCCTAGAAACATGACTTCCACATACTTCGTGTAATATTCAAAGCTTGAGACAAACTAAAACAACTAACGTTTGCATTTAGAAAAATGGACACAAATTACCGATTTTTCATGGATTTACCTTCACCCGCACTGACGAAACTACCCATGCAGCATCAATCATAGTAACCCATGAGTCAGCAGACAAAATTTGACAGCTCTATCAGTCGAACTCTAACCGTGAAGGCAACTCCGTTCAGAAGTGGGCGCGTTCAAAGAACGGCACCCCGCCGCGTCGAAAACGGACATCGTGCGGCACTTTGTGGACACCAGATACGCCCGTTCCGGCATCTACAACATCTTGGCACTATTAGACAACAATCAGAGCATCGAAAGAAAGCCCGGTTTCGGACGGCCGACGACCCTGAACGATAAGAAGAATGCTGAAGAGGAAGACCGAGGGAAAAGTGGATACACCGCTGCGTGCGCTTGGCCAGGAGGACGGTTCAACCAGCCAAACAGTGAAAAAGTACCTGGCGAACATGAACATACATGTCAGGAAGTGCAAGTCGCGTCCACTGGTTTCGGAGCTGCAGGCAATGACGCAGCGGTAGCGGCTGAATAAGATGGTCAACCCGATTTTCCTGGCGAATCGCGACGTGGCGGTGTTGATGGACGACGAGACCTATCTCACCCTGGATGGCAACGACTGGCAGGGCACTTCGTATTTTACTAACCCCACGAAGGAAATGAGCTCCGAAGTTCATTTCATACACCAAGTTCCCCAAGAAGGTGCTACTGCGGCTGACAATCAGCGAGAAGGGGATGATATTCATCATTTTTAAGACTAAAAACAGTGTCATCAGATAAAGTAATTGTAGCACCGAAAACAATAATCAACCATTTTATGAAATTATAAATAAAATTTCTGATATTTATGTTGCTTTCACGCGATTCCTGTTATATTCACAGCTCCAGCGCACATGCAACAAATGCAATTTCAATAAGTCACCGCAAACAGAAACGCGCTTGCCAGCTCGGGGAGCTTTATGTCGAGAAAAATTACAGCAATGCGTGCATCGACAAATGACAACACTTCTTGCAACACTGGCACGCATATTTCGTTGTGTTCGCCAACCACTGCTCGGGTGGGGGGGATGAAATCACATCAATTTCAACGAAGTTGATTCACGGTCGTTCACCACGTCGTTTGAAGCAAGCCTAAATGAAACTCTTTCGACGGTGGCTGGATCGCAAATGAATTTAAGCTTTTACTCACGTTTGACAGGAAGTGTATTGGGAGTGAATCGCTGAAAGTAAGATTTATTCACTAGACGAAAGCTAATTGAAGTACGAAAGCGATTCATTTTCATTTTAATGCTTCGACGATGTAGGGCCCTGATTTAGATAATATGCTAAATGTGTTATTTTTTTAATTTTTTTTTTAATGTTATTTATACGAGTTCAACAACACATCATAAAAGCCTGTTGATGTACAATATTAAATAAATAAATAACAAGAATCATTTTACAATGGTGCAATTCAACTTAGTTTGAAAGTGAAAATGACGTTTCACGCATTGTGTTACGCTGGTGTGTGTTTGTGGTTCTGTGCATCTTTAGATTTTATTTAGAAGTGTAAAATTTAAGTATATTATTTAATAAAATAAAGCGATCCACTGACCCCGATGGTAAACTTACCCCGGTGTAGCTTACAAGAAAAAATCAATCAGATTTAATTTGGCGAAAAACTAAGTAGTAGTCATACCAATCACCCTGTGACATGACCGACTGAATCACAAAAACTTGTATTTATGTTAATTTCCAACCAGACAAAATCTACACAGTTCCGTTTAAACAAGAAAACAAACAGCGAAAATAGCCGAATATATTTTTTCCCGCTGAAGACTTGAACAGCTAACAATTGGTAACCCTAACCCATCGTACCAATTCATGCTTCCTCTTCACATTGTAGCACCAAATTTGGCTGATTTCGTACCCATTATTTCGGATGCTCTTAAACGCACAAAAAATATGCAATAAAATCTTAATAATTTCATTACCCCCACCTCTCCGTAAGCACCCAGCCAAGTTAATACACCTATATTTTGACCAACGCTTAAATCGTGTGTAGAAGCGCGCAACGGTCGGTACCGTTTTCCGATTGCGCGCACATTTTTCTGCTGCGTTCCTATTTCTAAACACAAACGCCCGCCCAACAGCCACACGTACGTGTCTGTGTGTTTGTCTGCATTTCAACCGCGGGAAGGCCAAGTGCATCCACAACAAATGTGGGAATCATATCCAACTACATTAATAGCAACAAAGTCATTGAGATGAAAAAGGCAGCAACTCCTGCCCCAAACCGAGCAGGGCGTGTAGGGCACTTCTTACCTTTATAAACACAGAATCGAAATGGCTTCTTAAGAGACTAATAAGCTCTGAAGGAGATTTCACTTTCAGGGGAATTGTTGGATAAAAAAAATAACAGTGGATGCGTGAGATAAACTTATCAAAGTTGATGTTTCTCCTCCTATTGTCTCTGACCGTTTGCTCCACTACTGATGGCGATGATGGCTGAGGAAAGCTACCGAACCGCGCGCGTGGTTGAACTTTTGCTTTTCATGGCGGCGCGTGCGGGGGAGATATCGCAGTGTTGAGTGGTTTGAAAACAATTGGAGAAAAGTGTACTTTCGTTTAGGAGATAACACGGGCTGGGTAATTTCCAATGTAAATAAGCAGACGGTGATTAGTCGAATTAGGCAGAATTTCTTTTGAAAGGTTTGAGGTTTCAACAATTCGGTAGGGAAGATCACGAAACTCTTTTTTTTTCGCTTTCTGCATCATCATAATTGAGGGCTGATTAAAGAGAAACAACTACCTTTTATCTAGACTGACAACCCATGTATAAAGAGCACCCAAATTAAGACCCTAGCTATAATAAGAAAAATCACCCCCACATGATTATCAAATTACACTGCATCAAAATAAGGGATGACTCGGTGCTATGTCAGCCAGCACCCGCAACGGCATTTAAGCGTAATCATAAATGTAAATGTAACATTAATTTTCTACTTCCGAGATCTGCTCTTTTTTTTGTTTCGGTTAAGACTGAAATCTAAGAAATGGAACGATCAATGAACCTTTCGTTTCGGGTCGATTCCAATTTTCGATAATTCCGCTCATTAGGAGGTGAAAATTATAGGTTCACGCAGTGAGTTAAATACACTGATTGTCGGCGGGTGATTCAGCTCGAGGGGGTCTGAGTTCGCTTACGTACGTGTGAGTACGCTTACGCCAGGAGTTCATTCCCGAAATCTGTGAGAAAATAAAAAAGGGCTTAAAAAAGGTCTGAACTATAGTGCGTTTGGTCGAGAAGGTTTTTTTGACGTATGACTACGTCTTTGTTTTCTATACTGGGGTACATTTAAAAAAATCGCATTTAGACCTAGAGCCACGAAAAGTGGTCAGCTTTTAAGCAGTAATATATCTAGTAATTTCTGAAAAAATAATTCAAACTGTTTTCACCAATCGATCGGCATTATTTAAATAGAGAACAATGTTGATTTTGAAGTTACATACTATTGAAAAATGCATAAATGTTAAGCATTCAGTTTTTAAAAAGTATATTTAATCTCTCTTCATCGCAGATGACCCCAAAAGGAAAATGGCTGTATAAAATCACAAACTGAATGAAAGTGTACACTGTCTTTGGCAAATTTGTTTTAAATTAATTCTTCTATCTGAAAAATATAAAAAAAAAAACCTATGAGTTTAAGGCTATACTAGCTGAACCCGGTGCGAGCCTTGCTACGCTTGCAATTAAATGAATGAAAATATAATAGAACAGGCGCTTTTATATTTTTTTTAGGAATGAGTTTTGTTCAAATATTTTCGTTTGCTAATGTGTGTAATTTCCGCAAAATTAAACGTAGGTGTGTGTTTTTAATTATACCCTCAGATCTTAAGTTTCAACCATGGTTTTTTGTTTCTGTGTAGAAGCATTTCATTGACAAAAAATTATCTTCAATTTACGCCGTATCGTGTCAGTTTGAACATAATGTTCTCTTGCATAACCTTAGATTAACTTCTTGTGCATATGTAGCACTGACAGTAACTCAAGCATCCCCCATTCTTGACTAAAAAGGGGTTCAAACTTCCATCAGAACATGCTGCTTTCCCCACGAAATACATATTTTGTGTTTTAGTTGCCTGGATAATTCTCATGTCTGGTTGAAATTTCTGTTTCATTTGTATGAGCGCCCCCCTCCCCTCCGGAGAGGGGAGGAGTCTCGAACCACCATGGAAAAAAATCCTGCCTCCAAAACCCCCACATACCAAATTTGGTTCCAGTTGCTTGATTAGTTCTCGAGTTATGCACAAATTTGTGTTTTATTTGTATGAGAGCCTCCCCATTTCAGACAGGGAGGGAGTCTCGAACCATGATAAGAACCTTTTTTGGTCACAAAAACCCCTGCATACAAATTTTCATAACAGTAGGAAGAATTCTCATGTTTGGTTGAAATTTGTGTTCCATTTGTATGATAGCCCCCCCCCCCTTCCAAATAAGAAATGGGTCTCAAACCATTGTGGAAACATTGCTTGCCTTGAAAAACCTCCAAATGCCCAATTCGGTTCCATTTGCGCTTGATTTGCTCTCAAGTTATGCAGAAATTTGTGTTTCATTTGTATGGGAGCCCCCCCCTTCCAGACGAGGAAGGAGTCTGGAACCATCATAAGATACTTTCCCGGTCCCGAAAACCCATGCATATAAATTTTAATAACAGTAGGAAGAATTTTCATGTTTGGTTTAAATTTGTGTTTCATTTGTATGAGAGCGACCGCCCCTTTCAAAGAGGGGAGGGGTCTCGAACCCCCGTGGAAAAATTACTTGCCTTCAAAAATCCCCACATGCCAAATTTGGTTCCATTTGCTTGATTAGTTCAGGAGTTATGCAGAAATTTGTGTTTCATGTGTATGGGAGCCCTCCCCTCCCTTCCAGACGGGAAAGGAGTCTCGAACCATCATAAGAACTTTCTCCGGCTCCAATAACTCCCGTCTAGTGCATCATTGAAGTTGGATTAAAGCTGAAAAGGGCCCCACTAAGATCAAACTAATACTATATCTTTTGTAATGCCATAAGACATTGCTAAAGTAGCATTACTTTATTGGTAATGCATCATTGCATTGGTAATGCATCATTATATTCTTAATGTTGAATTGATGCGATCCCGCATTCATGATGTTGATTTTGGGTTGAATAAGTGCAATAATATAATGCTTCTGGTTACTTGGGTTCCTCTTGTTCGGATTTCAGATGATATCTGTCACCGAAAAAAATTCTATTAGTCTACTAGAATACAACTAATAATGTTCCATGGTCAATTCGGTAACAATTCCGGTAGCATCCCTATCAGTCAAATAAAGCGATGTTGGGAATAAAATGAATTATTGCATAGTAACTTTTGGGAATTTTCGAGAGACCTCTTCAAAGTACATATAATATCAGCGATATTCGATGCTATTTGAATGTCTTACGGGAAGATATGGCAATATCCATATTGAAAAAGACAACACCCCAAAAGGGCTTGAGAGGTTTCCCAAAAGCTTTGGATGGGTTGAACTATATTAAATGGTTTTGAGAGAAATTGCCTGGAATTGGGAACAGTGAATAATCTAGGCTAGGAGAAAGAAAAATTATTTCAAGTTCGGTTTTTCAGTTACGCCAAAGAGAATTGTTTTGATTTAGATCGCGGATGTAAACTTTGTAGCAGAATTTTTTACGATGTAACAACACCGTAACAGCACAATTCGATTTGTCACAATTCATCTGCAACCTTGCGCAAGTTGTCTCTTCTAGGCCATTGTATCTACCCATATCTTAAATAGTTATAAATGTGTTATATTATTTTTTGAAAACGTCTTTAACAGAATAATATCATATATACTATATTAAAAATATAAGTCACTTCACATTTTTTTTCAGGCGACCCCTTTTTGCGCTTGTAGCGCCATAAGTGAGAAACGTGGCAACTACTGCACTCTAAATGCTCACGCTCAATCTAACTTATCCAGCTTTTGTTATACCTAGCGTAATATTTCAAAAGTACTCAACAGACAAGTTGAAACGAATCACAAATTGCAAAACTAAGGCCCTTACTATGGAATCTTTCCGAGCAGCTCGCCACAACTCCGACTTGTTGCCAGCAGCGAATGTCACAATGAAGCAACACGCAACTATGGTTTGTTGCAACTTGAACAGGATAGGACAAAGATCGTCTGCTTGAAAGGAAGCGAGATTTACGGCATGCAATTATTATTTTTGATTACCATCGAAAGATTTTTCAAATATTACTTTGATGAAATTACATTCATTTTTGGCCTGAAAATGATCCTCAATTCACGCCTTGAAAAACACACAACATTTTTTTTCAATCTTAGTTGCCAACAAAAATATTCGCAACATTTTATTGTTGGCAAATGGTTGGGACAAACACATATTGACCTACTCTTTTGTTGCTAGTTTTTCACGATTTTTGGAGACAAATTAAATTGATTCCTTGGCCCTAACACAACGACATCGGAAACGAAACCGGATTTAAATCATACTTGTCAACCTGGTGTTGATTTACTTCTTTCGTTAAGCAGTCAACAAATTTACTGTCAAAAGAAGTTTAAAATGCGTATAATATGTTGGCAATATTGTCGTCGATGTTTTAAAAAATGCATTACGCAACTATCATCTCGATTAAAAAATAAGGTTGTATGTATTTGTTTCATAAAATAATACAGTTTGAATAAAACTAGTCTTGTTACCTGACATTGCTGCATTGAAATGGGAAAAAGTTATTCTTTTTTAGGAGTAAAATATAAGCAAATTTTAACGTGTCGGCGTTATTTTCAAAAGTGCCCTAAGAAAAATTCCATGGTTGTACCGACAATTAAATCATGGTCAAGGCGACTTTTGCATATAATGGTTACAATTACCATGAAAATAGTCGGAGACACCACGTTCATCACATCTTGGACTATGCTCATGGTTACAGGAACTAGCCTGACATTAAAGTAAATGTTGAATCATCTATTTTGAATGGTCATTTTAACCATAATTAAAGTGTATACTCACTATTCTGCCAATAGTGGTAGAATTTACCTTCAAACTTTTCTCTGAGTGAACAAACAATACTCATAAAAAGAGTATATTACAGGGTGGCCACACAATCTTAATTTAAAACTTCCCACATTTTCCCCGCATTACTAAACTAAATATAAGTCATTGATCATTCAAGTTTCTAGAAGCATAAACATCGATCCAAAAAAAGTAAGGCATTTGCGGTTTTCGTGTACAAAATGATGCAGACTATACTCGGTGTGAAATTCAAATCAAGACGCAGATACAGGGTGCAAAACTTTCGATTCATGCATCTACAATGACGAGCTCCATCAAGTTTACAATCTAGCGGATGGTTGAGCAATTAAAACACAGCAGACTTTTATAGAATTTCCAGTAAGTCTAAGCACGATTTGTAAATAACAACATGAGCTCTGTTTTTAAGTAAATTGAGTTGTTATTGCACTTTCATGTTCTCTACAATATTTTTCTTCAGCGTGACATTTTCGAGATATATTTAATCGTACGAAAAAGAGCGAACTTTTGATCTTTGACACTGCTCATTGCACAGACTGTTTGCCAAAGATTTTTGATCCTTTTTTCCAAACTTTCAAAAGTTTTGATGGAATCCGCTGCCTTAAAATGTTTGCGCAAATATGCCTTTGTCAGAGCCTAAAAAGTTTCAGTTGTCTAGCCTGGAGACAGTTTGGAAAATTCATCTCCTTGGGTACGAATTCGACTCCGTTGGCTTTGTTCAAGGCTACCGTGTCCTTCGCGTAATGCACTGATGCCAAATCCGGCTAAAACAATGCTGGATCGTACCCGTTGTTACAAATGGATTTAATGCATTCCACACTCACACTTCCACAAATTGTTTGTTTTACCGAATTTTTCGGTAAAAATTGACATATCGGCATCGTCAATAGTTAAACCAGCACGGACCGTATAGAACTGATCACCGCGTCTTATAATCAAATTTCACGTAGGATTCATCCATCCATCCATAATCATGCCGATTTTCTACAGGGTTTATCGTATTATTTACGGGCCCTTGGTTTGACAGACGCTGCTTGTTTTTCACCTCGTTTTGGCTACTACTGCTTTTTGAAAGTCCTTAGTCCATTTCGTGGCTTTGTTCGGTCGACGTTACTTTCCGAAGTTCCCAGCATTTTGGCCACATCTCGAACGGAATTACCCATTTGTGAAAGCTTGCGTGATTTTCCGGTCCAGCTTTTGGTCCATAGGGCCCGGTTCACGTCCAGATTTTATCTTGTCCTGAAAGGAAGACTCCTCACCATACTTCCAAATCGCGTTACAAACTGTTCCGATGCTCACACCATCCATTTTCGCAACTGACTCATCAAAACGTTGGGAAAAGTGTACCATTTGTGCACGATCTGTTTGCGCGTTGCCGGGGAAATGTACCGACACTTGAGACTCACAAAGTTATAGATTGAAATGTAAACAGTGATGCACAATAATGATCAGCTATTCAAACGTCATGTGGAAGCAACAGTGGCGCATCAAAATCGTGCTTAGACATTCTGAGACACCCTATATGGGCAGGTTATTTAGTGCAAATGGAACAAGAAAAACTGAAACAATTATATTCAGAGGACGGCAGCTGGTTTGGTGTATTCATTGATTGTTCATTGTGGAAGCGCACATAAATTCCTCAACAGGCAGTATAAATAGAAGTTGACTCCGTCTGCCACCTATGTACATTTTTATTCTTGATCAATTTTTAACAAAATCTTAAATAAGTCAAATTCAAACACAAATACTTATACTTCAAAAGCCGTTGGTATCTACTCTCTATTTTGAAGCATTTTATTTACTCGTCAATGCACGCTGCATCTCTCTGGGCATTGCCCAAAAGCGTCATTTTCTTTGCTACAAGCTCCTTTGCTGTTCTTTCTGCTTTTCTCTACATTTTTTTGAAATTCTCCTTCACTTTTTTGTGTTGTCAGCGACTCGCCGTATTTGGCACTTCGTGATTTCAACGTCGTTGACAGTTCCAGCGTTATGGCTTCGTTGACAATTCTCTGAGCACCCAAACCCCATTTCAGTTTGGTTCACCACCAGACAATTTTCATTTATTGAAAATCCACGCTCCATCGCCGTATTTTCGTGCGACAGGATCAATTTGGCAGCTCCTTCTTGGAATGACCAATCAGTTCTAGCCAAAATTTGTCCAAGTGCTGTTCTTTTCTCTGGAATCCGGCCTGCAATGTCTTTGAAGATGGCATCGAGCACAGCTGCCCAAATTCGTTTTCCACTTTGTCAGCAACAGCAGCGCTCAGATGGTCTTTATCTACGAACGTTTCCAGACACAGCTCCAGACGTTTTAGGGCTATGTCCGTGAAGTGAGTACTAACATCAGGGTTAATGCAGGTGACGTAACGCTTTAAGGGTATGATAACGGAGATTTGTTGAGTAGCTTCCTAAAAATAATCACAGTAAAAATAATGCGGAATGCCAAAACGTCTTTTTTGGCAATTTGTTCGAATTCTCTCACTTCACAAATTCACAATTTTTGATGAATACACAAAATTTTAAAAACTGTATTTTAACCATTGCATGGAAAGGTAACACATTCAAACTAAATCCAAGCAATTTAAAATGAATAGATGATGATCAAATCCATGTTCAAATCATCAATTTGAAAAAGGTGTGAGCATGGTTCCTGTCATAAGACAAAAATTCCCGAAGGATTTTTAAATTCCCGACTTTTTCCCGCATATTTCCCGATGATTTTGGATTCCCGCATTTTTTCCACATTTTCCGAGTATGTGGCCACCCTGATATTAGTTTTATCGTGGATAAACGGTAAAATGAAGAAAAGCAACGCATCAAAAAATAATGAAAATTACATGCGAAACGTTCAAATGGTTAAAATACATCAATGTAATCCAGCGCTCAGTTGAATTTTAAATTAAAATTTATGTACATATTTGGAGCATTAATAAACTTTGAAAAATACGTGTATTTCCATCGGATCATACATTAGTAAACGTTGCAAGGATAATAAATCTCACTGAACACGTTTTCCAATGCATATTCATTTTAATTTACATGATCGTGTAAATATAAACCTTCTTACATTGATTTTTTTTCCGAATGAGCTGCCGTGCTGCTATTCTCGTTTATCTGTCATTCGGCGTTCAAGAGCGGAGGACAAAAAAGGACCTTTTTGACATCATTTCAAGCAGTTTACTCTCGTTACTAATAGTAAATAATATAACTCCCAACGAACAACCCCTCAAATATTCTGTCTAAATAACACAGCGAATCAAAACAAAAACAAACAATCTAGTACCGGAAAATTGAAGGAATGGGGTGTCCTATGGTGTTCTAGGAAATAATGGGGTTATAAAGCAGTGAGCCAATTTTAAATTGCTAGTATCGTATTGGTTGCTATTAGAAGCAATGGATCATGAAAACCATGCAGACATTTTTTACACAGATTTTGGCAAAACATTTGACCGTGTTTACATATCCTAGCTTTTTTTAATGTGCTGAAACTAGAGTCCAGCCGAAGCTCCTCAAACGGTTCGAATCATCTTTAACCATCACCGATCAAATAATTAAATATAAGGGGGACCTAAATCTCATTTAGTACATCATACTTTTTATTATACTTATTAATGACTTTCCTGCTCAAGCGACTCAAAGTCTTGTTTTACGCAGACGATATGAAACCATTTTTAGAAATAAAAAATTCAGATGTCATAACGTTTTTTTAAAAGCGAGGCACTGATTTTTCACACATGGAGTTAAAAAAAAGTTTACTACAATTTAATGTAAAAAAATAAACTCAATTGTCATTAGTAGAAAACGAAACATACCATAGAATGGGGCGAATAGAAACACATTCCACATATTTGTACGTGTAAAAAAAAGGCGTCGAACTCTGAAGAAAATTTAGGTATTCTCAAACTTGGGTTTCAACTTCCTCAAGTATTTCTAGTACTGCTATTTTGAAGCAACGACTAAGTGCTAATTTTTTACATTAAATGTTGCATGTTTCTATTTGCCCCAAAACGGGGTGAATAGAAACACTTATTAGTAAACCTTTTTTTTTTTCTAGGTTTTAAGAAGAAATTCAGTACTATTTCTCGAAAACTAAACAGTTATACAAGGTTTATTAATAGTAAAAGACAAACAAAATAATAATAATCGAAAAAAACATCAAACATTAACAAAGCGCAAAACAATGTGGTCCGGTTTCAATTTTTCTTGTTGGTAAACTTAATAAAAGGACATGGTCTAGTGTTATCCTTAACAACATCCATATTGGGCGTAATCAATGCCGCGTTGATTATTTCCAATCGGTTCAGGATCTTCAAAAACGACATTTGAGCTTCCGGTAACACTTTGCCCTGGTAGTACAGGGATCTTTGTCCGTTTATCTCTGGTCGTAGACGTTCTTGTTGGTCCATACCGAGCATCACGAAGCAAGGAAATCAAACTTTCGTCAAGCTTGCGTCCTACTTCTGGGGTTCGGCAACATCTGTAATACTGGCGATCTGTCTAACGGTATGATTCCACATTACTTAAACCCAGCTCGAACATTGTTTGGTCCTTGAACCGTGATTTTATCAATCAGTTATTTCAGGAGCCTTGGAATTTGTCTTTCGGTAGACGACGATGCATCGTATTTTATTTTACATTACATTTATTTTTCCTTTTGCTCAGGAATAACACGCCAAGCAGTCTTCAGAGGATGAAAAAATGCCACATCTAATGGTTGTGTCAAGTGCGTTGAGTTGGCTGGGAGGCAGCGCTAAACATCACCGATACCGATGCTTTCGTGCTGTTCATCCGTTCCGGATATTTGCAGCCACGTTTGGTAATAACCTTCCTTTTCCCTGGGTCATCACATAGGTTGGTTCACAATATTCGAAGGTGGTACATCTTGGAGCTCAACCCATAATGTCAAAGTAGTCGTTGATGATATTGAGTGAAGCAGCAGATCGATTCCGTTTAATATTCTGACACATCCTGTACGATAACTCTTGCTTATGACTTTTCAAAAGAATGAACAAAATCCGGTCCTGGTAAGTTCACTTCGAATGTTTAATTTTTTCCCCGTTCTATCCAAATACTCTTTAACAATGAGGCGTAACATCCGAAATCCAACAGGATATCGCCATTCATAGCATAGTTTCAGCCTTTCTACAAGCAAATTTCCATCTGACGCAGTCAAGCCCGTTTGTCCGCCCTGATGTTTGATGACGTTTCCTTTCTTGGCATGCCGGTAAATCACGGAATAGCTGATGCCAGCTGATGCCATAGGAAGATTTCAACGATTGTGTTTGAATAAGAACTCCATCAGCTCTCAATTATGATTTCAAACAACTATAGCATAGAATGCAAACTTCTTATGAAAAAAAATAAATGTTTGACCCAAACACGAACATACCTGAACTATTATGTTTAAGACTGTTAATAGACATTTTTATTGATACCCATGTTACCAGTTTCACGTTCTCGAATATTCTATCCCTCACGCGACTAATATAACGTTAGATTATCATTTACGATAAAGAATAATTCATCCAATCAGATAAGGAATTGCATTCTTAGCCTGTTGTTTCCAAACAAGCCTAGCACCAAAACTTGCTCATGTGATGAGCAAAAATTAATGACCTTGTGAATGGCTTGACCCAGTTCTCCAATTTGCCTCAATTTCAAAGCTAAATCAATAATTCGAACCATCCATATGTAGGCAATTAAAAATTTCGATAAGCCTTCTATTGAAACCGCATCGCATTATTCACAGCACACGGGGGTTCCTTTCTTCTGGCAAGTTCTTTCCAGAAATGGATCACGAGATGCGTTCTGCCGGAGCGTTTCTGTTGTTTACCTGTGTGTTCCAGCCTTCAAAACGCGGCAATTACAAATGTCTCAACCTTGCAGCCACGCTCGGTCGAGTAATTCAATAGAAAGTTTCAATTGTTCATAATTCGTCCTTAAAATTGAAACCTTCACCGGATGATGAAATCCAGAAAAACACTAGCCCATCTGACAACGTAGCAACGGAGAGAGGCAGCAGCAGACACAAAAGAATCACACCACACAAGAAATGCGCAGCTTCTTCTTGCGTGTCCTTGGCGTGGGGGAAAAAAAACTCAAACACACAGCATCACTGCAGATCCTTCGGACCAACTCTTTTTCACAACCGGGCTGTTATCCTTCTTTAACGCAATATTGTTGGCCTGGACAACTACAACAATAACGATAATGATGCTCACACAAAAACAACAATTGCAACCACAGCGTCGTTAAAACAATACACCAAACGAACGACTAAACACACGCGGCGTTTATTTTCTTTTTGTTATGATTTCGCTTCCACTTTTGGTCGATCGATTCCCGGTAGGCACTACTGTGTATGCAACATATACTTCGACAACACAAGACCGTTCAACGCGCACTTTGAAATGTAACTGACTCCGAGTTCGATTCTGGACGATGCCTTGCCTGGTCGCACGGGAAAATGTGTAGCCTCCGTCGTAGAGCGTAAATAAAATCCACTATCTGACCTGTTGTTTGTGCCTCGACCGACCGACTCTACCCGCGGCGGCTACGAACGAGAAAAAGAGCGAATGATGCGAATAACGCTCACCTCGAGAGAGAAAAATTCACGAGAGCGTGAGAGGTTTTCCGTTCTCTCCCACGAACAACTCTCCGGCGTTGTTTGAATTGTGAAATATTTCAAGCCCAACGACGATTGCAGCAGCATGCACTGGTATGAATGTTCACACGTGTGAGACTGTGAGACATGCAATTTTCAATTTTGGGGTTTGCGATCTTGAAACGGAAGATGATCTGTAATGCATTTCGGTTGGAAATTTTGGCTCGTCTCATCGAGCGCGAAGGTCCACGCTCCATGTTTGTTTGTTACATGAATTCCAATTAAATTTTGTTGTTTCTATGCATGGATGTTTAGTTTGTTAAATGGAAAGCAATTTGTTGTTTCGAAAACTCTAATTAATTTCTGAGAAATGGATTCACTCGATCAGAAACGAAAGCAACCTTCGTCAATAACGATCAGCCTCGCGTTCTTTTTCAAAAAGACGTGAAATTTCAACGCTGGTTGGAACCACTATCAGAGGGGAATTTATTCCTCTAATATTTTGGGGGAGTTAGTTTTCGTGGGGGTGGGAGTTTCGACTGAATTGATGTTCGAACCGGTCTTTATAGGTGCTTTTAAAAAGTATCCAAAATGCATGAAATAGCAGAAATTTAAATTCAGCAGTTCCACGCAAGACTTCTCATCAGCTGTCAACAGCACAGCATTCATCGTCCGCTCCATCGCCGTAAAAAATTGCAACCGATCCGATCAGTGCATTAATTCGCAATGATGGCAAAAATTACGGCAGTGTGTCACGTAAACAACGCATCCCAGATTGGGAAACTAATTTGAAAACTGTTGCATACAAGTGACGTTATTTCCTGCCTCGCAAACGACGCCGATGTATCGTTGATATTGATTCGTTAATCAGCTGAAAAGTTGATTGCTCAGCTGGGGTCCAGGAAGCAATTTATTCGTCGAAAAAGAAAAACAAATGTGGAGATTATATAACTTTTCTTTTGTGCAAAATTATCACGTAGGTCAAAAAAGGAACATAACTTCATTCCACAATGTGTATTTTTTTGCTTCTACATCAGGCGGAATAAAAATCCAATCACTTTAGCACGAGAATATTGTTAATAACTTTATCAGTCGACAATATGTTTCTGATTTTTGGCTGTTCAAAATTAAAACAAATGTTTCATCATGACGCTAGTACAGGAGTTTCTTTTTTAGGAGAAATGTTGTGCCCAGCAGCCGCACTATGTGCAAAATAACCGGGTATGATCGAGGGAAGATGTACCTATATTCAATCTACATCACTTTCCCCGGGGGGCAGATTCATACGTGGTAAGCTACCCTTGGTGTTTATTGAAAAAAACGTCAATATACACGTGGCGTACTACAGGATTGAGGTTTTGGTAATGTTTGTTGTCTCCAGTTCCGATTTAACGGGTGAGCACACATGATTCCAGAAAACGGTGCGACCAACCGATACGGCAACTGCCGTTCAAGCTGGTGTCGGGACAATTTAACGACTTTCTGGACAAAACTTTGTGGCCTCCCAGCTCCCGGACTTGAATCTCTCGGAATTTTTTGATTGATCGTAGATGATGGTGAATATGAAGGAATACAATGTAGATTAATATGGGGGCAGTTACCCTATTTTCTGTTTCTCGCCGAGAACGAGGTTTTCACTATGTGCTATTTTAATAATAATCTCTAAGTAGGATTACCACAAGTACTCTTTTTAGAGTAGGGTACATGTTCCTTGACTCAGCCTATTATGCAGCGGTCGATTACAATTTCAATTATTACTCATACAATGATTTAGCTAGAAATGATGTTTAACTAGTTATGCCTTTGCTAGACATTCTGAATAAGACATTTGCTGGACCATGGAAAGTTAACCAATTAATTTTATTAGGTCGAAAACTTTCGACGAGTATTAGATGTAATGTCGGTCAATAAGCACCATGTTGGATTTTTTCGTTGATGCAACTTCGTCTCGTCATTGAGGATTCTTGTTAAAACAAATCGCTGTTAAGTTTATTTGTAATATCTTTTAAACAGCTATATTCGCTATACTCAGTACCAAATTTCACTGAAAAAAAATTAAATAAAACTACTTAACACCTAAATGACTTTCACATTTGATCAATCGACCACTCCATTTCAAAACATTAAAATTTCTACTACTATGTATGTAGATTTTGTTACTAAGGGTTTGCTTTGGATAAGCCCCTCGAAAAATTTACAACGACATACTCATGCATTTTTATTGAAAACTATATCAATATAGACATTTGCATATGTATTAACTACATAAGGCCATAGTTGGGAATATAGAAAATAATGTGTCTCAGAGATTGGGTCTACGGTATTCTTATGAAATCATTGGTCATGATTCTTTGCGAATAGCTAATTTATAAAAATGCATCGCTAAGCATATAGGTTCAATTCATCCAATTTTAAGTCATTTGAAGATCATGAAGATAATTTGTTCACCCTAATCAATGAAACCATGGTGGCTGAAAAGATAAGGAAATCAAAAATATCACTCAAGTATATAACTATAAATTGATGAATAATGACTCAACTGCGTCAAAATAAATCGATCATCATGATGCCAACATGAATTTGCCGATTATCGCAGGGTTCATGACATTTTTGATACATAGGCCGAATGAAGGATAGCCGCAACACTTTAGCATAGCCGCAAAAATTTTAGCGAAATATCGTTGTTTTCGAGTTGGTATCTTTTCAGGTGCTCCTCATACGTATAGTTTAAGTGTCAGTGAACAGTGTAGTGTAGAGGGCAGGTGGAACTTGCTTTTATTTTGTAATTTAATAACATTTTTCAATACCCCAACTTCATATCACTTGGGTCTATAACTATTCATGTGCAGAAACAATTAAATAAAACTGTTATACTCAAGCTTGCATGCAAGTGACCCATACTTATATTGACTGTGTGACGTGGCAAACAAAGATCGTATGTCACTGTCGATATGGGTATTGTTTTTCTATATCTCATTTTTACTCTGTGCATAGTGGTTCGCTATACAATACTGCTTTATTATCAGTGAAATTTCAGTGGATATATTGCATCCATGGCCAGCATGGAAATTGATCGGGAAGATGACGGTATTGATCTGAATCAGAACGATTCTGATGGTCTTTCGTACTCATCATCAATTTTAAACACTCCAAATCGGGATAAGGAGGACGACGACTTTGTTGGTGTAGTTGATGATGATTTGGATGATGATACCAATATAACAGTGTTGCATAATTTGCCTGATTCCTCTTTGGGTAAGGGAGAGACAGAAGTCCCACCAAAGGGAAAGAAAACTAAACTAAGCGGTGCGGGTGTTAGGCACTTCAAACGTCTGCTTCAAAGTGGCCATAGCGCCCAAGAAGCCCGCCTTCTTGCCAAACAGATGACGCCTAGTAGTGGCTCCTCCAAACGTCCTAGGGATTCTAATTTAAGCGGATCTACCAGCAGTGGAACTAACCCAACCCCTAAAAAGGTAAGGGACTCTGGTATCAATAATGTTTCTCAACCTCCGGTGAAACCATCGGTACAGCGTCGGCTCGACTCAGCAAAAGCCGGTTCTTCGGGGAGTGCAGTAGGGTCGAATAGATCTTCCTATAGAGAAGTTACCAGTTACGTTAGGGTAGGAGTTCTAGCAAAAAACTACCCTCACGTAGAACTTACGATGCATCAACTAATTACTGTTCAGAAAGCAATTTTAACAAATGTAGTTCAGCAGAGAAAACAAAAGTTAAAACCTAAATTTGGTACTTGTCAATTTAGGCCTGGTTTTTTGGTTGTTCTCTGCAAAAATCAGGAAACGGTTGAATGGTTGAAAACCAAAATTCCAACCATTTCTGTTGGAAGGGACATTGAACTTGTTACGATCGACGATGAATTCATTCCAAAACCGGATGCTTTGATTGGGTTTTACCGCGAAGCGCGGATGATAGCAATGATACTATTCTCGCCTTGCTGGAGAGTCAGAACGAACAGTTGGTGATCGATGCATGGAGAGTACTCCGACGCAAAGTCATTAACCAACAACACGTAGAACTCACTTTCCTTGTTGACGGTATTTCTCTGCAAACAATAAAAAATAATAATTTTGTTCTTGACTTCAAATTCGGTAACGCTCAAATTCGTAAACAACCTCCGAAGAAACCTGTTCAACAGACTACTGCCCATAATTCAAGAAATGGCTAATGTGCCTTCCACACGAAATAGAGAAAAATGCAATAATAGTGCTTTTGTTATTAAAACAACTTTTATTAGATTTTAATAACTCTTAAACTACTCATTATAGTTATTGTCGATTCCAAAAACATGCCGTTGAATTGAAACTTGAAAAGAAATAACCAATTTTCTTAAATTATTAATTTTAATCATAGTAGCCAATTATTCATTTACAAAGCAAAAGAAATTTGACAATCCGAAATCTGTTTTGTCTAACGTGCATACGTTGTCGTTTATCGCGTTGTGAGTTTGTGCCACAAATGGCTTTAAATTATCTGCAACACTACGGTAGCACCGGCGAAAGCCAAAAAAAGGTCAAAATACAGGTATCTGCAAACCAGCAACTAAGCTGAGTGGGCGACCCCAGCGTATAGGTTAACATCCATACCTCTCACGCCAAAGTAACGAATTCGCATCTCACCCCCGGACAAGTTATGAAAATACCCAAAAAGATATTTGAGTGACTACGACGGGAGATGAACCAACCCAGGGCTAAGGATCTCGATAATCAAGGAAATCAGGTGGGAAATGAGGTGAAGCTAATCGTATTTGCAAGAGGGTCGTATAATTTTACATACGCCTGGATCTGGATCAACGAAATCGTGCAATTTCTTCACCAGAGATCAATTGAGGTAGGTTCAGTCAGCTGCATTCGATATTTCGTCAACGATGCATTTCCGGGTGTTACCAAAAGGAGTGGAACTTACATGCAAACAAGGAATAGTACAAACATTTGTACCGTTGTTGCCTACTGACAAAAAGATGTATTGGTATAATCTTCCAACACACGATGAAAAAGTTGATGAAGAAACATAATTTCATTTCCGTTTCCGTTTCCCACTTGTTTTATTGCACAACAATAAACCGTTTACGAATAAATAGAACTATTCATACCAACATTTCTATCAATAAAAAGTTCTGAAATTAGCTGTGCTTTAGCCAAGAATACTATCTTATAAAACGAGAAACATTGAATAAAAGTTCCAGTACGCTAAGCTATTCATTAATAATTTAAAAAAAATTATGGAACCCAGAACCTTTGGATTAACAACCTGGTGCCTCTAACAACTTGACTGTAAGACCATAACAATTGATAGTCAGAAAAATCTTTATTAAAAGCACATTGGTTGCTGCGCTCGGTATCATCATGCACATTAGACAATTTATCATTTATATTACACATTAGCCATTTAGTTTTTCATGCCGATAACCCCTATAAATCGTTATTTTGAAAATTTTATACAGTGGGAACCTTAATAAGGGTGTCAACAATCATGCAACACTTTTTTTCCTATTTTGATAAAAATGGCATATTAGCCATTTCTTGAATGCCCGACGGAGATTCACTTCCCCAAACCCAGCACACCCCCACGCAACTGACCCACCCCCTACTCCACTGTACACACCCAACAACCCACACCACTACACATACCAACACTAATCCACCTTCCCTAGTTTAATTTCCACAATCCATATCTCCAATAAACAAATAAACCAAACAACCTTCACCCACCAACACAACACACTAACACTCTTACCAAACAAACCAATTACATTACTCCCTTCGTGGCCGCTTCCATCGCACCACATCCACCACATCCACCCCACAACACCCACACCCCGCTCTCCCAACCCCCCCCCCGCCCCAACCACCCTCCCCCCACTCTTACTCCCCCATTTTCTTTTAACAAGAGGGCGATCCCCCCCCCCCCTCCGACCCTTAAATCTAAAACCGCCCTCTTTGTTACCAGCTTAACCACTAGGGATATTTGTGTTGTATCAATAAACGTAAATGTTGACAATATCGACAAACAATATATCTACTGCTCAGCTTAACTTCCACATGATGAGGCTTCACCTACAGGGGACTTGAAAAAAAGTTGTGTCTCATTGTGATGTAAATAATTTGCCATTAGTTGTGGGGAGCGATGCAAACTCCCATCATATTATTTGGGGGAGTTCGGATATCAATCCGAGGGGCCTGGAACTAATGGAGTACTTATGTTTTACAAATTTAAGTATTTTAAACATAGGTAACACTCCAACTTTTTTCAAGTCAAACAGAGAAGAGGGAATACCTCCAAAATCAAAAAAAAGATGTATTTATCACTTAAATGTTTCTGCAAGTTTCTCGTTTTAGAAACCCTAGAAATACAGACTGGAACGTTTACTCAGATATCCTTGCATTAAAATTTTTTGGCTTTCACCCTTCTATTGAAAGCCCAAATGACTTAGACGATGTCGTTGAGATTTCAACATCCTATATTATGGAGGCCTATGAAGAAGCATGTCCATTACGAACAATAAAATCAACTAGGGGTACACCCTGGTGGAACAACGAACTCACAAAATTACGTAAAATGTGTAGAAGGGCGTGGAATAGACGTCGAACAGAGGGAATTGACGGTTTCAAAATAGCTCGAAAGGCTTATAAAAAAGCTCTAAAGTCCTCTGAACGACAGGGCTGGAAAAACCTTTGCACAAATGTATCAAGTGTAAATGAAACCAGCAGACTCAATAAAATTCTTGCTAAATCCAAGGATTTTCAAGTAAACAGTATTAAGGACGAAGCTGGTAACTTTAATAATAATGATGACGAGGTGCTAGAAATACTCTTTCGAATACATTTTCCAGGATGTTCAGAACTGGAACCATTCAATGACCCTGAACATTTTTGTGCTCGTTATGAATCTAGGGCGTTAGCTCGCAGGCTAGTAACACCCGAATCAATCAAATGGGCTCTGAATAGCTTCGCACCTTATAAGACTCCTGGAGCAGATGGGCTGTATCCATGTTTACTTCAGCGAGGTTTTGATCATCTTAAAAATATATTAAAACAAATTTTCATTTGCAGCCTTGCTACAGGTTACATTCCAAAATCCTGGAGAGAAATAAATGTTAAATTTATCCCAAAAGGGGGGCGCGCGACGTATGATGAAGCGAAAAGTTTCAGGCCAATCAGTCTGAGCTCTTTTATGCTTAAGTGTTTAGAAAGAATTATTGATCATAACATTCGAAATGAAACTCTTTCTAGACAACCTCTTCATCAAATGCAACATGCATATCAAAGAGGCAAGTCTACAACAACCCTTTTGCACCACGTTGTCCATGATGTAGAGAAGGCTTTTTCACAGAAGCAATCCTGTTTAGGAGTCTTCTTAGATATTGAGGGCGCCTTTGACAATGTTTCCTTCAATGCCATCATTGAAGCTGCACTTTTTCATGGTGTGCCCTCTGTTATCGTAACATGGATACACGAGATGCTCAAAAATCGTTATTTGAACTCGTCACTGAGACGAGCCTATATAAGGAGACAATGTATTCAAGGTTGTCCCCAGGGAGGCGTTCTATCACCTCTGCTATGGAATCTCGTAGCAGATAGTCTATTACGTAAACTTAACAACTTGGGATTTCCTTCTTATGGCTTTGCTGATGACTACCTTACAATGATTGTTGGATTGTGTGTTAGTACTCTTTTTGACCTGATGCAACAGGCTCTAAGAGAAACTGAAAAGTGGTGTAGTGATATCGGACTCTCAGTAAATCCCAACAAAACAACACTTGTTCTATTCACAGAAAAACGAAGGATTACCGGAGTTCGTCCACTTCGTTTCTTTGATTCTGAAGTCTGTATAACAGACCAAGTAAGGTATCTTGGAGTTATTTTAGACTCTAAGTTAAATTGGTCTGCTCATATTGACTCTAGAATCAAAAAGGCATGTATGGCTTTTGGACAATGTAGGCGAACTATAGGTAAAACCTGGGGTCTTAAACCAAAATATATTTACTGGTTCTTTGCTGCAATTGTTAGACCAATATTAGCTTACGGGTGCCTCGTATGGTGGCAGAAAGGTGAGATGAGAACTATCCAGACAAAGCTGAATCACCTTCAGCGCATGTGTCTAATGTCACTATCTGGTGCATTTTCAACTACACCCACTGCTGCTCTAGAAGCACTTTTCAATATCAAACCATTGCAAATTTTCTTGAAACAGGAAGCCTACTCTTGCGCATACCGTTTACAGGCAAATGGGTTTTGGCATCATGATGCAAACAATAATAGGTCTCATACACGTTTATGGGCACACTTAATAAATTGGGATAAGTTTGTTCTAGCTTCGAGCGATGTAACACTTCCTATTAGTTTTCCAAATGCTGATATATTTATCTCTTTCCCATTGCGTAATGATTGGGTCTCGGGGCACACTGAGAGGACGATCGCCGGTAACGTTATTATTTTTACTGATGGATCTCTACTTGATGGTAAAGCTGGAGCTGGAGTTTTCTCTCGTGAGTTGAGGTTACAACAATCTTTTTCATTAGGTAGCTTTTGCACAGTCTTTCAAGCAGAAATCTTTGCTATTATCTGTGGAGTGCAGGCGGCCCTCCAACAAAAAGTAATGGGTAAAATAATATATTTTTGTTCCGATAGTCAAGCTGCTATCAAAGCGATTGGCTCAAATAATTCCAGATCAAAACTGGTCATAGTATGCCGGACTCAGTTAGAAGAACTTAGCTCATTAAATGCTGTCCATCTTTTATGGGTCCCGGGGCATTCAAGTATTGCTGGCAATGAATGGGCAGATGAACTCGCTCGTGATGGTGCCACAAATAGTTTCATAGGTCCTGAACCTGCTGTGCCCATTTCAGCATGCTGGATTAAGCAGAAAATTTCTTCTTGGGCTTTTTCTGAGCACAATAAGCTCTGGACAGATCTTGATACTTGTCGTCAGACGAAATTGTACTTATCATCGCTGTCACCCAAAGTCAGCAATTATCTATTAAATCTTTCAAAAAATAACTGTAGTATCCTTGTTAGGGCTCTAACGGGTCATTGTAATCTGAACTATCATCTGACAAACATGCAACGTGCACAGTCGTTTGCATGTGAGCTTTGCGAAGCTGACTATGAGACTCCCTTCCACCTAGTATGCAATTGTCCTGCAATTGCTCAACTACGTTTTAGTATTTTCGGTCGTCATATTATTGATGAGTCTAATTATAGAAATCTCAACCTAAAAATGTTCTTCAATTCTTTTCCCGATGTGGAAAAGAACTCTGATGCAAATTACTTATCATAATTTTAATATCTCAAATTGGGCAGTCCTAGAACCCAATATTATCTTTCCATAAAATACTCTGAGGCTATTGTGACTCAAAATCTGACCTTTCAGGGATGATAATATCCCGAAAGTATCGCTCCTTTCCTTTTTCATTATCATTATTTTCCTTCTCCTTATTTCCTTTCCAACCTTTCCTTCCTTATCGTCGGGTAATGATGAAAAGGTTCCTGTGGCTAGGCACAATTCTCCCATCTAAGAGGGGAACGTGCCGTTGCAAGCCGTGGCTCTTGAGCCAACCAACCTGATACCTGATAAAAACAATTTTCCCCCCCCCTTTAAAAAAAAATAATTATTTTTAAAAAAATTTTAAAAACAAAATACCCCCCCACCCAAATCACACAAAAAAAAAAAAAAAAAAAAAACTTAACACCAAAATAACTTTCCACATTAATCAAACCACCCCCCCACTCCAAAAAAAAAAAAAATTTTCTACCCATAAAAAATTTATAAAAAATTTTTACTAAAAGGTTACTTTTGAGAAACCCCCCCAAAAAATTACAACCACAATACCCATGCATTTTTATTGAAAACTATATCAATATAGACATTTTCATATGTATTAACTACATAAGGCCATAGTTGGGAATATAGAAAATAATGTCTCAGAGATGTCTACGGTCTACGGTATTCTTATGAAATCATTGGTCATGATTCTTTGCGAATAGCTAATTTATAAAAATGCATCGCTAAGCATATAGGTTCAATTCATCAAATTTTAAGTCATTTGAAGATCATGAAGATAATTTGTTCACCCTAATCAATGAAACCATGGTGGCTGAAAAGATAAGGAAATCAAAAATATCACTCAAGTATATAACTATAAATTGATGAATAATGACTCAACTGCTTCAAAATAAATCGATCATCATGATGCCAACATGAATTTGCCGATTATCGCAGGGTTCATGACATTTTTGATACATAGGCCGAATGAAGGAGCTAGGCAAACATTACATCCCGTTACCCTGCTACCCCTGCGTACTATTTCAACAAATTGTCATATTTCTCGAGTAGTTCATGATTAGGGCCTATACACGGAAAGAAATGACGGGGGATTGAAATAACAATATCGATAGTTGATACCTATAACAAACACTATTTTGTTTTAACCACAACATATGTTCAGATCAAAGAAATTTTTGAATTGAATCAACCATACTTCATAGTTAAAATAGCCAGCACTTTTACACATCTGTCATAGGGTTAAATCAAAACAAAAACGTTACAATTCCAAATAGTAGGCCGTATGAATAAAAACAAAACTCAACTTTACTTTAGCTGATTCGAGTAGTCGAGCAGTCAGATTAAGCATTTACTTTGATCGGTATGAATAAAAGTGACGGCCGAATTTTGACTTTTCGAAAATGAATGTTTGCTTGATTTCGTATGAATAAAGCAGCAATGATCAAGTTTTTACTTCGATAGAAGAGAGTGCCACAAATGATCATTGCTTGCTTCATCCTTCAGAACGTGACCAAGGTGTTAAATAATGATGATTTTAAGTTCATGGGACGAGCACAGCAGCAAAACGATATTCATCCTAACCGAGAAGCCGAAGATGGTAACACCATTCGCCTTCGAGGACAACGTCGACAACGTATCTAATATTAAAAATGTTTTGTTAATCTAAAATATATTTCTGATTTGGCTAATTTTTTAAAATACATACAAGATGGATAAGCAAAATGAGTCTGCTACTTGATTTATACATCTCTTAGATTTTCTATACTCACAAATCTTAAAATGCTCTAGGGAAGATGTCCCAGTAATAGTGGTAGATTTGTGGCGTTATGTTCCTATAGGAACGCCTCTAACGTAGCACTATTACTGTAACATATACCCTCTAAATGTACTCTTATTTTATGGCTAATATTTTAACCACATGCCTGCCTGTATTCTAGCCTTTTTAGTTAAACTGTGATCTTTGCATTTCAAATGAATTCATGTAGTGAACAAATTTAAATCAACGTTTTAGTCTTTATTTGATAATAAAGTAACTAGTTGTCTACTCGTTATTAAGAGTAAGCGTAACTTGCACATTTATAGGATTATTGTAATATAATCGCAGTATTTCAAAATCCATCGAAAAGCATTCGTAAACATACAGATTTGAGCGCATTCACCTTAGACAAGTATGTTATCTTTGAGCATTTTGATTTTTAAAACCGCAATTTCCTTTTTTAACGCCAGCAGTTCCATTTCCTTTTGATGACGTTCTTCTTGATGCGCATGTAATAGAGCAGTGTAATCCTGTTGATCTTTGATCAATTTGACCTGCTCTTCATAGACCGTTTGCTGCGGCATGCTCCGAGTAGCCCGAGTAGAAATTAGTGAACAAAACTTAGTGCATAAAATGTTGATACGAAAGTGGATACGAAAAAGTGTTTAGGCATAGGGAAAGTGTACTATATTTCAGCCCATGCACTAGTACGAAATCTTCCAAAAGGTTTTGTCGAAATATAGTACCCTTGCACTATCCTCTCGTTCTACGCATAATTGCCCCATGTTATGCCGACCTCTCACCACTATTTATCGGCTATGTGATTAAACTGTATCACCCACCGTACTGTAAGACCCGAAATTTTAATAAAATTTACTTACAGATTTGCCTCTGGCGAGCCTTTTTGGTGTTTACACGACATAAATTCGGCTTGAAAACTTGCATCGTTGTTGAAGTCATCGCACAAATCGTCCTTTTCTTTTGGCGGATCCTTTTCGTGCAAAATTAATTGGGAACGAAGCAAAACCAAAACAAAACTAGCAACTGACAGTTGTTTGACAAAGTAAACGCCGTGTTTTAAATTCGAACACACTCTTGTGCGAAGCTAGTAAAGTATACTTTTTATCATACGGATTCAAGTAAATACTAGGGAAGTTGACTTTACTCATAGTCGAGCAGAGTTAAGTTAATACTTTTTTTTATTCATACGACCTAATAGCTAACTTTAATCCCAAGCCGCGTTTTCAAGGGCACTAATATCAATCAAGTGAGGGCAGCTGACCCTGATGTTGCCAGGGGAAGTTTCGCAAAGTTTTAACAAAATTTCGAGAGTTACGTGTGGTGGAATGGATTTAACTCGTTTATGCTTGCTATTGTAAACATAAATAACACCATGTATGGAAAATCACTGGCACTATAGTACAAGTGAGCAGCGTTAGGGCATGTGAAATGAAAATTAACGAAATAAAGAAAATTTGAATTGCATACTTAACAGTGTTAATTTACATAAAACTTCAACACAAGAACATTTGAATTTCTTGCCTTAATAACATTGATATCTTTGAATCCCATTCATCGATTTAGCATGTCATACACGTTATGTTTATATGAGAAGCTTTGCGGAAGGTACATACATCATACATTAATGTGTAACACACAAAGACTGTATTCGATGAAATTTGGACACACAAAATAGGTCACCAAACATTTTCCTTGAGCCCGATTCTTTTCAAACTTTCTGGAAATAAAGTACTACTAAATGGATAAGTTTTGACATCATTGGTTTATTGAACCTCTTCTCCCAACCCAAATGCCCGCACCTTTGCCTTGACCCCTTTCATCAAATTTTGGGCAATGATAGGACCGACTTGCTTACTTACTTTTAACCACACTTTCTTTAGTTCAAGTTCATTTTCTATCAGTTTTGGAGTATTAACGAGCTTTGCCTTCATGATTGCTCAAAATGTTTCAATTGGGCGAAGTTCCGGAGTGTTTGGAGGGTTGACGTCTTTTGGTACAAAAACTACATTATGATCTTTGTACCAGTCTAAGACGGGCCGGGCATAGTGTCAAGATGCCAAATCCGGCCAAAACAGTGTCGGGCCATCGTGAGATCTCAAGAAGGGCAGAAGTCGTTTTTGGAGGCATTCGTCCTTGTAGATTTGTCCGTTGACGGTCCCAGAGGTGATGAAGGGCTGACTCATTTTGCCACATCCGCAGATCGCTTGCCAGACAAGGAATTTTTTGGTGAATTTCGACAGTTTCTTCTTCCGTACACTCTCCGGAACGGCCAACTTAGAGGTGGCGACGTAGTGTTCCTGTCCTGGCATTTGTTTGGTGTCGGCTTTAATGTAGGTCTCATCGTCCATCACAATGCAGAACGGTTTTGTGAGCCACTCCCTGTACAGTTTTCTTGCACGAGTTTTGGCCACCGAGTTCTGTTTATCGCTCCGGTTCGGTGCCTTCTGGACCTTGTACACATGTAATCCAGAACGTTTCATTGTTTTCTGCACAAAACAAACTGAAACTTTCGCCTTTTTCGCAACATCACTATTCGAAATGTTGGGATAACGCTTAAAAGTCGGTATCGAGTTCGAAAGAAATTTCATTTTCTATCTCAATCCCATGTTAAATTCCGTTTACTGAAACGGAAAAGTAAAGAATCGAAAAGAAATTTCTGCAGCAGTATCCACCTGAAAAGAATGAAAACCAAAATTGGAATTTGTAAGGTTTCCACGCAAACTAATGGGAGCTGTCACTTTTACTTTCGGAAAAATATTCCGCTCGATTATTCCGTAAGTGAAGGTGACATTTCGTTCCATGTAGATCAGTTGTCAAAATTCCGCTTGGTAATATTGAACAAAATTCCGTAACCTCTCTACTTTTTAGGTCGATACTGGCCTTAAATTGGTTCAATACCATCCTGGCCTTCTCCGGATTTGATGTGCCACGTTTTTTGCCACTACCATTTTTCCACTTGGTTGTCTTACGGTCCTTGAACGTTTTGATCACATGAGATACGGTTGAATGTGCGAATCTGAGCTGTTTTTCGATCCATCGATGAGAAGCGTTTGGGTTTTCGAAGTGAGTGCCCAAAATTTGTTGGCGCACTATTTCTTCATTCGAAGCCATCACTGAAATCACTCGACCGATTTTTACGAAACTCATTACACATTTGACACAACACATTGAAATACATTCAGTTAAAATTTCAATAATTTTTACCCACAAGCTAAAACGTTACGAACAATTACGTGTGTCCAAATTTCATCGAATACAGTCTTTATGTATGACAAATGGATAACAATGGATGGTTAAAAGTGAATTCAGTATACTATTGAGACGATGTGTGCATTGTGAGTAAAAAACAGTGTTTATGCCGAGGGGCACGCAGAGCACTGTATGGAGTGCGTTGTACTCAAATTATTCTAGGACTTCTTGGTACTGAACAGAAATTTAAAAGTACTTTGAAAGTATTTCTAGCACTCAAGAATAATTTATGAGGAATCATAGAACTCAAAAGTATTTCTAGATTATTCAAAGTACTGAATAGTGTTTAAAAGGAATATAAAGTACTCAGACGTGTTAAATGTGTGTACTGAAAGTATTTGACAGAATTAGAAGAGTATTTAAAGTACTTAAAAGTACCTCAAATAATTTAATGAGTAACGAAAGTACTCAAAAAATAGATAAGTATATCAAGTACCTGAAATTGATTGACTGATTTATTGATTTCCTTATTAAATAGACAGAGTACTTGTAATTTATAAGTAGTTTATCAATCACGTCCGATGATATCAATATCGTATAAATGTAATGTATGTAAAAATGTGAATAATAATTTGCATTATGTGACATTTTGTTTGGTATGCATTGCAATAAAATTCTCCTTTGGTAATCATAAAAGTTAGCGTCAACGAGTTAATTATAATAATTTTGACCAAACTAAACTCTTTTTTTTTGTTTTCCGCTTTATATGAAAAAAAGTGAAAATAATGATAATTTTGGGGCATAATAGTACTTTCCTGTGGATAATGATATTATTGATTTGCGCTAACTCTACTTAGCAAAGTCATAGCAAAAGGTGTTGAGGCCTTTCCTACTAATGCTCTTGAATTTAAATACAGTTATTTATTATGTCAGGCCGACTATTGTTATAGAAAGATATGCAAAGCAAGTAATCTATTTAATAAATTCCATTATTTCTATTAAAAATACATTCACCAAAATCTCAATCCAATTACTCGGTTTAATGTACTAAAGCCGATTCAAAATGAATAGGATTTTTATGAATATGTAATAAAAATGCATAAACTTCTACGATACTCAAAGACCTGAAATATCATCTCATCTCTGTTTGATTCCCTATGTTAATGGGACTGCTATGTATTTATGAGCAGTTGTATTTAAATATTTGTGTTTAGTGGTATTATCATTAGATACTTTATTTATTTCAGGAATCATCAAACCGGGTTCTTCGATCACTCAAAGTGCTCTCTTCGACTTATAGAATAGTCTGTTGATTCTAAAAAATAAACAAATCAAATATCTTTTCACTTTAATTTTATCTTCGTTGATTTTATTCTTTGTTTTACAACTTTCCCAGGACTATTAAGATATTGATGCATACCTAATTTTTATTTTTCAGTAACAAACCAGTGGATGTCAGATATATTTTGAAAATACATATATTATATTTTGTAACGTACATATCATACATACATTCACTAACAAAGCGTAAGGGGGGAATACAGGGTGCTAGACGAAGTGTAGGCTGTATGAGGGATTCGTGGTTATCTGGCCCAAGTCATGGATGACAATTATACCTTCCTTGATGGAAATCGTCAGATCGAGTTCAGCGAAGGGCTAAATGTCTTCCAGCAGTCTACAGTGAGTTTGCTAACCCTAACTTTAACAAACCACCAGAAGGAAATCTTAACGTGTATTGCTTACTGTTCATTTCATGTAATAAGAGCGTATCGTTGAAAGGAGATTCTCTATCCTTTCCGTAATAGCTCTTTCCAAAAATACAGGTTCGAACCTCATGTTAGAAACATTAATAAAAATGCTGAACAACTCTTCCTGGTTTGCGCTTTTTGTTTTTCAATTAAATACCGAGGCGATATAGTCTTTTACTAACCCATTTTAGATCCCATTTAGCTACTAGATGTCTCTTCAGGTTTTCTAAACTTTCATGTTTTCTAGAGCAGATCCGGGCCTCCAACATACTCCATGCATAAAAGTCCATTGGATTCAAGTCAGGCGAATTCGCTGGCCACTCTGTGCTAGGAATGAATCCAGGAAATGTTCAGCAATCCACAGTTGAGTCTGTTAGCATTAGCATTAGCATTGACGTTTGCACACCTCGTGGATGGAGCTACGATGAGGAATAATTCGTTGAAGACACTGCATGTCACCATGAAGCGGAACCAGATACTGATACGTTTCTCCACGCAGTTATCTCCACAAAGAGACTCCTCGATCGCTCACCTGGCCACGTCCATGCAACCGTTGGAGATAGGGAGGATTTTGGTATCTACCTTAAGAAGACACGGGGAACCCACGTAGCCTTCAGTAGATATCAAAGGAAACGGAAATGAATAGTCGGAGAGAATAGTTCAACAGACTGCCCTGTTTGGTGTACAGAATTTTTTTTTATTTTATTTTAAAGGTCGTTGGGAGCATCTAGTCTAAGAGGGTTAAGTGATGCTCCATTTCTCTTCAGTTGGTTGGAACTTTTGCATTAACTAAAGTCCTAGCCCTTTATGGCTTATGGTTATAGCGCCATTACTCGCTCTCTGAAAAGAGAAGAATGTCTGGAAAGAGAAGAATGTATGAGAATATTGGAGAATTGGAGAATATAAGAGAAAACGTATCAAATTTCTTTGGTTGCAGCAACAACATTGCATTATTTTAATGTACAAGTTTATTTGTGGTTACTTATTTTTAGTTTTCGCTATCTGAATCGATGGATTCTTCTTTTTCGTAGATTTCTTCTATTTTTAATTTTACTTTTTTCCTATCTATTGCAAGCCTTTCCCAATCTTCAAAGCTCATCTCTTTAAATCTATTCATGTTTCGTTGTATCATATCTATAAACGTAAAGGCAGGTCGCCCTCTTTTTTTATAGTTAGCTGCTAATTGTAGTAGGTGTGTATCATCCATCCTTAATATGTGAGTCCAATACCTCAATTGAAGGGCTCTTATTTTTTTTGTGATGGTTTTACCTTTTAAAAATTCTTTATGACTGATATTTTCCTCACTCGTACAACTGGATCTGAGCTCGTTTACGATTTGACGTTCATATTTCCTCAATGAGATTCTTGATTTTTTAGTAAGTGTTGATACTTGGGTTCCGTACAACATCGTTGGGGCAACGATGGTATCGTATATATCTTTTTTTTTAAACTTTTATTGACGGGTCTACACAATCAGTTTACCTCGGCAAAATGTCCAACAGCCTATCAACTCGGCAGTTACTTTTGCTGTTATCCCTGTTTAATGTTTGTTTGTAAGCTGAGTTTCGGTAAAATTATAATTTGTTACAATCTCGGTAATCTCAGTAAATTGAAATGCCGAAATAATCGGCTGTTGGATTCTCGGGGAAAAAAACTAAGTGTTTTACCCCATTGATTTTTATGGTCCGTGTTAACAGTGCGGACCCATTGAGCCTTGAGTTCCTTGAAGAAAATGTGTGAAGATAAATGAGTCATTATGTGGTCAATTTGGCTTTCTCTGTTTACAGATGCCAAGGTTATCATGAATGTTTTATTTACCATAGTGCTTCTTAACAGCAGATTGTATCTTTTAATAAATAGTTTAAGTTGTTCACCATTTGCGTTTGGTTGAGTGTGTTTGAGAAACTTTCCTATCAGCAGTGTTTAATTGTCAGAGAGGTGTTCGTATCCAATTTATGCATTTGTGTCACCCATGCAGATCATAGTTTTAATATTATTGGCTTTGTTGATGCAATAACCCAAGTCTCAAGAAACATAGCATATGAGTTATTTGGTGTGTGTATATTTATTAAATATATTTTACGCCATCTATTGAGAATAGGTATTGAGATTTCTGCAAGCGGTATGTTTTCCCGTTGGAAAACCTTAAGTGTTGAACCAAAATGAGCTCGTGCCCACGGCACGGTAGAACCAATTCCCGATAGGTTTGTGGATTGATTTTTACCCCTTCAAGAACAAAAACCAGTGGAGTTCGACCGTTATGGGTTATTCCGGCCCAAACGATCACTGCAGCAGATTTTTACAGTCGAATATCCGTCAAAATGAGGGAACTTCTTCGGGATTTTTCTGTCAACCAATCCCTAACGTTTTGCTTGTTTACGAATTGCTGAATAGTGAAGACCCTTTCGTCCGTAAATATGATATTTTCCAACTTTGCATCTGCCGTCCTTTGCAGAAATGCCTTAGCTCTTATCATTCGCTCCTTCCTTGTTTTAAAGATCCTGTATTTTTGGATCTTGTGTGACTTCGTCTTAAGCCCTTATATATGAAGATCTCTCGCCAGTTGAATGGCACTCTGGTGTGACCATTGCAAATGGAGGAGTCCTGCCAAACATCCAGGCTGTCTTGCTGCCTAAGAAGACCGAGACCTAAGTTCAATCGCGAACTATGTTCCTCCCGTCAACAACTAAAATCCGTCCTTTTCAGGAAGTACAAATTGATTTGCCTAACTAAGGAGTTTGTTTAATTGAAGTTTCTCTTGCGCTCATCAAAATTTCCATTACCACGCAACGGGCTCAACATGGCATTGCTTTAAACGTCGCGTCCCGGAGTAAATGGCCAAGCACGTTGGACAACCAGCAAACGAAATATTAACAGTTAACTCGCGCTGAACTTCAACACGGCTGACCAACCATGTGTACACATATTGTAGTTCTTAGTTTGTACATAGTGGATTAGTTGCACATAGAAGATTAGGTTAGTTGCTGGCGGTGGCAAGCACTGTGGAGGGCGCTGTGGTTTAGTTGATTGTTGCTAGAAACCGGCTTGTTATGCAGTCGGTTGACCCAGCCAGTGGAGAACGATTAGGTAGCCGGTTGGCGCAACCACGAGGAGCAAAATGATGTATATGTTCACAAAAGGCCGTTTTCAGGGCTTTTATTATGATTTTGGAAAGAGGGTTATACGGTTATACTAAATGATTATAAGAGTTTATGACGGGGGCGACCCCGTGATTGACTACGACGGGAGATGAACCAGCCCCAGGCTGAAAATCTCGATAGTACAGAAAAAAAAAAGTTTATGAGCATGACGTCTACATAACACGTAAATCCTGGCCAATTCGTAATTTTATCACTCTATTACATTACTCTTAGAGCGGATTATTCACGAAATATCGTAATACAGACAATCTATAAAAATGAATTTTTGTTTCTCTCTGTGTCTGTCTAACCCTTATAGACTCGATTTGTATTCAGAGGTTTTTAGGGCCGGAGAAGATTCTATAGATGGTTAGAGACACCTCCCCTCTCTGGAAAAGAGGGCTCCCATACAAATGAAACACACATGTCTGCATATCTCGAGAACGAATCAAGCAAAGGGATCCAAATTTGGCATGTGTGGGTTTTTGGAGGCAGGATTTTTTTTCTATGGTGGTTCGAGACCCCTCCCCTCTCTGGAAGGGGAGGAGGGGGTCTCTCATACGAATGAAACACAAATTTCAACTAAAACATAAAATGTGTATTTCTCGGGTATTTTCCAATAGAAGTTTGAACCCCATCTTAGTCAAGAAAGGGGATACTTGAGTTACTCTGAGTGCTACATTATGCACAAGAAGTTAATCTAAGGTTATGCAAGAGATAATTAGGTTCAAACTGATAGGATACGGCATTGTTGGAAGATAAATGTTTTGTAAATGAAATGCTTCTACACAGACAGAGAAACCATGGTAGAAACTACTGATCCGAGGGTTTAATTAAAAACACACACACCTACGTTTTTTTTTTTTTGCATTTTTTACACACATTAGCAAGCGAAAGTATTGGAATTTCTCAGTCCCCGCCCTGGCAGACCACTGTCCGCTCATCTGCGTAGGCGAGATCCTACCAAGCCTGCCCGTTGATATGCCCTAGACCATATAGCACACCGGGATCTTCCACTAGCCCCCCCCCACAACAAAAAAAGAAAAAAAAAAGAAAACAAACAAAACCAAAACAAAATAATAATATATAAAAAGAAAAAAAAAATCTACTTTTTTTCTCCTCTTTTTTTTCCCCTCTATTTTTCCCCCTTCCTCTCTTCTCACCCACTCCCTCGTGTTGCACCATAAATACACAAAGAAGCAAACAAACAAAAAACATTATTGGTAACATAATAATACGCTTTCTTATCATGTGAAGCTTAAAGATGGATTAAACGATAAGCTGTCTAGTGAAATATTTTAATATTAGTACCGATTTCCGATTTGAACCGATTTATACCAATAGTAAAGATGCTATTGGGGCCACTCACAATGTTTGATGGTGGTTTATCATTTGAAAAAACAAGGCAGTCTATATTACAGCATCCCGCATTTATTGTTTTTCTTTCTGTGCTCACTCGATCACTCGCGCCACCGAACAATAGGTAACCGAAACAATAGAAAACGCGATATGCCCGATAACAAAATATTGCGCAACAAAGCATCGACACAACCGTTCACAGCCGATGCCCGACGCAGGCTCTTTGTTTTTCGTAAACTTTCAATTTGTACAACTACATTCTACAAACTATTTTACAACTGGAACTGATATCTGCAACAAGCAAGTTGAACGTCCTAAAGAGCAATCTACACCTTAAATTACGATTGAAGGATTTGGTGAAATTAGCGTCCCTAGAAGCATTTCGTGCCTTCTGTCAACTTTATGCTTCTATTGATTTCCAAGCTCATCTGTTTAGTACCAACCGGGGGAGACTTGGTCCTATACCCAATGATTTCATTATCTCCAATCCGCTCAACCAATCGCAATGTTTTGTGATATAGTGGGCGGAATATTATAATTTGAGATAATTCAATACAGACGTCTTCCAAATTTGGCAGATCGACAGGCAATCGGTGTGTAACCACCTGGTACCTCATAGCAAGATGCTGAGAACACCCCCCCCACACAGAACAACACAAAAAAGTATTAAAACAAAACACACCCCGAAAAAAAACCACAAACACCCCTCCTCTTCTAATTTTTTTTTTATTTATTTATAAGCGCACCAACGCCCCCACCGGGTTCAGAGTTTTCGACAATTTTTATTCTGAATTGTGCCAGTATTGCAAGAAACCGACGAAATATGCTAATTATGTGAAGTAATAAGCTGGAAAGTCCTAGAAGGAAATTTTCTGTTACTTTCATGCTAATTCCCTTTCACGGACTTCAATATCCAATATCAATATACTGACAGAAAGAAGAATTCTATATTATCTTCACTTCATTTAGTGAAATTTCGTTTCGCGTTGGATTGAGCACTACTTCGAATTGAGTTAGTTATTGAGAATTTTGAAAATCATTAAAATGTCGCAACATTTGGCTACTATATACACGCGCAATTACCGGAAGCGCAAGATGAATCAACAGGCGAACGTTCCTTCGATTGGTGGTTGGTAAATTACTGGATAATGCGTACCATTGGTACTTCGCGTACTTGCAGGTATAAAATAGATCCTACTGCGATCCTTACCCTCTTGTCCAGTAACTCCTATCCCTACCTCCCCGTGGTGCCGACTGGGGTATGAGTAACCATAGGAAAGATCCAACCCCGGTGGGACCTTGGTCATATGCTGACAGGGAAGGGGGGCTGCCCTATTCAAAGGGTGCAGTCTATCTGAGCGTCTGTTCTCCATGTTAGGGGCGGCTCAAAACCGCGTCTGTTCTCCATGTTAGGAGCGGCTGATCATCATCCTTGTGCCAGCGTGGGACTCTAAACAGTGCTGTGCACGATGGTCCTCCGGCGAGACAGGGGGTTAAGGACTACGATTGGAAACTCGGAACATGGAACTGCAAATCGCTCTGCTTCTCTGGCTGCGATAGGATAATCTACGACGAACTTCAACCACGTAACCTCGAAGTCGTAGCACTGCAGGAGGTTTGATGGACAGGACAGAAGGTATGAAAAAGCGGGCATCGAGCGGCTACTTTTTACCAGAGCTGTGGTACCACAAACGAGCTGGACACCGGCTTTGTAGTGCTGGGCAAAATGCGTCAACGCGTGATTGGATGGTTTCCGATCAACGCTAGAATGTTCAAGCTGAGGATCAAGGGTCGATTCTTCAACTACAGCATCATCAACGTACACTGTCGACACGACGGGAGACCCGATGACGAAAAAGAAGCGTTCTACGCGCAGCTAGAGCAAGTGTATGATGGCTGCCCGCAGTGGGACTTAAAAGTCATCATTGGTGACATGAACGCTCAGGTAGGACGGGAGGCAATGTACAGACCGGTAATAGGGCCTAACAGCCTGTATACCGCATCGAACGATAATGGCCAACGATGCGTGAACTTTGCGGCCTCCCGTGGTTTAGTTGTTCGAAGTACCTTCTTCCCTCGTAAAGACATCCACAAAGCCAGTTGGAGATCACCTGACCAACGAACAGAGAATCAAATCGACCATGTTCTAATCGACGGGAAATTCTTCTCCGATATCATCAACGTTCGCACTTACCGCAGCGCGAATATAGACTCGGACCACTACCTAGTTGCAGTATGTATGCGCTCAAAACTCTCGACGGTGTACAACGCGCGTCGATTTCGGACGCCACGACCTAACATTGAGCTACTACGGGAAACAGGAGTTGCCCAGGAATACGCGCAACAGCTAGAAGCAGCCCTACCAACGGAAGAGCAGCTTCGCGCAGCCTCTCTTGAGGATGGCTGGAGAAATATTCGAACCGCCATTGGTAGCACTGCATTAGTGACTCTAGGTACTTTTTCGGTACTAGGTACCGAATCGAAAAAATGGTTTGATGGCGAAGGCAAGCAGTTAGTAGAGGAGAAGAATGCAGCACGGGCGAGAATGCTGCAACACCGTACGAGAGCGAATGTGGAACGCTATAGACAGGCACGGAACAGACAAAATTCTATTCTTCAAAGGAAAAAGCGCCAGAGGGAAGATCGAGACCGCGAAGAAATGGAAGCACTGTACCGTACTAACGACACACGCAAATTCTATTAGAAGTTGAACAGCTCGCGCAAAGGCTACGTACCACAAGCTGATATGTGCAGAGACCTGGATGGCAACCTTCTCACAGGAGAGCGTTAGGTGATTGAAAGGTGGAAGCAGTACTTCGACGAGCACCTGAACGGTAATGTTACAGCGAACGAAAGTGGCACGGTAATAAATCTAGGAACACGCGCAGAAGATGATAGCCCCCCCCACCCTTCATGGGGGATTGGCGGGCAAACCCTGTCCATCCTCCTATTAAAATACGGTCCGGCCTCCTTATCCAAGTTTGGGGGATTTTCCGGGTGTGGCTATGGGTCCATCTATAAAAAAGGCCAAATCGTTCCAAAAAATTATTTTCCTCTGAGCGCTGCCTACGAGTTGCTCTCCCAAATGTTATGCCGCCGCCTGTCTCCAATTAGAAAGGAGTTCGTGGGGCAATACCAAGCGGGATTCATGGGTACCCTCGCTACTACGGACCAGATTTTCACGATTCGGCAAGTGCTGCAGAAATGTCGCGAATACAACGTGCCCATACATCATCTTTTCATCGATTTCAAATCAGCGTCCCCCCCTCCCTTTCCTTCTTTTTCCTCTCCTCTTCTCCTCCTTTCTTCCCCTTCTCTCTCTCTCCCTTGTTCTTTCTTTCCAATCTTCCTTTTTGCTTTCAATCCTCCTTTTCTCATCCTCCGAACATTTTAGAGATTCCCCTTATGATACACGCGATCGAGTAATCAGCTATGGCAAATCATGCACGAATATGGATTTCCGGAATAACTGACGTGGTTGATCAAAGCAACGATGGATCGAGTGATGTGTGTCATCCGAGTATTAGGGACGCTCTCGAGTCTCTTCGAATCTCGGAGAGGGTTACGGGGTGGTTGTCGTGTTTGTTGTTTAACATTGCACTGGAGGGTGTGATTCGAAGAGCTGGGATAGACACTAGTGGCACGATCTCCAGGAAGTCTGTCCAACTATTTGGCTTCGCCGACGACGTTGATATCGTAGCACATAACTTTGAGACATACATCAGACTCAGCGAAAACGTACATCAGACTTAAGGCTGACGCTGGTAGGATTGGGCTTGTGATCAATGCGTTGAAAACAAAATACATGAAGGGAAGAGGCGCACGAGAAGACAAAGTTAGCCTCCTAGCACGAGTTCAGATCGACGGTGATGAAATCGAGGTAGTAGACGAATTCGTGTATCTGAGCTCATTGGTGACCGCCGATAACGACGCCTGCAGAGAAATACAAAGGCGCATTATGGCTGGCAATCGTGCCTACTTTGGACTCCGAAGGACGCTAAGGTGGAACAAAGTTCGCTGAACCACAAAGTTGACCATCTACAAGACATTAATTAGACCGGTAGTTCTCTACGGTCACGAAACATGTACATTGCTAGTGGAGGACCAAGGCGCCCTTGGAGTCTCTGAACGGAAGGTGCTGCGTACGATCTACGGTGAAGTGCAGATGGAAGACGGAACGTGGAGGAGGCGAATGAACCACGAATTGCACCAGTTTCTGGGAGAACCTCCCATCGTACACATCGCAAAATCGGTCGACTACGATGGGCTCGGCATGTCGTAAGAATGTCGGACGACAGCCCTGTGAAAATGGTTCTCGAAATCGAACCGACAGGTACAAGTAGAAGAGACGCGTAACGAGCAAGGTGGATCGATCAAGTAGAAGGCGACCTGCGGATCCTCCGCAGACAGCGAGGCTGGCGAGGTACAGCCATGGACCGATTACAATGGAAACAACTTCTGTGTACAGCAGAGGCCACGCCGGCCTTAGTCTGATTGGTGAGGTCCCCGCAGTAACCCCCCACAACACAAAAAAAACACCAAATTTTAACCCCCCCACACATACCCCTCAAAACAAGCCCAAACAAAAATGGGATTTTAGTGGCCCAATTCCAACATATCCCCGCCCTTCCCCCCTCTCTCTGCTTTTTCCCCCTTGCTATTTTTCTTTTAAAATTTCTCATATCTACTGGAAACGCGTTCGACTGTATCAATACGATTTACGAGCTTTAAATTTCAGAGACGGCAACATGGACCATTAGATTACATATTAAGTCCTCCCAAAATTAGAGCTAATTTAGATCTAAACTGGCTGTGCACAGCACAATGAAAGGCTTGCATTGCTCTTAAAACTCACTAAATCAATTTACTGTGAAAGCATCTAGCCTAACAAATAAACATTTTTCTTAGTAACAGTTTCTCACAACATCACTTTTCGAATAAATGTAAGATACCAAAGCTAGAAAATGAGTAGTAGACAGAATAGTAATTTCCATTTAATTCCAACTACCTTTATTGCTTATCTGTTAAATCATTAAAGTCACTAGTGTCTTATAATTAGGCTTATTTGGCTGCTCAGCAGGCAACATTTGATGTATCTGGCACGTACGATAGCGCCCAAAAATCATGGCTACTATGCACACTGCACAATATTGTGATGCTGACTGAACTACTGTTTGATCCTACCAAAATATTATCAATCTCATAAATAATTAATAACTTTTTCATTTGACGTCGTCACCAAAAACTACATTTGGAAAAGCTGTAGCTGATACAATTTCCTATCATAATATGTATAAATCACTTCTACAGAAGGATTGAAGGAAAGGCTAGTAGACAGTGAACGGAATGTTTGCTTCCTTCATAAGAGTTTTCAACTGAATTACAAATGCCGTGTGCAGTGTCAGTTTCGAATTTTTAGGAGAGAAGGTAGTTTGAAATCATTTAAGCATAGGGGAGAGAGAATTTGAAAATTTGTATCAGTCTATTGAACCTTATTTATGCATTGATGTATTAGTTCAGTCTGACCGTGCTCTGGCACGAAGAAAGCACTCGCTACCATGGGGCGTAGAATTACCGGATCGGTGTGTTCCTCACGAGAATCGTTGAGACAAGAAGCACGTGCTTTAAAGACATGGGGTGAGAGTGAAAGTCTCGCCACGCAAAGGAGTGCCCTCGAGATATAATACAAAGGTCAACACGGCAGATTGCATGCCATCGAGGACTGATGCTGAGCTGCCTACACTATATAAGGCGTATTACCAAAAGCTCGAAATATATTTGCGCACAGTGGAAAATATGGCGTTTGGGAAAATTAGGAAACACCTTCCAGACAGAACAGTACCGACTGTTTAAGACAATAAATTTCATACTTTTTTTTTTTCCAAACGAGACTTGTTCTCTTATTCGTTTACCGATCGTCGCTAGGGGAGGCAGTTAAAACCGCAAAACCAACGGCGGGTTTTTACTTTTTTTTTTTTTCGTAGGAAGCATGTGCGGTTTGTGGTTTTATCGTATGGCGACAATTATTATTAATTCCCTGTCATGCCAGAATGTGACTGTCTTGTTGCTATTGATTTGATTGATGCAAATGGTAACTCTTCTTAGTAGCGGTTCTAGTCACCAGCGTTTTCTTTTCATATTAGAAAACTGGTTTGAGGTTTTTGTAGTTTCTAGTAAACTAAACGTACTTGCTGATGATTTTATTTTCATTTCCTGTGACAATTATAGTCCAAAGCACTTGAAACGATTATCAGATTTAAAAAAAATTAATAAATTATAAATAATATTCCAACAACAAAAATATTTTACACCACAAACAATTATTTTTTCTGTTATATTATAAAAAGCTTTAAAAACAGCCCCCCCCCACCCGCTGTACACCTCCTCTTCGCGCGTCGCGCCACCCCCCCCACCCCACCCTAAAATAATTTAAAACAAACAAACATATATAATTCCTTTTTACATTTTATGTCTCGTGAAAACCGCCAGAAACCGGATTGAGCCCCCCAGGATGAGCTTGGAATAAGGAAAACATGATTAGAATTCATTTACACCGTGTCCAATATATTCTCGTACAAAATAAAACTCTATTTATTTCAAATCGATAATCCAGATTTTATTGATAACTTTACCCATTATATTGCAATATAATACTGATCAACCACAGCATATATTTGGAATAACACCGTCTTTATCTTTCTTGACCAGCTCCAGACGTTTTTCGAAACCGTCACAGGCGGCACGCACGACTTCCATCGGCATTTCGTCCCAAATTCGTTTGATAACGGTTTTGAATTGGTTCATATTAGACGCCCTGTGGTCATTTACCTTCGCCAGCATGTATGACCATACGAAATAATCGAAGGGATTCAGATCTGGTGAACTGGGAGGCCATTCATTCTTGTCCAAAAAGTCGGTCAAATTTTCTCGGCACCAGCCCTGAACGAGATTAGCAGTATGCGATGGCGCTCCGTCCTGGTGAAACACATAGTGATCATCTCCAAACACTTTTTATACATATGTATGGCTTGACAACTTTCTCCAAAACTTCCGTTTTATAATATACGGCATTGACTTTAACGCCTTTTTCGATGAAAACCTGTGGTAATTTGCCTCGTTTGCAAATTCCTCCCCAAACCATCACTGACGCAGCACTTTGGAACCGTGAAATATTCCTATCACTCTCTGGAACAGTTCTCGAAGAGAGAGCCCACAATCTGTCGTTCTGGACATTGTGGGATTGTTGCAAGACGAATAACTTTTCGTCGGAAAAGATAAATTCTTCCCCACCGTGCCGTGACAAAAGCAGACTTGCTCTTTCGAGTCGTTTTTGCTTGGAAGGTTCCGAAACTCCGTGAACCTTACGTTTCTTGAAAGCTTGGAATCCGAGTTCATTTTGCAGTATATTGTGCATTGACGATCTCGAAACATTCAGATCTGCGGCCATTTTACGTACAGAGCGCTGTGATTTTCGTCTAATCCGTTCCCTGACCACTTTAACAACTCGTGCAGTCCGCACCGTACGAGTACGACCGGATCTTTTCCGGTCATCCAACGAGCAGGTGTCACGGTACCTTCGGATGGTTCGGTACACAAAAACCCGTTATACTCCGAGGTTTTTCAAAGTTATGGAAATAGCGCCCGGGCGCTAACCTTTCAAAAACTTTTTTATCACCACAGCACGAAACTCCTTCATCGCTGGTAAAAGATAAACACCGAATGAAAACAATCGGACATAACCTAAAAGCGTTTGTATAAACATAGTGCAAAACTACACCAACACATACGTGAAGCATGTTGAGTATTTGCACGACACCAATGCAAGGAAGAAGTGTATGAGAATATATTGGACACTGTGTATGTGAATTCTTATTTTCTTTTTCCTTCCTTCTAATTTTTTTATTCTGATGCATGGTCACTATCGGAGTCATTGTGTGTTTTCTTTGTAATGAATCAGGTTTTGACTGATAAAGGGGTGCGCCTTTGAAGAATGCTCCCACTCCTCAAAGGGTTTAAATAGCGGAAACTTTCAATAGAACTCGATTCATTGCCAACAAAACAAACAATCACAACTGTAACAAAACCGAATACTTCATCATTTCTCAATAGTGATGAAGTAACTCGACATGCACTAAAAAAAAGGATACGGGATATACTACAATAGATCAAATTACTGGTCGCAGTGGTTTATGTCCCGAACAGAGGAAATAAAAATCGATCATGAAACCTTAATAATTGAGGTTGAAGAAAATAGTAGTCTTGACAGTGATTGTGTTAAATTTAAGTGTTGGAAAACGTATTCAAAATAAACTATTTTGGGATTTTTGAAAGAAATGTGTTGTCATGGACGACGAGCCGTATATTTAAGCGGATGCCAAGCAGATGCCGGGCCTGGAGTTTTTCGTCGGCAAGTCCCGCCTGGATGTCCCGGAGAAGTTCCGGAATAAGAAGGTCGACAAATTTCCCAAGGAGTACTTGGTGTGGCAGGCGATCTATGGGAGCAGCAAATTCAGCAAGCCGTACATAACGACCGGCACCATCAACGGCCAAATATATAAAGAAAAATGCCTCCAGAAGCGCCTGCTGCACTTCCTCCGTTCCCACAATGGTAATGCTCTGTTTTGGCCGGATCTGGCATCGTGCCATTACGCGAAACCGGTGATGGAGTGGTACGAAGCCAACGATGTTGTTTTTGTGCTGAAGGAGGCAAATCCGCCAAACTCGCCAGAACTTCGCCCAATAGAAAATTCTGAGTGATTATGAAGGGCAAGCTTCGTAACACAGGGAAGGTCTTCAAAAACAACAAGTATTTGAAGAAAGAGTGAATGAAAGTGTGTAAGATAGATGGCGCAAGTGTTGCACAGGATTTTATGGGTAGCGTTAAGTCCAAGGTGTGGGCATTCAGCCTAGGAGAGGAGGTTGAATATATCAGCTTTGCAAAAAAAAATTAGCTAATATGTGTTTATTTATTCTCTGAGAGTTTCAAAAATATCCGACTTAAAATGAAAGTTTGGTGACCATTTTTGTCTGCTGCATTTTTTACGAGTACAATCTTTGTGTTTAAATATTTATTATTAAATATTTACTTCGTTTTGCCTTAAACATTACTGATACAACTGTAAATCTTATGTTATTATCATACTTTTTGAATGACCTATACCACCCCCAAGATTATCTTCTTATGTTTTTTACCGTTCGAAAATATTCATTGAATACGTGACGTAACTTTGTAAATCTCAAAAAGCTACTGTAACTACCGCAGATTTAAATTTCTAAACTCCAGGACAGTTTAGATTACCTAGAGGATCATAAAGATCCTGTTGACTGTTGCCCTTCCGAAAGATTCATTTAATAAGTATGAATACATATCGTCACCTTATATAGCCCAAAAAATACTGTTACAACTGTAGACCTCAGCTGCAGAATACGTTAGCAACGCAACCATGCCGAGGAAACTGTAGCCGAAGCACAAGCGGCACTTACTGGTGGTGTGAGCAACTCAGCAAACTTCGCGCTAGTTGTCTCAGAGCCGGAAGATATGTCCATAGAACTAAAACCACAGCAGATAGAGAGGTGCGTAGGTTGTTGTTCCGAGCGGCCAGGGCCAAATGAAATCGAGAGATATGACTGAGCCAGACGTACTGCTTCAACTAGCTGTGCCGAGCTGCTGATGCTAACCTCTGGGGCGACGCGTACCGTATTGTGATGGCGAAGATCAAAGGCCCAACAATAGCTGCAGAGCTTGAGCATGAGCATGAGCATGATTGACCGCGCACGGATGCAATTCCGTTATTGCCAGATCAGCTGTATTTGCACAAAGAACCCACAGATGATGTTTGGGACTAACATACATCTTCAATGTGTAAAAACTGGTGACCCATTATAAAGCAAAACCGGCACCGGCCGTGCTCGAGTTCTGGTCAAGTAGGGAATGGGAAGGACCGTGTTGACATGATACTCGCTTTGAAGGAAGTCGAGAAATCCTCTGCACTTCCACGAGATATCACTGGGATGTTGGATAGTTGGGGAAAGGTTAGCAGCAGGGTTCGTTTTGGTTAACGATACGTTGAAAGTATGTAGCTTTATCCGCCAAAAGCAATAGACCGCTCCAATGTGACTGAAAAAAGACAAGCATAACGAAAAACAAATCAAAACAAAATGAACAAAATGAAATAAAACAGGATATTAGATATTGTCTTCAAAATATGGTAGACATAAATTATTTGTTGCTATGCAAACCAGCTCTCCTCGATGTCCTAGATGGCCAAGTCCTGCTGGACCCGCAGCTGCTGCCATCGGCACTCGTCCACATCAACCCGGACGTGTCGGAAACCTTCTGGTAGTAGTATAATATCTGTGTCTAATACATTCTTCTTGCACCGCTTAATTTACAAACTAAGCCTACACACCGAATCAAAATTCACTTTGGCACGGTTGTGGTATTTTCCTCGAAAATCTAGTTCTAGATATTGGCACTTGGTTGCAGGAAACAGAATCAATAAGAAAAATAAACTCGCTTATGACCTCTAACTTTTCCAACAATGGCTGCGGAGCTTAAGTCCAGAAAAACTGAAAGGTATCGTAGATAGACTTTTCCCGACGTACGATCCAATGACGCGGCTACGTACACCGTGCGGTGAGAAAGAGAGAAGAAACGCTGAGGGCACGCAAGTCTCGAGCGTGGAGTTCGTGGCAGTGGCGTGAGGGCTTAAGGTGAAGAAGCATCTGGACCGGATAGAGTCCCTAACATGGCTCTGAAAGTGGCGATTCAGGCATTTCCGGAAATGTTCAGGGATGTGCTGCAGAAATGTCTAGAGGAAGGCTATTGCCCGGACAGGTGGAAATACAGAAGCTAGTGTTGCTACCGCAGACAGGAAAGCCTCCGGGAGATTCAGCATCGTATATGGCAATATGCCTGTTGGATACACTCGGGAAACTCCTGGAGAGGATCATCCTCAATAGGTTGACGAAATTTGCCGGGAGCAAGCACGGGCTATTGAGGATGCAATTCGGGCTCCAGAAAGGGAAGTCTATAGTGGGCATTATTCGGACAGTGGTCGAGACAGCCGTAAAGTCGTCAAAACAGAAGCGGAGAGGCAATAGATGTAGCGCCGTTGTAGCGATCGACGTTAAGCACGCCTTCAAAAGCACCAGCTGGGAGGCTATCGCCTAGTCGCTGCACATAATGAAGGTCCCTGATTACCTATGCAGAATTTTGAAGAGTTTCTTTCAGAACCGGGTGCTGATCTATGAGACCTCCGTGGGTCCGAGATCGGTGAACATCATGGCTGGAGTACCGCAAAGTTCCATCCTTGTCCCAAAACTTTGGAACGGGATGTACAACGGAGTGCTGACGCTGAAACTTCCCTAAGGCGTAGTGATCGTTGGCTTTGCGGATGACATCGTATTATTAGTGAAAGGCGAAACACTGGAAGGAGTGAAAATGCTAGCGACCGAAGCAATCGGCATAATTGAAAACTGGATGCAGGGGACAAAGCTGCACATAGCTCACCATAAAACTGAGGTGCTGATGGACAGCAGCAGCAAAGCGGTACAGCGAGCAGAAATCATCATCGGAGGGCTTGCCATAGCCTCGAAGCGCGTGCTGAAGTATTTGGTGTGATGATCGACGACCGGCTAAACTCCAACAACCACGTAGGTTATGCCTGTGGGAAGGCAGCGAAGGCCAGCAATGCAGTAGCCAGAATCATGCTACGGACCTAGAAATAGTAAGCGGCGTCTACTGGGTAGTGTATCATCATCAATACTAAGATACGGAGATCCAGCCTGGGTCGCAGCGCTAGAAATCAAGCGAAACCGGACTAAGTTGAACAGTACATTCAGGCTCATGGTCATGCGAGACATGAGTGCGTACAGAACTATTTCATCGGAAGTAGTATGCGTCATTGCCGGAATGATTCCGATTGGCATCACTCTCGTGGAGGACAGTGAATGTTACCAGCGGAGAAATTTGTCGTACCGCATTTGTCGATCTGGATGAAGAAGAAGCACGGAGACGTAAACTTCAACCCCATGCAGTTTCTGTCTGGCCATGGTTGCGTCAGGCAATACTTGCATCGATTCGGACACGGGGATCTGTCCGTAATTATCTGGTAGATCCGCAGTCGGGTAGGACTCTAGTCGATGGCGTCAGTATGTAGGAGCAAAATGGCTCACAGTCATTCGCTTTCGGGATCCACAGGCGGGTAATTCTCCGTTGGAGTAGGGTAGATTCACCGTTAGGGACTACTCATCTTGATAACGTTGAAGAGGGCAGCTGCATGGCAGAACCAAGTGAGGAGAGAGCAAAATGGCTGTGCCCTCCACGAATTAATACCATAGGGCAGTCCCGTAGGGGGAGGGGGTCCGCTTGGGCAAGAAGGAACCGGGTTTTAGTGGGATCAGAAGTCGGCCTTTTCTCAAAGGTCGACCCTGACCAAACTCTAACACAGTGCATGATGACCAAGTGCAGGCCTCTGTGTAAGCTCAGTCCATAAGGATTTCCATAAACTTGTTAAAATAGACGCACACACACACACACACACACACACACACACACACACACACACACACACACACACACACACACACACACACACACACACACACACACACACACACACACACACACACACACACACACACACACACACACACACACACACACACACACACACACACAGACACACACACACACACACACACACACACATACACACACACTTGTGGAGCGTCTTCTTGAATGTCCTAAATGTCTTAAAAATGCAATTGTTGTCAGAATTTTTGAACTTTCGTTGCGGGTTTTCAGTTACTGCTAAAATCTGGAGTTTTGTCGGGCTTTTTGTTCACTAGGCAATGTTCACGAACATTTGAAGCTGAAATCAATGCGAGTATTGCTCTAAAGTCATGGAAAATAATCCAGAGGTAAAATATCTGTACATGTTATTTGATTGTTATTGTTTTCGGCTGCACATATTATTGTATTATTGTTCAATATTTAATTATCTTGAAGATAAATCGTCGAGCTCAAACCGTTATGGAGGTTTTTGGCAGGATAATCATCATCATCATAACCATTATATGAAAAACAACATCTCAGTGCTTCCCATTAGAGAGAAACATGCTTTTCACTCTTATAAGTAAGGTTTACAAACACGATTTGATGATGCTTCGATGCTTGGGTATAATCAAGACTCTGGAAATCATATTTTACATACTATAGTGCTTAATGTTGGCGCGTATGTAAGCTGTTTTTTTTTGCAGCATAAAATAAATGGAGCAACATGTACCCTTCAATCGTCGAATTAATTAAAATATGCAGAATAATCAATATTTCCACACCATCAGAGCAATAAACCCATCCTTTTGTTGTTACAACATGAAATTCACTCTCCGGTGTTCCGCGGTTTATAATGGATCATATATTCCATCATTTTAAATATGGATGTTGAGTTTATTTAATCAAATTGAAAGCTTATACTTACCAGTCAAAAAGTTAATGGCCAATTCTCGCATTATGATTGATGAAAGTGCAATTAATTTCTGTTTTTTTTTTTTTCAGAACAGTGGCATACATTATATGAGTCCTCGAGAAGCTCATTTGGGAGAAGCGCAGCTACACACCAACCGCATGCTGGAGGTGGCTGATTTAGATGTCCGATCTGGACCAGGAATTTTTCATACAGGAAAATTTCTCGACTCCCTAGATTATGATTGTACTTGATATACAATCATACTAATGCAAAATAGTACAGAAGTCGAAAGCTCTCAATTATTAGCTGTGGAAGTGCATTTAGAAAACTATTGTAAGTTGAGAGCAGACAATGAGCCCACTGTGATGAATAAAAAGCTTGCAATGCCAAGAAAGAAGAAAAAGCTTACAATATATAAAGGTACTAGACCACTCGTTAGTCGATGGCGCCAAATAACTGCGCTTTGCCAGGAGCAGAATCCAGCATGGTGCCGTAAACATTAAACTTTGTACTGGCGAAACCGTAAAAAGTGGAAAACTTTTCCGACCTTAATTAAAAACCTTTTCGTTAGATATGGAGACGGAAGCGTTGACAACATTTTCTTCCTCGTCGATGGGCGATTGCACGGAAGAAAAGTGAAATCCAATTACGCTGATCCTGTGCAGACGATTTAGCAGGGTACAGGAGGGTCGTTTTCAATGATGTCGTCGTAAACATTTAGATAGGTACTTAGCCGGTGCCAAGCGTCCCGATCAATAATTCTTTTTTATGGAAAGTAACAATTATTAAGTTGAACGAAAATGATGATGTTGTTGCTGAAGGTAATTAGTTTTGTTTTCACATTGATGCCTTAGTTAGCAGAGGAGGGAAGTTTTTGTTTTGTTTTGGCTATTAAGGCAATGAAATCCATTCCGGTAATCACTACAATCATGTTTGTTTACGCATGATCTTTGTCCTACGTTTATAAAGGATTAAATTGAAGATCTAAATGATCAACCAACCAATGATTTTACTTTCCTTCTGAAAGATCTGACGAGATTCAAGATTTTACGATTCAGAATTTGGTTTTTGGCACCGACTGGAATTAGTACTCGCCCAGAAAACCTGTTAATACAAATAATACAAATAATTATTCATCGATTGGAAACAATGCTTTTAGTTTTCCTATTTTCCATCTAAAACTATAAGGGAACGTTGATTCATTCAATCAGTCGAACTCTGAAAAGCATCAACACAGCAAGTCCAGTCATACCCTATTATGCACATATTAAACGGCGAAAGCCAGCCGAGCGATGCTGTGAAATTATAATTACATTTCAAAATCACTGGGATACTATCATCATAATAATTGTATTTTCGTTCCACATGTTGCACTTGATTTTGATTTAGATTTTAAATTGAATTGGTAATTGCATTAAGGTCAGTTCTGCCTCAGTCTGGTTTCTCGCTCCCTGCGAAGTGCGACCATGTCCATCCCTGAGACCGATGATGATGACGACGACGACGACGAGTATGAGGCCATTAAACTGTGTATGATGCGAGGTTCGGATTTCGAGACTGTCCCAGACGAAACTGACGACGAACAAATTGACGATGGTGATGGGTGTCCCTTCTGGCGAAATATGTATGGCGATGAATATTGTCACCCGATATAAATGCATTATCTCATTCGCTCTTGCTGCCGTTTTCTGCACTACTTCTGCTTGGAAGTGGCATTGATGGCGAAAGGTGACCATGAAGGTTTTTGATTGATTTAATGACTGACAAGTCTGCTGGTTGAATTCAACCAGGGCTTAACGTTCTATTCACTTAAAATCTGCAGGCACTGCATATTCTCTTACAGCGTCCCTAGTGGTCAGTTTTCGAATGATTAGACAGCAGATTGGGAAGCTCTCCTTTTTTAGTGATTAAGGTTTTGTTATGATTCATCAAGATTTAAAGATGAAAAAAATAATTTGGACACCCACGTTGAAAATCTAAAGTGGATGGGTTCAAAAATTGCGAAATCGGTTATTATGTGCAAATTCTAGCGTTTGCAGTGTACTAAAACACTGGTTGCTGAGCCTGAATCCGTTATCTGCAGCCTTGTATGCCGTGTGGCCATGTTAAACGATCTTTAGCTTTCGATTACAATTTAAGACGGACTCCTATGTTGAAAGAGAAAAATCGCATAATCAACAATGGCCGACCTCTCGGTATCGGCAGTTTCACAGCAGCGTCATCCATCCTCAAGCATTTCTTGGCCAAATTTTGATGTCTGGGCTAGGAACGTCATGGAATATTTTTGAAAATGAGCATGAGCCTACTTGACCACCCGAGGTTGTAACTCCATTATCAGCTATAATTGTACAGAGAACCAGCAGATGATGCTTGGGACTAACATACATACATCTTCAATATGTAAAAACTGTTGATCCAAGACCAAGGTAATACCGGTGTCGGCGCCGCCAAGATGGAGGTCAAATAAAGAGAAAGGTGAGAATATGTTGACGAGGTACTCGCTTTATTGGAAGCCAAGACTACCTCTGCACCTCCACGAAAAATCACTGGGATGGTGGATAAAAGGGTTGATTTGGCAGCATGGACGATTTTGGTAAACGGTATGCTGATATTTACAACTTCAACAAAATTAAATTAATAATACATATCAATACCAAAACAGAAAAAAGACCAATATTATAAAAGAAAAATTTTTTTAACCGAACATTTAATTTTTTTTTTTTTTAACTTTTTCTAATTTTTATTTATTTCTCAAACACTATTTTTTTAATTATCAAATATTTTTATATATATAAATAAAAATTATACTTTATTTTTTTTAACTAATAATATTTTTTCTACATTTATTAAAAAAAAATTAATTCTTAATTTTATTTGATTTGCAAAAAAGTTTTTTTTTTTTTTTTAGGTAAAAGAAAATTTTTTTTTTAAAAAAAAAATTTTACAAAAAAAATAAAAAGTTTACCCCACCACAACCAACAACTTCTCCCCACCTTCCTGGTGAACGGCAAAACCATTTCGAAGAAAATGTTCTCTTTTTGATGCTATCCAAGGATCAACCCATTTTAAAAAGAAATAAAGAGAGTGTGAGCTGTTTTTTGAAGAACGTTAATTAGAAAAAAAAAAAAAAAAATAAGAAATTTCATTTAATTCCAACTTCCTTTATTGCTTATCTTGACAGATACGCGTATTTCGTCTACAATGTGCAGACTTCTTCAGTGTCGTGTACTAATACTCGACTGGGGTATTAGTCGAGTATTAGTACACGACACTGAAGAAGTCTGCACATTGTAGACGAAATACGCGTATCTGTCAAGATAAGCAATAAAGGTAGTTGGAATTAAATGGAAATTACTAATCATTCTTCTTATTTTCCATTTTGAGATGTCATCATATGAGTGGAATTGCTGACCAGTGAGACCATGTGCCATCGAACGGAACAAGTAATAATCGGACGGTGCAATATCAGGAGAATATGGCGGGTGGGGTAGGACTTCCTATTTGAGCGTTTCCAAGTAGGTTTTCACGGGTTTCGCAACGTGAGGTCGAGCGTTGTCATGCTGAAGAATCACTTTTTAGTGTCTGTGCTCGTATTGTGGCCGTTTTTCGTGCAGTGCTCGGCTCAATCGCATCAATTGAGTTCGATGCCGTTACCCTGTAATGGTTTCGTTTGGTTTCAACAGCTCATAATAAATGACACCAACTTGGTCCCACCAAATACACAGCATAACCTTCGCAGCGTGATGCCCCCGCCCGCGACCATGATCCCCCCCCCCCCGGGCGCCGTCACGATTTTTTTTTTTGTGTTTTATTATAATGACGTTTTTCTTCCCCCCCCCCCACCACAATAGGAAAACAATTCTTTTTGCCGCTGCAGGAGTAGTCGGCCGAAGACAAAAAAACGCCCAACACCTCTTGTCTTCAAAAAGTAAGGAACACAAGTTCCTTGCTTTTGAATCATTCCCACCGCATGCAATCGCTTAGAAACGGCTTGGCGGGAAACTCCTAATCCTGAACCAACTCCTCCTGCGGTTGACACGGATCCTCATCGAGCAATGCGACGAAACCAATCACGACACGTTGTTTCACTCAGAGCAGCATCCCCGTAAACTTTTTGGAGCTCTCGATGTGCTTCAGCCGCCGACTTGATCGGAAGTGTTAGTGAGAAAATTCGGTCGGTATAGATTGTGCTCGCGAAAAAGTCCGTACTGTGCGGGTGAAATCGCACTCGAAAGCGCCTGAAAGGTGTTCTCCAGGCTGGCAGCAGTCGCGTACGTTGTGGAAATGATATTTTCCGTCGCTAAACAGTTTGGAAAAGTGGTGAAAACATATTTTTTTTGCTTGGTTCTCAGCCTCCATTGGCAGTGAAGAGGAGTTTTCTTGTTGAAAATGTTCTCCCTCTCGCGCTGAACGGATAGCTCTCTCTCTGTCTGTCGCTCGCGTTTGCACTTTGTGGGAGAAGCGCAGTGGTGTTGGTGTGAGTTTGACGGATTGAATTTTTGTTTCGCCCACCCTGGATGCGATTCATCAAAACGTAAAGATAGAGAGGTAGGTGGTGGTGTGTGTTGGCAGTAGTTTGCATCGCATCGGCGGCAACAACAACAACAACGTTATCATCTAGCACGACGACTGCGGCAGTAGCACCTCATCGCGCGTCGCGTTGTTCTGCGTCGCGGATTACTAGTGTGCGTGTGCAATTTGTTCCGGTGAGCTGAAGTTAGAAGAGTGTTGCGTGTCGCGGGATTCAAAAAACTGCATACAATCAATTGCGCTGCTGTGTGTTGGTGATTTTTCCTCTAGCGAGCTCAGGTCCTAAGTGTCGTCGTTCGCGGGTATTGCGGGGGAAGATAGTGTGTATTGTTTAGCAACCGTGTAAAGTTAGAGGTCATAAGCGAGTTTATTATTCTTATTGATTCTGTTTCCTGCAACCAAGTGCAAATATCTAGAACTAGATTTTAAAGAAAAATACCACAACCGTGCCAAAGTGAATTTTGATTCGGTGTGCAGGCCTAGTTTGTAAATTAATTGGTGCAAGAAGAGTGTATTAGACACAGATATCATGTTACTACCGGAAGGTTTCCGACACGTCGGCGACGGCCGGGTTGATGTGGACGAGTGCCGACGGCAGCAGCTGCGGGTCCAGCAGGACGTGGCCATCTAGGACATCGAGGAGAGCCGGTTTGCAAAGCAACAAATTACTTATTTCTACCATATTTTGAAGACAATATCTAATATCCTGTTTTATTTTATTTTGTTTTATTTTGTCTATTTGGTTTTGTTTTGTTTTTCGTTATGTTTGTCTATTTTCAGTCACATTTGAGCGGTCTATTGCTTTTGGCGGATGGTGTAGGTATGTACTTTCAGCGTATCGTTAACCAAAACGAACCCTGCTGCTAACCCTTCCCCAACTATCCAACATCCCAGTGATTTCTCGTGGAAGTGCAGAGGATTTCTCGGCTTCCTCCAAAGCGAGTATCATGTCAACACGTTCCTTCCCATTCCCTACTTGACCAGCATTCGGGCACGGCCGGCGCCGGTATTGCTTTATAATGGGTCACCAGTTTTTTACACATTGAAGATGTATGTTAGTCCCAAACATCATCTGTTGGTTCTTTGTGCAAATACAGCTGATCTGGCAATAACGGAATTGCATCCGTGGGCGGTCAATCATGCTCATGCTCATGCTCATCCTCATGTTCTTCAGCCGCCGTTTTTTTCGAATGAAAGAAGAAAATCAACACTTCCCGCAAATGACGATTATTTGGCACGAAATCAGACATCTTCAAGCAACCAAAATATATAACACTAAACCAAAATCACTGATTTGGCAAAGCGGTTTGTTTACCATATGTCTGAGCTTGGTTTATGACGCTTGAGATGTACAACATTCGACCAGCACTTACTACTGGCGCCATCTATTGCTAAACAGCGGGAACTTAGTTGCGCACCTAATATAAATTTGGGACTTGGTTCACTCTTCTTCAGCACAATTGATTGTTCTGTGAACGTAGGGAGATACTGTAAGAGATCGGTTCACATGCGGGTTAGCCTTTTTTATTCATTTGGTTTCATGGGCGGGCGGAAATAGAAATCCACTACCACATCATCATCACTTGAGTACCTTGGGCAGCGAAATATGCTTTTGTTTATCTGTGAGATTAGATAGAGCGAGTGTATGTCCAAGTACCGTTTAAGGATAAAATGCTGGTATAGTTGCTGAGAGGCATCATGCAAAATAAAAAAAAAAATTGTTGGGGGGAGGGGTTATGTCACACCAAGTCTCGACAGCAAACACAGTTTTTTTTAGGATGTTGTAAGCTTCAAGCTGAAACAAGTTTTCATTTATTATGCAAACTTCGCTTAGTTTAATTTAGATTATAATCACTTACAATTTTAGTGGACGTTATCGTCGAAAATGCGAGCAATCCTATCAAGGAACCACGTTTATCTGGTTGCTGTGAACCGTAGATTATAAGTTAGTTTTTAAGTTCAAATAGTTTTAATTCAGAGCACTTACAATAGTTTTCAGTTCAATTCACTAGATTTAGGCACGATTTAATAATCTAGAATAGTTATTAGGTATAATTGTAATGTAGATTAAGGTACAATTTAGTAACTACTTTTAGGCACGTTCGATAATCTGGCAAAGCGAAAACTGACAACGTTTCACTCCTCACTCTCATTCATTCAGCCTTTGACGTTTCTTCCGCTCTCCCGTCACACATGACATTCGGTTCAGCAACGGCCTGCTGAAAAGCGTCTCTCTCCACGTCGACGGCGTCGCTGCAACGGGAAGTGTTGCCGTCACACCCCCCACAATCCCCCCACCCCCCCCCCCCCCTTGCCCCAATTAAACACCACCTCCCCTCCAAAAATACTACCACCCTTCACAACAAACACATGCCCCCACCACCCCCCACCACCATCACAATTACCGAAAAACACTATATAACAAATTTCACACACTCCCAAGCGTCCTCCCGCCAACACAAAAAAACCCCACACAAAGGATACCCCTTTTTCCCCTCAAACACACACCATTTTCCCATTCTTCACCCCTTCCCCACCCCTCAAAACCCACCTTCCCACTTCTTCCGTTTCCCCAATTTCAAAGGAGTTCGTGGGGCAATACCAAGTGGGATGCAATGATGCTCGCACTTCCACGGAACAGATTTTCGCGATTTGGCAAGTTCTGCAGAAATGCCGCGAATATATCGTGCCCACACATATTTTATTCATCGATTTCAAATCAGCTTAAGACACAATCGCTCGAGATCAGCTATGGCAGATTATGCTCGAGTATGGGTTTTGAGAGACTGACACGATTTGTCAAGGCAACGATGGATCGAGTGATGTGCGTTGTCAGAGTTTCGGGGACACTCTCGAGTCCTTTCGAATCTCGAAAAAGGTTACGGCAAGGTGATGGGCTCTCGTGTATTCCGTTTAACGTTGCTATAGAAGGTGTGATTCGACGAGCGGAGATAGACACGAGTGGTACAATTTTCAGAAAGTCCGTCTTGCTCTTGGGCTTCGCCGACGATATTGATATCGTAGCACGCCACTTTGAGACGATGGCGGAAACGTACATCAGAGTTAAGGTCGAAGCTAGCCGGATTGGACTTGTCATTAATGCGTCGAAAACAAAGTGCAAGAAAGGAATAGGCTCACGAGAAGACAAGATCAGTTTCCCATCAGAGTTGAAATCGAGACGGTAGACGAATTCGTGAATCTGGACTCATTGGTGACCGCCAAAAACGACACAAGCAGAGAAATAAAAATGTGTATTATTCTGGACACTGTGCTTATGTCTGGGCTCCGAACTACGCTACGATCGAATAGAGTTTGCCGTACCACAAAGTTGACCATCTACAAAATCCGGAAGGTTCGGCGCACGATCTAAGGTGGAGTGTATATTGAAGACGGGACGTGGAGAAGGCGAACGAACTAAGAATTGCATCAGTTGCTGGGAGAATCTACCATCGTCCAAACCGCAAACATCGGTTGGCTATGATGGGCTGGGCACGTCGAAAGGATGTCGGACGGCAGCCCAGTGAAAATGGTTCTCGAGAACGAACTGACCGGTACAAGAAGAAGTGGCGCACAACGTGAAAGGTGGATCGATCAAGTGGAAGGCGACCTGCGCATTCTTAGAAGACTGTGAAGCTGGCGAATTGCAGCCATGGACCGAACGATTTGGCTACGATTTCTGTGTACAGCAGAGGCCTCTCAGGCCTTAGCGTGATTGTAAGTAAGTAAGTAAGTAACCAAAAAGACACAAAATCACAAAAAGGTTTGAAGTGGTGAAGAGATGAACCAGCCACAGACTAAAAATTCCTATGATACAGAGAGAGAAAAAAGAGATAAGAATAGTTTTTTTGCACTCCAAGTTAATAAAATTTGTTGAAAAACCGCAAACTAATATACAAAAAATTTATAGTATTAGATTTTAAACTATGCTTCGATATAACCAATTCGATATGACTTACAAGTGTACAAGTGTGAAATTAAAATGTACGTTATATCGAAGTTTGCCTGTAGTGGTTTTTCATTGAAAGTTCACTTTCAATTTGTACAGTTACATTCTACAAACTATTTTACTACTTGAACTAATATCTGCATCAAGCAACTTGAACGTTTAAGAGAGCAACCAGTTCTTATCCACTTAAAATTATGAGTGAAGGATTTGATGAAAGTAGAGTCTCTACATGGTGTCCAAGTATTATCCGTGCAGCAAAACGGTGTTAAAACTATCTGTTATTGTCCGATTAAAAAATCAATATGTACTGTTCGTTGTAGCAATTTGCTTGCAAATTAACAATTAGAGTATGTAAATTCCATAAATGGTGGTAACCATTAATCCATACTGATGGGGACCAGTATCACAACACTTTACGGTCTTTCTCTCCGATGTCGCTAAGTCAGAGATGACGAGAGAAAGAAAAATTGAGTAAAAATCAGACGTTGTGTATAAAAACAAACCCAAAAAGGAGAGGGTTCCTCTCCCATGTACGCATCAAAACAGAGTATGTACAAACTACCGCTAGAAACTATCACAAGCGATCAGTGGTACATGAGCAAGATCCAACGAGTTATTATTGCCAGTTAAGGAGGCAGATGTATCTGTGCCTCAACCTACCCCGCAGTGGGATGTTTGGCAATGATAACGTGCTTAGTTCGAGTACTACTTTACCCATGCCCTTTCGCTCAATTTTCAATACTTCTATTCTATTTCCAACCTACCGTACACTGACGGAACTTTCAACACTTTCTCTTCATATCTTTCATTCTAGCAAACTTAACTGTCCACTCTTGGTGAACCATGGTGATGAGCGAAACATATCCTTCTACATCTTTTTTTACCCCCCCCCCAACCTTTCCCCCCACCCCCCCCAACCCCCCCCCCCCAAAGGTTGCCCCCCCCCCCCGGCCCCACCCCTTTTACCGGCCCCCTTTGGTGTTTTCCCCCCCCCCCCCCCCAACTCGACCTTAGCTTTTCTCAACCGGTTTGCTTTCATGGTGTCATTCAAACAGTGATTCTTGCACAGTTTATATGACTGAAGCTTCAAACCGTCGTGAACTATGGCTCCAACGGAAGATTTTGAAATTATCAGTGATTTTGCCAACTTTTGGATGGAAATCGAAGAATTTTGCTTGATTCGTCACCAGATAATCTCGCGCATTTGTGGAGTCCGAATGGTGCGCTTTTTTCCTCTCCCCACGCGGTCATCTAACGTTCCAACCTGTTGGTATCGTTTTATTGCGTCACTCACTGTAGATTTTGCCATGTTCAGGGTCGTTGCAATCACTGAAACAGTTTTTCCTTTTCGAAAAAGTTCAATTACACCTGCGCGCAACTCATTCTTCTTCATTTTGAATGAATTAGAAATCACAACTGAACTTTACTTACTGCGTATAAAGACAATGGGTCAAGATGTTAAACCATGTAGGTATGCTTAGTTTAATCCGCTTGGTTGTGTTCAGGCATGCCGACAAAGTCTGTACGGATAATTTGCAGGCACCCATTTTGTGTCTTCTCGCAACTTAATGTATCTATTGGTTTCTAAATTCTTTTGATTAGTAGCAACCGGGGAGATTTGGTCCTTAACTTAATGGTTTCTAATTGCCTCAACCAATCGCAATGTTTTTTTTTTATAGAAAGACTGATCATTTTATAAAGAGAACAAATTGTTTTGCAGATGTTTTATTTTTTAGCAATCAAATTCGAAAACGGTTTTATGCATAATAATTACGGACAAAATATAATTTTCATCATAATGCTCGTGATGCATTTTTCGACGAATACCCTTCATTGGCCTTTCCACAGTTCTCTGCGATACCTTTCGGCTAGCAGATGACCACAATTATTGAAATCATAGAAAGATTGTGCCTCTCTGCCATCCTCTCGGAGGTACTGCTTGATTACTGCCCTGTAGCGCTGGATCGTACGCAATTCAAGACAATTTGGTGGATTATCCTATTTTTGCACAAAATTGATACCGTGCTAAGCGTAGTGAGCCGATGCAAGATCAGGTCAGAACAGTGGAGGGGACGTTGTGTTCACGATACAGAGGAACAAGACGCCTTTTTATGCATTCCTTGCGATAAACTTTACCGTTGATGGTCCCAGTGGTGAAAAATGGAAAACTTGTTTTTGCCACTTGAGCAAATACTTCTCCATTCCGATCGTTCTTCTGTGATCAGGTACGTTTTCCCCAACAAGTGTATTACAAAACTGTGACCCCGGTAGCGTAGGTTATCCAGTTTGCAATATGTTTCAGCTTCCTTCAGTCTCGTTTCAGCTGTTCCGCGCTCCGTTTTGGCGTTTTTTGCTTCTTGTATATCCTGATGCTATTTCTCTTTTTGAAGCTTTGGACAAATCCAACGGATACTCCCAGTTTTGATTTTTCCGATAACGAAAGCTCTGCACATTTTTTTCTCCTTTTGCGGGTTGACAGGTCCAATTCTGGTTCTGGTTCTGGATAAATCGTCCACAGAATGCTTCTCTCCAAACTTTTTGATGATTTTGTGCACATCAGTCCCTCGTAGTTCTTTTGAATAATCAAAACTCCGGTATCCTTATCAATTCGCTCCATTTTGCTAAACTCAAACTGTTTTGACTCAGATAAAAAATGACAGTCGTCTGTCAGTGTATTGAATTACACGATGAAGCAGATTCAATCAAAATTGAGTAAACCTTCTGCTCTTTATCGCGTTACAAAAGTGTCCTCTTTATAACATAAAAAGTCCTTAGTGGGTGATTTTTTATTATTTGAGATATAATTTGACCTCAATGTAGACGTCTTCCAAATTTTTCAGATCGACTGGTCATCAATGGGTTGGACCGGACCGGAATATTTCCGGACGTCGAAGGAAATTTTTGTGACATAAGCCCAGAATTTGTAGACAGGTCACACGCGCAGATTATAACTTAGCAACCAATGGACCGGTACCATGGAGAATTTTCGCCGGTTGATCAAATGCGGCGATTTCATCGTTCGTAATATTGAATTGGTTTCAATTAAAATTTGTCTCGTTCAATTTCAATCCAAACCAAGCGTTAACAATCAAATTGTAAGCTTTCATAAACCTGATCCAGACCTGATTCCATGAATGTATGCCAAATCTATCATTCCAAAAAAAAAGCAAAAAATAACATGTTTTCTTCAAACTGAGTAGATCCCATGCCTCGTAACGCACCAAAAATAGGGGATCCACCAGGGTTACGGGCTCTCTATTTATTTGTCTTTATTTTCAGTGAGGGATAGGTATTTTCAATTTTTAACACTTAGGCTGTGAACCATTTGGCGAAATTTTTTAACTCTTGGTTAAAATTTGACAGTTCGTTGGTTATTTCCCCTCAAATAGATAAAATTTAACTATGAATACGACCCATTTGAAATTTTGACAGATGCATAGTTATTTGGAATTCGACATGGAGTTTTCATAAGGGCCAATGTCGCAAACGTGAACAATGGTTTCTACCACAAATTTCTTGAAAATGCTAGCTCACTCAAGTAAACTACCACTTCTATTGTAAAGAGGAACTCCTCTTCTGTACAATCATCGTGATACTACACGCAGAGAAAATTGACCTCTTTGATTTAAAAAATAAAATTATTGAACTGTTTTGTAACTTCATATATTTTTATTTTTAAATTCAATACTTTATTTTTGTTGCTTCAACAATTCTGATTGTTGTTTCAAAACCAAATGCTAAGAAAAAAAAACTAGTTTCAACAAGCTATATTTTTGTGCTCAAAAATAATTTCAATTAATTTAAAAAAAAATTGCAGATTTAAAAACCAACAACTCCCTAACAATTACTGTTTTACAGTTGTCGATGTATGTGTAGGTTTTCAATATTTCCGAATGCGCCAGTTTCGTAGCCTCAATTTCCACGCTTTAATCAAAAAAGCAAAGCGGACTAGCCGGAGGAAATATTATTTGAAGAGGTCGAGGAAGTTAAGGTCGCGCTTGTCGATTTATGGCTTGGTTTTGGACTTACTTAGCAATCTATGAGTTGCTTTCCTGGTAAGAAATTGAAAATTTGTAATAAAATGCGAATTTTAATGTCTATTTTATATTTGCAGAAAATCAGTACACCATTGAAATATTTAAGGTTGTCGAACGGAATGAAAAAGAAATGCATGTACGGATTAAATTCTTGGGGAGAACGATAGGTATGAATCTAGAAAAATCTATGTTTTTTAGATTAATGCTCTTTCATTCAAAATTAAAGGGATATCCATCGTTATCGTCAACAGAATCATTGGACAAGCTCAACTTATCCGCAGTTGGACTGTTTGTCAATTCATTCTTATGTTGAATAAAAATTAAACCAAATCAAAATCATTTGCATTACTTCGAAACAAAACACAATCTGGTTAAATTGACAATTAAAATATTGAAAACAAAATTAAAATTCTTCATGTATAAAATATCAATTATATCCGCAACATTATTTTTTTTTAGTTTCAAAGAAATAAATTGTTGGCAGCAACTGTTTTGTTTTTTGTTTCAAAAAGATTCTGTATTTGAAAAAGATTAAATGTGATTATATGTGATTTAAATTTGAATTACCTTATTCTATAAGCACACTTCATGAAATGTGATTAAACCCAGGTTAAAATCCATTGCATGTAAATAAATTTATTCACAATTGTAAAAACATCTGATGTTCACATCTTTACATTTTGGCATACACGTCCTTTTAACATGTTCGACTAGAAATAGAGCTTGCTGTCAAATCACTTTGGGATCTACAAATAACTATCGAGCTGTCAAAATTAACCATGCTCCAGAGCTGGGTTATTTTCAACCGGAGGGGAAATTACTATCAAACTGTCAAACTGTTACTATTGAACTGTTGTTTTTTGTAAAACTCAATTGAAAATGCCATTTTGATGAAATAATCACAGGCCTATATCATAAAAAATTTAATTCCTTGTAGGACAAATTAAGCAGTGCATTCGATTGTTAAGACAATGAAATTGTTCAAATCCTTATTTTTGAACCTCTTCAGTGTATCAGACTTTGATTTTTCAATTCATTACTGTAGCAACAATTATTCTTAAAATCGACACTCTTTACCGTTTTTCAAGAACACCGAAACACATGATTGGATGCATAAACAAAAAACAGAAATAAGATTACTTAAGCGAAAGTCAGCTTCACATGTAGAAAACATCAAATAAGGGGGAAGCATTCGAGCAGTCTAAATATAATCGAATCGAGTGAGAACGATGATTAAAACGAAAGACAACCGAGAGTGTCAGCAATCGATTACGCCTTGCTAATATGCAATTTACTTTTTGATTTAGAATACCCAACGGGCGTAATTCGGTATCAATCGATGAGGGGAAGAGGAAGGATCAGATGTTGGTTGACTACTGCAATTGACGGAACGTTTCAGCATCCAATATTTCTAGGTGTTATTTCAAACGAATTATTAGGATCTCATTACCATCCTTTTGATTTTTGCCATATTTTATGCTCCACATGCGCGACAGTATTATACACACATCGCAAGAGATAAATTATTGCTCAGTTTCATTCAAAACAGTTTCTCTGCTACCATGACTTGGCTTGATACTGGGGAGAAAATCAATGCATTAATTAGATAAACTTGGTAAATTTATTTCAAAAAGAAGTCAAAGTAAAGCAAATTATGAAACGGTACACTTCTTTTTGTCCGTTAAAGTGCTCCTAAGAATGAACCATAGATTTTCGGATGGGTTGAGATTCGAAGACTGTGGAAGCCATTCCAACCGTTGGCTCATTATCTTGCTGAAATATTTTTTAGACCCACTTTCAGCAAGGAAACCTCCAAATTTTCGCAAAGAATGTCAATGTACTTGTAAGCATCTATAATTCCTACGATTCGAGCAAGTTCTCTACACCAGACCACACGAAGCATCCTCACGCCATAACATTGTCTCCTCCGTAAAGCCCGATTCAAAGTCAATTTGGAAGCATTCAAGTGATCATAACTCAAGAGTTAAACAACATACACGGTTGATCAAAACGTCAAACAAAAGGGTATTTATTCAGATTTCAAACGATATATAACAAATTATTACATTTTACCGTTTCGAAGGAACCGTTACACTTTACTTGTGATCGATGCCATCATGATCTGCACAGTCGCTGGTGACAAAGTACCGGCGAACTTATTCCACTTTAAACGCATTTGTTGTGCATTTGTCACTTCTTTACCGCATCCTCGACATTTCGTTTGACAATTGCCTCATATTTTTTCGATCGGTCTGAACTCAGGGCAATTCGGAGGATTAATCTCTTTGGCGACGAAATTAACATTGTTTACAGCATACCATTCTAGTACCTCATTAGAGTAGTGGCAGCTAAATAGATCAGGCCAAAACATAACGTTGGTCTTGTGTTGCCGAATGAAGGGTAAAATCTGCTTTTTCAGACACTCTTTATTGTGAACATTCGACGTCATTGTGTGAGATGTGATGAAAACGTTGGTTTTAAGGCCACAACTGCAGATTTCTTGCCAAATCATTAGTTTCCGAGCAAACTTATCAGCAAAAAAAATTATACCTGGAAGGGACATCCCCACGACCAGTTTCTAGGTAAAATTTTCGTCCGGAGATTTGTTTTTAAATCCATTTTGACATATGTTTCGTCATCCATTAAAATACAGCCATCAAATTTCGTCAAAACTCTTTCGTATAGTAATCGTGCTCGCTTTTTGGCCACTAAATTTTGTTTTAGGAAGCGATTTGGATGTTTAATGACACAAAAAGAATTATATCCCTCTTTTGAAAGGATGTTACGCAGGGTGGAAAAGTTGGAATCGTATTTCTTTGCCATATCACGTATGGAGACGCCTGGGTTGCCTTTCACGTACCTCAACACCTTTCTCCTCAGCTCTTTGTCCCTAGTGCCACTTTTATGATAGGTGCGCTATGCTCTATCCACACTCAGAGTATCCTTGTAACGTTTGATTACAAGACACACCGTTGATTTTGGGAATTTTAACGCTTCTGCTATTTTTGAGGCAGACCATGAAGGATTCTCTAGATGTTTGTACAAAATTAATTTTCATTTCTCAAGTTCCATGATCCGTAATTTCACGATGCGTCGATCAATCGAGAAAAACTTTTCACCAATTTCTTCGTCATTAAAACATGAACAAATGCCGTCAAAATTTTTTTGTTCCTATCTCCAGGGACGCTATGGTGTATTAAACCCTGCGTCCAGATTTACTTTGAATCGAGCTTTACTTCACTGTTTGTTGATATTCTGGACATTTTGTTGCGTTTACTGGTCAGTGACCGACGAGATTCAAACTTGTTCTTTTGGAAATATTCAGAGAGTAGCTTTCCTTCACTGCTCGATTGGTTAGCTTTGGGTTTTGACGAACTTCTCTCAAGATTGCATCCTGCGCAGCATTGTCAATCGCTTTCGTCCTCGATTAGCTCTATCCATAATTGAACCAAACTGCTGGAATGTTTTCCAGATTTTTTGCACTGCCGTGAAGCTTTCACTGAACATTTCTGCTACTTTGCGATAAGACATGTGTTTCTGGCAGTCTTTCACGTTCAAATAACGTACTTGCAGAGATATTTTCATGTTTAGGGCCTGTTCATAAAACCACGTAGACTCATTTTTGAAAATCTTTTCTCCTTACAATTTTTTGAAATTTTGTATGGAGCGTAGGCTTTGGTCGGACCCCAGAAAAGTCTAAGTGGTTTATGAATAGCCCCTTATTGACACTTTTTCCACAGAAAACTTAAAGCATCATCATTCACTGAACAATGTTGCAGAACGAATGAGAGCTATAGCTTTGTCTCGTATGTCAATAATTAAGTACACAAACCGTCGCCCAGGTGTTCGATGATACAATTATTGTGCTGTGTAAAGTAGACAGTTTGACACTTCTGAAATTTCAAATGAACAAATTTGTTTGGCAATGACTGAAACACTTTCAACTAGTAAAATACAAATCCTTTTGTCTGATTTTTGAGTTCAATTTCACTCATACATATTGGGGACCCATCTATTAAAATAACGAATTTGTACAAATTTATGAAACAAAATTGAGTGAATATTTTATTATTGCCAGTACTGTATCTGTAACTGGCCGGCGATGACTGACAGGGGACCGGATATTTCAGGTTCCCCCCAAGGAGGTGAAGTGTGAGGTCTAGTATATTTTTCACACCAATTTCCTGAAGTAGGTTCTTCTATGGCTGACAATGCGTGAGGTGCCACTATTCCTAAGTCCCTAGGAAAATGTAAAAAATACTGTATACTTGGTGATTTACAGTACCAAATGCCAGCCGAAAGTGGCCACCATCATCCGGCAGTACCACGTGTTAAACAGGTCAAAACACCAGACCATACAGCGGGCCACTATTTCAAAAGACCACTGGAAGAGATGAACCGCCTGAGTATTTCTGTGGCATCGAAGAACGTGAAACCTCAGAGCGTTCTAGCTGCGGCCAATCGAGTATTTTTGGGCCAATTTCGAACGCAGCATCTATGCCAACAATGTTGGTGCCATATCCGGGATGCAACTGATTGGTCTGTAGGGATTTTCTGAGTCGGTGCCGTAGGGATTTTCTTAAAAGAAAAATCTTTGATCACGGCTTCCTTCAGAAGGGAAGTGGCCGGCCCATGTGCTGATGGGTTCGATGGGCGAAGTGCAGGCTGTCTCTCTGGCGTGACAAACTAGTCTCAGGCTGAAAGTTACGAGAATACGAAACAACAACAATAGCAACAAGATATAAGAAAAATCTGTTTCATAGATTTTTTTTTCGTTTATTTTTTTCAATAACCTCCGAAAACAATTTTTTTAATGCAGACGTTATGTGCGTTGATGGAGATGTTGTGATTTGTTTGCTACCTGTTGGGAACGCAATTTTTTACTGTAACAAAACAACAGACCATGATCGACAAAAAAGAAAGTATTCGAAAATCGGATGGTAATCTGATTGTCTGAAATTTTTTGACTTTTCCTGTTTGGATTTCACGGAAATTTTTATTTTCGATGCATTTCTGAAGGGCTCCACAAAAAAAGTTATGAATAATGCATTCGGGTCATATTGACCCGGATATGATCCAACGATTTCTCAATCATTTTTCAACCAAATTTTATGCACCCAAAATTATGGTTGATTTATGTATTTTATGGCTATAGCTATGAAACATGGACTGGACCGAAATAGCCTTCTAGAATCGGTGTTGAAGGATCGTATATAGACCATTTATTTATGATCGTGCCATGTATAATCGTCGCAAAATTAGACTTTGACTTTGCACCTAGGCAATTGATTAGATGCCATATGACCTGGTCATGCTCATATTGGACATCCTACGACATAGGGAGTAAGATCCGGATGCGCCCTCAAAAACTCATCCAAACGTAGTCGTGCGACAAATCAAAATTTGCAAAATTTAATAGACAATTCATAAAATCCATATTACTGGTCAGTAGAGCCATGATCCTTGAATATTTGAAAATTTTACTGGCATGATCAGTAACAAAAGTTGACGTTTAAAACTGTTGCTTTGATTCAGTTTAACAATTTCAATGATTTTGAAATCCGAGGACATGCCCCTCTAACCAGAAATTAAGTGAAAGCTATCTCCTTATTGCATTATGGGGTGGAGCAGTACTTTGGCAGTAAACTCATTTCCGACAAAATTTTGACAATTAAAAGGGACCAAACGAAATTTTCCATTTCCACCCAGGCGTTCTAGATTTCATTTTCGAACATTTCCTATGCAAAAAAGGAAATGAATTATGACAAATTCCTTTTTCTTTTTTGCATCGGAAATGTTCGAAATATATATTTGAATATTTTGCGCCAAATTTGAAACGGAATCCAGCTCGTTGTAAAACCGTTTTCGTTTTTGATTCTGTTCCAACCTAGATCGGGTACCAAGATTGGGTCGGTTTGTTATGTGTTGAACTCCTTTCGTCAGCTGAAAAAATACGGTGTACAACAGTAAACAGCTTTCATTTTTTGTTAGAAAAATCCAAGGATGCCTTATATTGCTTGGTTACGGAGCCAGCTTCAATTCATGCTTTTGAAATAAGATCTCCCAACAAACAAATGCATTTTAAATAAACGTATCAACTACAGGTTATTCCAATGAAATGTTTATTAATGCTTGAATTATTCTCAGTCAAAATTTCAGTTGAACTTTTGTTCACACAAGTTTAGATAAATTATTAAGCTATGCATGGTCAGGTTAACATTTTGTTTATGAATTGGGATTGGGAAAATTAAGTTAAGTTAACGAATTAGTACTGGTGTTGTCCATCTGCCGAATATAGGTGAAAACATTTTGTAGCATTTCTAGCACAACATCATATTTACGCCTAAGGAAGTTTTTACAACGAAATTACCGTGAAAGCAAACGCTAAGGAAGTTCCCGTGGAAATTTCTTATCATATTTGGCTTATTCAGCAAGACGCAAATCCTCCACATCGTCATCCATAAAATGACACATAGATGTCACGGAATCCAATACTGTCTAGAACCATCGCTCATCTTGATATTCGCTCGGCACCAATAAAAATCGGGTTGAAAAGACCGCGATAAACTCTCACTCTTTGACTCTTGAAACTCGGAATATATTTGGAAGAATTTCGAGAAGTCGAACAAGCTGAATTAACACCAACTAAATCGAAGCTAAGTACCCGAGTAGAGTCTGAGATCAAATAGCAAACTAAATATGATGTTGTGTTGTTGCCGATGATGATTACTCAGGTTGCTGTCATGTTGGTCGTTTTAAAGGCTAAAAGATCAAAATTGATAGCAAAAATTGATTCCTGTAACATCAAATTTTAAACTGATCAGTGAGAGCGAATTGAAAAGTTAATTTGTTTTACTTTTTTCCTGTTGATAGCTATATGAGTATTCCACTTGATGATCTGTCAAGACAATGAAAACAATACTATTTTACTCAAAGAAAAGTGAACGCAAGATTACAGCAAGATGAAAACTAATTTGATATCAAATTTGACAATTGTGAAGTGAAATCAAATTTAGATATTAATTTGATGTTGATATCAAAATAAGTTTTCGAATTGATATCTTTATGTTGTTAGACTTTACTCGAGTAGGCGTTCCAAAACAAAAACACACTGACGCCAACATACAAAATTTAGAGCAATGGCGGTGACATCGGAAAATAATTGATCTACTTTTGGTGGTCTATTATTTTGAAACTGTTATAAAAAGGAGACCAATATAATAGAACAACTGGCTGAGTAATAGTGCTGCTTGATGGAAATGCGTTCGCTGCCGAAAAAGTGTTTCTGTCTTACTTAGTTTTTCAAGCTTATTGCTTGTGCGATTAGCTCATTGCTTGCTCACAGCTCAGTTTTTTAATGCACTTCCAAGTTCAGTCTTCCAGTCAGATTTTGAACGTTAATAACTTATTCTGTCCACGTTTAATGATCTAAACTTTTGGTTTGGAAATATTTCAATGAATTTGTTAGTGTTTGATAATATAATATTGAATATTCGCTCAAAGAAGCATAATAACTTATAATTGTAAAAATCATAAATTTCAAACGATTTATCGTTGATTTATCGCATTAACACAGACTTCGTTATTAAGCCCCTAGTGGCACTGGAACGAACTCTCAGTCTTGTTCCATGTAGTAAAGCACATAGATCAATTATAGCTGCTTCTTAGCTGTGGATTGATTTGGTGAATTAATTTGAATACATTCTATTAATTATGTTGTTTTAATTATTCCAAGCATGAAGTACGTAGTTAATCATAATGTTTTGAAGGAGATATCTTCTCATCAACATGAGACCCTAGGAGTGCACATCAATTTCTGCTAGAACCAATGATATGAAGAGAGACTATTGATAGTTTCGTTAGAGTACGACAGGCTGTGAAAATTGAATAGAAGTAGTTGAAATTGAGCGGAGGGCTATTTCGAAAGGCAGTATCCGATCAAGCACCCAATCTTTTACAAAGCTACCACAATGCGTGGTAGGCAAGGGAAGGGAGGTGGGGTAAGGATACCGCCCTTGACAGCCGAAAAGTGTGCGCTTGATCCATGCTCATGTACTGCTAGTGAAACGGAACAGTTCTAGCGATGTGTAAATTTCTGATTACACTGCCCAAAGCCTTCATGTGACAGAAATCAGTTTTCAATTAGGGGTTTTGAAAACACAACTTCTATTTTACCAGTAATTTAATAACCTCAGAGAGAAACACGGTAAGGTTTGTATGCTGATCCTCTTAAACAGCATGTTTCTGATGGATTTCCCATCGTGGATCGTAATAAATTCTACTAATTATGTTTTTATTACTCCAAGTGTGATGTACAAAATACTTTAAAATTTGTTGAAGGAAATATATTCTTATCAACATGAGACCCTAGGAGTGGACATAAATTTCTGCTAGATTGCTAGATCTCATTACACATTCCAACAAATTCTGAATGAATCCTGGAGAGTGTGAGCTATTTAGTGGAATACCTGTACGTAGAAAACAAGAAGAATGATTAGTAATTTCCATTTAATTTCAACTACCTTTATTGCTTATCTTGACAGATACGCGTATTTGGTTTACAATGTGCAGACTTCTTCAGTGTCGTGTACTAATACTCTAGTGTTATTACACGACACTGAAGAAGTCAGCACATTGTAGACGAAATACGCGTATCTGTCAAGATAAGCAATAAAGGTAGTTGGAATTAAATGGACATTACTAATCATTCTTCTCATTTTCTCAATTCTGAATGGTTTAAGGTATTCAGACGAGTTCAGTGGTAAATTATTTATTTGCCAGGAAACGGCTTACAAGGTGGTCACTAGGTCGCCGATCTTAAGCAATGAAAGTGCATACGGTTGGTACTGAGTATAGTCTTTCATGGGAGTTTTTTATTTTTCATAATTAACATGAGCATTAGCATTAAACGTTTGCACAATTAGTGGATGGAGCTACGATGAGGAATAATTCGTTGATGATAATTCGTTACTGATACGTTTCTCCACCGAATAATCTCCACGAAGACACTCCTCGATCGCTCATCTGGCAACGTTCATGCAACCGTTGGATATAGGGATGATTTGGTATCTGCCATAAAAAGACACGGGAAACCCAAAAAGCCTTCAATAACATCAAAGGAAAAGAGATATGCATAGTCGGAGAGAATTGTTAAACAAAATACCCAGTTTTGTTAAATTTAGTCTCCTCAGGTGGAACACCAGCGTCGCAATTGATTTGGCTTTCAATGCAGTTCCGTTCCAACACAGTTTCTCGAACGGTAGCCTGGTGGCGTAGCGCCACATAACCGAACCAAACGAGAACACACACTACAGGACACCAGGTTCGCTGGAACCGCTCTTCGCACAGTCACACCAAGTTCACTGCCAATTAATGAATCAATGTATGATTTACTTATTTTGTATGGAATACTGAACAAAATGTTTGTTTTCGTGAGAAGACGGAGAAAAAGAAAAAAACACGTCAATTCAAAAGCGTTGCTTGCTGCGATCTTTTCATGGAAGTTATTTTTGATAATGCGTCTAAGTGATGTCGCGTGGCGCTCTGTGAATAATTGTATGAGCAGAAAATTTTATAAGTTATATGGTCATTAATGTGTAGAGCTTCACAAGCTACTAAATCTACCCAAACTATAAAAAAAAACCCTACTACAATACGCTGATCCCATTCAGCAGCGAAATAATTCCATTTGGTATTAGTGTCTGATTTTATAACCTCTTGTGCGCAATCGTGTGTCACTTTTCATTCCAGTCTGTGCCTCTCAATGCTAGTATAAAACCCGTGGGATGAACCATAATTAGCTCAGTGTTTGGATAAGCTCTTTGGCTACTGATTCGTCGAGCTTGTTTTGTCTCCCATGCCACAACTGAGTGCGTTGTGTTCTAAAAATCAGTGGCGTTGTTTATAACAAACGACCGGTTGACGAAGACTTCGTTAAACCATTTGATTAGTTTCGTATCGGAACATTGCGACGTAAGTACTGTCTCCGAGGATCGGTACATGGTAGTTTCGGAGGGTTTTCAGTTTTTTCAATTTTACCGCGCTTCCGAAATTTGCGCATACGGTGGGCATCAAATCGATTAGGCATCGTACTTATTCTCACTTTTAGTTTCGCAAAACTTATTTCTTCCTAGAAGTAAAACTTTTATCCAACGTGAGTCGTTAACACAACAGAATAACTATTCACAACAGTACTAATTGGAATGTGCAGAGAATGTTACTTCAGAATATCATGTTTGAGGATCAAAACGTGGTCTGTGATAGGGAATTTCTCGATACATGCCGGAAGGCAACATTCTTTGAAATGTTCCAGCATCGCTTGATCTTTTATTTAATATTTTTAAATGCTTGAGTAAATAAAATGGCAATATAATACCGTCACTGTATCGTAAAAACATCTAGATTAGCGCAAAAATCTCAGCTCAAAACTAAATCAATCAAGAAACGATAGAATTATTTACGGCCGGTGTTCAAATTTTTCGTGGCGGCAACCTTTTTAAAATTATGCACAATGCTCAAGGTATGCAACGAAGACAAAATTAAAATTGATTTAGCCACCACTGTCTGCCAATTGGTGAGATGTAAGATAAATTCAAATTAAACAAACTCTCTCAAAATTGGATTGTTCGTATTGAAAAGGACGGATTTGAAATAGTCCGCATTAGAAATTAAACCTTCCCGGTCTTTTTACGAAGCAGGCTATTTCTGCCGTGCACGTTGCGCTTCAGATAAAGATGGCTACCAAGCTTATCACAAACACAAACACACACTCAAACACCTTATTTTGCTCCTCGGTTGACATGGGCAACTGACTGCCTAGCACACCACTGCATATTTAATGGCTGCCTAGCAAAGGTTGCCTAGCCAAGGGATTGCTAGCAATCAGCTACCTGACCATTGGTTGGTCGCCAGTGCACCTCGGAGTTGCCTCCAGAGTTCGTACCATTGCCAGCCGCTGATCCATGATGGCTTGATGAACTGCCCAGCTCCAGTATTGCATCACTAATTTGTAAAATTGTACTACTACTAAAATTGATTTTAATTTTCATTCTTTGTCTTACCTATATACTAAATAACAATTTTAAGTGTTTTAGCCCATTGGGCTCTTCTGGTTTGTGTTACATGTGTTTTATGTGATGAGTAAAATTGCAAAGGTGTACCCCTTTTATATCGTTCAGTGCTGCATTTGAGCCCTCCCTTGTTTACATTTGAAATCTGTGATAGGAAAGTAATGTGCATTTTGTAAAATGAGCCTGCAAAACAAAATTATAAGACATCACCTTTTATTTTCTCTATTTTCAATAGTTTAAAAGTGTTAAAGGATAATTTTTGATATTTGAATTGATACGCGAATTTCCAACCAATTGATGTAAACATCTTGAAAATCTATTGAGCATTTATCAAGTTATAAGCGTTTAATTTGTAACGATATTTCGTGACGGTCGCATATTTTTAGATTTTCAATTGACACCTTACCCTTGCAGTAAGACGAAGTCTACGTCAAACGGAAAGATTCTCGCCTTCCGCATTCACCATCTCCTCTGTTTACCTAGGTGCAATGATGAAATAACTGGACGGTGAGATCCGCGTGGCTGGGAAACCCACGACAACTAGAATACCAGAATCTTTCCACAACAGTCGATAATTCGTAGCAACGAAGAGTTGAACAATTTACTATCCGGAGTGATTACAACACATTAAGGTGTTCTACTGCCTGATTTCTAACTCGGACCATGCCCACCGTCCTTTGTCATATTTGCATTCAAAATCAACAGACCACCAAAACGGCTCTTTTTATACACAGATAAAAAGAAACATTGAATTTTCTGCGTTATCTAATGCACATAAAGGGAATGCTGTATTTGGAAGAAAATAAGGGGATATTTCAAGAAAATGTAAGCAAGATAACGCCTGAATCTAGCCTGTTGTATGAAAGATTGCAAACATTGTTGTATGGCGCATGGAAGATTGCAAACAGTTTCGTAGTTTATGCCTCGTTTGGCTTGGAATTAAACGAGGGGAAATTTTACGCGCCAGTTAAAATTGATTATTTTTTTTGTGTATAACAAGGCCTGTACTCGAAAAAAATGCACCAGACGAAAGTCTTTTTAAGTCGGATTTTCTTAAAACTTTCAGGGAATAAACTAATACATATGGATTATGTTTCGGCATAATTACTTTATTCAATTTCCTTTCCATCGCTGAAAGCCCGCACCTTTCCCTTAAGACCCATCTGCCTTGATGTAAGTTTCGTTATCCATAACCACACACATCGGTTTCGTTAACCACTCTCGATACAGCTTCCTTGCGCGGGATTTGGAAGCCGTGTTTTGTTGATTACGCCGGTTCAGTGCCTTGCGGACCTTGATTACACGAAACCCAGCTCGTTTCATGGTTTGCTGAACGAACCAGGTGGAACACTTTTCCAACACCTGCCGGGCCTTCACAGGGTCAGCTGTCTTCGATTTTCTCCCACTTCCAGCCCGCCGCTCGTTCGTCTGGGACTCCTTGAACGATTTTATCACCCGAGACACAGTTGTATGGGTGATTCCCAGTTGTGTTCCGATCCATCTCATGGTCACAGTCGGATTTTCCATGACGGCGCGCAAAATTCTCCGGAGATTTTCTTCTTGTTTCGATGACATCTCAATAACCACTGAAACATTGAAATTTTGCACATGTAAACAATTCACTCCAAACTAGTTATACCCAGATTTTCATCCATTTTTACCCACGGACAAAAAAGTTAGACACGGATAAAAATGGGGCATTTTTTTTGAGTACCGGCCTTATATATAAACACAGCTCGAAAAATTAGTGTGAATTTCTGTTCAACATCATGCACATAAATGGAGGGTCACAAAACACACACATTTAAATTATAAATCGTGTAAAGTTGTGGGATATTCCATTCATTGTCGATAATGTTGTATGCAAAAGCTCTTCTTTGTTATAACTGTTTCATGCAAGTTGCTGTTTCGTGTGGAATGAAATACAATTTCTCATGCTCTGAAATTAACATCACAATGAAAATTCAGATTTTTTTCTGTCGACCCGAAAAAAAATCTCATAGATTTACAATTAAATGTATTGTAATCATACAATGGAATCAATAGTGTGTACAATTAACATAATTGTCCATGACAATAAGATGACAATAGGAGATATTGTTTCCACAATAGAATTTAATGTTAATTGAGACATCGGCAATAGAATAAGGGGGTTGTTATGTATCTTAACTATAGAAAAAAATCATTTTTTCTCGAACAAATCTGAGTCAATTACTATTGATTGTATTGTTTCACAATTGTTGAAAATTCTAGCATGTAGGGTGAAGAGTAGATCTATTGTAATGACAATATGCATTTTTCATTTATCCAATACGTCAACAATAACATTCATGTTCGGCAATAGATTATCTAAATATATCTAAAAAAACAGCGCCTGTTATATCATTAATAACCAGCTCGACAAAGCAATGTGGATTTCTGTTCAATATCATGCACATAAATAGATCGCCACAAAACGTATAAATTAACGTTATAAATCGTACAAAAAACATTCAGTGTACATTGGACAGCTGTTTAGTGTCAAGTTAATTGCCCTGTAAACAAACGAAAACCTTCATTAAAAGTTAAAGTTTTACTTCAAGCGGAACAACGCGAGGTCTTACGGAAGAAAAGCGAAAATCGGTTGTGACCAAGTACTGCACTGAAAAGAGATTGTCGCTAAGAAAATTAGCAATAGAAGAAGATGTTAGTAACTGTGCGGTCCAAAATACGATCAACCGGTTTGTTATGCATAACACATAGAAGGACTTACCCGGCCGTGGTAGAAAAACAGGTGCGTCAAACCCAAATTTGGACAAACAAATTTGCAAAGTTTTTAAAGGAAAAGAGGAGGTATCCATCAGAGATTGCGCAAAACAGTGTGAAACGACTATTGGAATGGTCCAACGCGCAAAGCAGCGAAATTCCCTGAAGATGTACCGGAAACAAAAATGTCCGAAAAGCAGCCAAATTCAGGCGGATTCCGTGAAAACTCGGGCTCGGAAGCTGTACGACGACGTTTTGAGCAAAAATGACATGTGCAGTTTTACACCTTGGACTGGTATGAAGAGAACAATGTCCAATTTGTGGAAAAGGCGATGAATCCTCCAAATTGTCCGCAAATAAGGCCCATTGAGCAATTTTGGGATTTGATGAAAGGAAAGCTGCGGAAGAAGGCTAGAGGAGCAGATGACATCATCAAATTATAAAAAGACTGGGTAAACGTAATCAAAACCATCGACGGAACGGTTGTGTAAAACCTAATGAGGAACATCAAGAAGAAGGTGCGAGAGCTGGCCAGATCTACGAAAAATTAAATGAATGCTGATGTAATGGGCCTTTTTGATGGTCAATAAACAATGTTAATGAATTTGAGTTGCAAAAGAAATAAGCATATATAAAACAGCAATTTTTAGGTGTACTCATAATTAACAATACAGTCCTTATACAGTTTTACATGCTCTGATTTATAAATCACAATGAAAATTTCGATATTTTATCTATGTAGGCGACGTGAAGCTTTTCCAATTATCGAGACGTTTTGTCTAGGGCCGGTTCATATCCAATCGATGTCACTTAAACACCTTTTGGGTAGTTTTTGTGACTCATCCGGGGGTGAGATTTGAACTTGTGATTTTTGCGCGAGAGGCATCGAAGATAACCACCACGATTGTTAGGGTTCAGTGTGGGCAGCAACTTAATCGAATGAAACAACTGGACAGGGCCTGTGATATCCACCTATTGATAACGTTTCTGCGTTGTTGGGGAATGTTAATTTCATTTATTATTCAATAATTGTTTAATTATTTTCAATATATATTCCATTTCTCCACTTTATCTGCATTCCTTGCACAATAAATATTAATCATTTATTTATTTATACTTCAATATATAATTTAAAATTTCACATTTTTTATTATCCTCGTAATAAAAAACAATAGAAAATAAAAGAAAAACGAGAAGATGACATAAAATATTTTTGTTTACTGCTTTACATACGTGGTATTATAGTAGGTTGATTTTTTTTTTTACAAAGTGTGTGTTGCATAGATTTTTGCTTAAACTTGTTTGCGTTTTTTCATTCCTTCTTTCTCGTCTGTTTTCGATCCCACTAATATTATCATAGACAATCATCACTATTCGTTTGCATACGCCTTTTACATTCCGGTTCGTATTTCGAATCAAACGGAAGAAAACGTTCACACCACTTACATTATTAGTAATAGCCTGTTAGTGTCGATTTATCTAGCTGGTAGGATATTGATTTTGACTCAGCTATCCTGTGACTGGCACCGTTTTGCTTGCCTGCTATGTATCCTAATTCTTACGGATAATTTTCAAATGTTTACTGTTTGGGAAATGTTCCCGGATATCTTTCGCATACAAACGACCAAACAAACATGAAACTATGTCAACCAAATGTGATTTGCTGCCGAATTTTGGATTCCGAATTTCTCTTTCTTCACTGGGATGTGGCGATATCATGAAGGTTTTTTTTTTTCGTGAATCGTAAAGCCATAACCGATCATGTATTAGTTTTTTTTTTTACTGAATTGCATGATGAAAAGGATTGATATTTTGCTTTTCTCTGCCATCGAGAACGAATGTGAAGGAGTTAAACTCGGTTTGCTAGCATACCAATCCCAATTCAAGTGCCCTGACTTGCTCTGATTCGATGAAAAATTGTATAAAAATATATTAGACACTTCCTGATTGCTAAATTATTATTACATATCTTCCGTACAAAACTGTTGATTCCTATTCTTTTTTTTTTTTGTTACAATTTGATAGTTCTAGTTCTGGTTTAAAGCCCTCGCCTCGGGAGATTTGCGAATTGAACTTCTTCCTTCGGTATTGTTTATTTTTCTTTTTCTCTGTTATGATTTGTAGCCTAAGTGAACGAGAGCCTTCATGCGTGGTTTGCATTAATTATTAGATAAATATTTCATGCTTGTTGTTCTCCTTATTTTGTTGATTCAAATTTACATCGGGTATTCATTTTGTGTGGATTTAATCATTATTTACCTTTGATTTCCTATAATGTGTTACTACTTTCAATTATGGTCTTCGATCTTTCATTCTTGTTCTCTCTTGCTTTCGGTTTTTATTTTTATTTGTTTGCTTTGTGTATTGTGTGTTTTGTTTTGATTAACTCTTTATTCTCTATCAATTAAAATTATAGTAAGTCAGTTGAATAAATTATCGTCTTTATTTCCGTTCTAGTTTATTTATTTTCGTAGCACATCGTTTAGTTATCTGCAATGTCAGTTCTTTGAATTTTGAACTTTCTGGTAATCGAAAGATGATCTAATTTTGAATTTGCATCATTGTTGTTTAACAGAGATAGTATTCGATTAATATTGTTGTCCGTTCAAATTCAAGGATATTCGACTTCGAAAGTGAATTTCTGATGTTTGCTCATTGCAGGATGCGCTACCAGAGTTAAATGCGTATCAGTTTCCACATCGTTTGATTTCCTGTTTCGGTTTGTTTTAGATTTATTTTATTTTGAATTTTAAAAAGGCTCCTGTACAATATTTACAGTATTCAAAAGTTTATTTTATTTGCTTTATTTACCGTGAAGCTGAACGGAAATTATGTTCTTTTTTTTTTTGTTTTGCATTCAAATAGATAGGGCGCACTAAGGGGGACATTGATTTTCACTAGACACAGAATTGAAACGATAATGGCTGATGTTTCGGTAGCAGTAGTTTTAGTTGTAGAAGTAGTACTAGGTGTAGTGGTAAGGTGTACAGGCAACCGGAAATTAATTTCGACGATAGTGTATAGATAGACAGTCAGACAAGTGTTATGATTGATATTTCTTTTGATTATTGGAGTTTTGCGATGCTTGCTAGTGTGGTTAATATGTATTGGAAATTTGGAGTGTGGCTTTTCAATTGTGCTACCGCTCTCGATAATTTACACGAGTTTAATTTTCGATTGGTTCAAATCTGTAATGGATCGTGAAGCGGTAGAAGGTAAACGTTCGAGTATTTAACGTCAGAAATATTTCAACTACACTTATTCAAATCATTTCGTTATGGAACAAGATATGTGATAAGATCAAATCTCTCATTTGTAGGGGAAGGGCAAACCAATCCATCGCTATGAAGGTGATTATTTGAATTGTTCCATCATATCCGTTACCCTGTAGAAGCCGTTGCAGCATATAAAATAGCTACTCTCTACTTCTTATATTACAGCAATTGTACAGGCATTTTTCAAAAATAAATTTGCAACTATGTTTGAGAATCGCAAACTGTCCTCCTTCTTCGATTATGGAACATTTGGTACTAATTTTAAATATTCAAATTCGTTTGAAAACCAAAAATGCCAGGAAATGTCAAAATAACACCACGTCGCATTCCTCTTGAGTTTGGATTTTTTGTCAAAAAAGTGCCTCATATATATTTTTTTTTTGACTCAATAGAGATTATGTCAAAAGTCATCTCAAGCACGATTTCAACCATTTCCAAATTTTTGCAACCTCATAACAGATTTTTTCAATAAAATTCAAATCCTTTCAACCTCCCCTCTAGACCTCTCCGAGCCAATGGAAGTAAAGTCCAGGATTTGATCGCGAATGTTGGAGTACGGAAATAGATCAGCGTTCCTCATTAAACGTCAGCATCTCCAATCATCAAAAGTGGAATTGTGACTCCCCTGTTTTCATGTACGCAAGTGTATTCACAGGCTCATATTTCTAAACGCGTTTTCGGAGTGAACTGCGGGAAGGAAAATATTGATTGGTATTGCAAAATCCTCTTCTATCGCTGCTTTTCAGTTTTCCTACGAGTGTACAGGTGAGAAATAGTGTAAAAAGTGTAATCTCCTCAAATTGATTTCGCAATTGCGGAAAGTGAACGAGGAAAGAAAACGGCCATCATGGATGATGATGATGAAGCTGAAAGAATTTGCTTGTAGTTCAAAAATGTTATTGCTTGTATGAAATTGCGTGCAGGGCGATAGCATACAACTTGAGACTGAAAGTTTCATGAAACCAGTGGTGCAAGTTTCACAGTCAAATTGTTTAAGATTATGACGAATCAAAATACGAAAATAGGAGTTTGTATTTATGTTCGAAAGTGACCTAAAATGATCCTAGATGACAAAATTAAAATTCACAAATCTTCTTTGACACTGTCCAATTCAATTTATTATAATTAGTATTTCAACTTCTTTGACATTTGCTTATAAATTTTGTTATCACAATTTCCAATTATAATTAGCATCAATATTACTGTTTTTAATAATTTCAGCAATACTACCGTTGCTCATCAAGCCAAATATTTTGCATTGAAAACCGCTCGTTTTTTGTTTTTTTTAACCTATCATGGCTTCTACCAAAAATTTGGAAAACTCATAGAAACTGCCTGAGTCCGAAAAGATGGATACGGGGGTATCGAAGAATTAGCGGAGTACCTTCTCTCGAGCGATTCCGTTACAGAAGCTCAATTATATTCTTCGATTCGATTCGATGGAAAGTGATAGTGATGAAGGTGTTACCGTGCTGAACCTGCAAGTGAATTTCAGACTGATCAATCTCCTAGCAATAGTGGGTCAAAAATCAAATGGCGCAAAAATCTCTCAAAAGCAAAACGGAACAAAACGAAAAAAATGTCTAGTAGCTGGGATGAATATGCAAGAAGCTCTGAAACACGTTCTTTCTAACGATGTTCTCCAAACTCCAAGCGCTGCAAAGCGATCCAAGGGTGGTGACCAAGCCAGTAGTGGAGAAAAACCGGTCGTTTAGAGGGCGAAGGTGAATTTTTGTCTGAAACTGCGTGCTGGACTAGTGAACATTGATAACCAAGCCAAATCGATGGAGGAGACTGACCAACGACCCGGAAAAGCTGATGTACGTATTCCAAAGCAATCTGGTTACTATCAGCCGTTTCTAAGTCAGAGGATTAGGGTTGATGGTTAGGGTCCTAGAGTGACGCGGCAAAAGTGGTTAAGATTGAAAAAATAATTTAAAATTATACAAAAGTTCACGACAGCTCGATGCTCTGCAAGAGGCTTTTCTACAAAAAATAGAGGAGCAAAGCCACGAGGACGTAAAACCGAAGCTACAGAGTAATTTAACTCTGGACTGCAAGGATCAAATTACAGTGAAATGGCAAAAAGGTGTTACTAGGTCTCTTACTCTTGGAAAAATGCCGAGCTTAAAGAAATCCCTCGTCCGAATACGTTCCATGTGTTCTTCCCACTAAGGACTGATATAAGCGATGAGCACCTTAAAGTCAGAATGACGGAGCACAAATGGCTCTAAAATACTGAATCGCTCAAATGCAAATAAACATGCGGAATGGTTGCTCAATGTCGACGAAGTCTCTTTGAAAATAATATCCGAAAGAAACTACGTTCTGAACTTGCGGTTTGGTGATACACAACTGCGGAAAGTTAAACATCCTGGGTAGCGCCCATCGGAAACTGTAGTACTTCCATCCAAAACGACCAATCTCTCCGGAGACAGAAAAACGAATGCAACGAAAAATCCGAAGAAACCGTCAGCAACTCAGGAAACAAGCGTTAGGTCGACGCTTCAACAAGCGTTAGATCAATCTTCAACGGATTCAATGGATCGACAACAAAGATACCTGACAAAGCGACAAGCAATAGGATTTCCTCCCGGAAGGTAAAGGATGCGTCTATCGTTCCCCGTACAAGCAAGGAAGAGCGTACCACCTTCAGAAATGAAATCCACTAGGTTCCTGCAGGTGAATCTGCATAATTGAAAGGTGCATCTGTTGTTATGAATCGGAGGTTCAGAAGGAGGGACTTCATTTAAAAGCCATGGTTCAATCTGATTTTATTAACTTATCTATTGGTTTTTCCAATAATTCTTTTTTGTTTTTGGTGAAGATTAATCTTCCATCCATCAATTTTTGTTTTGAATATATCCATTTAAGAAGTAAACTTGAATAGTTCAGTCAAAATAGGAATTATTACAGATTTGCACTTTTGAAAATGTGCTGGAAAAAATCTATCCAGGGAACTTAAAAGGACTTAGAGAATCTATTGCACATTGAATCCTAGAGTTCGTGAATATTGTATGTGTATTGTTTTCAGATTGTTCATTGGACATGCAACGTAATGAATCTTTCATCCTAGTAGATATATTTTTTTCCACACGTTCACATCCCGAAGACGTGGCAGTTTGCATCATCATGTGATATTGCAGTTGTTTAGCTTGTAGAGAAGCATGTATGTAGAGACCCTGGAAAACAAGTTTGCATCATTAATTTTAAAGTTTACTTTGTTATTTCCGTCAGGATTTTTTAGAGTTCAAAGACCACTGAGATGATCTCTTGAGAATTTTTTTTCAATTCTTGTAGTTTTGGAGTGGTTCCTATGTTTTCACACCATCGCTCGTACCATAATTTAGATTTCCCTTGTACCGAAAATATCGTTAAATGACTGATGATGAAAACAAAACACCTTAATTCTTTCTATTAGAATGCTAAAGGATTCTCACTCCACGATAATCGCTGGAGTTGGTGAGAGTCGTAAAAATGCGATGATCAAGGACGGTGACGATCCATCGACAGTCAGTTCACTATCACATCCACGAATGTTAAATGCACTCAGGACAGGAGTTTCACACCGAAAAAAATAAATTTCAAGAGGATGTCGAGATTTGCATCGAAATACCTCACCTGGCGGGCTACCTCCACCTGTGGAAAGCGAAGTGAAATTTTCGTCATAACTGGCATCATCAATGGTGAAATTTACAAAAATGAATGCCTCCAAACACGTCTTTTGTCATGTTTTGGAGCAGCACAATGAAAACCACTTTTTTGCCGGATTCAGCTTAATGCCACTATTCCTCATGCGTGTTGGAGTGATGTGAGACTAATTTGGGGCAATTTGTCCCCAAAGACATGAATCCACCAAACTGCTCCGAACTACGTCCAATCGAAACTTATTGGGCCATGATGAAGCGGAAACTCAGAAAAACCAAGGAAAAAGTAAAACATGCAAATAACATTCGTAAGAAGTGGATACAAAATGAGAAAAAGGTACTGTATACGACTGAACAAGTTCTTATGAATGGCGTGGAGCGAAAGGGTCGAAAATTTTACCAAACAACCTACCTTAAATGATCCAATGTTTGTAAACTAAAATTAAGTCATGTATAAAACTGCCTTGCAAATTTGAGTTTTTGTAGTAAATTAACTGTGTTGTTTCCGGACAACGATTTGGTCGGTTTTAGAGTACGTTAGTTCTTGTTTTCAGTCGGCGGCTCGGTCGCACTTCATAAAACTGGAACGGAATCTGTATCGGTGTCTTTGTATTGCGTTAGGTGACACGCACTAGACTCATAGCATGAGTCTTGAAGTGCTGGCTGGCATTTTGCCACTCTCGGATCGGCTTCAGAATTATCTCTCCGACACATACCCAGTGCGAAGTTATGAACCCCCAGGTGATCGAAAACTTTGAGAAGCTCTTTGAGTTGAATCCTCAAACTTGCTTCGTGACTTTGTACCATTTGTTCATAAAACAGGATATCAGCCCTTCGCCACATATTCCCAATCGTGTTTGCTTCTCCGTCTTCGGCAATTCGATTCAGTTTGATTTATCCATAAAGCAGGAACTCCGTGGAATCCCAGAGCATCATCTTCCTATGATTGCTCCGGTAATATTTGCTGCAAAGTTTGGCCAAGTTGATTCCACAAAATCGTTCTTTTCTTACGGATCTTTGATAGAGGAGTCCGCGGGCTTTGGGATATCTAATGAAATTCATAGCGCTGCACGAAAACTTCAAGCTCCTTGTTCCGCCTCGGTCGCTGTATTAGCGGCAATACAATTTACGCGAAAAATTAATGCCCCATTAACACCGGATCAGTACTTCATTTTCACGGATAGTCTCAGTACTATATAGACTATTCGCTCCTTGAGACTGGTAAAGCACCGGTAAAGCACTTCTCATGAAAATACATAAGCTTCTTAGTGCTTTTTCCTCGCGTTATTTTATCATAACATTTGTATGGGTCCCTTCTCATTGTTCGATTCTGGGCAATGCGAGAGCGGACTCACTTGCAAAGGTGGGCGCTATAGAAGGCAATATTAACGATTGACAAGTCGCCTTCAATGATTTTTTATCCTATTTTTCGTCAACAGTCAATTCGTCAGCTGGCAGCATAAATGGAGTAAAGGAGATTTGGGGCGATGGCAATCATACCAAGGGTGTCGAAGAAATCTTGGTTTGGGGGGATGGATGTGGGTCTTAGACTTCATTCGTGTGATGTCTCGCCTCATGCAATCTCTGTGGACAAGGTGGACAAGGTTGCCAGGGAGCAGATCACGTTATTTGGTCTTGTGCTGAGCATCGTCGAGTCAGTTCTTAGCTTCGTGATTTGTTTATGGGTTGAACATTTTTTGACCTCCCTGGAAATACCACTCCGGTTAATCCGGTTAAAGTAACTTCAATGTGTTGCTTAGGCGAGTATCATTATTTTTGCCACATAAAATACAATGTTATACATGGGTGTTGGCATCGAAAGCTCTCAATTATGAACTTAATTGAGAGCAAGTAATACGCCAAGTGTGAAAGCAATAGGTTCGAATTGCGAGGACGCCATGAACGCCGTGGGAAATGGTTCAGACCGTTGAGCGGATTGATTTTTGTTCAATTTCATGAAAATTGGAAGAAGCTGCTGACTGATACAGGACATGTTAAGAAGTTTAATTCTTGAGAGTATTCCTCACGTGTATTGACAATAATATCATATCTGTTAGATTTTTATAGTTTTAAATGTTTACCTTTCACCACTCACCACCATTTTTCCATTAATTTTAACGTGGATTCGTTTTACTTCTTCGCTAAAATAAACAAAAACGATAATTAAATCAAAAACTACACACTGCACGCATTGCCATCCGTTTATCGAGCGTGCCTTACTTCTTCGAGTTGTTTTACTTCTAACATGCAATTGTCATCCATTTTCAAAACTGTTTTCATTCAGCGTTAGCGTACATTTGAAATTATCATCGGCACATTGTATCCACAAATGCTTCACACAAAAACCACTCGTTTAAAATTACTTTACGCTACATTCCCTTATTTTTTCAGTTTATACGTAATGAACACCGCTTAGTAGTTTTCCTTCCGTGTTTCTTTTAATTCTTTACCTTGTATATATCACAATTTCACTTTCTTTAACCTTACATTTAGTTTATGAAATTAACTGTTTCGCATTCCGTCCTTTCCTAATCCCGCGTGTGGAACTTTATTACGTGTACGAGTAACCTACATTTGCTTTCAAAAGCCTAGCCGACTGCGATTTTGACAATTTGGTTGACATTCAGCTGCAAATTTCGAAATTTCGTTTTCCTAATTCCTACATCTACTATTTCCAGTGTTTGTTAATATTTTTTACGTGGCATCGTTCCAAAATTAATAAACAAATCTAAATTTCAAATTTTCATATTCCTCCTAAAGTTTTGGTAAATTATCACAATTCATTCGCGAAACGACTTCCAACCGTAAGCTTTTCCCTTTTCTGCATTCCAAAAACCGCGGACAAACGAGACAGAAAAAAAACCCTCGAAATCAAAGAAACGTCGGCTGAACCTTCCACTCCCTCTCACTCGTATGGCTCGAGAACCGAATCAACTGGCTCACCCACTTTGCTACACTCCGAACAGAATCCGAATACACATACACACAACCAAACGCCCATTCTCAGCAACCTATCGTCCGTTTTACTTTCCGTTTTACTAAACTTAAACTGGATCCCACCCTTTTGCCTAGTTTACTTGTTTCCTTTGCCTATTTGTTTAAAAACTATTGTCCTCCTGCTCTCATTTTATTTTCTCAATCTCTCTCTCTCTCTCCGTCCATTTTTTCCTCCAACTTCGTTCACGGCTCATTTGCTTTAAATAGAAAGATTACACATTCCCAGCCATGTGATTTATGTAAGTGGTATAGTAGTGTGTTTGTGTAGTTTGTTTGTTTGTTGCTGCTGTTTTTAGTAGTTTTTTGTTGCTGCTGTAGTGGTAAGATTTTGTTTGCAAAAGTAATTTCGGTAGTATGTAGTAGTAGTTACAGTAATAGTTGTAGTTTATCGATTGCTGTTGCTATTGACAAAAAGCTTTCTATTTATTTTGTTTGCGACTTTGTTACCTGTTATACATGTTTTATTCTATTTGCAGTGTTTTTGTGTATGGAAGAGTGTTTATTGATCGTATTTGTTTGCCTGTTGTTTCGTTTTGTGTGTATGTGTGAGTGTGTGTTTGTTCATATTTTCATCGTCTCTGTGCATTATATAATTACTGTAGTTTTGTAGTAGTTGAGCTATTGGTTTTACACATTTTGCATTACTGTTAAAGTGTTTCACTGTTACCTGGATTGATAATGAAGCGATACTTTTGCGGATTTATTGTAGCTTTTAGTTCATCAATGCTTTTTTTTTGTAAGGGCTATTGAGGGTTGTCTTACTCCTGCCATCCAATAAAATTGATTTAGAATTAAATAATTTAACTTAACAAATAATAAAATTTCGCTAGTATGTTTCATTCTCTTCCTTCGGGGAAACGAAGGCCGGAAAAGGCTGTCATTTTTACTTAATGTTCATGCATTTTTTTTCATTTTTCATTTTTGCTTTATTTATCTTCTGTTTCTGATAGTAGTTATTCATTCGTCGTTTTGGTTGCACACTTTACTAAATGGTAGTCTTGCACATGGATTTGATACTTTTATTAATTACTTTTACTTACTGTTTACACCTTACTCGCTACAGTAAAATATAGTTAGTGTTAAAAGTTTGGGATTTTTCGGGGGACAATGCGGATATCTACGCTACGCGTGAAAGAAAGAAAATATACAACTGATTGATACTGGAAGTTTCTATTATTATGTTTTCTGTTGCATCTTTGTGAATTCAGTAGTCGGTGGCAGGTGGTCGTGCAGATTTGATTGAGTTCTCAGAACGGAAAACAAATAATAATTTATTTCTAGCTATGTGTTATAAAATCGCAGTGAGATCGTTTGTCCGAAGCTTACTACGAATACGAGAGATGACATTTGTACTTGATTTGTTTTCCGATTTGCAGAAAGTAAATTGGTTGCTTTGATTTTTTTTTTTAATTTGGACGAGAAATGTCACATGAATTTTGAAATGCCTGGATAACCATTTTTATTTTCTAATTCAAGTGTTAAATTTTGAAATCTTGGCAAGTTAAGCCTCATAGTCTCCGAAAAGCCTGAACACTTAGAATTCTTCACTTACAACCTGTCATCACACTCGAGTTCCATCACATGGCAACCGGCGCCAGCGTCGGTGCAGCGACGAAAACCAACACCGCCTACTGCTGATCCACCCGGCGGGAGCCGTGTCAACTTTGCTCCCGGAGTTCTAAGACTACTATGATCAGACGGCACAGAATATGAACATCGCAAGGGAACCTCAATGGTCGCAGCCTCAGCAGTAGCAGCACCTTCCTTTCTTCCTGGCTGTCCTTCTTCGCATCTTTCCTTGCAATCAGAATCACAAATATTATCACGACATCGATTAGCTAGCTTTACGAATAAAAAAGGAAACAGATCATCGGCATGATCCGAATCAACATTTCAACTATCCTGCAAAGACCGGCCATCCTGTCACATGTAGTGCGTGCTCGTATCCGGACTGGGACTTGCGGATAAGGACATTGGCGTATTGCTACCACCGAGCGAAGATCCTGACGAAGCATTCGGAACCGACGAGGATAAGCCGCTCTGCTGAGTCTGTTGCCGCTGCTGTACCGACGCTGTCGATTGCCGGTAGTGATGATTATGATTATGAATTCCACTTACTGCTAGATGGTTTCCACCGTTCGATGAACCCAACCCACTCCGACTTCCACTCGAACCGACCAAACTTCCGTTCCCGTAGGGATTGCTTCGATAATTGTTGTTATTACAACTAGAACTGCTACTTATAGCTCCATTATTATTATTGTAATTGTTATTACTACTACTACTACTTATGTTAATACCACTAGTGGATGATTTAGATGTTTTGTTACCTGTCAGGGTTCGCAGGATTTCTTTCAGCTTGTCAGACTTGGGTTTGCTGCTGCTGCTGCTACTGCCGCCGCTGATGCTGTTGCCACCGGTGCTGGATGTACTGTTTCCACCACCCAGTGCCGACAGACTGTTGACTATCGCCCGGTTGCCCAAACTGACACCACCGCTGAGTGAGTGGCTCATCGCTCCAGATCCTCCCACTCCTCCTCCTGCTCCTCGGAGGTGACTATTGAGATTGCTCATGGATGACGACGTGGACGACGCACCGGACTGATATTGGGCCGGGACGTCCCGTACCGTTTTGTTCGGTGGGGCCTTAACGTACGTTCGAGGGATCTCCGATTGCTGTGGGTAGAGATATAAGAAGAGAGTTAGTCTGGTACAGTAACTTGGAAATTAATGGTGAAAAAGGATAGAGTTTGAATTTTGTAGAATACAAATATCGAGAACAACACCCAAGTATTTTTTTTTAGTTTTATTCTAGCCGTATAGCACTCCTCCCGGCTTTGTTGATAAAACTACATTCAAAACTGTTTTATCTACCAACACCTCCTCTATGCTTTTTTAAAGCCAAAATTCGTACAAAGTGGTACAATGGCCACAGCTGTCAAACTTTACTGAGATATCGTGGTTGATTTTTGTTTTTCTACTTTTTTCGATTCTCTGCTCTTCGGATTAATTTAGCAGTAAATAATATCAATAAAAAAAGTTCTAGTGTTGCGGAAAATTTAGTTTGATAGCAAAATATCCAAAAAACAAGTTTTTTTTACCACTTATTATGCCCCAAATATTGGCACGACAAGTGCCAAAAATTAATGCCTCTCGGAAATTTCGGGAGTTTACAACAACAAAAACAAAATTAAAACAAATATTTTTGATAAATTAATCATGACTTTCCTGAAAATTGATGAAATTCAATAAGGTTATCTAAAAGAATGCTGAGGTCAGTCTCCGATTTACATTTCATTTGCATTACATTTAAAATTTGGTGCATTGATTTCTCCATACTTCAATTATTTCTTAAATTTCAATATGTCGATCGGAAAAAATCACAGTTTTGTCAAAAAGCCATTTTATCTTCGCAATGCCTACTATAAAACTACTGGTCATTTGGTGACTTCCCTCAATGCTAATTTGCCGTTTAACGCATTTATTGGAAGCAAACTGGTTTTAAAATGCTTTTTCAACTGAGCATATTAAGATAATATGAATGAGTTCTAAAACGGCATTTCTAAACAGCATTTTACGAGTTCATGATGAAGAAATAAAACCTTTGATAGCAGTAAAAGGATTTTGAGAAAACTAGATTTCAGATCGTTGTAAACAAGCTGTGTAGATTCTCATACACCTGACTTAAATATGAAACCTATTGGCACCTCTTGGTGCCATAATAAATCCGAATTGATTTCAAGTGGCTTTCATAAAACTTTAATAAAACTAAATAAAGCTGAATGGTTTTGGCAATGTTACTTGGGTAAGCTCTCTTAGATTCGACATTCTTCACTACCATAGTAAAGTCAGTTCAGTACAGTCAGTAGAGTCAGTTGCTCCAATTGATTGTCCTATTGTCGAGTGGTTTACAATGGAGTCAAGTACACCTTGAAAACCTTAAGCTCCTCTTAATGGCTAAACGAACTCGATGTCGACGTCAGTAGAACCCCAATTATGATAACTGGCTGTAAAGGAACTCTATACTGAACAAAGTATTCGGGCTGGCACCTGCGTTGTCTCCCCGAGTACTGTCAGGTGACACTGGCAGGAAATGGTGAGGTTCCTACGGCACAGGCTGTCTCCGTGCCATAAACACATGGACAGGCATTCAGTACGTTCCAACCTCCAAGCCGGGTGGGAGTAGACTCAGATGCCCATACCTGATTTGCGATGATCTGGCTCTGACTACGGTATCCCCATGAAGGACTGGTTTAACCCTCGCATGGCCTCCCTGCTTGCATAGATAACCATTGGATCATGACGTCACGTGTGTTTGGACAGCCGCTGAAGGTGGACCTAATTATATGGAGATTCAAGATACCTCAAGTGTCAGGTAATGACCCGCAATGGGACAAGGAGCACACCTGAATTAAAGTGTAAAAAAAAGAAGTAAACCTCAAAAAAAAAAAATGAAAAGGTCCGGCGTATTGTGGTTCGAAAGCCTAACCGCTGAGAGGCACTCATCGTGTAGACTGAAGAGTCAATGTAGCGTTAATCCACAGGAATTTGTGGATTGGACAACACTGTCGAAAACTCACGCCCAAATTAGCGCACTTTATTTGTTTTTTACCACCGAAATATACACTGCTGGTCATCAAAATAGGTGTGCGACTACAAGTAATCGATTTGGAAGAACAACGCACACTACTGCATTTATAGCGTTACCATACCTTTCTATTCATAATAACATCTTATATCATGTAAACTGCTATCTGTGAGTTTTTCTCTGTTGGTTTTCGTCGATTGGAATGTAAACAAAGCAACTTCGGATTTTGCAGTTGGAGAATATAATAGGTGTGTTGAAAACATCACTAAATTTTTACTAAAATGACCATGTGGCAAAGAGTTTGATCCGCGGCACACGGTAAATCAGTGAGACGGTAGCATCATGGATTGGGGCTATTTTGTTGTTGGTAAATTTGGATACAAAGAATTTAAATACAAAGAAATCATGCAAAAGAGAAAATGCCTCTTATATGACATTAGCAGTAGGACAACGATGCGGACCTCACTTCTTAGTATGTAAAAGAGTGGTTTCGTGGAAACAAAGTGTCGGTTATTTCATGGCCAAGCCACTCTCCTGACATCAATCTTATAGAAAACTTATGCAACGAGCTCTAAAGAAAGTTATCTGGTCAAGAATTTCCAAACAAGCATCATCTACACAAAAAAAAATTTATCCTTCGGTCATTTGTAAGCCAAAGCAAGCGTCACAACGAAATCGATTGCAATCTTTCGTACAACAAACAAGATTCAGGCGTTATCTGGCTTAAGTTCAGGAGAAATGTCCCATGAACGTATACCAAATCAAGCATTCCATTTATGTGCATTAAATAACGTAGAAAACTACATGTTTCTTTTAAACTGTGTATGGATCGCAGATCAAAGAGAGTGGTATGCTATACCGAATGAAACTTGTCAGTGCTTAGTTGAGACAATTCCAAGAAGATTGGACAAAGTTCTACTAAATAATGTCATTAATCTAATAAACATGATTCAATTAGTTTCATGCTTCCTACAGTACAGTTTTATGTAGCACACCTATTTCACTGACCAGGCATATTTTACATATGATACTAATAAGGGGCTATTCATAAACCACGAAGACTTTTCTGGGGGAGGGGGGTCTGACCAAAGTCTACGCTCCAAACAAAATTTCCATAAAATGTATGGAGTAAAGTCTACGAGGGGGGGGGGGGGCGTTCTGAGATTTTCAAAAAGAAGTAAAAAATAAGTGACGAAGTTTGGAAGATAAAACCAACTTTAATTAATTTGAAACTTCTTTCCATTTACTCGGTTTGCTATTGCGATAAATAGATTGAAGTGTATTGTTTGGAATGGTTGCTTACAACTGAGATCTAATCTGTTTCGTGTATAAGCATATATTTAGATTCAGTAGGTAGCGAATGGTATCGTTAAACAGGAATGAAAAAGCGTATTCTAAATATTCTCACTAGGTGGAGCCTAGTGAGCCTAGTCAATTATTGTACCGATTGTAGGTGATCGAAAAAGATCAATATAATATTAAAAATAGCTGCTAGGGTTACTGCGCTAACAGATAGAAAAGATAAGTAAACATGGCAACCTTATGTGGACTTCGTCTCAAGCAACAGGGGTTTATAAAGTTAAATATAGACCCCCTAGTTGAACATTAGTTGTCTTTGTTTAGATCTTTGTTCAACTGCAAAATCTAATTAAACCAGCTCTAAGCTTCATGAATCGAACATAACCCTCTCCATCATGGTTTTGTTCGGTTACAAGGGGGACAACCTAGGTCTATTTGTTCCATCAAGCGTAGCATAAATACATCAGCGCAATCTCCCGTGATCATCCAATATCGAATCACATTAAAAATAGACACACATTAACATCCTACAACTGAGCATCGAGATTGCAGTTGGAATCTCATCAGAAGTGCCCTACCAGGACTTGGAAGCGAAGGGCTTCTCTACAATCACCTGTCAGTGGGAAAAATAAATCACCTGTACTGACCTAGATTTTTCCCATAAGGAACACAGAAGTGCACAATTTCCATGCGCACCATACATTCTCGCTGCCGTTCCAGCTAGAATACCAACTAGGGCGTCATCTGGGTCCTCTGCGACGTTGGATGCCATGCCCTGGTATCTACATGATGATAGCTTTCATATTCCACGCCAAGGATACTTTTCAAAAGCCATCCACCATCGTCGTTGTCGTCGTCGCCGTCGTCGTTGGAAGTGCCAACAGACCGGTGCATTGCATGCATTTTTCCACGGTCTATCCATAGTGGTTGCTATGCGCTCAGCACGAACAGAACAAAAGCACCCTCTTGAGGAATGTTCTTCCTTTTGTAGAAGCTTTGTAGTAGCTGGGAAAGTCCCGCTCGTCCCCTTCTTCATCCCCCGAATGACCTCGTTTCGAATAAAGTATTTAAAGTAAGTATTTTTATACAAGGTGACCGGGTTCATATTGGTACACTGAGTACGGGAAAACATGCAGAGACTGGGCCTGCTTGGCAAGCTTGACTGGAAAGGATTTGATTACATCAATGTTCTCATATCCATTAACAGTGGATTTGTTTTTGAAATTTTCTCGTTCAAATCCGAAGGATTAGAAACTCATTCTTCTTCGAAAACCAATGTTGAATTGAGATGGCTGTTTAGTCTTTGTAAACTTTTTTGATTTTATTATAAATAGGCTTTTGCTGTTTCTAATATTTGAACCTCAGTAGGTAGGGATTGCTGTCGAATTACGGTGAAGACACATTTGAATGATCCACTCTCAACTGATCCGGTATTTTTTTTTTACTTAATTTGCGGCACTTTTAACTGACATCTGTCAGAAATTTGGGCGTGATCGATGTATTATTGTTTGTTTGGCAGCTGTTTACATCAGACAAGTTTCTGTGTTTTGTCGCATATCAAAGATCTGGTTTCAAATTTTGGGATTCCAACGAAATTTCTTGTGCGAAATCGTTGAAAATATTGAAGAAAACCTTTGGTTAATCCTTCTAAAACCAGAAAATACGAACGGTATAAAGAGTTCAAATCCCTCCGGCGGCCTATCAAAAGTGCATGGATGTTGGAACATGCGCGTCGCCTCAAATGGGTAATATATTGAAAGAGACAAAAATAATGTACAACTAAAATTTCGAAATTTTGATTACAAATACACATGTATGACGCTTTTCTGACTCCATCTCTCTTTCCCCTACCTTGTCATGTCTTCTATACAATGCAAAGATGTAAACAAACAAACTAACGTTTTACAACCCTTACCTGGTTGATCTAAAGAGAAATTGCTACCGCAGAAACCCTTTTCAATGCTCCCTTGGCTGAAACCAAGTTTTTCACATAAAACCTCATCAAATACATGTTAAGTGCACAGTTTTCTCTCATTTGATTTTCCAACATGCACCACCATATGTTGCCGAAGGATGTTATGCAGCATCAAAACGAAAATAACGTATTAAAAAACTACTTTCCCCTTAAAGAATGCTTTGATTTTTTTTTTAATTTCAAGTACCGTGAATTCGGGTGAAATTGGTCAGTGGGGTGAAATTGATCAGTGATGACCAACAAAAAGAAGTTTATTTTTCTATTTAATTAAAGCCTAACAAAACTTAAGCTACTATGTCGGGCATAGCAATTGAGTCAATGATTGCAGTTAATTGTCTTTTAACTACCATTCTTTCGTTGAATAGTTTTTTTTTTTAGTTTTGCGACTTTTCATTTATTTTTCACTCTTAATTAGTGAATAAAACTTCTTTTCAAAAACTCAGATGAGAGTATTAAAAAAATATGTGACATAACTAGTATTATTCTACTAATATCTGACTGTACATTGACCAGTAACAAGAACCAAAAATTGCCGTGACAAGAACCAAAAAGAACGTATCACAACAACTCGTCCGAAAATGCACAAAAAGCCGTCGAAGCTGTGAAAACTGGTAGGCTTTCTATTCGACAAGCATCGACACAGTCTGGCGTTTGCTACGGAACCATATTCAACAACAAAAATGGATTACACACATTGAAAAACGGCGGCCAGACTAATGAAGATGTGGAAAAGGATCTAACTGAGACTACTCAGATTGCTGGAGAATGGTGTTGCCGCTAACGAAGAATGCCATTAAAATGCTAATAAAGAAAATTAAATCCATCTTTCGGAGCGGTATTCAAGCAAAGTTTGCTTCAATTTCTTTAAATTGATTGTAATATATCTTTTGTTTATTCTTGAATAAATCGTCTTAATTGTTTGACGTGTCAGTTATCAAAATCTTATAATTTTCAATTTGTTGAGGAAAACGTCTTCAATTAATACAGTTTCAAATTGTTATTTGAAAATTGACAAAATCTCACCGATATCGCAGTGGTAAGCGCAATTACTTCCCACCCCAGAGTGTCTTGAATCAATTCTACTCGGCGCCGTTGGGATTTCCTGAGCTCGAGAAATCTTTGATCACGTGTGAAACCGTTAGTCCCGGCCCATGTGTGGATGGATTCAAGCTGTAGGATCCAGGTGAAGTCATCTCCCTAGCGTTGGTGTTTGGACTCGGACCGAAAGCAGACCGACGGAAAATAAGCTTTGTTCTATAGCTTGATCCAAAGAACAAAGTTTATCAATAATGTTCTCTTTATTTTTAAGTGATCAATTTCACCCCGAATAGAATATTTGTGTTATAATGAAACAAATTAGTTGTGCTTTAAAAATAATCTTTCATACATAGTAGAACTAGTATCGGCGTCTAGTATATACTACAGTACTAATTTAAAAATTAAATTGCCTACTAAAATATTCTTCACTGAAAGGTATTCCAAAAAAATCGGCAAAAGTGATCTATTTCACCCGAGTTCGCAGTACCAGAAGGTCGATTTTTTTAAATTTTGTTTTTCGAGATAACACCATAAAAAAAACATTTTTTTTGGTTTGTTTTGAAATAGGTAAAAATTTCCGTTTGTCAAATAATTGAAAATTTTCTTCTTCGTTCTAGAAGAACACAGCAAACGCAGTAGGGGCACCTTAAATTGGCAGCTGCGATGAGAACAATAAGAGAACATCCAAGACTGCTTTGCACATAATTACCAGCCGTCTGCAGGATTATGATAAATATTTTTAAACTGCTCAATTCGTTCAGAATTAATTAGAAAATCTTTTTTTTTGAAATTTTATATACATGGGACGGCTTTGAACGGTGGAAAACACATTCACGGTCTCTCAGAATTTCGTAATGATTGGAAGTTTTGTTCCATATTGAAACATATTAGAACCGCATTTATTTTTATTTCGTCCTTACGGTGACCATTGAACATGTTTTTTTTTTAATGCATTGGTAAGAGGGAGTTGACCGAAACACAAGCTCTGTATAAGTTTAAAAACTGTATGGGCAAAAAACCACACAGCGGGGGTCTGAAAATACCAAATATGAGAACTCGGGATTCATGGCCCATCCCGTAGCTTTCAATGCCGAATGAACTTATAAAAATCACTGTTCAGCATTGATGGGGCATAATTGGCAAGTTTCTTTGCATAATGAAAACGTGTGGAAGGATCTGCAAAAACTAAATATATAGCATTTTTAAACTATGGAATTGCTGTGTGTTAAAATTTACGTACAGATAACTGCGCAGTTTGGAAGAAATTTTCTGCATTATCTAATGTAGGTAAGGTATGCATTACGGATTGCGATGAAAAAAAAAAACTCCAAATAATAATTCAATGGAACATTTTTTTAAATGCTACGTTTATTCAGCCTTCTTCTTATTAGCCATGGCTGATGACAAGATAGAAGTCGGATGGATGCTCTTTAGCTCTTTCGTGGCCTTGGCAATATGCAGCCCCTCCGTTCTGGGCACAAATTGCACAGTTTGGAAGAATCATGCTATTTTTTTCGTTTTTAATGCGCATATATGGAATGCTAGAGTTGCCATTGATGTATGGGATATTTTATGTTGATTCACGCCGGATCCCAAGCAACACAGTTATAAACACGTTGAAAATACAGTCCAGTAACAAATGCAGGTAAATAATATAAGTTTTTAATATCACATTTCATACCTTAATATGACGAAATACTTTAATATGACGTGAAATAAAATCCATCCTCAAACAAAAATATAACATCTCCAAGCATTGAACGCTACCTGGATAAAACTAACCATACAATGACAATACAATAATATAAAATAACATTAAAATCTATTGCCGAACACGAATCTTATTGTTCACGTATTGTACAAATGGAAAATGCATATTGTCATTACAATAGATCTACTCTTCACCCTACATGCTAGAATTTTCATGAATTGTGAAACAATACAATCAATAATTGACTCAGATTTGTTCGGGAAAAAATGGTTTTTTCTATAGTTAAGATACATAAGTACCCCCTTATTCTATTGCCGATGTCTCAATTAACATTAAATTTTGTTGTGGAAACGATATCTCCAATTGTCATCTTTTTGTCATGAACAATAATGTTAATTGTACACACTTTTGATTCTATTGTATGGTTACAATACATTTAATTGTAAATCTATTTTTTTCAGGTAGTCCTGGGCTTGGTGAATTTGTAGCTTTTAGGATACGCCCACTCCCATAGTTGACAAGTCAATTTGTTTTGTCTTGGATTTGCTTCTCGTTGGCAGTGAATTCGTAATTTTGTACACCAAATACATTCCTATGCCACAAAATACGTTTTGCACAACAAGGGGCCTGTTCATAAACCACGTAGACTCATTTTTGAAAATCTCAGACCCCCCTCCTTCCCCCTCGTAGACTTTTTTCCATACTATTTTTTGAAATTTTGTATGGAGCGTAGACTTTGGTCAAACCACCACCCCCACCCAGCCCCAGAAAAGTCTACGTGGTTTATGAATAGCCACAAGGTTGTGGAAATGTTGTTTCAACAGTATTTTTTAAACTATCTATACAATTTGTCCTGATCGTGTTATAAAAAAAAACAATATTTAAACAAATAATAAGAAATATAAATCACTTGCAGCAGTGAAAAAAGTATTTTCAGCTCAATCGTTAGTCAGAGTGAACTGACTCAGATTGTTAAATGTTTTTTGCATAATATTATATATTTATAAAACAAACTTTTATGAGTCATTCTCTTAAAGATGTTGTGTGAATTACTTGTGATATTATACAGATTGCAGATAGTTTCGTTGAATAAGCTTGCGTTGGATTATAATTTAAAGAGTGGAAATTGTACGCATCTGTGAAAATTAATTATTTCTTTCTGTGCGTACAACCTGAATCATAATGCAGACACTTTTGAAAAGAAAACAAGAGAAGATGCGTTGGAGTTGAACGTTCTTTAGATAGTTGCAGTCAAGAATATTATTCCGTGCTTAACTGCACAGCAAAAATAGCTGAATTGTGATGTTAATATGATAAATAGGGTGTAGAATTGTATTTTATCTAACACTGAAATGGATTGCATTGAATACAGAACAATAGATGATTGGTTAAACTTACAATTAGCGGATGTTGTTAAAAATACCATATTGTAGGTTCAATTTACTGAAATCTTGTTGTCTTAAAACTTCTTATGCTAGTGTAGACAAGCTGCAATCAAGTACATACTATTTTTAAATTACGCACCCATGGCAAAAACAACCATGAAAATTGTTATGATGAGCACACACACACACATGACGGATGTATTACATTCTCAATTTTATCATATTTCTAGTGTTATTGAGTCAACATTACTTTCAAAATTAAACCGACCCGTTTTTGTAGTCCAATCGACTACTACATGTTAGTTATTATTTATAGAGTGTAAAGCGCAGATTGTCATTTTGAATTCGTATTTTCAGCATAAGACGTCCTAGCAAGTTTGCATGAGATTCATCAGATTAATATTCGGAAAGTATTAATGAATATTCTGAATTCTAGTGGAAAGTACTTCTTGATTGTAAGTTAACAAATCGTAGAAACCACTTGTTTTTATTGATTCAACGTTTTTCTTTTGTACAAATTCTAATTCGGCCGATGATGATAATCCTGAGGGCTTACAGATTGTTGATTACAACAAATCAAATTAATTCAAATTCGATTACAAGCATAAATTATTTCGCTGGAACAAAACTTTATATGTTCACTGTAAGCTGAAAGCAGTTCGAAAGGTTAAAAATATTCTGAATAGTGGGGCAGAAATGGGTGGCATGTTTCTTTTCGCACGGGTGCTGTCTGTTCAATCGAAGATGGCGTCGAAACAGCAAGCACTCCACGAGCGTGTTATACGGTTTTACGAAACGCATGGTCATGGTGGAAAAAAGTTTACGGTAGACCACTTTCAAGACGTAAACGTGCCCGTGAGTAAAGTTTACCGGGTCCGGGCATCCCTGAGCGTGGAGTGGAAAGCCGGCAGCGGCCGTCCGGCGAAGATAATGACTAAGAAGAAGAAGAAAGCATTGAAAAAGCTGTTCGACAACAAGGACGGAACGAGTATGCGTGACGACAGCCGAAAATATCACTGATTCACCGAACCCTCAAGATGGAGGACAACATCTGTCGGAAGAAGACTCGGTCCCCCGAGTACATGGACGAGCAGATAGCGACCGTGAAATCGCAGTGCCGGTGGATGACGAAGAACTACCGCGGGAGGTCGTTCGTGCTAGACGACGAAAGTTACTTTCCGCTCTCGAAGACCTACATTCCTGGAAATGACAGCTAATTTTGAAAAAAAAAAAAAAATGTTTTGCTGTACATCGCCATATCGGACTGAGGGATTTCAAAGCCGTGGTTCAAGCCGAGCGGTCTGGCCATCAATCAACAAGTGTACCAGGAGAAGTGTCTTGAGAAAATTCTTCTGCCGTTCTTAAAGGAGGATCATGCGGATGGGAAGTACGTCTTTTGGCCGGACAAGGCGTCTTCGCATTACGCCAAGAAGACTCTGGAGTATCTTGAGCAAAAAAAGAATCCCGGACATGCCGAAAGAAAGGAACATGACCAAATTGCCCCAGTGCCGTCCCATTGAGGACTTTTTCGGCTCCCTCAATGCCCTAGTGTACAAAAATAATTGGCGGACCAAGGATACGAAGCAGTTGACCACGAGGATCCGGAATTGTATCCGGAAGATGGACGTCAGTGCCGTCCAGCGCTCTTGGGAGAGCATCGCGACTAAGTTGCGTCGTACGGCTGACCAGGGCCCCTTCTCCAATATTCATTGACGTTTTTTTGAGGTATAAACATTTTAATATAAAATACTGAATGCGTTGAAAAAAAAAATTTTTTTTGCTATATAACTGAAAAAAAATACATTTTTTATTGAAAACTCGTTATTACAATCATTTGAGTATTATCAATATAACAACTCACACTTTTAAATTTAACAAGTTAGTCAAAAAGTTTTGAAAGCGACATCTATGGAGCAGAAGAAAAACCAAAATTTCTGCGCGATTTTAATATTTCATCTTTCATAAGAACGTACTCAAAATTTCATTTCGATCTGTCAATTTATTATTTGTTTAAAAGCCATTTGAAGTTGACATGTCAGAGTATTTTTTAACAATGGAAAAATACGAATATCGTGCAGTGATTAAATTCTTTGTTCTGGAAGGTTTATCGGCTACTGAGATCCATGCAAAGATGGTGAAAGTTTTAAAGGAGTCTTCTCTTTTATTTCCAACCGTTCACCAATGGGTTTTGGAGTTTAAGAGTGGCCGTACAAGCGTTGAAGACGATCCACGCTCAGGACGTCTAAAAAGTGCGTCAACATCAGAAATCATAGTGAAAATACAGGATATGGTTTTGGATTATCATCGATCGACTGTGGATGTGATAGCTGATACCATAGGCATCTCACATGGAACAACATGGCATATTTTGGCTGAAGTTTTGGGTTTCAAAAAACTGTTTTCACAATGGGTGCCGCATTTACTAACAATGCAACAAAAACACGTTCAAATGTAACTTTGTGAGCAACATTCGGAGAAATTTCGTAAGGATAAAAAGGATTTTCTGCGTCGATTCATCACAATGGATGAGACTTCGGTCTACCACCATGATCCTGAATCAAAACAAGAGGCTAAGGAATGGTGTGAACCAGGCACTTCGACTCCGAAACGAGTTTCTGTCCAGAAATCGGCCAAGAAGGTGTTAGCGTCAGTTTTTTGGGTTGCAAAAGGAATTTTATTGATACATTATCTCCAAACTAGTAAGACAACCAACACTGATTATTATAGTAACCTTTTGGACCAGTTGCAAAATTTGGAAAATTTGTGAAAAAAGACCCGGTTTGCAGAAGACAAAAATCATTTTGCATCAAGACAATGCACCTGCTCACACAACTCAAAACACCATCGCAAAAATCAGTGAATTGGGGTACGAATTGTTCAAGTATGTTTTGGTTCCTTATTTCCTTCTTTAGATCTAATGCGTTTGAAAATACTTTTTTAGATTTTTATTTCTTTTTCTCTGCAATACATATATGCTTATAGACAATTTTCGGCCCAACGTCCATTCGGCCAAACATCCATACGGCCAAACGTCTATTCGACCAAACTTCCATATTACAAAGATCCATATGCCAAACGTCCATATGCCAACCGTCCCACCCCCGTCGCAGAGGAGTATTTTGTAGGCCTTCCAGAAAGTCACTTCTGTGATGCGGCAACAAAATTTGAAGATCGTCGGACCCACGATTGTCGGATCGTGGGAGACTATACTAAGAAATAAATGGATTTCCCAAAAAAAAAAAAATATTTTCATTTCCGCATTCAAATTTTTTGACTAGCCTAGTAGTTGATTGAAAGGAAAACTCAGTTGCCCAAATTAATTCTAAACCTCAATTTTACAAACATGGTAAGAAATGCGTTACTTCTTGCTGTCTTGAATATGAAATCACTTCGCTTGAAAATCGTAGGCGCTGGTCAGACAATTTCAAAACCCACAATAGTAATTTTAACGACAAAGTTATTTTCAGTGCACACAAGGCACCAGCTTGCAAGAAATGTTGCTAACAAGCCCGTTTTCTTTGCATACAACATTTCAGACAATGTATGAAATATCTTAGAACTTCATACGATTTTCAATGTTAACTTGCATGTTATGTGCTTGATTTTGAACTGAAATTAGCACTACTTTTTCAATGTGTGTAAGACCAAGCTATATGAAATCAGCATTTGTGAGGGAATCAGCACTTTGCAAATGGGAAAATGAAAAAGATAACAGTCTGGTGTCTTCGAGAGAAAGTTTTTCAGCAGGTAGTAGGTCGTCTTCTGATGAAGACCAGCGTCTTCTGATGAAACCAGCAAAGTTACAGGTGGACCTTCGAGTGATTCAAAATAACAGCAAAAGTGAGTTAATGCTAAGATTACCCTCGATGAGATTTTTTTCTTTAAACATTGGCATTCCGAATTCACTCTGTTCACTGCATTCAATTTTAAAAAACAATCTACCGTTCCCGGTTGTGCTTATCCCGCGAATCTCAATCTATCACTCACCTGACAGGAAGACCGTATCTGTAGATCTCGATCCGGTCCCCGTTCGCCATCCGGAAGGGCCACATGGTGCGGACACCGGCTGATGCTGGTGCCGCACAGGTTGTTGTTGCCTCCGTAGAAGCTACTACTACTCTGGTGGTGCAGGTGATGGTTGGTCTTGCCGTAGCTACTGCTACTGCTACTACCACCGCCGCCACCGGAACTGGAACTACCTCCCGTTGCATCCTTCTGGCGAGACCCGGACGTCGTCGTCGTCGTCGTTTGATGGTACTGCTGGGCGTGGTGGTTATGATGATTGTTCATAAAATTGCTAGTACTACTACTGACTATTAGATGATCGTGGTGGTGGAGCGCAGTATGGCTGTGATGGTGCACGTTGGGATGATGCTGGTAAATGGCAGAAGAGTTGCTGGTGACGGCATTCGCCGCAACGCCAGTGTCTACTCGTAAACGACGGCTTCTGGAAAAAAATTGAGAAAAATGTTGGTTAGTTTTCCGGAAGAAGCATCGACAGCAAGGATCTTACCGTTCATCTCTGTGTGGTGGTGAGCCAATGGAACTGCGGGCAGGAACGCCGAGCCGCTCCATTCCCGCGCAGCCGGGTGACTGTACCGATAGCATCTGGAAGACAAGCGAAAGAAAAGGCATTCGTTAAAAGCTGTCGCTCATTTTGGAAGGGTAGTTGACGGGTGTGTGTCATTTTTATTTTATTATTTTCAGTTGCATTCTTTCTCTTAATTTGGGGTTGACTGCTGCAACGCATTCGTTCGTTTGTAACGATAAAACGCCCAGACCAGACGCATGACGCTCAATTGGATTAAATTTTCAACCGACCGAAAATGCAAATGTGATTTGTGACTGGTTAACTTTCCTGTTTAACCTCGATATGGAAGTCACATAAACAAATTAATTAATTACTTGCTGGTTAATTAATTGCTAATTGCATACTGAGCGGTGGTGGCTGTGGAAAGAAGGTTCGTTGCTGTTCGATCGGTTTGCAACTAAAAATGTCAGACGGAATGGCTGCGGGATTCAGATGACAGTACCACCGAGAATGCAAATGAGATTGGAAGATTAAGTATCATACAAGTAGTAAAAGAATTGTACTGCCCTTACTGCACCGATTTCAAGGTGACCCAGACAAAGTTTCTACCAGCCAGTGCAACCCATTTACGATTACGATCGTTGCAGAGAATAATCAACTAAAGGCCAAAGAATTCATAAATTTTCATTAAACTCATATTAGCTGAATTAGTCGAATGCCACAATCGCAATTTTGAATATGACTGCGCTTTTGCCACGCTAATTCCGCCTTGGGGTCATTCACCGCCTCTGGCCGTTCCTACGGTCAAAGTAAGTTATAGTACAAAAGATGTCAGCTCGAGAAAAAAAAATATTAAGAGAATCGTTATTTAGAGCTGCAAACGAAGGAACAGTAGTACTTTCTTACCTCTTAATCATCCGTCGAGACGACACGAAAAATAAGGGGTAAAAATGAAATAATGTTATATTTCATCTTGCATCTCTTGGTACACAATAGCATTCCTGGGAGGATTCCCTCGGGCGGAAAGCACCAGAGCAGTCTGTGCCCGGCAACAACGTCGAATGTTGCTCTGAACTAATTTGCCAAGAATAAAGTATGAGTTGCAGAAGGAAAATAACAATAAATTCTTCTTAATGAAATGTAATTATATATTAAATATGACCCAGAAGCTACCGATGACTGGCTTCCAATCGTAGATGTCGTTCCCGATCCCAGTCCATGTACTTGTGGAGGTCGTGCGTCACATACTCGTAAATTAATTAATTTTTCATTTGAGCTGTCGGTAAATATTCCAAACCGTTTTGTAAGTGCATTGCCTGTTGGTACAATAATCTTGCCAATCTCGACAAATTTTCTCCTCCAATGATTCAGCCACGCAATTCCAGCGTCAAAAGCGTGAAGAAAATGCAAATCCACTCTACCGCAAGACACATTGAAGCTTTCCTCCTCCGCCCGCCACGACACATGAGGTATGCCCGTTTTTGTTGTGTTTAATTCTAAAATTGAATTTTATCTCTTCGCTACATATGTAGCCGCTGCTAAATTCGCACGAAGGTGCACTGTTTGCATGGATGTGTTGTTAAGCATGCAACCAAGACAAGATGAAACTTTGCCCATTATCCGAGAAAACGACAGCATTGAACCAATTCCACTATCAGCGCCAATTGAAGACAATCAGCATAATCAGCAGCGGTTGCACTAGTGCATATACGTAAATATGCTGGAAAAAGGTTTCCAACGAAAGCGGTAACATTGAAAGCGAATGAGATAGCCCTGGGGAGTGGTTTCAAGGCGATATGGCATCATTGTCATCGCGTCATTGATCGCTGCTGAATGCATGTCCGTTTTGCATAAAGATTGATGGTGATTCCCTTTTGCTGGTACGACTTTCACTCGGAAAGGCAAGCCGGAGGGTTTTGTTTCGGTTGGTTTTGGGTGATTATAGTGGGCGTGCGTATGTATGCTTCAAGCTTTATCGTTGCACTCAGGCTACGGTGCATTTGAGAAATACATCAATCAAATGCATTCTAAATTGGATCAAAAATCGAAACCTGGTATCGGAGGTAAAGATTACGTTTACAGTTATAGATTTATAGAATGGAGTTAAGGAGTATTTTGCAACGTATTTATAATTGAGCTGAAACTTTTAGCATGTATTTGTATTACGTTTTGAATCAAGTCATAAAGCCAATTTTGGTTCATTTATTTTCATAATAACATTTTTTTTGCAAAATGTCGGAGTTCGAACTTGAACTCGAAAATCGTGCACACTTGGTGTTCTGAATAGAATGTAACGAACAATCAGATTGCCAAAAAGGTCAAAGTGCATCCAGCAAGTGTAAAACAAGAGTAATAAAGTATGATGAGCAGTACACCCTGCAGGATTTGCCGATCACTGGATAAATACCCGGTTCCAGAACTCCCGAATTGGACCAAAAAAATCGTCGTCTCGTGAGTTTAGAGCACAAATCAGCCTCTACTCGTGATTTGGTCAAGAAATACAGGACCAGCATCGGGATGATGCTGAATTAAGAACAGAAATGATTTAAAAACATAGCAGCAAGGGGGGTGGGACGTTTGGCATATGGATCTTTGACAAATGGATGTTTGGCTGAATGGACGTTTGGCCGAATGGACGTTTGGCCGAATGGACGTTTGGCTGAATGGACGTTTGGCCGAACGGACACTAAGCATTCTAATTAAGTTTTAACTATATCAATTCACTAAAAAACGAAATTTTTATTTTCAAAAATGCAAAAAATTGTATTCGGCTATTTGCCCATATACATGAGAAGTATGAATATATTTTGATAAAATCGTAGACTCCTGATGTTAGGTGGAAATATGTATTTTATTAAACAGCTAGACAAAATGAGTCATTATTTTTTATAATCTTGAGGAAATATGCAGTTCCTCCGAAAGATACCTTCTTTTGATTTTTTGCACATGGGCTTTCTATGACGATACATATTCCTGTATTCGAAAGCAAACTTTTGAATCAAGCGCTAGTCCGGTTTATTACTCTTTGTGAGATTGTTCCTTGCTTTAAACATGAGCATTTCTTTGGATAATTGACGAAGCATAATTGACGAAGCATATTCCTGTATCCAAAAGCAAACTTATGATCCAAGCGCTTGCCCGGTATAAAACTCTTATGTGAAATTTTTCCTTCTTTCAAGCATGAGCAGTAGAAATCGAAAAACCGCTGAAATGATTAAGGATAAAAAAATATTCGAAATTATTATAAATTTCGAACGCTATAATCAGAACGATTTTGTAAAGGCGATTGCTGCTAACTTGGGATCTGCTGGAAAATGAGGATATGATTTGAGTTCGACTGTTATTTTTTCACATTTCTATTGTTAACCATATAAGAAACCTGAATTATTAAAAAAGATTGAATTTAAATAGTTAACCAAATATTATATTGTGAAATGATTGTTTACAAAAGCAGATTCACGCATTTCGCAAACTTGAATGTGAAAATGTACGCCAAAGAAGTGATTACGAGTTTGCTCTTCGCCCAGAAGACGCCGAAGTAGATTGCCAAGGTGGTAGAATGTCATTTGGCCACTGTTTATTGCATCAAAAAGTCTGTACAGGGAAGTCCTGAGAAGCGGAATCTGACATGTCGAGGTCCACGGTTTGCTAGGGGCCGAACGTGATTTAATATGTCCGTGCAAAGATTGTTCGCAACCCTTTACGTTCTATCAGGAATCTTACCAAGGACGTCCACATTTCTGAAAAACCACTTGATTAAGGAGCGGGTAGAGGAACTTCGAGTGACTCGTTCGAAAAGATTCCTTTCTTTGTTGAAGAAGAAAACACTATAGTCCTGTTCATAAACGAAAAGCTGTTCAGCATCGATGCTGTGTCCAACAAGTGCATTTCACCGAAGAAATTTGAGGATGTTCCGGAGACAGTGAAGTTTAAGTTCCAAACCAAACATCCGGCGTCATGATGTTTAGGTTGGTTTCGTCAAACGGTTTGAAAATGCCAATACCAAAATGCTTTTGGGGTCACTGACAAAGTGTGGTAGTGGTTTCATGCTATATGCTAAAAAATATTTTACTACTGGAACTAACATCTGCATAGACCAAGCTGAATGTTCTAAGAAGCACTTTATTTTAATCCGCCTAAAATAACGATTGAAGGAATTGGTGAAATTTGAGTCTCTAGAAGCATTTCGTGCCTTCTGACAACTTTATGTTTTTATTGATTTCCAAGGAATCAAGGTATGCCTGTACTATCATTACCTACAACTCGAAATTCATTTGTAACGGTAGTAACTACATTAAGAACCTTTGTTCGTGTATTCAATCACACCAGACAAGAGAATTGCGCACTCGTCGACATGCAGCTTTGAAAAAAGAATTTTCACCCAATAGTAGAACTTGGTGAGACCATTCCAATTATCAAACATTTTCAAGCTGATATAAATCCACAACTGCTTTGTTGTCATTTTTCGCTCTCTTCTAAAGCTTAAGTAATTTAATATCTGGACACAAAAAACGGATCAATCTCTGAACCATGTTAATGAAACGAAATGTTGTATACTCAAAATGATGGTTATTTATTGCACTGAAAAAAAAGCGAAAAATATATTACGATTTGGTTTTGATGTAATGTCGAATTTTTCTTCAAATACCACTTATCATATTTTGGACACTCTGTTGGCTAACCTTAGAGACCATTTTATTCCACCATCTGATCATCTCTGTTGCATCCCGAGTCAATCCCGAGTCCACTGTTCTTCAACTTCTGCTTCACAACTGCCAATATTTCTGCACAATATTTCGCAATTGGGCGGAATTGAGGGCAGTTGGGTGTATCGATGTCCTTTTTGAAGAAATTCACCCTCCTGTCACGATTCCATTATACTACTTCTCCGCTGTAGTGGCAACTTGCCAAATCAGGCCGAGACTTTACAGGTCCATTGTGAGCTTGAATGTACGGAAAAATACGGTTTTTCAGGCACTCTTGCTTGGACATTTTGGGATTCATAGTCTTGTTTGTCACAAAACCCCACAGCTGCAAACTTTTGTGGCTTTATAGAACTTTTGTTCGTGAAGCTGCACATAGTCCATCTTCACGTAAGTTCCGTGATCCATCCGTCCAATTTGGTTTGCTTACTGGCCAGAAAAGATCGAAATCCTTCTCGCAGACGCATCCATTTGACGGTGATTTGGCATTTAATTTTTTAGCGATATCATAATCCGAAGGCTCTGGGTTTGGTCTAATCGTTCTTAAAACCTTCAAATGCAACTTCCAATACATAGTTCCATTACGACGCTTGCTATAATCCTGCCAATCGATAGTATGCAGCTCATGGAAATGTTTGAGAACGTTGCAGGTGATCGATTTTGCGAATTTGAACAACTTCGCGATTTTTTAACTAGACCATTTTCCATTTTAAACCATTTAAAAATAAAACGGAAAAAGTTGTGCAGGACGCCATTTGGAACCGTTTTAGTACAGGATAGAGCAAACATCAATATTTGCATTAATTTGATTGGTAGGCAAATAATTGATTATCCGTGATAATATTAAGGCAATATGATGATTAGGGTGGTTCAAAGTTTTAAATTAGCTCCACTCCACTCAATAGATTCTCAATCAAGTCCCGACTCTTCATCCAAAACTTTTGCTCAAATGGTTGCGAACTCAAACTGCACTGGCCCTTTGAAATTCTAAATCTTCTTAATATTCGGTATAATAGCAAAATAGTAAATTTTTGCTAACTGTGCGAACGAAAAATTTATCCAGTTTTTAACTTTGGTCTTCATCTTTCGATTGCCCAGCGGCTTGACAAGATATTAACTAATTAACGAGATGATTTTATCTTCTGATGCAATGCTCCGAAAAATACTCAGCAGCTGGCATAGATGGATACTTGTTCAAATAAATTTGGAGAAGTTATTCAGCTTTCCAGAAGAAAAGCTGAACAACTTCTCCAAATTTGTTAGAACAAACAGTTATTCAGCATTGATATTTGTTGGGTATGTCTTCTTCCTTAGCATTTCAAGCTTATTGTTTCAAAATTCGCTTATTACTTGCTCTCAACTTTGTGTTCTAAATGCACTTCCACAGTTGTTAATCGGGAGCTTTCGAAGCTAGATTCCATTTTTGCAATGATATGGTTCTGTGGCAAGTACAATCATACCCTTTGTCCAGGGAGTCGATAAATTTCCCTTAACAAAAAATCCTAGACCAGACCGGGAATCGAACCCAGCCACCTCCAGCATGGTGTTGCTATATAGCTGCGCCTTTGCCAACTGAGCTAAGGGAGGCCGCAATCTGGTTGTGTAAATCGCATAAAAAAAAAAACAAAGCTATTATCCCATATGAAAGGCTAGCAGTTTTGCATTAAAAGCAGTGGATCATTTATATCCGAAAGTTCTTGTTATGGAAGGAGATTTGGTTTCAAATATTGTACAGGTACATAGGCCACGCATCGAATTTATGGATTTATGTACCTTTTTTCATTTCTTTTTAAATCAGTGTTGCCAGTTTTCCAGGAAATCTTAAATTGAAAATTAACGATTTTCTTGGCCTTAATTTATTTAAAAAATATTATAACTTAAGAATGGAGTAGCGCAGAATGGAAGTTTTCTGAACTATTTGGAAGTGCAATAGTAGGTAACTTTAAAAAAATAAAACAATCTCAAATTATTGTTTTAAATTATTTTTTTCAAAACTGAAAAACTTATAACCCCACCAGTGACGATTTGCTGTGCACATTGACGTCAAAGAGCAGAAATATGCTTTTTCCAATCGGAATTCCGACGTGTCATGGCTATAAGGACACCCGGTATTTGCCGTGACGCCACTGACGCCATATTTCATCGCGCAGTATACAAACTTTTGTTTACATTGGACTCACGACGAATTAAGCAACGCAAGCGTCCAGCAAACATCACGCTATCGTAGGTTGTTTCAAATGATTGGCTCTAAATCATCCGCTGACATTCCGAATGGACGCCTTAAAACCGCTCGCAAAACAAATATGCACCGTTTCTGATTTGAAACCTTACTTAAGCTGGCAATATTTTGACATCGTCCCGGACTCAAATAAATTGCTTTATGGTCATCCGTCGTGGTGCAGTTTATTCTTTCTTGTCCAGCCAGTGCGTGTATTCTTTTTCCATCTGTTGGGCTGCATTACCCCGTGTCTTCCGAGACGCCTGTCCCGTGACAGCAAGAATGAGGCTAACGAATAAATATCCTCTCTCATCCTGATGGTTTTATAATTTGAAACGATCATGTTTGGCTCAGGCAAGGGAATTTTATTTCGTCGAGGCTGTCAGCGTAAATTTATGGAAATTCTCGTTCTGCGGCTTGACTGCACTACTTGTTGTGGGAGCGCATCTTCCTATGCGACCAAGACGACAAGATGTTGCTTCACCGACGACGCCCTCATTTTGGACTGACATTGCATACACACCTTAAATATAAAGAATCCACGGAGGCTGGGGACGGGATAGGGTAGTGGTAGGACACCGTGGTAGGTTGACCAACAAGTGGTCGGAAATGCGCACGCCAAGCTTCAGCTGACGACGCACCGCTCAACGTTTGCGTCTGTCGCTCGAGGGCTCAACTCTCGTCTAGAGCAAACGTGGCGAATATTAATTATTGGTTGAATTTTAACACCTGTCACTTGCGGCAGTCTAGCTTACGGTGCCGGTACAGATTTACAGTTTGGCGATAAATTTGAATAGGTGTCCTGTGTCGTTCTGGATAATTTTATGTACAGAGTAAATAAGCAAATGGTATTAGCATTTCATCAATCAAACCGAATAGCTTGAATAGAAAACGGGCTGAAAATCATTTCATTCATTCATTCATTCAAAAACACCGTGCCCTAGTCGATGACCAGCAACGGGCGTAACGCGTAGTAACCTTAGCCGGGCGCGAGTCCAAAGTTTATTAGTAAATTAGCACGCGCGGGGATCGTCAGCCAACCGTTTCAGCTATTTGACACTAGTTCTCCCGTTACCGAAACCGGCTGACTTGTTTACCTACTATTTTTGCTACTGCAGCATGCGTGTGTCGCATACTGCGTCGTCGTCGTCACTGCAAGCGCTAGAAAAAGGCGGCTAACGATACGCCCCACAGCTAAATATCAACTCGTAAGTGAAACCGAGAAGGCGACAGCTTGGATTTCCTGTTCCAAAAGCGAAAAAAAATCTTCTATCTTTTGGTGCGTGAGCAGAGTCTCCTCCGACGGCGCAAACGTTGGGTACGAGACAATTTCTTAATTAGTATGCAACTGCAGCTGCACTGCTTTAAACTGTAGCAAACTTATTGTTATGGATTGAGGAAAACAAAGAGAGGGGGACCGCGAAAACTGTTCGACACAAAGCAATTCGGATGGCGATGGATGGTCGTGGGTTTCAGCCCAAAGACAACATTGACGACTACAATGCAGAACGTGCTCTGAGAAAAATATGACTATTATGGCTACGGAGTTTTTAAATTCCTCCGAAAAAAAATGCAAACTTCTGTTTTGCAGAAAAATTCTGATCGAACCATTGAATGACATCACTCAATTCAATTCCGTTTTCAATAATGATCATCTGTTGTATCCAGCGACTTTTCGATCCCCGATCAATTTTCGGCGGTCGAAGCTATCCGGAAGGGTCACTTGATGTGTGGTCTCCGATCCAAATAACTTGGATCGCGCTGAGCTCAGCGCAGGAGAAAAAAATATGCTAACCTATCAAGTGTCGTCGGTCGTCGTCGCTCATTGTGTCGTTGTTGTTTTGCTCAAATAATTTCGCAGAACGTTTCTTGTCCACTTCTAGGAAATCGACCTCACCACCTTGAGCTTATTGCAAGGAACTCAGGACAAGAAAAAGCCTCGCAAGCACCGACAGCAGGTTGATTGTCTCTCTCATTAAAATCGAAAAAGTGCGTGCTTCTTATCATTTTTTATTTGTTTCGACGAATTGCTCGCAGCACTTTTGCGCTTCTTGGAAGGCGGGGGCAATTTGAGTATCAACCTATATCGATAACCACCCGATGTTCTTAATACGTGTGCGTCAGGCCATACTCGAGCATACTCGTTCCGGAAGGTTGCTCGATACTTGACGTTTTACCACGAATCAATCCAGCAACGATTACAGGGAAAAAAACACCACCGGCAATGACAACGATGACGAGAATGGCAACGCCACCGGTTGGATTATTGGTGGAAATTGATCGAAAGCAAAAAAAAAATAGTGAGACGGACCGCACTAAACGAGGTCAGCAGCATGTTCATAATCGAGGAATCGAAAACGAAGAAACCCCGTCAAGCTCGTGCACATGCCAACACGAACAAGTCGTAGACCCTACCCTACCAGTCAGCAAGCCAGCCAGCCGGCCGGCCGGTCTGATGTCCTAGACTGTATAATTGCACTCTCATGAAATTGCACCATGCAAAAATAATCAGCCGACGAAGCGAAACCGATGCACCGTATATGGTGATGGCGAGCGCCGGCTGATGCCGCCACGGTCTCAGGGCTAATCGACAGGTCATCAGCTCGCACACACCGGCTCATCCTGGATGGGAAGCTTTTTGTTTTCTAACTTCGATGTTTTTCCACCATCGATCGTCGAGAATTAAAACCCCCTCCTCTCGAGCCTACTATGGTGAAAAGCCGTTCACATAATTGCTGTGCACTTGAAATTTCACGACTCCATGGTTTTCTGAATCATTTAAATCATGTCCAATTACGTTTGCATTTGATCGTAGATCACCACCCGTGGAAATGGGGGGCGGCTGCTTCGGATGGAAGATCCAATTTAGTCGGCACGTGGTGAGGATGCTCGAAAATAACTCTTGTTATCGTCTGGTTGCGAGGAGGATGGTATGCTAACTGCTAACCTTTCGAATTAGAATTACCGAACCGTGAAAGCACGGTGATTACGGAACGTGGCTAACTAACTAGACATGGATTTTTATAGCATCGTCGTGGCTGGCAACTTTAAACTGGATGAGCTATGTCGGATGCTTATTTCCTTGTTAGATTATGATGCTCTTTAAAATCAGATGGTTAGACGGCTCACAAATATGAAAACAGATCACATGCTAAATATTTAGGTCAACATTGACCAATGCACTGCTAAGTCCAATATATTTTGTATCATATAATCGTCAATCAGTCCCATATGATTTTTGACAGATTTTAGGTAACAACGCTATTCACTATCATTTGGCATTTTATGTGGTAAAACAACGGACTTTTAACTTCGTAAAAACTGTGCAAACAAAATCAAGTCAGTTTGTCCGTCAAGCAAAATCATAGCATATCAATTCCATCTAGAAATAGAAGTTTTTTGTTAAAGCTTAAGTTCAGCTTTCCAAATTGACTTTTTTTTTCTTGATATCACAAAGTAGGACTAGCTATAATCTGAATTCAAATATATTATTTAGTTTGATATTTCCAGTGGCATGTCGTGAATTACAAAAGAGACTGTGCCTTCCACTTAGACTCAGTTAGTTATCATAGTTCATTTCAGAAGCTGTATAAAAAAAATGGCTGAACTTGCTGTCCTTCAGCTGATCTACAACTTTGTCAAATAATGTATTGCGTGAACTTCTATATCGTTGGGCAGAGGGCGTTCCATTCGTCTGCCATGCGCTCTAAGTCTCGCAGCTAGTATTATAGTAAATAAGAACTAAACGAAACGCTCTACCGTCATAGTAGAAAGTTAGTAGCAATGTTTGAAGATTTTGTAGATAGGATGAAAAACTGCTAATTATTAACCAGTTTTGATATTCAGCTTCTGAAGTCTCTAACAATCTGAGTATATCTTGGATCAATTCAGGGTTTTAAATGGAAGATTCCCACTGACTTCATACGAAAATCAAGAAAAAAAATATGGAAGTAGTTAACAGGAAGATCTAGAGCAATTTTCAGGAACATTTGGAGAAATCCCAAGTAACATTGCAAACACCATCCTGCTTTATTAAGTTTTATTAAAGTTTTATGAAAGCCACTTGAAATCAATTTCGTTTTATTATGTCACCAAGAGGTGCCAATAGGTTTCATATTTTTGTCAGCTTTATGAAAACCTACACAGCTTGTTTACAACAATCTCAAAACCTTGTTTCTCAAATTCCTTTTACTGCTATCAAAGGGTTTATTTCGACTTGATGAACTCGTAAAATGCTGTATTGAAATGCCGTTTTAGGAATCATTGATATTATCTTATTATGGTCAGTTGAAAAAGCATTTTAAAACCGCCTTCAGTAAATGCATTAAACGGAAAATTGGCATTGAAGGAAGTCACCATAAGACCAAATCGTTTTATAATAGTCATTGCGAAGATAAATTGGCTTCATGGCAAAACTGTGACTTTTTTCCAATCGTTATATTGAAATATAAGAAATAATTGAAATGTCGAAAAATAAATGCATCAAATTTTCAATGGTGATTTCAAATGTAGATCGGAGACTAATTTCGGCATTCTTTTAGATAATCTCATCCAATTCCAAGCACTTTTCAGGAAATTCATGAATAATTTATCGAATATATTTGTTTTAATTTGATTTATGTAGTTGTAAATTTGCATAATTTGCGAGGCGCATTAATTTTTAGCTCTTATCGTGCCAATATTCACCATAAAAATAGATGCGCATATAATTTGGAGCATAATACGCTGTAGAAAACACAATTCGTTTTGGATATTTTGCTATCAAACAAATTTCCCGCAACCTTTTTTTACTGTTAATGAATCAGAAGAGCACAGAATCGAACAAAGCAGAACAACAAAAACCAGCCTCAATTTCATAGTAAAGTTTGACAGCTGTGGCCCATTTGGTCACATTCTGGTTTTCATGGCAGCCAATAGGTTTTATGAAGGTTCTCAAGTGGTCATAACATTTTTCACTAGAACATTTTCAAAATCCTTATGTTCTTATAAAGGTTTTATTAACTTGTTTTCACAACGGTCTATAGAGTGGGCCATTTTGTACAAATTTCGGCTTTAAAGAAGCATAAAGGAGGTGCTGGTAGACAAAACAGTTTTGAATGTAGTTTTATCAACAAATCCGGGAGGAGTGCTATACGGCTGGAATAAAACTAAAATTGTTACTTGGGATACCTTCAAGAAGATCTGGTGAAAGTTAAAAAAAAATTAAAGAGAATTATCAAATCTTCAGCGTTCGTACAACTGAAAGCAACACATATAAAGGAGAGTCGATAATTTAGAATTCTTGGTGAATCGGCTATAGTTATTGAAATGAAACCAAATTTTTACAGTAGTTCAGTAAAAAAGGGTCAGTCGATAATTATTGTGACACTTTCAAACTTGCGTCCCTTCTTCAATACTTGACTGAAATTAACCCACCTTTGCCCAGTTTCTCTTTAGAGTATATCGTTTACATCCGTTGAATTGCGCAGTTTTCAGTGAGATTCTGGTCTAGTAAGCCTTTTGTTTTTCGTACGTTGAAACGGTTCAAGGAAACTATAAATGTCCATATTCAACACATAGGAGGTGCCAGACGAACTGCTAGAACGAAGAAAAAGATCAAATGTGTGAGGGAGCGGATAAGACGTAATCCGGCCGTATCTGGCCGTAAATTGAGCAACAAATTTCAAATGTCCCCTGCTTCAATGAACAGGCTCCTCAGACATACTCTGGAATGCAAGCCAATTCAGAAACAACGGGTTCTCGGGTTGACGGAGCGTCAAAAGCAAGCCAGGGTCCAAAGAAGCAGAAATCTTTTCGTTCGGCACGGTGACTGCGAGATTTTATAGAACCTTAAGTAAAAATCAACACTGAGTAATACATCGAGCAGGTTTTGAAGAACCATCTGCTTCCTCAAGCTTCAACGCTGTATGGAAATACACCATATTGTTTCCAACAAGACTCAGCTCCAGCTCACAAGGCAAAGAAAACACAAGCGTGGTGCGCGGAAAATTTGCCCGATTTCATCAAAAGCGAAGAATGGCCTGCATCTTCACCGGATCTCAACCCACTTGACTAATTTGTTTGAGGTTATATCGCTACTTACTTTAGATCGATTAAAGAAACATTTGGTTGATATTTGCGACCAAATTCCTCAGGAAATCGTGCGTGCCAGCTGCGATGGGTTTACAAAGCGTTTGCGCAAAGTTATCAAGGAGAAGGGCGAAAGATTTGTATTGAATTAATATAGTTTATTTCTGTAACATGTATCTTTCAAATGAAAAATTAATGCTATGATTTGGTTGATTTGTTTTGCGTGTAATCCCATTTTGTTTTAGTGACACTTATTGTGAGACACCCTGTACTTTCAATGAAATAAACAAATACTCATTGGTTACCTGTAATTGTCAATTACAAAAACTCGCACAATTATTAATTTTTATTTATCTGATTTAAACAGCAGTAAATTTACCCAAAATTTGCCTTATTTGGTCTGATTCCTGTAAATATTTTTTACCACCTAGTAAGTTAATTTTACCCACCGCTGGCTTTTCTTCAATTTACCTACTCGATAGATCATTTTCGTTTACCTAAAATTATTTTATTGGAGAACAGTTCACGGTTGCGTCAAAAGAAGCTAATTTTTTCAGTTCCGTGTATACTAAGCATCAAATGATAACAGAGCATTCTTTGACAGTTAATACAGAATCCACCTATGTAGTTAAGATGCTGTATTGCTGTTTATTCCAACATAATCCAAAATTATTTCAATTCCGCGAATACTTTCTTTTCACGTGTTTATTGAAAGATTACCCACACACTACCAAAATGCCATGTAAATTTATGTCCCCTGAGACCGACACATGCAAGCGCCCTTTAGCACATATGAATGAGTTGAAAGAGGTGAGAAAATAAATTCAATCTAACACATCAGTTTTAGGAGACATAATTTTACACGAAATCTTTGTTTACGTTCTATGATTTTTTACAAACATGAATTAAGTGTCGTGTAAAATTCATAATTTCTAAGTGTGCAGATTAATTTTATATTATCGGTACATCCTGGGGATTGACACATATAATGATTGATGCATAAAATGTCTACTCCCTGACATATTTATTATCTAAATGTAGGGGAGAACAGTAAAAAATGCACTGGTGGGTTAGAATGCCCACTCAATAAATTTGTTCAAAGCTTCAAAACTATAGCTTTAATGGAATGATATTTTATCAATTTTTACGTAAAACAGCATAGCTCATAATTTTAAAGTACTAAAAATACACCAAAATATGATCAAAATTGAAGAAATTGTCCTAACACCACACATGTAAATAATTGTGTTATTAAAATAAGCTTTTACTATGTGTTAATATACATGGTTTATAATAAATTCACTTTACATGTATCGCACACACCAACACTTCAAGATGGTATCAAAGCTTCACTATAATTCCACGTTTTTCAGAATATTTAGACAAAACTATAAGTGGGGCAAAACGCACCGGGTCTACGCCATCAAAACATATAATTTGCGGAAAATCATTTCATAATGGCGTACCATAACCAACACCTTAAAGGCAGCCCTAAGTTTGCACCTTTAAACTGAAGAAACAATCCATGAAAAATTGAAATTCGTTCTATAAAAAACGTATTTATGACCCATAAAACTCTGATGAAAATCCGTAAAAAAATTAAAATGATCCATAAAATACAGCAATGTGATCCATACTTTATATAAATTTTAGCAATAAAATGTAGAAAGTGTACCGTTATTTATCTAGGGTATGATCGACAAAATTGTACGGATTACCCATAAACATATGGCAAATGTTCCATAAAAGGTTCAATATCATTCCTTAAACATGTGAAATTGTTCCATAGAATGTAACGTTTGTGAACTAAAATATATGAACATGATCACTAAATTATTGTAAATGTTCCATAAATAAATCGCCAATGATCCATAATAGGTTTGAAAAATGAACCGTTAACTTCTAAAAATGGTCCATAGCAAATCAATTTTGTGCACCTAAAATAATATGTATGATCCATAAATTATGTCAGAATTATTCCAATTTTGGGTTAAATATTTTTTAGATTTTAACCACAAAGAAATCAACTGTTGACTGCACTACTACTCAGATTTAATAACATGTCCGTTCCTTTAGCTAGGCGGCTAAAATATTGCTGTAAAAGAAGGATCACTTTGGAGAAGATTTTCAATTTTCAGAGAGCTGACATACTTTTGCGATCTCACGTTCTTTTACGACCGCAACTGCGATACATGTTTCCCAATAAATCTGGCAAAGAGCACTCGTGCACGTGAAGAGCTGCGGCAGCCCTAAGTTTGCACCTTTAAAACTGAAGAAATGATCCATGAAATATTGAAAATCGTTCTATAAAAACGCATTCTTGACCCATAAGACTCTAGTGAAAATCTACAAAAAAAAAATGATTCTAGTGAAAATCCACAAAAAAAAAATAAATAGAAATGATTCCTAAAATTCATCAGCTTGAGCCATACTTTTTGCAAAACTTAGCAATAAAATGTGAAAAATTAACCGTTATATATCAAGGGAATGATATATTTATATTTCTTATTGGTTTTTCATCACAAACCTTATTATAAACTTAAAGTGGATCCTTGACCACATTGGCCACCCTCAGAACCACCGGAACGTCCATAAAATCGTAATTGTTCCTTACAACAGGTTCCCCCAAAAATGTTCCGTGAGTGGCCTATGTAGCTAATGGCTTTCTTAAGTCTATCAAAATCATAATTATGAAAAATCATGAAGATAGAGCTGCCGCACGGCATGTTTTGAAGTAAAATCGTAAATGGCCTCTACTACAGGTTCCACTGGGGATGTTCCGTTGATTCCGGGAGTATCCAATATGGTCAAGGAGCCACTTTAAGTTTATAGTAAGGTTTGTGATGAAAAACCAAGAAAAGGGGTGGTCACATGGCATGTTTTGAGTAAAATAAAGAGTTAACCGCATCCAGGACCCTTCATCAGAACCTGTTTCGCGGAAATGGCCATATCTCAGTAAATTTAAGGGCGATTCCTGTAATCAACATTTCATTCGCTACGTTCGTTTTTTGAAAAAAAAATTTGACAACGGTATCATGTACAAAATCTCATCACAAATTCAACATGTGAGATAGCGTCTCCGGAAACCCGGAACAACTCCTGTGTCCGGGGGCCATGGCCTATTATGTTACCAAGATATAAAACTACATTATTTTTCCAGGCGAGTGCTTCTTGGCGAAATTAAATCGGATAATATTTCATGTGGTTCATGAAGAGCACTACAAAGTCAATCAAAAATTTGCCTGTCTCGATCATTTTGTCTATACCCTGTATATAATTGTTTGGATTTCCCATTAACATATTGCAAATGATACTTGAAAGGTTCAGTAACTTTCTGTAAACTTGCAAAATTGATCCACAGAATGTAACATTTCTGCACTAACATATGTGCATATCATCCAGAAATTATTGTAAATGTTCCATAAATAAATTGCCAATGATCTCTAATAGTTTGTAAAACAAATCATAATCTTCAAAAAATGATTCATAACAAACAAACTTCGTGCACTTAACATTATTTGATCTCCCCGCAACTGCGACACATGTTTGTCAAGAAATTTGGTAAAGAACACATAAAGAACTACAGGTCAAATTTATGACTTGATTAAACTGTTGTTTCAGAAAATTTGATTTAAATTATGCCGGGTAGACGCTTGCTGTCCAACTCGCTATCGCTCGTGGGAATTAACTACAAAAAACATCCTCCGTTTGCCTTAGACCGGGCAAATGCTTGAATAAGTCGTTTGCCTGGAATCTAATATACGCTATGTTAACACTTCGGATGTCGGAAACATCGACCGCTTTCTACCGCCTTAGTTCTTCAATCCTCAATACGGCTACGCAAAAACTCCGCAATCCTTTTTTAACATCAAAATTTTATCCGGGTACCTGAAAGAACGGACATGTAACTAAATCTGAGTAGTAACGCAGTTAGGGATCAATTTTACAATCTGTTTGGATCAAAATTAACACAAAATAGTGCCCCAACCTGCAAAAATGCAGGCATAATTTATGGATCATACCATATAGTTTAGCGAACAAAACTGATTTACTATGTATCATTTTTATAAGCTTATGGTTCATTATTCATCATTGGCAATTTATTTATGGAAAATATCAAACAGTTTATGGGACATGCGAATATATTTTATTGCACAAAGGTTACATTCTATGGATCAATTTTACAAATTTAAGGAAAGTTATTGAAGCTTTTATGGATCATTTGCAATATGTTTATGGGTAATCCGTACACTTTTAACGATCATGCCCCAGATATAAAACGGTACATTTTTGATATTTCGTTGCTAAATTTTACATAAAGTATGGATCAGATGATGCATTTTATGGATCATTTCAATTTTTTTACGGATATTCACCAGAGTTTAGGAGTGTAGAATGCGTTTTTCATGACACTATTTTCAATTTTTTATGGATCGTTTATTACTTTTTATATGCAAAAGTATGTTTGCCGATCTTAAACTATGATGTTGTTTATTGATGAATTGCGCTATGATAGATTTCACCTTATAAAAAAATGAGTATCTTTTTATAGCCGTGTTTTTATCTTTCACAAGCAGTGCATGCTATCCCAATAATGTGGTGCATCATATCCCAATGGTGGGGTGCATATTGAGCAATAAAATAGGCGTTTTACTCCGTTGTCGTCTTGGGATCAAATTGGAAAAGGTTTTAAAAATCATGAAAAATCATACTTTGAATTTAAATCCGATGTGATCTACAAAAAAACATGCTCAATTACTCTTTCTTAATTTCAGCTTCCATTGCCTGTTAATTCAGGATGTTGCTTAAACGGTGCGTTTTGTAATTCCAAATTAAAATATTCCAAAAAAAATATTCTTTATTCGTGAACCGCGAATACTTTTTTTCCGTCACTGCTTATATTATTATTTGTCACCGTGTGTCCGAAAAAAAAATCGATACTGTGTCCAGGAAAGAACTCCATTACTTATTTCAAACGGCATAAAAACAAATACCATAACAAACATTGATTTATCCATCGACATGTCTTGCGTAACATTTGAAGAGGACCAATCTTTGTTGATCGATTCTCTTCATAGGCTCTTTCTTCTGTTAATAATGCTGCTGCAAATGCATTTTCCGTTGAGTGTATTTTCCGATGTAAAAGCTAATAACGTATTCGATCCAAGCTATGAGCAGAGCCACAATTTCAGTGGTTTAGCCGTGATAAACCAAAAAGAAACTCGATCAATGATGTTCAGCCCTTTTCAAATGTTTTTTGTTAGTAATTTGTTCACGAATGTTCTTTGGCAACTATACAATCGGGGCCGGGGGAACTAGCGCATTTCCAGAATGATGATTTCAGACAATGTTTTTTCCAAAAAAAAAACGCATCTAATCAATCAAAACGATTTCCCGCTTCATGATATATTCTTCAAAGTCCATTCAGCACATTTAAGCTATATAGCTCATAATAAAACCCATATCTGAAGCCCTCACAATAACGTAAAGCTATTGATCATTCTGCCTACAATTCACATTTTGATGAACTTTCAAAAACCACACACTCTCCATCCTCGTAATAAATGATTCGTCATTCGTCACTCGTTCTTGGCCTTTTTTTACGCGCATTGACATCTTACTGCACCGTGCGAAAACTTATCTCCAAGCCAAATCATCCATTTTTAGCTCAATTCATCACCGAAAATGAAATGCACATTGCGCATATTTTTGCCTTGCTGACACCCATCAAGCTAGCAGCCAGTCAATATGAGACCATGATGCACTGCCTCGAACAGCTGCTGCTGCTGCTGCGGCTGAAGAGCGATCGATCGACGTTTTGGTTGATTTACTTCGTGCCGTTCATCGTGGCGATCTTTTCGCGTGTCATTTGTATTATCATTTTCTTTTTTTTCGGGCTGACAGAGCACAAATTTAAAATCAGACAGACCAGACAGTTGAAGTCAATAAACATGGCCAGTGCGGGTTTTGTGTGTGTTGTTTTTTTTTTTTCGAGTTTGTTTGGGGTTTGTCTGCGGCTGCATGCAACTGCAACTGCCCCCACCCCCATTCCAATAGGTGCCACCCCTCTCGGCCCGAAGGTGACTGGTAATTGTTCGGAAGGTGTCTTGCAATCAGAAATGATATTGAAAGACATGAGGTGAAGCCGAAAGACGTCTTTTGTGTCAATGACGATGGCGACGAAGACGACGCCAATGGCGAGCGGACAAGGGGAACGTCTTGAAACATACTGATTTTTCGAAAATATATTGCAGACAATAACGAGACAGACGATGACATCGGTTTTGGCTGACTTGTTGGCGGATTCGTTTTCTTGGTATTGTTTGTGGTTCTGATGGCTGTTTTGATGACGAGGTGCAGCAGTTCCAATTTAAGTCAAGTATGAAAATTAACACAGCTGCACACATTTTGGTGGAAACTCGTCGCTCCACCCCGTTCCTTGTTCGTCGCGTTGGGGAGGACAGTAATTCAAGCCATGGAAGTGCTAAAAGTGCCAACCAATATTGACTGTGGTTCACTGCGCACTATCGACCGTGTGTTTAGTTATTAATGGAATCTTGAATGTAATAATGAAGGCCGATAGAAACATGCTCAATTAAATTCATTTATTCATTTGCCTCAAAATATTATAACTACAATATCGTTCCACTAGAATGTTCAAAGTATGCCTCTTTCTTTACAATGTCAGTATCCGAGATGTATTCTCAATGACCGCGCTGGAGAAAAATCAATAATCAGTAAAGGAATCTCATTTACGTTCAGATCACACTTACGTTATGTTTCCTGCGGCCCAGCCCTTTTCCGGCTTTATGACGGTGTTGGTGGCCATAGTAGTCCTCGTCATAACCATAACCATATTCGGGAGCGTATGCATATCCGTACTGCTCGGGACCTTGATGTCTCAGCCTGCGGCGATGGCGATGGTTGCCCTGATTAGCCCCGAGAAGGTACGGGTTCGGTACTCCTAGCGAATGGCCATTGAAATTGTAGTTGCTGATTTCTCTCCGGAAGTTCAATATACGCATCCCGTACGCTGCACTGATACACAGGACGAAAAGTACTAGGATGGCGGATTGGTTCATTGTAACTTTGATTCTGGTCGGCGATGCGAGATCGACTGATTTAATTGATTGATAATGCTTCTATTTTATATGATTTTTAAGTTAATTCCACGCACTTTGTTCTGGGTTTGATTAATCGGGGGAAATTCAAGCCAATCGGACAGGGTCGTTTCCTGCTGTTGGAATTTCTTTTAACATGGATTGGAAACCGATTATAAATTATATCAATCATAATTGTTTGTTCTACACCATCGGTTTTTCAGCTGTGAGTGCAACTGAAAACTGTTCAACGATGATAATGTGCGTTGCTTCGGTACAGTTTGCTACGCACTGGTGTTTTATCATTTTCTCTATTAAAGCGGCGTGGAGTGCATTTTTGTAAAGGTAAAAATAACCTTGTCATGCATTGTAAACCATAGCTTCACTTGTAAGTTTATATTTTCCTTCTTTTGATATATACCGTCCATACATTTGACTTGACGCTGACTTCAACATATGTGCTGAATTACCTAATTTCGTAAAATCATACCTTATAGTCAGGTAATTGCTTAACACAAACATATTTATGACAAACTGCAAATCCACAACATACGGGTCCAGCATGTTCTGCGTTGTTGCTTTTAGCTCGATACACTTATTCCAGCGATTTTCCAACTTCGTGATCCCGTCTGAAAAGTATTTTTTCTGATGGTCTACAAAATACTCCTCCGTGGCGTCGATGATTTTCTCACGTGAGCTGATTTTTTTTTATTAATGAGCCATCTTTTGAGGTTTGGGAACAGAAAATAGTCCGAGGGAGGGGGCGACCCCGGCGTAGTGGTTAACATACATACCTCTCACGCCAAAGTCACGGGTTCGAATCTCACCCCCGGACAAGTTACGAAAATGCCCAAAAAACGGCATTTGAGTGACTACGACGGGAGATGAACTAGCCCGAGGCCGAAAATCTCGATAATCAAGAAAAAAAGAAGGGAGCCAAATCGGGTGAATACGGTGGATTCGGAAGCAGTTGGAGTCGTAAGTCCTTGATTTTAGCCATGGTTGTGATGCTTTGGTACGCCGGCGCATTGTCTTGCAAAAACAAAATTGTTTTCCTCTTCATGTGAGGCCGTTTTGCAGCGATTTCGGCCTTCAATCGCTCCAATAATGCACAGTAATACTCGCTGTTGATGGTTTTATTTTGTTTTTGAGGTAGTCCACGAAGGGTATGATATGCCATAACAATCCCAGAAAACCGACGCCAAATTTTTTCCGACACATTGAGCCTCCCTTTGTTGCTGATGAAACTAGTATATCTTATTGATGATGAAAGACCTTCCAATATGCATGATAATTTAGCGTTGTTATTGTGTCGTTTTTACTCTTCTTACGCTATACAAGTATAAAAGTCGCTTGAAAATTCGACTTTTTATCCGAAGCCTGAAGGTTATATCGACTCGGAGGTTATATCGGTCAACCAACTCAGCAGCACATGATTGTGTATGTGTGAGTTCCAAATAATGTCACAGCGGTTTCTTAGTTGTTTGACAACCGATATTGGCTCCATTTATGGAAAATGGTCAGTTTCACACTTGCACCAAAACCAATCATGCGACACCTTGAATAACATAAGAATTCTACAGCGAGTCCAATGGTGATCAAACAGAGTGTCCCTATTAGTCATATCTGGACTACACTGAAAATAAAATTTAGTTAATACACTAAGGTCTTTTTTACACGGTTTGTTTTCGGCAATAACTCCAGAACAGAACAACTTATCGAACTCACTCGAATCACGTTTTACGTTTTGGGCAAAAAGTAATCATATGGCAGTTTTTCAAAAAAAAAATCACAATTTTGGTGTAAATACTCAAAATTTTAAAAACTTTATTTTGACCATTGCATGGAAAAGTAACACATGCAAACAAAATTGAAGCAATTTAAAATGTTAATGCACGTGAATTGAACAACTCTATTTAGTCTTTTTTTACACGGTTTCATAGTTAAAGTGGAACGTATCCCTCTTGTAAAAAAAAGAACTTAGAGTACTACGAAATCGATGGTTTGACCTACCAATGTTTGTAATGAAATTGATATGTACTATTTATGAATCTGGCTTCGTGTACAATACCACATATGATATCAAAAGACCGAAGCATTTGTATATTCAAAAGAACATTTGTGCATTGTACGAACACAGAAAAAAGAACTACGACAGTTTTGTAGCAAAATATTTTTTTTCGGAATGTTCAGGAATGTTAAACAGTTTTGCTTTTTCGAGTCGAGTGAATCTTGAAATATAAAAGCGCAACCGTGAAATATAAAAGCGCAATCGTGATTTTTCTAAATGTTGATGGAAATGTTTGGAAATTGATCCTGTCGAATTAGGAGGAGCTGCTACTGAATCCGTGGTTCATCTTACTAGGCCATGTTGACCCAGAAAAAGAAGAGAGATAAATGAAGATTAAGTCACAATTTGCGATTCGAAGCGTGTGACGCTTTCAATTTCATTTGCAGGTAAAGGCCAATATCGACTTAAAAAGTAGAGAGGTTACGGAATTTTGTTCAATATTACGAAGCGGAATTTTGAGAATTGATCTGCATGGAACGAAATATCACCTTCACTTACGGAATAATCGAGCGGAATATTTTTCCCAGGGGCTCGTGGCGTCGGAGCCTCAATAAGGAAATGAAGGAAGTCGATCGAAATCTGACCTGGGCCCAGGTCAAGGCTAAACGAGCAGCCGCCTAGGATGGAAGTCTTTCACGTTGGCCCTATGCAACCCTAGGGATGGAGACATAAGTAAGTAAAAAAAAAATTGTTCCGAAAGTAAAAGTGACAGCTCCCATTAATTTGCGTGGAAACCTTACAAATTCCAATTTTATTTTTCGTTATTTTCAGGTGGATACTGCTGCAGAAATTCCTGTTTTGCTTTTCTGTTTCAGTAAACGAAATTTAACATGAGAGATAGAAAAGGAAATTTTATTTGAACACGATACTAACCTTAAACAGATGAATTTTGCCGCCATAAAAACAACATCAGCATGTTCAGAGAGGATAGAAGAGGAGTAACGATTGGCTGGTTCGAAATTTATTTCGTGCATTGTACGAATAAGGTGTTATGAAAGCACGAGTTGTACCAATAAGCTGATGACAAGCGGTACGAATTTTGCTTACAATTTGTGTACGAACTTAAGTGAACTAACGAAAAAATATATTGGGTGTTTTTCAGGAGACCCGGAAAAATTACCAAAAAACAGTCCCTCAATGCGACATCTCAAATCACATGGGAATTCAAAGATAACGTATGCATTGTAAAATATTGTCTGATTTCGCGATTTTTTATGCAATAACCTTACCACCTGGTTGTGAATCTACCTTTTCATTACCAACCGCTGCAACCCTGTAGTGTACAGAATAAAATGACAGCGTTATCTGGCAAAAGCAGTCAACTTCGCTCGATGGTTAATTCGTACAGCGCGGTCGTAAAGTGCATCAGAGGTTGACAAATAAGACCGAGGACAATGTGGCCTCCTTGTTCCGCGGCTAGGTTGGTGGAGTCGACGAAATGGTGAAGAAGTACCCAGGTAAGATGGACTTTGTTATGCAGAAGCGTCAAGCTGGTCAAAAGGAGCGGCTGGTGAAAATCATCTTTCTGGCGAAGCGCGACGTCGTGGTCATAATGGATGACGAGACCTACTTGACGATGGCAGCGACTGGTAGGGGACCGGATACTTTACATATCCCTAACAAGAAGGTAAGCGTTGACGTCAAATATATGTCCAAACACCAAGTACCCGAAGAAGGTCCTTCTGTAGTTGACGATCAAGCGAGAAGGGAATGTACAAGCCACTGGTATTCTCTTAGGGGCTTGCGATGGACGGGGTGATATACAGTATGAATTGCTGGTCAGAAGTTGCTGAAGAAGTTGTGGTTTTTTGGCCAGACCTGACCGAGGCCCATTTGATCGGTCCAAGAGAGATAGAACATGTTTGCACGAGCCCCAGACTCCAATACTTTCGTGGCCAAAACGGAGAAGCAGCTGATTGCCAAGAGCACGAAAGAACATGTCGACATCCATCATTTCATCGGCCATGGCTAAGCTTCCAGTCGGTGGCATTTTTAGGGAAGGTTTAATAAAGGTAGGATTTTAGATGTTTTCTCCATTGAATTATCATTTTTTGTTTTCCTTTACGCCATCGGACATCAGTCTATTTTTTTTTAATGCGTACGTTAAGTGAAATGCTGGATTTTCAAGTTTCCAATATTACATTTGGGCACATCCGAACGTGTTTCAGGTGCTCTAGGTATCGTGACCTGTTTTGATTGTCTTTTTCCAAAACGCATCATAAATTAGTCCGTTTGTGATAAAACTAAGCACTCCAAATTGGACACATTCTGGCCAATTTCCCGGGGCTCCCGAAAAAGCGACCAGTGTTTTACTTCTAGGATATGATTAAATATTGAATAGGGAAAAAGAGGTTCAGGTCACCCCATTGGTGGAATGAATCGTTTTTTTCTGTCATTGGAATTGCCGTGCTATTAAATGCAAATTTAGATATACGGTTTCAGTATTTGAAGAGTTTGAAATTTTTAGAGCAAAATTGTCTTCGGCATAGCAGTTAGGTCCTTTTTAGTGGAGATGAAAATTCAGATGATTCTTATTTCCGTATAAAAAAGAGCTTTTGTTTTGGTTGCAGAAATATGAATAAACATTTTATGAAAAGTTGTACGTTAGAAAATTTCATGCAACTTTAGAGTTAAACTGTTTTCTGTAGCTTTTCAAATGAAAAAATAAGAGCAATTCTCCGTAGTTAAGTTTGTTATTTTTTTATTCTTTTAGGGTGTATCTATAAAAGTTAGTAATTCTGTTCTTACTTTGCTTGATTCAGATTTCATAGCAAAAAAGACTTTTAATGGATTCTGGAATACCACAGTATATATTTTTTAATGTGTTGAATATGTTACTATCAGTTGTCATACAAAAGTTGTGATTGTTTTTAAAAAAATAAATAGACCCATTTCAGATTTCGATCTAGCTGGTTGAGTAAGCATAAATATTTCTCAACGTAATTTGGAAAGATTTTTGTTTTATCCGTTTATTTTCCGTCGACCTATTTCCTCACAACGTAGTAACAACCACCTCTCATGCCTACGACGGGAGATGAACCAGCCCAGGGCTGAAAATCTCGATAATCCAAGAACTAAAAAAAAACAAAACTAACCACCGACACCAGGAGACGACTCTACCACCTGGGCCCTACATTTCGCTCTCATCAACACATGAACCGGGACCAACGGCTTTACTTCCCTTCCGAAGGAAGACGTGACCAGATTCTTTCGCCACAGAAAAACCACCTACTTCGACTGGGATTGAACCCAAAATAACTGGGGTTCAAAGTAGCAGTCACGCGGCGGTTGTGAAAGAAGCAACAAATGCTCATAAACGGTGAAAAATATCAGCAAGCTTAAAACCTTAAAAAGGTGTGTGTGTTTTAAAACTCTAAAAGTAGTTTTCAATAAATTTTAGTTTACAAATTTGAAATGCCGGTGTCGGTGGTGTAGTGGTAAGCGTGACTGCTACTTGACACCCCAGTGGGTCTGGGTTCAATCCCACCGGCGGTTGGTGGTTTGTGAGAGAAGAAAAAAATGGTCAACCCCTCCGTCTGGAGGGAAGAAGGTGCGCCCGCCCCCGCATCCATATATTAGTGGTTAGGGGGGGGGGGGGGGGGGGGGTCGCCTTCCCCCGGGCTTGGGTCACCGCCCAGGGGAGAAAAAACGCCGCCCAAAAAAAAAAAAAAAAAAAAATAAAAAAAATAAAAAAAAACCCAAAAAAAGGAAAAACCCCCCAAACTGGATCAAAAAAAAATTAAATTTTAGAATGAAATTTTGGGGCAGAGTTGAGCTTCTTAAAAGGTGTTTCAAAACGTTTAACTACGAATTCCGTTATGCATGAAAAAAAAAAAAATTAACATTGAATTTTCTGCGTGATCTAATGCACATAAAGGGAATGCTAGATTTGGCAGAAAATAATGCGAGATTTCATGTAAATTTCAGCCTGATAACGCCTGAATCTAGCCTGTTGTATGAAAGAATGCAAACATTGTTGCATGGCACATGAGAGATTGCAACCAATTTCGTTGTTTACGCCTCCTTTGGCTTGAAATTAAACGAGGGGAAATTTTACGCGCTTGTTAAAATTCCTTATTTTTTTCTGTGTATCCTTATATAAATTATAAATTAGTTTGTTAATCAATTATAAATTTTATTATTTTACTTTTTACCAAGCATAACTTTGCTGTTGGAATGTTAAAATACACCAGAATTCTATTGTTTGATTATAAAAACAACTGTAAAAATGAAGTGTACATGGAAATTCAGGTATTCCTACATGCCAACGAAAACCCAAAAAATACGGATTAGAATTTTTCTGAATGCGCACTCAATTTTGAGGGCATGATCCCACTAAATGATGGAACAAACTTTTTTTTGCTGATTATAGCACAACTAGGTGCAGCTATGGTTAAAACACCAGACCGTTCTGCACGAGAGCCGAACTTGACTGCAAACACACCAGCATGTGGCTGTAATTCACCACTCTAGTTTCGTGCTTATAGATGAACCCGCAACGCAATGGACGGACACGAGTGTACAAGCTCGTGTTTTGCTTTTGACACCGTGTTTTATTTTTGGGAAAATACCCCAGCCGAGTGGTTACGATCACAAGAAAGCTCTCAACATACACCACACAGAAGAAAAAAAATGAATTTTAACAAGCGTGTAAAATTTCCCCTCGTTTAATTTCAAGCCAGAGGAGGCGTAATCGACGAAATTGTTTGCAATCTTTCATGTGTCATACAACAATGTTTGCATTCGTTCATACAACAGGCTACATTCAGGCGTTATCAGGCTAAAATTTACATGAAATCTCCCATTATTTTCTGCCAAATCTAGCATTCCCTTTATGTGCATTAGAACACGCAGGAAATTCAATGTTTCTTTTTATCTGTGCAAGTATGACACTGGTTACCACAGATACAGCAATGTTTGTCGCATGATTCTTAAAAAATGATAATTTGACTTACTGGTTTGTTTTCTTGGCTGGTTGGGTGACGGGCGCATTAATTGATTGAGTTTAACAAGCACGGCACGGTTAGAAATAAAATAAATTCACCACGCGTGTTTTCCGTAATCGGACTCAATCGGAAACACTCGGCTGTGGTGATTGCCGAAACATCATACACGATGTCTGAAGCCAAAACACGAGCACAGCCATTGGTGTTGTACCCACTGCGTTGCGTGTTAGTCTGGAAGCACGAAGTCAAAGTGGTGAATTTAATGCACGCGCTAGCGTGGTAAAAAGTAGCTCGGCGTGCAGTGTAGTGTTTGAACATTTCTGCCTAGGTGACGGTTTCGGAAGCTTTTGACGTCTTTTTGTTGACAATAACAAAAACAGTGCTTTTTTTCAGTGCATAAAACGCTCTGGTTTTGGAAAAAAGTGTGGAACCGGAGTGGAACTTCCAACCGTCAGCCGGGGACAGATTCAAATAAGTTTTTGCGAATAAATTTGCACGCAAATCTGGCTGGGAGTTTGCAGCTGCGGCCAGATACAGTTTGCGTCACTGAACAAATGATGAACTTGGAGGTTAACAAAATCGAATGTCTCCAGAAGCCAATTCTACTGTTCATCCATTCAGACTATTTGTAGAGAGTTGCCGTCTTGGGCAAAGTTTCTCAATATGTTATTTGTCGTCATATTAGTTCCAGATTATGCCACAGAGATGGCGCTGCAGTCTATATTTGCCAAATGAAGTGCTAGAAGCTGCCGTCTGTGGAAAAGTTTCTCATTAAGTCATTTGTCGTATTTTGTCATTAACAGATTAGTTTCAGATCTAGCCTCAGAGATGACGCTGCAGTCTTTATTTTCCAAATGAAGATCTAGAGAGTTGCCATCTTCGGCAAAGATTCTCATTGTGACATTGTTTATTGTTCTCTAGAGCTTCATTTGGTAAAGATAGATTGCAGCGCCATCTTTGCGGCGCAATTTGAAACTAATATGATAATGTCAAGTGACTACATTTTACATTCTCAACAACTTTACCGAAGACAGCAAATCTCCAAAGCTTCATTTGACAAAGATATATTGCAGCGCCATCTCTGCGGCTAAATCTGGAACTAATCTGATTATGTCAAATGACTACATTTTATATTCCAAACAACTTTGCTCAGGACGGAAACTCTTTAGAGCTTCATTTGGTAAAGATAGACTGCAGCGCCATATCTGCAGCACGATTTGGAACTAATGTGATAATATCATAAGATGAGTCGTTATGCACTGAGAAATTTTGCCGATGACGCCAATTCTCTACAATAAGTCTGAAATGTCCTGCAATGTTATTCAACTTCCAGCCCAATATTTCGGACTCATCGGAATAAAACGAATAATCGCTATCGAATACAGTAAACCACATTTATGCTTCATAGCGAGTAAAGGCCGTGAACAAACATCGTGATCAAACTGCATTCTGTTGCAAACGTGGCGTATGCTGACGTTTGTATTACTTCTGGGCGCTGTACCACCCGGCACACCATTCAACCAGATTTGAAGCCAAACTAACTGCGACGACGGAATTCCACCTGTGGAGGTTCAATAGAATGATGATATTGTCATCGAGCTGATCACTGAAGCTGTTTTTCAGGTACGTTCCGCTTTTAAACATCTATGATATTGTGAATCACTAAATACGCGTCAATCAAGCATTGCACATACGCTTGATTGAAAGTTTCAGTATGTCACTACTAGAGCGGGGCTTATTGCGTACGAAGATAGCTTCGGAATGCTTGCGTTCTTGAAATGGGCTATTGGAGTCGCGGTAGAGCTGTCACCTTCTAATCCCCGGATTTAAGCTTTTTGCAACTGTAAACAGCAAATATGAAACAGTTGCAGGAAGATTCTATCCATAATACCGCTGCCAGACAGTGGGAATTAGATTGTAAACACACACACACACACACACCACCACCTTAAACTGATTTAAAAAAATAAATATTTTTATGCAAAAATTAAGAATTCCGTGAAATATTAAAATTCAGAAGATTTCAGGGTTTAAAAAAAAAAAGATAGCGTACATTGAAGTTGCGCCATGGATCAGAATTGATCCCAATATCTTAGGAAGGTTAAATACGAAATAGACCCAACTGATGTTGTTTCATCACTGAGTGAACTGTGCTTTAGATCTTCTAAGATCGCAACATATTCACTTTGACATTCGAAATATTGAGGTTTGGCAGATGTTAGAAAGGAAAAACTGTCTTGGCCAGGGTTTTGTGGATGTTGATGAAGCTATGAATATAAACATCAAGTCATAACTAGTATAACTATTACAGCTCCCATAATCATTGAATAGTTGGAGTTTGATAATGTGTCTTTATTATTTAATCAATTTTCTAAAACTTAAAAATGAAACAAGTACTCCAGAAGAACCTTCAAACGATGCCGTATTCTTCATCATTTCTGCCATAGAAATCTCAGTACGCATGTCGGTGCGCGCGCTAAAACAAATTATTAGTTGTTAAATTTAGCATCCTGGTCAATTAAATTCTCTTGTCAACACTCACTTTATGCTTTCGACGACCCAGTCCCTTTCCAGCCTTATGGCGATGATGGTGGTTTTCATCATAACCGTAACCGTAATCTGGAGCATATCCATAGCCGTACTGCTCGGGACCTTGATGTCTCAGCCTGCGGCGATGTCCATGCTTGCCGCGATTGACTCCGTAAGGGTATGGGTTAGGTGCGCCCAGGGAATGGCCGTTAAAGCTATAGTTGCTGATTTCCTTCCGGAAGTTTAGGACCCGCATCACTCCCTGCGAGGCACCGACGCACAGAGCCAGCAGTACGAAGCCCAGGAAATGTTTCATTGTTCACTCTTGTTTCGTTCGACGGTACTGGATCGACTGATTTAATTGGTTTATAATGTTTCCTTTTATACATTGCGCAATCCGCATCAATGAATTTGGCTCTAGATTTAATTTGTTACAGAACTTTCCAAATCAATCGAGCAGGGTCATCCCCTCCTAAAGGAGCCTCTTTTTTCATCAATTGGAAATCGATTACGAATCTTATCAATTGAATTTCTCTGTTCTGCATCATTGGTTCACCGGTTGCGAGTGCGTGCAGTTGAACTAGTGCATTCCTAAAACATGGTTCACCACTCTAGGTACTAACGTGTTATTAATGGACATATACAACCCAGAAATGCAGCACCATGCAAACCACTTATTTACTTTCAGAGTAAATCGTTGATTAGTGAAGGTTCAATCAATCAACGGGTCAAAATGATTAATTCACATAATCATTTGCTTTGAGTCCATCCGAAAAAAAAATCTCAATTTAATTCCAAAAGGTCAACGTTCGGACATTCGAAATTGAAGTGCTTTTTCTTTCCTACATCACAACAACAATGCCCCGGGTTAGCGACGGATTCTATGTCAATATTTCTTCACAAATGCCCACTATCTTCATGCTTTTTTCTTTGATCTGATCTCAACCGAGTACAAAAGAAAACAACCATTCGCCAACACAAAGATCCAAGGGAGTCATCTTCGGAAAATCGACAGAACTGTGGTTCTCCCGATCAACATAGAAGAAAAACAAAGAAAGATGCGTCTCTTTGATGAAAGACCGGACCGGTTTGTTGATAAGCAAAAGAAACCCGCAATCATTCTCTAACGAGGGAACGAATGGCAAGACAAAGCGTTTTCGAGCCGGCAGTCCAAGCCCCATATTCTCTTATCAAAAATTGCTCAGTTATGCCGGGATTAGTCGTCGTCTGATGTCAAGTCGGAGAAAGTGCTTATTTTGTTATTGTTGTTATTGTCGACGACGATGAAGAAACTTTGATGTGAGCTTTATATATGAATGGTCCAAGAGAAGCTCATAATTACCCGATTTTCCTGAGAATATGAGTAATGTGGCGGGAGATTAAATAGATAATCGCGAGCAATCCGTAATAAAAAGGCCGTTTTCCAAACTGAAAAATGCTGGCATATGATAAATGTGTTCAATTTCATTGCTTGAAAAAAAAGTACTCGACCAAAGGGTGAGTTGATAATTATTGCGACACTTTTAAACTTGCGTAACTTTTTTTCATGCTAGACCGAAATTTACCAAATTTTGCCAAGTTTATCTTTACAATGTATTGTTTACATCAGCTCAGTTGTGTAGTTTTCAGAGAGATTTTGGTCGAGTTGGAAGAAAAGCAGCAAACCGTTTGCGACAGGATTTAGTTTACACAGTTGCTTAATCTGCTGTTGTCGCATTGCACCTTAGGAAAACTGATGAATACACACCATTTGAGCATCTAAAGGGTTCCCAAAAGGTTTCAGGAATAGATTACAGTGGACCACAAACCAGGAACTGGCCGAAAATTGGAAACAACGCGCAAAAAAAAACGAGAGAGCGCTGATTGCTCATTTCAAGCGGAATCTGAACATTTCTACACGGGGAAATTTGGCGTGACTTGATGTTTCGAAATATTTTGTCCAGAAGACTAAGAAACGATCCGTATTGTAAACGTACAAGGTACAGAACTTCCCAAATCGTAATGAACGCGTCAGCAGAGTGCTGCCAAATTGCGTTCCCGGAAACTCTACACGAAGCTGCTAACAAAATACCGGTGCTGCGTCATGGATGATGAGACCTGCTTGATGTCCCAGTTGCTTGGACAGGAATATTTCGGGGGTTAGGATAGCAGTGTTGTGGATGACCGTTTCAAACGGAAGAAGCTTTCGAATTTCGTTTCGAAGTACCTGATTTGGCAGGTCATATTAACTAGTGACAAACCGAGTGAACCATCCTTGAGCAATGGCACCATTAACGGTGAGATTTACTCAAAGAAGTGGATTTTGTACCGAAAAACATGAGACCACAAAAGTGCACGACGCTACGAAAAAATACTCCTAAAAGGTATGTTCCCCTATGTTGCCTATATTGTAAATCTCAGTAGTAGAATGCTGACTTACGGGTACAGACAGATGGTTCGAGTCGGCGCTTAGAGGTGCTGCTGCTGCCGCGGCCGCCGCGGCTAGATCGTCGGTGATGAACTGAATCGGCAAGGCCAGAGCCTCTGGTGGCGCACGACTAGCGGTCACACGGAGACACCGGTACGCACCGAACAGACCGAGCACAACTGCGCCAATCAGCGAGAACGACAACAGGAAGTAGACGTATTCTGGAAAGAAAGATAAGAGAAGAGTCGGCATTAGTGACAGTTGCAGTATGCATCCCAATGCAATAATTTTGGCAAAGTTGCGAGAATCTAAAAATGGCCGATTTTCATCGCCATTTCAAATTTTTAAAAAAGCTTTCACATTTATTGACTTCTATGTTGCAATACAGGGTGAGGAATTATTGTCCGTGTTCACTTTATTAATCGTATAACTATATTAATCGTAGGGTTACTGCCCCCATATTAATCTCATTGTTCCTATATTCATCCTACGATGAATCAAACAATTGGGCAGTTGAAGGATTAGTTTCGTTTTCTAATAATGTTTGCTTACGTTAAATAACTACAACAAACATTACTAACTAATCCTGTCACGTGTATATCGTTTTATTTCAAGTAGGATGAATTGCAAAGTGATGAGATTAATATAGGTACATCTTCCCTATATTGAATAAAAATGTATTTATGGAAAATGTAGATACACTAACATAGATAGTAATATTTACATCGATGTCTCAATATCATCGACTAATACAGCTTATACAACTAGAAAATAAGAAGAATGATTAGTAATTTCCATTTAATTCCAACTACCTTTATTGCTTATCTTGACAGATACGCGTATTTCGTCTACAAAGGAAAATCAATCCGTCAAACAAATTTTCCTTAAATCTTGCATAAATTTATTATTTTACAAAAGGATTCCACACCCTGACGAGAGGCCTTACGGGAGTTAGCCAGAATCTTGGCCATAGCCGTAGAAAAAAATAGATGGAATATTCTTCAGCTTCTTTTTCCGGATTTGGCTACAGAATCGTTGGAATAGATGTTGGCTTAGAAATTCCGGATAAGCCACAGCTGGGAAACGATCGGAGGGTACAAGTTTCTGTGTATCACACACAAAAAAAAAAATCTGAATTTTCATTGTGATGTGAATATCAGAGCATGTAAAATTGTATTTTTTTCCTCATGAAGCAGCAACTAGCATGAAACAGTTGTAATGAAGGAGCTTCTGTATTCAACATTATCCGCAATGAATTGAATGTCACAGAACTTTACAGGGTAGGCCCAAATAAGTGACGCAGTATTTTGTTTCAGTGTGAAATTCTTCTAGCCATCGCAAAAGCCATTTTTTGCCAGCATATAAAAGAGGGACTGATTAATATGTAAACAAACTAGTGTTCGCTAGATCTCGTCGACAGGAAATGCCTAAGAAAAATTTCAAAAGACGGATTTTGCAGTTGCATTTGGCGGGAAAGCGTCCCAACCAGATACTGGCAGAGATCCGGAAGGAAGGAATATGCCGCACATTAATCGACCGGACGTTGAGAAGATGGAGGACGAGGGGAATCATCGATCCAAAGAAAAAACCAGGTCGTCAGTGTACGTACCAAACGGCTTGTAAAGGCGGTGCGTGAGCGAATTCGCCGAAATCCTTGTCGTTCTTTATATAAACTGGCTCAGGATATGGACGCCTCCAGGAAAACTATCAGATCAGTTCTCAAAGAGGATTTGAGATTGGTGCCGTACAAGAAAAGAAAAGTTCATGGATTTTCGGAAGCCAACAAGAAGAACAGAGTCGTTCGTTGTCGCGAATTACTTCGTCGGCACGGTGATTCCTTGATTGTGTTTTCGGATGAGAAAATGTTCGTAGTACAGCAAAGTTTCAACGCTCAAAATGTTCTATGCAGCGAGTATTCAGGATATCCCTTCTTCAAATCGCGCAGTTCAACGCTTCCAAAATCAAACTTCGGTCAAGGTTTGGGGAGCGATTTCTGCGGAAGGTCATCTACCACTGCTTTTCATTTATAAGGGTGTAAAAATCAACGCAGCATACTACGTAAAAGAAGTCCTGGAAAAGCATTTGAAGAAGCATACTTCAACGATGTTCGGTAACCCCAAATGGGTGTTTCAACAGGATTCTGCGCCGTCCCATGGAGCAAAGATAACCCAAGTATAGTGCACCAAGAATTTTCCAGACTTCATTCCTAAGGAATTATGGCCAGCTTCTTTGCCAGATGCAAATTCTCTGGATTTCTCTATTTGGGGAATCATGGAAGGTCACTTTCGAGATCTCAAACCAATGGGTATTGAAACATTCAATGCTACCATACAGAAGATATGGGATGAAATCAGGTGCGTGCCACTTGTAATGCCTTTCCGAAGAGACTAAGGGCAATGATTAGAGCTAAAGGCGATAGAATCGATATGTAAATATGTACACATAAACAATAAAATATAAGAAACAGAATGACAAAGAAACATTTCAATTATTTGTCTTTTCGTAGGAGATACAGTCTTTGTTTCATGCGTCACTTATTTGAGCCTACCCTGTACACGGTTTATTCTGTTAATTTGTAAGATTCGTCACCGTTCTACCGATCGGTCGTATTTTTATTTTGCTCGCGCCGCTTTATCGTAGACACGTATTAACACTTTTTTTACTTGCTCTTTGTGACTTTTTAAACAACCATTCAAGCTCCATTTATGTGCATGATATTGAACAGAAATTCACACTTCTTTTTTGAGCTGTGCAGTGATGTTTAAGTTTTCCATCTCCTTCAGCTTCCTTTTCTCACTGATGATCAGCCAATGGAGAATCATTTTCGGAGACTTGGCGTGGGAGATGACTGCTCCTGCTCCGGATGTACTCCTTGGAGTCGTGTAGTGGTAAACGTAGTTGTTTCGTACCCCAGTCGGTTTGGTATCGATTCCAGTCGGCGTCGTTGGGGTTTTGTGAGACGAAAAATCCTTGATCACGTCTTCCTTTGGGAAAAATGTAAAGCCGAAGGTCCCAGCCCAGGAGTTGATGGGTTTTATATAATCCAGGTTGCTCCCTGGCGTGACGAACCAACCTCAGGCTGAAAATCATGCAAAAAACAAAGAATATTCGTGAAATATTCGGTATCCTGCCAGTAGTTGCCGTCCAGTGCCAGGTATATCTCAACTGCAACCTAAACATTGCCGTGAGTGGCATACAATTGGTCGTTAGGATCATAGCAAGCGTCGTAGTGGAGTTAAGTATCGGTATTGAGAACGATTAGGGCAAACCCAGGGCTGTCGGATTATGATATCATCAAGAAATTCAAGGCCAGCCAAAGCACCGTTAGAACGATTCGCTTGCGAGAAGGATTTAGATCTTTTCGGGCCAGTAAGTAATCAAATAGGACACTAAAGCAGAATGTAGCGGCCAAGAGACGTGCTTGGTACTTGTACAATGAGGTTGTTACGAAATATGAAGGATACCTCCTCATGAACGAAAAAACGTTCGTGAATTTGAACTACGTGCAGCTTACCAGTGAAAGGTCTATAAAGCCACTGATCGAGGTAATATCCCTGGCAAGTTCAAATACGTCTTTGAAGAATAAATTCACAAGCTTATGATACGGCAAGGTATTTGCAGCTCCGGACAAAAGACCCAGATTTTCATGACAAAGACTATGGCAAAAATTTACGAGCAGGAGTGCCTGACAAAACGTATCGTTCTGTACCTGGTTTGGCAAGCTGCCACTATAGCGGACAAGTAGTACTACAGTTGTATCAAGACCACGGGTGGATTTCTTTGAAAAGGACAACTACCCTCAATTCCGCCCAATTGAGAAATATTGGCCTTTTTTCGTAATTTCATAAGATGAAGTGACAGTGGAAGGTTATATTCACGTGGCTTCTTTATTATGATCGATTTTATTAAAGTCTTGTTGAGAATACATTTTCAAAAAAGGATAGAAGCAGAGGTTGATTGAAATAAGCTGAAACGTAATTTCTTGAACTGGAATGATCTCACCAAGATTTGCTACTCCATAAAACTCTGAGGCATCAAGAAATACGTTCCCTTTGAACATCCTTCGCTAAACTTAATAGAACTACGGACGGTTTAGTATGAAATTTCATCGCATAATGTTGGAATTTCCAATACAAGGCAAAAAATACACAGTAAAAAATAGCCGGAACACACAAAATTGAACCTAGTTTTAAATATTTTACTAGAAACGAATAGAAAATTATTCACAATTCCATTCAAAATGTTAACCTTTATATGTTTTAGTTAATAACGGGTAGTCAGCTCACTCCTAGTAAACGTACTAAAGGATGAGTCGATAATTATTGCGACACTTTCAAACTTGCGTAACATTTTTCATACATGACGAAAGGAATCAAATTTTGCCCAGTTTTTTTTACAGTGTGTGTTTAAACTTCGCATAGTTGTGAAGCTGTCAGTGAGATTCCAGTCAATGTGGAAAAACAAATGAATATACATCATTCGACAGTTTCAAGGGTCCTGCAAAAGTTCCAGAGAAATGGATGCTAGTAGACTACAAGCCAGAAGCTGAACAAAAACGAGGAACAAGGTGAGAGACACCTGAGAGAGCACTGATTGCCCATTTCAAGTGGAATCCGAACATTTCGACGCGGGATTTGTCCAAAAAAAAACTTGATATTTCGCAAAGTTTAGTCCCGAGGGTCAAGAAAGGATTCAGATTGATAACGTTCAAGGTGAAAAATTTCCCAAATCGGAACGAACGTCAGGAGAGTGTTGCCAAAAACTCCACACCAAGCGGCTAACAAAATACCGGTTCTGTGTCACTGATGATTATATTTACATCAATGCAGATTTTAAGCAGTTGCCGGAACAGGAGTATTTCAAGAGTTAGTACAAGTTTGCTGTGGAAGACCCTTTCAAACGGCAGAAGCTCACTTCGAGGTACCTGATTTGGCAGCCTTTATGATTATAGCCAATACGCACACGGAATGAACATCAAAGGCACCATAACCGGTGAGAATAACAAAACTGAGTGTCAGGTAACGTCAATTAACGTTTATGAAATTAAACCTATCACAAGAATTGATTTAGCTGGACTTAGCTTCATGTCACTACTCCAGAACCGTGGTATGCGGCTTGTGCTGTGGGGTTTGTACCGAAAGACATGACCCCACGTAACTGTCCTGAACTTCGTCCGATCGAAACCTTTTGGGCCTTGATGAATCGTGAACTTTGGAAGACGAGAGGAGAGGCCAAGGAAAAATTGGAAATGATGTGGAAGCCCTTAAAAATCTTAGGAAAACGTACGGAAAACGACTGTTCAGGCTCTGATGGAAGGTGTCAATCGCAAATTACGAGCATTTTACTCATACTCATCGTCAAGTATAAACGTCGTATGTAATCTAAAATATATGCACATACTGATATACTGTAAAAAAAAATTGCATTTCGATAACTCTAGCCTATTAACCAGTCAACCTAAAGTGTCGCAATCATTATCGACTCACCTTTTGATATCTCAAGAAAGTTAGCTCCTTGCTCATCTGAAAACTTCTAGAAATCCAGAGCACTTCGATTTATAATCATCATCTTGAAGTGGAGATTATCTCAGAATGCTTCAGAGATATTCAGTGAAAGTAAGTTATTTCAGACAAATCAAAAGAACTGAGTGAACCTTTGCGATGGTTGGTAGAACTTCAGATATCTAGTGAAATCATCGGTTGAAGCTTATCACCATGAGAAGTTTTTGAAAACACAGGCAACTACGCAGTAGTTAAGAGAAAGTCGAATAGATTTCAAAAACTTCTGTCAGATTTGCAAATCTTCGGACCACATTCTTTGGAATATGGATTTAATTTCTTAAATTGATTTCTTGGCATTTGGATCAGATTTTCAAAAGAAAAAGGTTTTTTCAACATTCATCCAGGTTCAACAACATAGAACGAATATACTCAAAATATACTCGTGCTTAAATGTTCAAATTGTTACTTTTGCCCAAAATAAGTGCTAGTTTAAAGTATGGGAATATCACCTTTCAAACTTCCCGTAGCAAACCTAAAAAATTTACACACGTAGCCCTACAGATATTCCTCTTCTAAGGGCACATTCAAATATTAATAAAACAATATACAGTGATGGACAAAACATATGCAACCAACAAAAGACAATCATAATATTGTACAGCAAAAATTTGTGGTGGATTAACAAAAGAAAAATGCATGCAGGTGATCAAAATAACCGCTATTCAAATTTATTGCGCCAAATAATTTATTCACAAACAATGATTATTTTAGCAGATGAACAAAATAATAAATTACCCTCCTGAAAAAAACAAATGCAGCTTCGTATATTGGCCACCAGATTGTCCTCGGCTTTTAATATTTCGTTGCGAATTCATTATTGTTGATTACAGCCTTGCATCTTTTGAGGCAAGGAGTGGATCAGGTTTTCAATAATGCTTTGTGGGATCTTTACCCACGTTTTTTGGATTTGCTCAAACAGTTGACCATATTGCGCACATTTTCGTTGTTCGTTCTTCGATTTACGATCTCCCAAAGGTTCTCGAACGGGTTGAAATCCGAAGACTCGGGTTTTCTAATCCATACAAATTACCTTGTTATCCTTAAATCACTTTTTGACGACCTTGGCAGTGTGTTGGGGGTTGTTATTTTGTTTAAATATCCATTTTATTGGCATGTTCCATTATAGATGAAACGATACATAATACCATCAATCGGATGATGAATCGGACCAAGGCCGATCCCAGAAAAACTTCCCCAGACCATCACATTACCCCCGCCATGCTCCATAGTCTTTTGGCAGTATCCTAAATCCAAGCGTTTTCCGAAAGGTCGGTGGACACGGCGCATTCCATCGCTTCCAACCATGTTGAACTTCGACTCATCACTGAACAGTACCGGTCGCAACTTCTGCACACTCCAGGTTATGTGAGAACGAGCAAACTTTTGGTTTTTCACAGATATCAGAGGCTTCTTCGCAGGACGCCGTTAAAATAATCCGGCAGCAACGGCAAGTCACCTGATTGTTCGGTCTGTTACAGGCAGCTGTTATTACATTTGGATCTTAAAGGACGAGTTCTAGACAAAATAGTCAAAATGTCAAAAGTAACATTTGTAAACAATGACTTCTAGCGTATTTTTCTGGGATCTGCTTGCTCCCACAAACAAAATAGCATTAGAAACAGATACAGGGAGTTATTACCTTCCTGTCGGTAGTCGATATACACACTACCAAATTGTCATGTAAATTTCTGTCCCCTGAGACCGACACATGCAAGCGTCCTTTAGCACATAGGAATGAGTTGAAAGAGATGAGAAAATAAATTCAATCAAACACATCTTTTGTTGAATTGCGTATGTGTCAGTTTCAGGAGACATAATTTTACACGAAATCTTTGTTTACGTTCCCCGACTTTTTACAAACATGAATTAAGTCTCGTGTAAAATTCATAATTTCTAAGTGTGTAGATGTTAGCAACCTGGCATTTCCAGGAAATTTACGTTTAAAGTCATTGTTTACAGTTGTTACTTTCGACCTTTTGACGATTTTGTCTAGAGTTGAAGGGATCCTTCTTGCAATGATCGAGTCGGCTCCTCACGTCGTGGAACGTGGTCTTCCTCCTCGGTGATCCACGGCAAATTTTCCGGTTGAGCGAACTTTGGAACACAGTCTTGATATGGTCGATTTTTTAAGCACTGAAGACCAAGCGAAATCTGAAAGTTGTATATCTCGAGTATTTTTTCAAACAGACGTATCTGATTTTGTAAACAAAGAGGGGAAGTAAGATTCAAACGTTAAATTCTTGAAACCTTTAGCAGTTTCATGCAAACTAGGACCACCAACACAAGGTTTTACAATTCCCTAACATGATGCTGATACTGCTTTCCGTGAGGGTGTTGAGAGTTTTGAGAAAATTACGATTGAATCTTACTTCCCGTCTTTGTTTACAAAATCAGATACGTCTGTTTGAAAAAGTACTCGAGAATTGCCAACAAAACTCTAGCGACATGCTGACAGTGAATACAAGATTACTCCAGCAATCATGTAGAATAATGCTAGACTCTTGAACCATAAATGGTAGCATGTAACATCATTTCGTTAATGGAATTTCATTGTTTAGTTACGCTTTTAAGTAATGTTAGAAAAAAGTTGCATATGTTATGTCCAACACTGTGTATATATTCTGGCAACAGAACGAAGGAGAATTAGGAAATTTTGAAATTAAAAATAACATTTATACATTTCATAATGCAAAGATGGACCCGAATTGCCCCTTGATTGGTCATACCTACCATAACAGTGCATTAGCATAACCTCCAGCAAACAATTCACTACAAAACATCCATCATATGCAGCTAAAATAGACCACGAACGTCGTCGAAACTTTTTCCCAACCCACAACCAACGCTGTCGTCGATCTTCGTCCGTCGGGCACATCATGTTTGTTGGCATTACACTCCACAGAACAGGGGAGAAAACAAAGCCATGAGAGCACGGCCTACTACACGTATTGTTCTACTCCGAACCTGCCCGACCAACCAGCGCGCGACATCGCACGCAATATTCCCTATTTTTAGCTTTTAGGCAGCTTTCTCCCGTCTCGTCTGTTGGGCTTCGTCGTCAAGCCACCCCTTGCTCGGTGCCATCGGAAAAGGATATCAACTTTTGCGCTATCCAGTCTCGTGCTGATCTCTACGGAACCACAGACAGCAAGACTCTACCTTCTCCAACAGACACTTGCTGCAGTGCATGTCGAACGACACTGCTGCCGCCAGACATACACAAACGCATGGGGATGCCGACGGCGCGCTAGTCTCTGGTTGCCTTGCTCCATTTTCCGACCCGTCATCGTGCTTGCTCGGTCTCCGGGTTCAGGGTTTTCTGTCGTCCCTTTTCCTAGCTGTACTTCACTTCCTGCTTTTAGCCGGCCTGACAACAATTCCCACCTATGGGGCAACGCAACAACGGGTTGCTGCTGGTGCGGTGTAGGATCAGATTGATTCTGTCCCTCTTTGTATTTTCTTGGCTGGCATGGAGGGACGGCTGAATGTGTGTGTGTTGGTGTCTGCACGCACTTTGAAGTATTCTTATGTCGGCGGTGATGACGGCGGTAGCAGCCAGCGTCTGGTGACGGTTGGAGGTCGATTACGCTTTTTCCATCAGCCGGTGCCGGTATGACGATGTTCAATTAGATGGTAGGTATTAGGCCGTATAGCCGTCTGCATCAAACGATGAATATCCTCTGTGCGATTAGTCTTCATGGGGTTTCATAGGGTGAAACATTTTCCCGAGCGATTGATTATTCAAGCTGCATGAAAGTGGTTGGTAACTTTTGATTGGAAATTTTCTCAGATTTAATTTGTTTTTCGTTTCGATAAACTTAACTTCCTTTTGGAATTCTCATCTTTGCCAATTTAAGAAAAATCAGGCGTAGTTCATCGGTGGCGCATACTTCGGCAATATAATCCACAGCAAGTCATGGTGTGCAATGCTTTCGTGATAAGTTACAAAATTTCCGACGTTCATCTGGAAATTTCACACCTCCTTGCTCGTGTTTCGAACTCATCAAGATAGCAGCAGGCATCATAAACTAATTGCTCGTAAATTCCTCTTGGCAGAAAGGAAAACCGGAGCAAGTTTTCAAAATGGCAAAACGGTTTGCTTGTGAAATGCGTGACTAAAACTATCAAAAATCACTTCGCACGAGATGGTATCAAGCAGAGGAGACCCACTGACTGCAACACGTAGGTAATTACAAACGCATCACATGTTGCGGTAAAAAAAAAATACAATTACATGTGCACTTGAACAATCAATTTGCAAACCTATCACACGCGCACCCACTTCCCACATTAACCCCTCTAAATGAAGCAACCCCACTAAAAAAGTACATATATACGGGTGGGTTTGTAACGGCACAAGTAGCACAGTCCGCCGGCCCAGCCAGACAGATTAATGGTTATCTTATCACGAGGGCCGACGCTGCTGCCGCCGCCGCCACGCCAGACGAAGCACATGAAATATAAAAAATAAATAAACACCACCAACGACCGATCGTCGGGCGGCCGAGACAGACAAAGTGAAGCATTAGGAGCGCACATGTTCGGTGTGTGCAGACACTGCCGAGACGACGGTGACGACGACGTCAGATACTTGTAGGGGCAAGTGAGGGTTAAATTGGCAAACAAGGTAAAGCGGGCGCGTTTTTGGGTGGGAACTTTGATGCAATTCTAGTAACGTTTCCTCAGGAATTAAAAAAATATATTTTAAGTTATCAACTAGCACATTTTTGATCGTATCTCATGTTCAAAAACTCAGATATTAAGCAACAAATTCACCTTTTTTTGTGAATCTCACGACCACTTAAGATAAGAAGTATAAGGGAGCTAAGTTTTAAGGTAACCATTACATCCCTCCCGACCCTTGACACTATCTGGTGGAAGAAGGCATGGGCGTAATACAGTAGGTTATTTGAAGATTCTGTCCAGCGGGACACTGGTGTCCAAAGACTTTGTTATAACATGAACAATCATTTATTGATCTGCCAGATTATATTTTGTTTTCAAAGATTTCTACTATTCGAATTTATGGTGATCTTTAAAAGATCTCAAGAGCACATACAAAAATCCCATGACTCACTTAATAAAGTAGAACTACACGGAAAAAATCCGTGCCCAGATCCGTGAACTGCAGTCATGAATTTGAGAACAAGCATACACCGTGAACTGAATCACGTAATCATGAACTAAATAACGTTTAGAGGGGAAAATCCAGAAAACGTGAACTAGTTCACGGTCCGTTTTCATTTACAGGAACGCTTTTTTTTCTGTGTAGAATTAGACCTAAGATCCGTGTTTTATACACGGTTCACGTAAGAGCGTTTGCTCTTATGAAAATTGCCTTTTAAAGAATTATATACAAACAGTATTTTGTTTGAAGACAACATTGCTTTTAGGGAGGTTACAATGTCCTACAAGGGTGGCTCAAAGTATTGTTTTTGCTCAACCCAATCGCAAAGTAAAGCTGAATACATTTCTCGTTAGCGCAGATAGCAAACATATCGTATACCAAACAGTTAGAAGAATGAGAAATAAAGTTTGTGGTTCTCATAGAAACTTCGAAGAGCAAGTTCGAGGTCGCAATCAATTGAGCTCAAATTTTAGGAGAAGAATCAAATCAATTGAGTTGGATGGAGCAAAACAGAAACTTTGAACTACCCTAATGTCACATAAATAAGGTACCATCCAAAACTGAATCTTAAAGCGATTGTCTGCTCCTTTTCAGATGATGTTCTGTTTAGATTTAAATTTATTTAAAAAACTGCAACTAGGGCATTTGTGTTTTTTTCCATTTTTCATATTTTTGTTTTTCTTAAAGCCTTTTAAACACTGATTGGGATTTTTCTTTCGGGTGAAGCAAACATAACATGAAATCCATTTCCTTTCAAGGAAGCAAATAAAAATAAACACCGACGAAATAAGATGTTTTATCATGATTAGTATGTGAGAACTTGATTACGGCACTCAAAAAATCAATTTTATTTTTTTATGAAGGTTTACTGGCGGGACTCTGAATAGAGTAGAAACCGCTACGCCAGGCCTTTGATGAAATCGTTAAGTAAATTCTTTCGAATCATTTTGCCAGCCGTGCAAGGAACATGTCGTCTAAGAAGACGATGTTGCAAATGACTCAAAGGGGCCACGTTTGAGAATGTTGAGTCCTTTCGTCTGTTCTTTCATTTTTTTTTGTAATTTTGTTAGTCCGTGCTACGTTTGCAAGTGTAATGAGGCGTTTCGTTATTTCTTCAGTATTTTGTAGTTCAGTCTATAAATTATGTCATTTATGTGCTATGAGAGTCTTCCGAAGCAGTTTTCTCGAACAAAAAATAAGAAGCTATTGTACTGTTCCTTGTGCGTTATAATGATCTAACTTAACTCCTTTTGAAGCATTTCACCAGCCGAGCAAGGATTATGTCGTCCATAGAGACGCTGTTGACACTGCTTCAAAAGGTGTCACAAGTTTCAAGTTTGCCTTCCCTTTCTCTCAGTCATAGTAATGTCCACTGTTTGGCATGGTGTCGTGTTGTCTTATTGTCTTTTTGTTATTTAGTTCGTCAGTGTCACGTTAACAAGTTTAATAAGGTGTTTTACTTATCTTCGTTATTTCTTCATAATTTCTTCAGTATTTTGTAGTTTGTGAGTTTCTTCATATGTTGTTTGTCTGAAGCCGCTTCGTGCCATTCTGTGATATGAATTCCACTCCGCTCAATGTCTTGCCATATGCAGTTTCGCCATTTCTCTTCCTTCTATGACGGTATTATTTGCGCCGTCGTGATTTGAGTAGTTTGTTTTGCTTTCATCTTCTGTTTGCTTGTTGAGTTAATACATCGTCCATTGCCGATGCACACTCTAAAAGCTGCGTTTTCTTCAAAACCGTGAATCTAGAATTATATAAGCAAAATCGCCTCACCCTAAAAGACCTCGATACAAGTATAGCATCTAGGGTTACCATTCCCATTTTCATGTCATTTCTGATTTCGTACTGTTTATTCATTGTTAATTTTAATTATTTTTATTTGTTGTTGAAAGCAAGCAACAAAAGGAATCAATTGATTGATACATCAAACCTACATATCCGATTAATATGAATAATTGATCATAAGATGAATAATGGAAAAGTTCCCCTATGTGGTAATGCCTTCCAAAAGTGCGCTGATTTGTGATAACAAACTATTTCAGCTTTTTCAACTAATTTTATATTCATCGATAAGAAGTACTAGAGGATTTTCAGAAGCATTTTTGGGCTGCATTTCCACTGATCTCGCAACACTTGTGTGCTTCTTTCAAAAATGGTAAGGAACCAGACCACCCCCTGACCTGGTAGTTGAAGTTAAATTACTTCAATGCCCAGGGACACTCAAAAATTAATTTAGTTATACATATTTAATATAATTATACATAAAATAATATATAATTATAAACACAAAGTTAGGCGAGCAATGCCATTTTTTTTTGAGCAGCGGCAGATTTTAAATCTGCTGTTTTGAAGTCCATTCGTGCTTGATAGATAGAACGAAGAATGATGATGATTTTTAGGATTTGGATGCATGTAAATATTATGGAGATCTTATTATTGGAGGCAATGAAATATCTGGTTTTCAAATAACTACCGAAAACAAAGCCGTAGTGTAAACAACAAACCACCTGACAAAGCAAAGTTTTGGAAACAAATTTTTAAAATAAGTTGTGATTTTTTTAAGGTTTCACTTTCAAAGTGTTTTTGAATCAAATATTTTTAATAAAAAGTCATAATCGATAACTAATGGATTGCCTGATGATCGACTGACCAATTAATTAAACATAAGTGATCAATTCGATCAATCGAGAAGAAATTAAAACAATCAAAATAAAAAAAATTAACTTCATAATCTAAGTCATACATTAGCAAAAGAAAATATTTCAACAAAACTCATTCCGAAAAACAACCATAAACGAAGAAAAAGAAAAATCGAGGAAGATTTTGAAACAAATAGAGGAGTTAACACCCAAGCATCACTGCACGCTTCATCGCTGACTTACATCATTCTAAATCATGATCTTCTGAACTCTCACTAAACCATAAAAGTAACATTTTACTAAGACAGTCTGGAACAAATTTTGATTTGAAAATATCCCTCAACGCATGAATTATTACGTAATTACTACACGACTCCTGAAACAAACTGTTGACCTAATGACATTTTTATTGTTGTTTTCTATGCAATTCGGATTGGAAAACAACAACATTATTGATGTTTTCATCATACGCTGCTTATTGAATAAATCAGACTTTGAAAAAACACGCCGACGCGAAGAACTGTCTTCTTCGTCATGCTGGTTTTGCGTGACTTTCAGCCTCCTTGGCTGGTTCGTCTTGCCAAGGAGACGATTTGGACCCTATAAATCGAACCCAAGAACAGATGGGCCGGGACCAACAATCCGACGTGATCAGAGATTTTTCGTCTCAGAGAATCCCAACGGCGCCGACTGGAATGGATAGCAGACCCACTAGTGTGAGTGGCAACCACCACGAAACGGTTTGTTTGGTATCATGAAAGTTCTCAATTAATAACTATGTACATTTATTTCGAACACTTAGTTAAGAGAAGACACTAAGTTGAATTTTTCAAGCTACAAGCTTGAAATGCCAAGAATGGATTAGATATCGCAAAAACGAACATGACTTGAATTATGGAGAGTGTGAGCTGTTTAGTGGAATACCTGTAACTAGAAAATAAGAAGAATGATTAGTAATTTCCATTTAATTCCAACTACCTTTATTGCTTATCTTGACAGATACGCGTATTTCGTCTACAATGTGCAGACTTCTTCAGTGTCGTGTACTAATACTCGACTAATACTCGAACATGACTTTTCAATTTGCAGCTATTCTTATATTGTTTTATATTTGTCCTCAAAATTCATCAAGATTTTGAAAAGTAGGGAGGAGCACTAATATGGTAGAGTAGCTGACCAAATATCGTCCTCCATTGATATTACTCAGTCGTACTCAAACATATTGCGTTGGATTGAGTGTATGTACATGACTTGTGTATGCGGAGGCTCAGATATCTTTAGGCCCGAAACTACTAATCTCAAGACGGTGGATTCGATTGCCGGTCCAGCCAAGAAAATCTCTCATGTGGAAATTTTTCTCTAGTTTCATAGGCATAGAATTTTATGAAACTCTCCACTTGAAAATTTCCCTCATCTTCTTGAAATGTTGTTTAGATATTTTGACAGCAGACAAAAACATTTTTCTTTCTTAAGTGTGGTCCACTTAAAATCCGAACACTTTATTTATTGCATAGCAGCGTCTTAGGTTACTGAATTTTAAATATTTTGAAATTCTGAAAACTAATTTGCACTGTACGTTTCACTGGTAACTATGCATAAACACTTCAGAGTTTCCTGAACTTCCTTCCTTCCGTCCTTCCTTTTTTGAATCTATCTTGGTAGAACGCTTATCGTTGCAAAAAAAAGTCGAGCTCCTGTGATGTCCAAGTCAGAATTTGTCATCACCACTTCTAACTAGTATTATCAAAGAAGAATGCTAAGATGGAACAGTTCGCTCAATTTTTTTTCATTTCAGTGTCCTTTACAAAACATAATAACGGACCCTTGCGAATGAGCACTCCACCGTAAACGGGGTGCAAGATCTTTTTATGCGTATGCCGCTTTCTCGTGGTTTGCTAAATCAGCCGCACGCTAAGATGAGAATAACTAAAAATAGGTTTTTATTTTATCTAAAATTTAGTATTGTTGACAGTACCCAAAATATACGTAGAATTAAGCAATAATAAACTGTAATTTATAATGAGATTTGGTTAATGTTAATTTTCCAATATTGTTCGTTACTATTTACCCAAAATTGAATACATTTCTCTTCACCGATCGAGGACAGAAGCATCACGGTCGTAATTTTTTTTTCGCAATTGGAGGATCACCTTCGAATGGTATCTTTATGCGAAAGGTGCTGCGATCGGTATCTGTAAGGCCGGATTGGCGGCAGAACGTGTCAAATCATGAATTGCATTTGTTACTGGAAGGTTTTTTTTTTTTTTTGGGGCGTAGAACCACTGCGTCCATTGAGTTGAACTTTTGTGGTATACCCCGGTTTACTATTCTAATTCGCATCTTAAAGCTAGATCACCATTTGTCAAGTGACCAGCACAAGACGCGTCTCCCAGTCAGGCGAAATTGAGTTTATAAAACCCACCACCTTTCCAGGATTTGCAGTCCAAATTTCTTTAGGTTGCAAATAGCCATTGTACAGAAATTTAAGTCTGCTCTTGTACAAAGCATCACAACTGCAAAGCAGATGTTCCGAGGTTTCACGTTCCATGTTACAGAAACGACAGATATCATTCTGAACCTGGCCAATGTTTTTCAAATGATATCTACTCGGGCAATGTCCGGTTACTAGGCCAGTATAGATACAAAGAACTCTCTTATTAAGCTCCAGAAGCTTTTTACTAATTGTAACATTTGGAATTTTAAACCTTTTCGCTTGAACGCACTTTGTGGTGACCAACCAATTGGTCATCACCCTTTGCACTTCCCAAGATTTTAATTCCATTTTTATGGCACAGTATGATATACCGCAGAATGGTTCTGGGCCAATAAACTATGCATTTGAACCTTGTTTAGCAAGCTCGTCTGCCCTTTCATTGCCTTCAATGCCACAGTGTCCCGGAACCCGGAATAAATTTACGGAGTTCTCTTGGCACACCTTTCGCAATGAAAGAATGCATTCCCAGACAAGTTTGGATGTGCATTTATAATTACTTAACGCTTTGAGTGCCGCTTGGCTGTCTGTAAAAATACAAATATTTGCATATCTATATTTCCTCTTCAGACAAACGTTAACACATTTTATTATAGCAAAGATCTCCGCTTGGAAAACCGTTGGATAGTTTCCCATTGCCACTGAGATTTCTACCCCAGGGCCGAAGATTCCTGCTCCCGTTTTTGTTCCAATTTTTAAGCCATCTGTGAAGAATTTTATGGAGCCATGACGAACAGTGGGACCTCCGACTTCCCAATCTATACGTGACGTTTCACATATGTTGTAAGGGATGTCATGGTTTTCCACAGGTTTCATCCAGTCTCCATTCATATACATCACTGGCCCATTTTGAAAGCTTTGTGAAATGCTCAGGTGACCGAATAAGTCACCAGACATGAAAGTTATCAACCGTTTAAGTCTAAGCATACTCTTCTCCGCTTCTAGTTGCACGTATTCGTGCAAAGGCAGCAGATTTAGAATTGCATTCAACACATTTTATGGAGTGCTCCGCATCGCTCCCGTTATAGCAATGGATACTAGCCGTTGAAGTTTTGTAAGCTTTTTCTGTGTAGTAGCCTCTTTTGTTTTTGGCCACCACACAAGAGACGCATACGTTACTTTTGGACGTATTATGGATGTATAAATCCATATTATCATTTTTGGTCTTAGACCCCATTTTCTGCCAAAGGTTTTTGAGCATATCCAGAAAGCACTGGTTGCCTTACCGATCACACACTCAAGATGAGCATTCCAGTTCAGTTTGGCATCCAGTATCACTCCTAAGTATAAACCTGTTCACTAAGATGAATCTTTAATCCTCCTAGCTGAAACGCTTTTAGACTAAACTTCCTTTTCCTAGTGAAAGGTACAATTACTACTTTTGATGGATTAATGCTAAGGCCCTCCTTGATACACCAAGACTGGGTAAATTTTAGGGCCCATTGCATTCTTTCTGAAATGATGTTGTCAAATTTTTCCCTCACTATAATGACTATATCGTCAGCAAAACCTACAACCTCAAAATCTTTTTCCTCTAAGCTTCTTAGAAGATCGTGTACAACTAAGGACCACATTAGTGGTGAGAGGACTCCTCCTTGGAGACAACCTTTTGTTGCCCGTACTATAATGGACTGAAGTGATTTCTCTTTTTGCGAGCATGGTATGAACTCAGTTAATTATGTTCATGTCAAAGTTCCTTTTCTCCATGGCACGAGCCATAGACGAATAGGAAGCGTTGTCGAAAGCTCCTTCAATATCTAAGAAAGAAAAAAGTGCTATTTTACTGGAAGGTTAAAAAACCAGCCGTCAACGATGGGCTTGGTACTGCGTAACGTTGTCGGATGACAGACCGATGAAAATAGTTTTCGAAAACGAATCGACTGATACAAGAAAGACAGGCGCGCAACGGGCAAGGTAAGTGGAAAGCGACCTGCGGACTCACTGCAGACTGCCAGGCTAGCGTGCAGCCATGGACAATGTGATTTGGAGATATTATCACCTATCTATACAAAATCCAACAAAATATGACAAATGCAGTCGTTTTTGTCGTGTCCAAAAGTCCTACCAAAACACACCCAAATTTATTTAACTGTGCAATATATGATGAAATATTCAAACAATTTGGAAATTTTCAATATCTTTATCAAAGCTCTCATTGAGAGTGTGATTTATAAATGTTAACATGATCACCAAAAAAGGATAATTATTGGTTTTATTTTGATTCCAAATTTTGAGCCCCAGTGTACCTTTTCTTGGGAAAATTCATGCGTACCAAAGAACATTGCAAGGTCACGATGGAAATTCCTATCTTGAAGCGACGGGCAAAAATCAACCCTGACTGAAGGCGATCGATGATTGTGACATGGCTGCCGGCGGTACGGCAACCACACCAGACAGTGAGGGTACCGGTAGGCAGCCGACAAATCGTACCTCACACATCCTTACCCCTCTCTAAAGAGTGGTATCGTTGTTTGCGGATGGAGTCATGGTTTAATTTTGTTTAATTTTTGGATGTCTAGAGATCTAGTTTTCTGTAAAAAAGAAATCACTTTTAGTTAAGCTCCCATCCGCATATAACGGCGCCTCTCTGTATATGATATGATGTATCTACCACCTACCGGCGGTAGAAACAACAAGCTCCAAATCAGATAGCATATTAGTAATGCTTTTCTTTCGCATCACGAATAACATCACGCTGGAATGATAATTATGGCATCAGACATCACTGTTGGCATGTTTACCCAAGACCCCCCCATGTACACACTACGTCGTCTGCGTTGAACATCATCTGTACGTCCTTACGGTACCATACAGTTGAATGATTTTTGCATTCATTGATTCTGCCTTCTCTGTGGCGAAGTGGTGGTCTCTCCCATCAAGTTGAGATGTGGAGAGCAATTTGAAATCGAAACACGCCGCAGACGGGCAGATGTAGTATGTGTGGGCACATACCTCTAATGTGGTATGCAGCACTGTTTTATTAATTGTTAGTGACCAGACAATGGGCGAGTGTGTGTGTGCATGTGCAACTACCGCAGGGTGATGGCTTTACACTAACTGGCCGGTTTAGACAACAACGATTTTTCGGGTTAGTTAAAAGATTCTACTAGCAAAATTTGGTTTGGAAACGTATAACCAAAATCGAACAGCCACTGTACCTACTATGTGTCTCTCAGATCAAACAGAAAAATCCTATCGTTGGACGCCCACAGCTGTCTACCTGTGGAATTGCGTATTCATTTATGATATTTGGACACAGGACGATATATTTCACTTCGCTAGTTAGTTGGCGGCTGAATGATGGCATGTGGTGATTGCACAAGATTTGAGGGATTTTAATAAATACGACATTACCTCATGTCATAGTATCTACGAAGGTATTTAAAAGCTCAACATTTAAGAGCCTTCGTAATGATTGCTTTGTTTAGTAAGGCAATTTACAGACTCCTAAAACATAGTACCAAATTATTTCCGCGGTCGCGATTTTGCGTTTTTGTTCAGCGTACCGTTACGATTTGGAGCAACAATCACACTAAAGGACTTCAGACCTGCACTTTTCTTCAATTTCTGGACGAACATTTTCACTTTTATGGGCACATCTCGGAACAAAAAATTTCTTTTTTTTTCTTAAATTCTTTTACCACTTTTACCACACTTTTTACTCTCTCTTCATCGAATAGAGAATTATGGTTGCCTCCGGAGCTGACCTATTACTTTAACATTATGCGCGATAAAGGGTGTCCTACATCAAATAGCATCGATAAAAAAAAAGCTGTAGAAAATTACCCATTGGGTCTTTTCTCTTGAAAATTTGGGTGGAAGTAGTTTAGAGTGTCTGTTTTGTTGTATTTTTATCGCTGTTAGTTTTTCGAAAATTGAGAAAAATGGTGTCACCCGAAAAAGCAACGTCGCGAATTGATGTTGCCCAAGCGCCTGGAAAATCCTCAACACTCTCATCGGGACATCGGAAAGCAACTCGGAATCGAGCAATGAGTCGTGTGATTAAACGTTACTACGAAACTCTGAGCATCGAACGGAAGGAGGAATGCTTTCAGAATGTATGTTCTATTAGTGATCAGGATCACAAGCGTGTCGTGAAAGCGTTTAAGCGGACTCCCAATGCATCCGTCAGGGATGTGGTCAAAAAGTTGAACCTGTCCAAGTCTTTCTTTCGGAGAGCCATGGACCGGGAGGGACTGCACACGTACAAAGTTCATAAGGCTCCAAATCGTGACGAACGGCAAAATACGGTGGGAAAGTCACGGGCCCGGATACTGCACACCCAGATGCTGACGATGCCTCATTGTCTTATCATGGATGATGAGACTTACGTCAAGGCAGACTTCCTGCCTGCCTGTGCTTCACCGCCCAGTACAAGTTTGATGTTTCGGAGGGAGTAAAGAATCAGAAACTATCAAAGTTTCCCAAGAAATACAAGATTTGGCAAACGAAGTGCGCCGTTCGTGACTACCGGGACTGTAAACGGGGATATCTACCTCAAGCAGTGTCGATTATTCCGAGAGTCGAAGTGACGTTTGTCATTTGGTGAAGTGAGAAAAGTCACCTGCAGTGAACGTGACTCCTCTGGGTAAATCAAATGGAGAGACACGTCACTGCAGGTGAATTTTCTCACTTCACCAATTGACAAACATCACTTCGACTCTCGGAATAACCCTCGTTGTCTTTAACGCATTAATGACAAGCCAATGTGAACTGTTTGCAGCTCAATTTTCATCATTTATTTTCTAGGAATCCATGACTGTATCTGAAGAGAAATCCTTTATCTTAGATGTCCCTAGGAACCTTGTGGATATGAACACATTTCACGTAACACCTGCTATGGGTATAAATGCTGCCATGCGACTGAAAAGTTCCTTCTCACCTATTTAGCCACGGCCGTATCGCTACCGCCGTATATATGGCTGCAATGTCAAATATTTAACCAATCGTTTATTGATTCCAATTTCAATCCGAATGGTTCATAAGAAAATGGTGGTAAGCGTGGCGTTAAGAGCTACCAGGAAATCACTACCCTAACCTCTCTTTCACGTGTAAGCTGGAGCAAGTATTACATCTCTACGGAACAATATGGCTCCGTACCCAGATGTTCTGTAACTATGAATCTGGTTGGTTCCACCACGACCTGCTATGAACAGTTAAATATTGGAGCGCATTTCGACGTTATCTATCGTCGATTCGTTGATTCGAAGTAGGGTGCATCGAGGTGGTTAACAACATGGTTCCGCTCCTATTTGGCTGGAAGAACGCTGAAGCGACTGAAGGTGCTGGTGAAGAACATCTTACCGGCGAAGCGCGAAGTCGTTTTTATAATGGATGACGAGACCTACGTGACGAATGCAAACGACTGGCAGAAGACAGGATAATTTACGTCCCCCACCAAGGAGGTAAGCGTTAACGTCAGATATATCTCCCAGACCAAGTCCCCGAAAAAAGGTGCTTTTGTGACTAACGATCAGCGAGAAGGGTATGTCCAAGATGCTATTCTTTGCTTCAGGGCTTGCGGTCACGCGAAGGAGGATGTGGCCTTTTGGCCGGAGCTGGCCTAGGCCCATAACGCCAATATATCACAGGAGGAGTTGGACCAGCTGAAGGTAAACTACCAACCCTCCCAACGTCCCCCAGCTGCGACTGAAAGAACATTTTCGGACTAACCTTATACGGAGGATCTACTCCAAAAATGACAAAAACGTGGCAAAATCGGAGTAGCTATCTATCTTTCAATCGGACAAGGCTAAGGTTACAGCTAAATGCCGTAACGTCACTCATCACCAGAGCGTCAAAGCGTTGTTGAAGGCTTAATACACGTTTGATAATTGTAATCATAATAAGTTGGTTTTTATTTTATTTTTCATTTAAATTTCATTAAATACTGGAATCTACATTCGCTATTAGATGTGTTCTCACTGTTAAAACCCGAATCTGAGTTGAACGTGATTGAGCGCATGCGAATCCGAATGTAAGGCCGGTTCACGTTGAATTTCGGACACTAAGATAATGCAAACAAAAATAATCTATTCACAATTTAACAAAACCGATTGTTAATTTAAGTATTAAGAGTTCAATATACAGTAAAAACAGTTGATTGCGATGTCATTTCTTTTTTCTGTAAGATTCTCGAACTTTCTGTGGTACACCCGCCATTAGATTCCGAACAGTATCCCTACATACGCTTGCGGTGGCGGTTCTCCATCTTCTCTTGAAATCCATCGATTATATTTGCTTTATTCTTAGTTTCAAAGAGTTTCCGCTTAACCAGAGCCCAGTATTTTTGTATCAGGCGAAGCTCTGGACAGCTAGGCGGATTGGCTATTTTTGGCACGTATTTGACTTCTTGTGGCTTATACCGTTCCAGCACAGATTTAACATAGTGACAAAAGGCAAATCAGGCCAAAACGGAGCTGGAGTGTCATTCCTTCTCGTACAAATCCTTGTTGATAGTGTCCATCGAGACAAAACTTTTGGATTTTCGACCTCAACTACATATGGCCTGCCAAACCTTCGAAAGAAAAAAATGTTTCCTCGTCCATTGCGGTACAAGAATATGTTTGATAAAACTTGGTTAAAAGCTCCTTAGCACGACTTTTTGCTGTGATATTTGGATTGTCATCAAGGTTGGGCACTTTTTTAATTTTGTACGCCTTGATTCCACGCCTCTGCTTAATTTTTTGCACATATGATTTTGATTTTCCAACTTAGCGTTCCATGCGAAGCGATTGGATATGAATGGTATGCCACTTGAATGCTCTTAACGATAAATTATATTCATCGCAAATGTAATGGATATTCCTGAACGTGTATTGCAGTTTGAAGTTCTGTGTATCAGAAAACTATTATTTCGTTAACTTTGTCTAAAATTACCTCTTCACTTTTCCCATCCATAACATTGTAAATTCAATTAACCTCGAGACAACCGCAAGTATTCGGTTTTATCCTTTTAACTTAGTTTTAAGTTTCATTTTTTTATTATTTAATGTAAATATTAAACGAAAACTTGGCTCTGTAAAGTTGATTCGATTGAGCCGGAACAAATAAATATACCTGTTAAAAAAATAATAAATGTAATGGAAACTACACTGCTTTTTTTTTCGTTAATTCGCTTTCGCAAACAACTACTCGTTGTAGTGCTTTTTTTTAATTACATTTTTAGTCAGATCTGTCAATCATTCATGCAACCACCAGAGAGACGTTTCTTTTTTTTTTTTGAAACAAAATATTCACAGCTCCCTGTTTTGGTTTCGTACAATATACAAATGTTCTTCCTGTGTAAATAAAAGCTTCGTACGTTTGGCAGTTGCGTGAGTGGCATTGAACACGTAACTATGTTGATGAGGAGTACAAATCAGTTATTTTGCAGAAAACAACGCATAGATTCGTGAGTTCTACCTTGGATTTTGGAAAATAATCTAAATTCAATTTTCAAATTGACATCAAATGTGCCACAATATCTTTAAAAAGTGAGTGCAAATTTGAGGAGTTATGCACACTCCGGATTGCCTACACTTTGTATTTCCGGTGAAAACAAAACAATTCAATATTTAAAAAAATATCCCAATTAATTTTAAATATCAAAAGTTCTACTCGCGATCAATTTTCGGAAAATATTGAGACTCCATACCTGAATGAACTCATGCCTGAATTTTGAAAGCAAATCTCATGGTTGAAATTCTCAAAAAGTCATTGCGGCATAAAACTCTTTAAATCGAGCACTTGAAAGTGCAGAAGTCTGTAAATCGCAGACGAAATAGGCTTATCTGTCAAAAGATAAGCTTTCTATAGTGAAATTTAACACAATTTGCTCGCGTTTAATAATGATAGTTTGAAAAAGTGTTTGAGTTTTTTATTTTTTATTTTAAAAAAAGCAATCAAGTGAAATGTTAATTTACATCTTCCTAATTTTCCAAAAGTAATCTTTTTACTAATACGCTCTTACAAGTGTTTTCAAAAACTGTTTAAAAAAATGTCAATTCGTTAAATTTTTTTAAACTAAATTTGATCGCATACTAATGCATGTTGTGTTAGTTTTTTATCATCAGCTACAAAAAAAAAAAAAAAAAAAAAAACATTGAATAACGCCCAACTACGAAGCAATACATTTTTAAATCTGAAAACTCAATATTGCTTGAGATACAGATGATTATATCGGTTTTTTATCTTTAATCTTGTAATCCACAATGTAGGTAAAGATCACGATATTATGCAAAAGCATCTTGAAAACAACACTGATGACCTCTTGGGAGTATTAGAAGAAAAAGCTTCTGGAAATGAAATTTATTTTCTATGCAAAAGAGGATTCCAAACACGTTGAATGAAAATCAGGATTCCTCGTCCAAGAATAAGCCTTGACATGATTTACTTTCAATTAATCAACGGATTTTGTAGCCATTCCCGTCATTTGCGGCTGTCATTTGAAAATATAAAACTCAAATACAAAATTTGTGTTGAAAAAACCGATTATCTCTGGAGAATATTTAACGTGAATTTCTCGCAATGAATTCAGTATTCACTTCGGTTCCAATAAGTTTACATGCTCTTGCAGCAACACTGCCATGTCGGTGGTCGCTACAGCAACACCACCAATGCGACCTAAATATTGATTTTTCCACGCCAGACTTCTCGCTGCGGCTGAACCTGTCCTCCTTCTACCATAGTCTTCGTGGAAAAGCCATTTCCTGCCACCCACAACCCCACTGATGACGACGACGATGATGATGATGATGGGAAACTTTCACGACATTATCCGAGCTGGAGAATACCGAACGGTGCAGACAAAAAATGGGCCGCCATCCACCAATACAAATGCCGATGTGTTTGGGAGGCCTAAGTGATGACTGGAGGCCGGGATGCCGAAAAGGATGCTCAAAAGTAACATCCACCATGGTGGGACACCCTCTCATAACTACAGGCTAACGATCCGTATTTGTATGTGTGCAAAAACGGATGGGGAGCTGCCAAAAGTGCTCGCCGGTTGCGGTGGTCAGGGGCAGAATGCGATGACTAGGCAGGACGGATTGGCGATTGCAACATTGTGATTCTGCGTCGAGGGGTGCGTCAATTGACTTTTTCAAAAATATTTTTCTAAATTTTTCTTCACGATCACAATTATCGCATTTGTTCCAGAAAATCACGGGGAGATATATTTTCCCGGTTTAAGCCTCTCACTCCCAATTACTGTCTGCTATTACTTAAAAACGCGTCTCGACATCATCCCGTTCCTTACAAAATCCTTCTCAGCCTCAACAGCAGCATGATTCCTGGATAACTCCCACTTTCCCGTTTACAATGTCGCCCTCTTTCTGTCTCGCCGACTGTATTCCTTTACACTTGCAGACAAAAGCGCAAACCACTCGGCTGTCGGCATAAATTTCGGGTCGGTTTCGCCCTTACTCCCAGGCCATTCATTCCAATGTGTCTCCCCGGCCATCGTCGTCATGCGGTGTGTCTTGTGCAGTTTGCTATCCAATTTATCCTGTCTACTAGATGAGTCTGTCTGTAGCTAGACAAACCCCATTCCTCGCCCGAACACCGAAGGAAGGTACGGATCGTCGTCATCGGTTGGTTTGGTTATAAAAGTAGAAGCTCAATTTTCGAATGAGGAAGGAGGTGTCCGGGCGATGAGAACAATTTTCCAGGGAAAATTTTTGGAGTATGAGGACACATCAAGAGACGGTTTACTCAATCTGTAACTAAAACCCTTCATCCGACAACTCATGTTATATGAGTATTCAAAAAGGTGAAAAATGGTTGTCAAACCGAATGGGCAGGACTACATTGGACACATCTGGAAATGTTCCGGGTACTCAAAACAAAACTTGAAAAAAAAAAACTATGTTTTAAAGGGTTGCCTAAATGAAATATAGACCACCCAAATGAAAAAAAAGTGAACACCTACTGGTATAATATCTCCTAGTAAATACCAATTATTGTTTGAAATTATGTATAGGAAGTTTGGAAACAATAATGAAAAAAATTATAAATCAATTCTCAGAGTTTCATATCACGGGTCCTACTTTCGAAAAGAATCTATATCCCAGAGGGTCAATTTTGTAAAAAAAAATAACAAGATAGCACCAGATCTCGACGTTTCATGCATTTTTGGCATGAAACCATTATTCTTTCGATTTCGAATGACTTGTTTGGCATCAAACCATTATTCTTTCGATTTCCAAAATTTTATATACTTGGGTCAATTTTTCAGATTCATAAAGCTCAAATATTGAACACTTTTCGCCAGTCTTGAGCATGTCCAGTAGAGCCCATTTTAAGCATTAGGTATCTTTTTCTGGCCAGTAAATAGTTTTTACATAATTTTATTAAAAAAAATAGAGGTAGTCATTTTCACAATCACCCTATAATACAAACTTCAGAGGAACTTAGCCTGTGGTCCAAACCCTTTTACTTCAAATTTCAGACCGAATTTATTTTCGATCGTTTGAAATCAAAGTTTTATGAAATGTTTCTGTTCTTATTTTTTGGTAATGGTAGATTGAAATAGTTCTAAATTAAAAGTGCACACTACTAACGCAGGCTTGCCTACGATTCACCAAAACCGAGCAGAACTTTAGCTTTACAAAATCAGATTTGGAGCGAGGAACAGTCCAGTAACAAGTAATATTCTAGTAAAGAATAAGGAGAGAAACTCTATATTCCTTAGATTGACTCAGATACACTAATGAAGTTTCTCAACTTAAGGATATACGCGGATCAAGTTCCTATCACTTCAAAATTTTCTGAGCACAAATCTCAAATACTATTAGGATTTCAGGCGTGAAATTTTCAAGAATTGTTTGCTCCACTAGAGCATCCATTGGTTAACAATTTGAGCGTTGTTTGCTTTGTTTTCTTTGTGATTTTTAGTCTCAAAAATCGTGAAGTGATAATTAACCTAACCTATAAATTATATGGAAAAAGGACTCCCTCCTGTTTCACCTCAAATACAAAATATGAACTGTCCCAAACAACCACCTAAAAAAAAAAATACTCAATAATATATATTATTTAACCACTATTTTTTTTCCCCCCCCACAAACACCACACCACAAAAAAAAAAAAAAAAAAAAAAACTGTCTATTGATCGTCAGATATGCGACTTCTTGAGATTCTCCGCGGTCTTTGCCTTTAGCTATTGCTCAATTTGCAATCTTAGGAGTACCTGTTCGTTTTTTTGCTGCTTCCATATTCTTGCAACGTCGCAGGTTCACCAAATGATAAATGTAGTTAGAAAGGTCGCTCGAAGTATTGATCCACTCAATCCACTCAATCAATTCGAAATCATGTTCTCAATCGTCTCCCAGAGTTTGAACTAATTTGGTTGCGATCTTGTACTGCAGTGGCCCCTTTGAAATTTCTTTGGAAATTACTATACTATAGGAAAACCTAACTTTCTGTCACCATCTTTGTAAATCTATGACACAACGGTATATGAAAATGTTAATATTCTGTGCGTACACAAAAATAACCCAACTTCAACAATGTCAAGGACCATTTTCCGATTGAACGTCAATATAGTTATTCATTTATCGAGTATAACATTTTGTTATTGTTGAGAATCCTGACGCGAAACTTTTTGATTTAATTTTAATTCCTATTCCTATTCCTAAAACCAAACAATGTTATGATTAAAAAATAATTTTAAAAGACATTTGGTACGTAGGTTTGCTCCATTGCAATAGGAATTTAAATTATACAGGAAAATAATCGGAATTTTGTTAGAAAACACTTTACAACATACGGGAATGCTCCATTTCAATAAGTCACAATGACAGCTAGTGAGTTACTTACGTCTCAGCGTTACGCGGTGGTTTTGGTTGACAATTTACTTAAGTTTCATCAAGTAAGCAAACAGTAGCTGTTATGTATCTCCATAAACCCAAAAGAATGTAAATAGGGATATTCCATCCATGAAATAACTTCTTAACTTGAGATAATCGATGAACACTAATGTTATAAACTTTGAACCATTATTACTGAATGTTCTCGGTCTGAAACCCGGGCGGCACGAATAAAAACTGAATACTTTTTTTTTTAAGAAACTACCAACCTTAAAAAGAAAGCTGTCAAAATTTCACAGCATTCCGACCATTAGTTCAGAAGCTTATGTGATTTTCTAGACAATGGATAAAAAAGTGTTTCATGTGTTAATTATATCTTGTTTATTGATGGGAAAATTAACATTGTACCAAAAACATGGCTTAATAAGTGTTTTGCAAACTCTGCACCAGGAAAATCTACCATCATTGACTGGTATGCTGAGTTTTAACGCGGTCGTAAGGACACCGATGATGCGCTGCGGTCTGGTCGGCCAAAATAAGTGGTATCTCCGGATAATATTAGAAAAGTCCACAAAGTCGTTATGGCAAACCGTTAAGTGAAGTTGCAGGAGATAGCTGACACTTTGAAGATCTCAAAGGAACGCTGAGCTTTCCTTGAGAAAGCTGTTTTCTAAACGGATGTCGCGTTTGCTCACAATGGATCAAAAACAAAAACGAGTCGATGACTCCGAGTCCTCTTTGAAGCTGTTTTGGCGAAATAAAAAGGGCTTTTTGCGTCGGTATGTAACGAACGACGAAACATGGAGACCATTACTACACTCCTGAGTCAAATCGACAGGCAGGCGGCATCCATTCTATCCAGCTGTCACACCAATGTTGCCAGTTGAGCAGTTGCCACGAGCATTGTACAAGAGCATCGTCTAGCTGAGTGTCCTCTTTATAAAATGAGGACTGTTCATTTTATAAAGAGGACACTTTTGTAAAAAAATAATATTTTTTCAGTAATACAGAGACAGCAGTGATTATTACACATTAAACCGTTTTTGAATTTGTTTATACCTAGGTAGGCAATAAACAGTTCCAAAGCGTCTTTACGTCCACTTTTGACCCAATATACGGCTGCTTTACTGCAAGACTGTTCTAATGCTTCAGAAATGCTATTTGGTATTCGAAATGTTTATTAAACACTACACGCATTCAAATATCATTTGAAGTCCAACTTTACAATAGATAGTATTCAAGATGCTGATATAATGCTAATATAATGCTTGTAGCAACTGAAATGCAGATTTTGGGATAATTTACTACATATGCTAATGCTTATTAGTTACCTGGGTAATAAATAAAACATCTTTTTTTTCCTAATAAAATGAACAGGCCTTATCTATTTATGCTGATGTTCAACCGAAAAGTGATCCTGGGAAAAGTTGAGGGTAGATAAATTTCTCTCAAGCACAGATAGCAAACATTTTCGTTTGCTATTATACCGGAAAGGAAGGTTGGTGCAAAAAGTTCTCCATAGAAATTCCCATAAAAACTTCAAAGGGCCAGTGCAGTTCGCGTTAGCAACCAATTGAGCTCAGATTTTGGGAAAAGAGTCAGGACCTCATTTTGAATCAATTGCTCGGAAAAGAGCTGAATCGATGCTTCGAATCACTCTACAAGTTAGGTTATTCGTAATGGTTCTATCCCATTCTCGATAGGGGCTATGCATAAACCACGTAGACTTTTGGGGGGTTAACCAAAGTCTACGCTTCATACAAAATTTCAAAAAATTGTATGGAGAAAAGTCAACGAGGGGGGATGGGGGTCTGGGATTTTCAAAAATGAGTCTACGTGGTTTATGAACCGGCCCATAGATTGGCTGGTTCTTTTGTAGCAAATCTGTTTTTGTTACTATATACATTAGGATGATTTCAGATTTGTTATGAAATGCTCCCAGAGTTGCTCCGGAATGGAATGCTAACAGAATTCATCGTTATGGTTCCAGAAATATTCTGAGATATATCTAGGATTGTTCTGTAGAGCTTCCAGAGATGTTGTGCGTTTAGAAGAAGTTCTTGAACATAATAATGCAACTGTTATGAATGGATCTGTTCTGGCATTCTGTAAGTTTGCCCGATTTATGAGACCTTTTCTCCCAAAATAATTCCAGAACAGTTCAATAATGTTTTCAGAGTAGTTTTGAGAGAAGTTTTAAAGTTGTTTTGGAACGCTTACATTTTAAATCTGAGGCTCTGAGATGCTTCCAGCGTAGTTCTGGTATAAAGACAAATTTGTTATAGATATTTTAACGTAAACAAAAAATTGAATAATTTGGGATGGCGATGAAAATACAACTACAGAAGATAATCCAATGGAATAATTTTTCCTCTAATCGTACGTTATTAAGCCATGGCCCAAGCAGCACACAACGGTTAAAAATGGTTGTATCAACTTGATTGTGACTCAATTGAGTCACAAAGCAGTCACCTCAACAGGATTGAAACAAGTGTGCTACTAGGGGAGCTCGTATTCGTAAGGTGGTCAAATCTGGACGCGTACGTTGGGCAAAACATGTTGCGAGAATTAAGAACAACTATCCTGCGAACATCCGATGTCCGGTGTGCGATTGGAACAACACGACGAGGGGACCAACAAGCAAGATGCTTCGACCAAGTGGAGCAAGATCTAGGGAGTAAAAGATTCCCACGGGAATGGAAAGGAGCAGTCATGAATTGAGAAGGTTGGAGGTATTGTGCATCACGTTTTGTTATAAATAACGTTATGTCCAGAAAAGAAATAAATAAATATTACTAAGCCATCTACCTAATTGCTCCGATGCCCTGCCGAGCGGCCTTACGGTGGTGTCTCATCTAGTTGACCAGAACCATAGCCATGGCCGATGAAAAGATGGTTGTCGGCATGTTATTTAGCTCTTTCGTGGCTTTGGCGATCAGCTGCTCCTCCGTTTTTGTTACAAAATTATAGGAGTAAATACTCCGTTTGAGGTTCACCCAGAAGCCCTCTATCGATTGCGCTGCGGGATAATTGACTGCAGCAAAAAGGAGCATGGAGGTCCATCATACCAGGGTGCGTCTTCACTGTTTGCCGGTTCCACCAACCTCTCGGCCCAAGGTGCGCCAGTTTCTGTTGCACTGTATTGTCGCGCAGCACTGTCAGGCGGTAGAAACCAGGCTTCCGTTCGAAGCTGTTGCTTTCTCCAGAAAGAAGAGGATGTTTCAAATGCCGGATCAACTAAATCCGGAGGACATAAAGTGCCTAACGATGTCCAACTTATTCGCTCCGGGGTAGAGCTGGCAGATGGAACAACCCATCGAGCGCAGTCGCTTGACTGTTGACACCATGGCTGCAGGAAACCAACTGATAATGCTGTCAAATTGTGGTTTAGGTGCAAAGGTGGATTCACCACCACGTGGCAGCGTGAAAAATCGCTTAAATCAATTCATTTATTCGTTCCTCGATTGTTGTTTGATACTTGCTTGATGGATCTCTTAGAATTATTCCAGATTAATTCTGGGATATTTCAGTATATAAATGGTAATTCTGCTGGATCTCTGTTAGTAAAGGGCGAACACGGAATTATTGCAACACAGGTAATTCACTTTAAAATCTCATGTATTTATCGGATAAAAACAAAATTTGCAGGGCAGTTTTAAACATGTATCAGGCTCAGTTAACAAACATTGGATCAATTATTGGAGGTTCTTTTGTGAATTTCTCGACACTTTCGCTTCACGCCATGCATAAGAGCTTGTACAGGCGCATCCAGTACCTTTTTCTCATTTGATCAACTTCCTATGCATGTCATTTGCATCGTTTACTTGCTCCTTAGCCTTTCTAAGTTCCCGCTGTTTTTGTATTCGTTTATATTCTGTCGGCCTATTTCCTCACAACGTGGTGACCACCGATGGCAGGAAGACGACTTCACCACCTGGGAGGCGAAAATATCCCAACTAATACACAAAATATCTTAGATTTATTTATAATTGTATGTTTTATTAATATATTATAAACGTATTGCAAAACATGTCAAGTTTGGAGCGGTTTGGATCTCTCGTATTCTATATATCAATCGATCTTAAAATACTTTTCTCACTGCTGCAAGTGATTAATACTTTATAATTGTTCTTAAAAAAATGGTTCCACACATTTATTAAACGTGAACAGGATAAGATTTGAAATACTGTTGAAGTTTAATTACACCAACGATGTTTTTTAAAACGTTTTTTTTTAAACGATGAATTTGTTGTACAAGATTGTGTTTTCACTGTCAACGGGAAGCAAATCATACTTGCTCAGAGTTGATTTGTCAACAATTGGAGTTGGATTAGCAAAGAAGCTATAAACCTATCACGCCAAGGACTAGTGTTCAAATCCCACACTTGTCGATGTTGTATTTTTGTATGAGGATATTTTTTTCCATTTTATGTTTTATAAACAAGGCTTCACTTTTTGCGCTTTTTACGTCATTTTAAAGTATGAAATGAAGTATCATACACTTATATTGATAACCTGATTGTGTCATATGACAGTACTTTTAACTTGTTTAATACAAGTTGTGTTGCTTGGCATCCAACATATCGCACTCATCAAGACATGAACCGGGACCAACGGTTTTACTTTCCATCACTTTCACCTCAAAAAAAATCCCTACGTCTCGAATGAGATTGAACTCAGACCCAATTGGGTGCCAAGTAACATTCATGTTCACCACTACACCATCGGTGCTGGCTGAGTTCTCGCTTCATCATGACCCAATAAGTTGAGATTGGACGTAGTTCAGGGCATTTCGTTGGATTCATTCCTCGGGGACAAAATGCACTGAATTAGTCTCATATCATTCCAGCACGCTTTTAGAATAGTGTCATAAGGCTTAATCAAGCCAAAATAATGGTTTTTCAATGTGCTGTTCCAAATATAGGAAAGACGTTTTTGGAGGCATTCAGTCTTGTAAATTTAATCATTGGTGGTGTCTGTCGTGACGAAAATTTCACTTCGTTTTCCATGCGAATTTCGACATTTTCTTCTTTTTGATCATCCATTTGAATTTATCTTTTCAGAATTAAAACTGGCATTTGTTAGAGATCAGCCTTAAGGTATGTTTCGTCATCCACCACACAGTAACTGTATCGGGTCAACAGATCCGTGTAGAGTTTCCTAGTATGGGTCTTGGCAAAGGTTGATGGCGGTTTGGGAAGCTTTAAACCATGTATGCCGGTAATACAGCTCTTGTTTTGACTTTCTGGACGTAATTTCCCGAAACGCCGACCTTCCATCATGTGTTGAAATGTTGAGATTTCGGGTGAAATTACCCTCAACCTTTCCCTCCGTCTTTCTTCATGCCGCTTTCGGTTTCATTCCTGCTCCCCGCTTGTGTTCCAAATCCAGGTAACCAATAAGCAGTTTCAAAGCGTCTTAACGGCAGCCTATCAAGCAATTAAGTCACCTTAAATGCAACATAAATGCCGCTTTTGGCCCAATATACGGCTGCTTTACTGCAATGCTATGATAATGCTTCATTAATGCTATTTTGCATTCGAAATGCTACACGCATTAAATAGCATTTTAAATTCAACTTTACAACAGATAGCATTTAAGATGCTGATATAATGCTAATATAATGCTTGCAGCATCTGAAATGTAGATTTAGGGTTGAAATACTGCATATGCTAATGCTTTTTTGATGCTTTTTAGTACTCTTGTTCAATATTTTTTTCGTGCGTCTTCACTTGACTCACATTCATCTTGCCAACAACAAACCAAACAACTACGCAATTCACAGGATGTAAAATAGGAACTGTCCAAAATTTGGTTAGTTTCTGTCCAGTGGGGAACAAAAGTTACAGCCAGTTGTAAGCGTTGCAATAATTTCGTGTTCACCTCTCATCCCAATTGGAGTTCAAGGCAGTAATTCTCCGGCAACAAGGTTTTATATGAAAAAATATCCCTACATGTTATCTATGTGTGTAAAGTGCATGAACTTAAGACAATAATGTATACTTTTCATTTGCGTGTATGTTTTTGTTTTGTTTTGAGCTGTTTTGACAGATCTGTGGATAGAACACTGGTGACGTGATCATGATTTGGTTTTATTGATTTTCATTGATTATTTTAATAGGACTACTCTCAATGTGGCATAGATTTAGACCGAAAATAGACCACCGATTAAGCTGCGCCTAGAGCTCGAGGCTTACTTATTTTACCGAGGTTAACTTCAAAATAAGCCATTTCTAGGGGTTTTTTTTCATTAGGGCGATTCTGCAATTGAGAGATTCTCTCCGGGCTCGCTCTCTTTCATTCATAAACCAATCACCTTTACGCTTTTCATTCTACTCTTTGTAGAGTATGCTAGCCAGCACTGTTGTGTTTCGATCTGTACTAAAGAATCCCTTCGAAATTTTTATAATGGCGCTGTAATGAATGAAAGAGAGCGGGCCTGGAGAGAATCTCTCAATTGTAGATTCGCCCTAATGAAAAAAAAACCCTAGATTTTATCGATGCCCAACAAATTTCGGAGTTTTCGAGATTTGGAAATTTTTAGTTTAGAGTGAAACGTTATACGAATTCCTATGAAATGGTTAGTTAAAGAATGATTGCAAATCTCGAATCACAAAAAAAATATCTTGCAACTGGATACTATGATATGGAATTCCGCGAGCCCCATATTTCCCGGGCTGCCACATTCATTATTTCGAAGCCCCCTGATTTGTCAAAAATTACCAAGTTCCTATCTGCTTACATTCAGCACCACAAATCCTCCCAGAACAATTCCCAGCGCCGTTACTTCAAAGTTGGCGTTGGTTGCCGTCGTTTCTGCTCTACTATCTCGGTTCCGTGGGCTGATTTCAAATGCAGGTTACATAATGCGACATAAATCGACGGAACCGCCAGCCACCGCCCTGCAAACCACCTCGTCAGTTTGAGTCAATGTGCTGCAAACATAGAACGCAAACTAATGGAGGGTCTGGCGTTGCGATTAGTAGGGCAGCAAGAGGACTAAAAATACCACGTGACCAAGTGGTTGAACTTCCCCAAACGGAACGGCGCGGAAAACTTGGAGGAAGCCCGCTGCTGTCGTCGGCGTTGTTGTAGCCGTCGTCATCGATGTCAATGACGCCCAAACATAGCCATAGGCGCGCGAATCAAGACCAGTGGGCTGTTTGCTGTTGCAAGCGATTCAACTCACCCAGGGGATCATAAATTATTTAGGAGCCATTTTGGTGCGGTGGAAGCCACCATACTGGCTGGTCGAAATGCGACGGAGCAACAAAAATCGAGTGCCGATTAGCACCGTTATTGGCGCGTTTTTTTTTTCATTTTTTTGCGTCCACATATTACCAATGGACGGCGTATGCACGTCAGCTTGACGCGAAGGAAATAGAAATGCGAATACGCGAGGCGAACGTATAATGGTGAAGTTAGACAGTAGTGGTGCGATTTCGTCGACATCGTTGTAATCGAATTGTTAAGGATGACGTATAACAAGAACATTAAAAATCGAAACTTGAGGACTTAGTAGATCATTGAAAGCGATTTTCGAAAATACGAACTGACAAAATCGGTCCATTACTGTATTTATTTTTGCGGCGAAGACTGTAATGGGACACCTTTCTGTACCTGCAGCTAAAAATAGCAGTTGGCAATTCAGTATTGTAGCATTCGATTGGGAATTATAGTTCCAACCCTAATATTTACTACATTATTGGTTATTGCCTACCACATTTGGTTTTTTTGTATTCCTCCGAATTTGATCCGTACCTGGAAAGAGAAAAAAAAACACATTTTTAGAGACTGGGAAATTCAACCTATCTTATTTTCCCCTCCCTTCATCCCTTCCAAGTATTCTAATCCGATTTTTGTATGAACCCAGTCGGAATTGAACCCAGCTCCTTTCCAGCCTAGGCTTGTCTTATCACCAACTAAGTCGAGGGCGGCCCCTAAGAAATGGAACGCACGTGTAACTAATTTAAACTGGAACGCTGCTGAAGCCGATTATTGTCACAGAAATTAGATTGGCATGACCTCGACATCTTTTGCAACATTGATAGCCATCCGCTGCTCAAACGTAACGACGACGCGACGCCGGCGGCGGCTGAAGCAGACAGACGCACAAAAACACACATATATGAGTGTCGTAGTCTCCCCATTCAAACCCATTCATACGCGTTCTTTTGTTGACACAGATAGTCCCTCAGTTTGTCAGTTTTGGTGTCTCGCGTCGTCATAGTTGAATCCACCGACCGACTCTGACGAGCAGACGAAAAGATGTGACGGACCAGCTCTAATGAACCAATTGACAGCGAGCGCGTAATAAAACTTCAATGAAGCGTTCAAACTTTTTGCTAGACGAGAATGCCGTGGCGCGATTGAACCTTGTTAGAGTGGAACTTTGAAGTGGAGGAACCGAGGGATAAAAACCTAGGGGTCTTTGATCTCGCGATAATTGTTCACGTTTTCTCGGTGAGTTCGTGATTTGCGGATCAATTTCAACGACGGTGTTGCAAAAACTCAGAACCCCCACGTTGGCGACGTGACATAATGCTGGGTCATCTTGGTGAGCGCATCACATTGGCCATGATAGTAGTATGAACGTGGAGGTTGAAGTTTGGTAGAGTTCAAATGGATTTAGATTTACTGGGATTATGCGGAAAAAATCGATTATCGATCGGAATTTATCGTTCACCCTGAATGAAAATAGGACAGTGATCTACTATCAGGCAATTATGAAATATTAGAGTACACACTACCAAAATGTCATTTAAATGTCTGTCCCCCGAGACCGACACATGCAAGCGTCCTTTAGCACATAAGAATGTGAAACAAAGTTATGAAAAAATAAATTTAATCAAACAAAGATGTGTTGTCAGGTTCGGGAGACATAATTTTACACGAAATCTTTCTTTGCATTCCCCGACTTTTTACAAACATGAATTACGTCTCGTGTAAAGTTCATAATTTCGAAGTCTTTACTTTTTTCTGATATTACCTCTGTCTTTTTTAGGTTCATAACAATGCCTTTTTCTGAAAATTCAGTCGTTGAACTAGACTTTTTAAAGGTGATATCAAGAAATTTTTACGACGGTTCAGCATAATATACTTTAAACTTTGATGGCTGGTAGCTCCAACTCATTCTATCCTCGCATGTAATCCTGAAAAAAAAAAGTATGTTCACTTACTCATTTGTCGACATCGCATTGGCTTAATGAATGTTCTGCAGTTCATCCAAACTGTAAACAACCATTCATGAAAATTAAAGTACTACACATTGGGCAAGAAATCGAATTTTGCTTGCATAAATTTTCACAAAAAAAAAAACTTCAATCTGAATATACGTTTTTTTTCTTTTTTGGCTTCTATGGGTCCTGAGTATTCAACTGCCAATTCAAATTGAGCGCATATGGCACCAAGTAGTAAGCACTCTTAATAGCATGACAAGATATTACACTGAATTTGAAGTTGGATCAAGACGCAAGACGGATTAAAGGGCTTTGGCAACATGTGACAAAATTATAAGACCAATCCAGAACTGCCATGGATACAGATAAGTCTGTATTTTTCAGATATTTAATGCGCACTACAGATTTTGTATCAGAAATTTTAATTCAGAATACAGATAAAATAGAGATTTGAAAAAGAAAACAATTTACAGAGAAGATGCAAATTTTGAAATTTGTATACAAATATGATACAGATTTGAGACATAGTATGCAAAAATTTAGGTAAATTATATACAGGTATACACTGAAGTTTTTTTTATGCATTTTCTTTCACGCGGTTAAAAAAACGCGTTTTTTTTAAACACAACGTAAAAAAACCGCGTTATTTAAAAAAAAAAACGACGTAAAAAACACCGCGTTATTTCAAAAAACGCAGTAAAAACACGCGTTATGTCAAAAACCGACGTAAAAAAACCGAGTTATTTAAAAAAAAACACGTAAAAACCGCGAAAAAAAAACTCTTTTTTCAACTACTGTTACAAATCTCTGTCAACAAACCCCAGCAAGAAATTGGTTTGAATCGACTCGAGGAAGGATTGCAGTTAGTTGAAAATTTAGCCCAGTTCTTCCTAGTGCATGATCCACATTCCAAAAGAGCTGCTACATTCAAAAACTGACTTGAGGTATTGCGTGGCTCGTTACAAAGAAGTCTTTAAGCAACAGAGAAAAACCACCGGTGACGAATCGATTAACACCACTACATCTTTATTGGATCCAGATGACCAGGATGCAGCGAAGAATGATACAGTTTCATGCAACTCTTCGCATTTGTCTGAGCCTTCCACTTCTCAGCATGCTTCAGGATCATTTGTTACAGATGCTACCCAGAATGTTCCAGCTTTGTCACATGACGACTCAATCAAATCATTGCAACTTTGTAACAGCTCGGCGGTGTCAACTGAATCAGGGGCTTGTACCGATCCATCAGCATTAAACCAAAAGGAAGTCGAAAGCACTTCGGGACAATGTAAGGCACTTTCGCAACCACCAAATTCGTCTCCCGATGCAAATACAGTTGAGAGAAGCCCTAGTCAGTGCAGGATGACGACGATAGTGAGGCATCTCCGATAAAATGGGATTCAGCTCCGAACCGCAAGCGATCACGTGTCATCTACGATAGTTAATAGAAATAAGATTCAATATCTACTTGAGAAACCTTGATTCGCTCTTCATTCATTTGGTTAAGTAGCAATTACTTGAAGCTTTATTCATTTCCTTGAATAGAAAATGGATATTTTTTTTGCGGAACCCACTTTTAAATCACTCGGTTTAAGCTCCAAAGACTGTACGCAATGAATTAAAACTCAAAATTTCTCAGGATTTATTACAAGGACAACAAATAACATTGTTCGAATTTTTAAAATACGTAAAATAAAGGTTGTGCGGAATCAAATTGCACCACTTTTAAATGGCTGTAACTTTTTACCCGTTGGGTATATTCTATTTGAATTTTGGGTGGAAATAGTTCAATGTGTATTTGTTTACGCTGTGTAAGTTTCACTAGTAGATGTGTAATTGTTGCGAAGATGGAGTCGGAAGAACAGCAGCGGCGCAAAGAAATTTTACGCACGTACCTCGAAAATCCGGATCTTTCTCATCGTGCCATCAGCAGGAAGCTGGGAATGGTACATTCTACGGTGTCTCGTGTTTTAACTGGGTACCACGAACGTTTGACCATTGATCGGAAAGAGAAAAGTGGCAAAAATGGATCTCCGTATAGTGTTAAGGATCACAAGCGGGTAGTTCAAGCTTTCAAGAGTAATCCCAACAGTTCAGTACGAGAAGTGGCGAAGAAACTGAATCTAATCAAAACTTTCGTGCAAGATGCGAAAAAAAACGTGAAGGACTACACACGTACAAAGTCCAAAAGGTGCATAATCGCGATGAACGGCAGAATACGGTAGGTAAAACACGTGCACGGAAGCTCTACACCCAGATGTTGGCGAAAACACATTGCCTCGTTATGGATGATGAGACGTATGTAAAAGCAGACTTCCGGCAGCTTCCGGGGCTCAAATTTTTCACTCCTCATCATAAATTCGATGTCCCTGAGGACGTTAGAAAGCAGAAGATATCAAAGTTTGCCAAAAAATATATTATTTGGCAAGCAATTTTCCCGTGTGGAAAGCGGAGCACCCCATTCGTGACAACTGGACCGTTCAATTGGCAGTTGTACCTAAAGGAATGCCTCCAAAAGCGTCTACTTCCTCTTCTGAGGTCAAACGATGGTCCTACGATTTTCTGGCCGGATTTAGCTTCGTGCCATTACTCGAAAGAAGTTTTGGAGTGGTACAAGGCTAAGAAGGTCAATTTCCTGCCGAAGCATCTCAACCTCCTGAACGCACCGGAACTGCGGCCAATTGAAAAGTACTTGGCCATCATGAAGCAGGCACTTTGGAAGCATCCTGAGGAAGTGAAATCAGAGGAAGATATGAAGAACAAATGGATTGCCACGCAAAAAAATTGGTCCAAATGTTGTCCAGGACCTTATGAATAAGTGTAAAGAATTTTGCAACTTCTTGATCTCGTCCGAAAAGTTCGTCGTTTTCCAGAAGGTCTGCAAAATACTCCTGCGGGGCGTCGATGATTTCCTCGCGTGAGCTGAGTTTTTTTTTATTGATGAACCATCGTTTGAGGTTTGGGAACAGATAATAGTCCGAGGGAGCTAAATCGGGTGAATACTGTGGATGCGGACGCAATTAGAGCCGTAAGCCCTTGATTTTAGCCGTGGTTGTGATGCTCTTGTGCGCCGGCGCATTGTTTTGCCAAAATAAAATTGTTTTTTTCTTCGTGTGAGGCCATTTTGCTGCGATTTCGACCTTAAATCGCTCTTATAACGCACAGTAATAGGGTAACGGGATGTCATATCAGCCTAGCTCCTTCATTCGGCCTATGTACCAAAAATGTCATTAATTCGGTGATAATCAACAAAATTATATTCATATCAGGATGACCGATTTATTTTAAAGCAATTGAGACATTAGTGATCAATTAATAGTTGTTCACTTCCGCGTAATTTTCGATTTCCTCAACTTTTTAGAAAACATGACTTCACTGGTTAAGCTGAACATATTTTATCTAAACGATCTTCGAATGATCTAAATTTGCAGAAATTTAACCTATAAGCCGAATAATACTGCCAAAATGTACAGCAAATAGTCACACGTCATAAACTTATAGGTCACATAGGTAAAATAACAATGATTTAACAAGAAAACCATAGACCCAATGTTAGGAACAAATTTTTTCCACGTTCCTCACTATGGCCTGTTGTATGGAAAGCGTAGTAAAAATGTTGTTATTGGTAAAATTTACAATAAACATGTCTTAGTTTCGGTTGAAAGTTTTCCATCATCTTAACACAAACTAAAGGAACAAAATCTGTGTAGAGTAAATTATAATGTTTTGATTATCAAATGGTCGCTTAATCATATGTGAAAATCACTTAAGTGTTTCTCAGCAGTTTTAGTATAGTTTGAGCGAATACAGCTGGAAACGCATTCAATCAGAAAATCAGAAAAAAATCGTACGAAGACAACATTTAATAACAAATAAGACGAACTTGCATCCATGAATAGACCCAGTTTGGCGCTTATAGACCGACATTACATCCAAATCCCTCGAAAGATTCTGACTTTATAAAATGAGTTGTGTAACTTTTCGTGATGCATACTACCAAATGGCATATTGAGCATATCTAAGCAAGTGTATAACTAGTAAAATATCGCTCCCAGCTCAAATACTTTATGAGTTATAGTAAAAAATGTAATCGATTGTTGCATAATAGGCTGAGTCAAGGGACATATATCCTACTCGCTGTTGATGGTTTTAGTCTTTTCAAGGTAGTCCACGAATAAAGACTGGACTCGGAATGAGACACACAAAAATGATCACCAAAAATTCATTTTAAATCGGATACTTCTCAAATTTTCAGGAATTGAATAACTATATATAAGCTATGATGTGGCATAATTTATTTATTGAATTTCTTCCCCCAAGCTGAATGCTCGTACATTTCTCTTAACACTGCTCATGAGATCTTAGGCGAGGCTTTGTCCATCTTCCTTACACAATTTCTCCCAGTTTTTCTTCAAAGCTTCATCGGTTTTGAATGTTTTTCCGCTTTTCTTCAACTTCTTCTTCATTATCGCCCAAAACCTGTTGTAACGAACGGCTTGCTGTACCGTCCGCACACGCAGATCGCCTGCCACAACAGGTACTTCTTCGCGAATTTGTCCATCTTTCTCTTCCGGAACTTTTCCGGAATCGCCATGCGGGACTTACCGACAAAAAACTTGAGGCCGGGGATTTGTTTGGAATCCGCCTTGTTATATGTCTCGTCATCCATGACGAGACAGCCTGGCTTGACCAGCCACTCACGGTACAGCTTCCGCGCACGCAATTTGGCCACCGTGTTTTGCTTGTCAATCCGGTTTGGCGCCTTCCTGACCTTAAAACACGTAGCCCAGCCCGCTTCATGGTCTGCTGGACGAACCACTTCGACGAATTGACCTTTTTGGCCACGTCTTTTTGGCCATGTCACGTTTCGGTTTTCGGCCGCTTCCAGCGCGTCGCTCGATGGTCTTCGAATCCTGGAACATCTTCACAACGCGGGACACGGTGGAATGGTGGATTCCAAGCCTTTGGCCGATCCATCTGCCCATCAGGATTATCGATCACCGCACCCATGATTTGCTGGCGTAGCTCTTCTTGTTTCGAATGCATCTTGAAAACTACTTGACAGATCGCAATAAAGTTTTGCACACTTACACTCTAGTATTACCCAAAATTTCATTTTTTCCGAGTCCAATCTTTAGTATGCCATGACAATCCCAGGCCGCTTTGGAGCACTCGTGCCGGCTTCACTCCATTGCCGGGCACTCATTCTGTTCGCTGGTATGTAATAGTGGATCCAGGTCTCATCAACAGTTACCAATTGACACCGACATCGAGTCCTTCCGATTCCGCCAGTAAGTCTAAACACTGTTTTGAAGTGCTCTCGCGTTCGTGTTTTGGTCAGGAGTGAGCATGCGCGGCACCCAGCGGCAGGATTACTTTTTCATATGCAGATTCTCACCCAGAAATGGCGTGTGCACTCAGTAGTAATCTTTGTGGCATCTGCTAGCTCACGCACCTTCACTTTCCGGGCAGCCAACATCATTTCATGAACTTTTTTGACATTGTCCTCTGTAACCACATCGGAGGGCCTGCCACTGCGGACTTGATCGGTAGTGGAGTTACGGTCATCACGAAACTCAGGAAACCAATATTTAACGAGGTAATCTGACGGAACATTTGGCCCATAATGCTTATCCAACTTTTCTTTTGTTTCCTTCGCCGTTTTGCCTCTCAAAAAAGAATGTATTATGAGAGAACGAAAATCGTTTTTATCGATATTCAACATGATGCCAAACACGTCAACAACAATCAGCTGTCAAAACAAAACTAAGGGCAGTATCGCACTGAAATTTTAGGTGTATACCTAAATATGAACGGACTACAACGCACTATAACCTTTTTTGCAGTAGCATCGCATTTTGGCGGTCAAGGAGGTTACTTTTCACTCCATCTAGTGATTAGGCCAAGCAATTTGAAAATGAATTTACCAATACATCATTTTCATCCATGGCTTGTATTGTACATAGACGAGCCTCCGAGTGAATTATAAAGAAATTTATAACAATGCCCAGCACGGATGAGCGGTCACATATACATTCTAACGATCAAAATGTGCAAAATTGCGTTCGTAGATAAAATAGGAGAACGAAGAAGTGAACGATGATATGAGAAAAAAAAAGCTACAAAAAATTCCCAACATACAGTGATTGAAACAAATTTGGCATCAACTTCATCGCTGACCGAATCGGAAATGAGCACAAATTAGACTACGTATGTGGTTTTTAGTTCTGTTGGCTCGTATCTGTAAACGACAGGTTCAGTTCTCAAAATACACGTAACGATCATGGAGCTGGTGCAAAAATAGCTGGACTGAATTTTTAGTTTCGATAATTTGTTTGCGAATCTCCCATTTATTATACGAACAGTCCGAGCTAAACCACTACCTCTTGGGAAATAAGTTGCAAATCCGTGGAAGACCCCCAGCTGAGGAGTGCTAGCGCAAAACCTAGCGGAACTGAAGAGAGTCTCTACTTCTTCATCTTTCGTCAACTTTTAAATTTATACATTTTTTATTTTTTGCAAACTCAAGAGCCGAACAACAATGCAACAATGTTATACCAAGAGGCCTCGTTGCCTCTGCCCGCGCGGACTGAACGGAGAGCGACGAAAATGCCAGCTCTTTTCACAGCTTGACGCAGCCATGCCAAAAACGGATGGCCGGCCTGAAGAGAGGTACAAACAATCAGTCAATGACCGTTTTATTGGATAATCGCGTCGAAGTTAATGCTTTGATTCGCAAGTATCAACCGAAATTCGCAAATTACTTGGCTCGGGCTTTTTTTTCGTTCACTCTCGTGAGGTGAAAAGTTTTGCCATTACCGGTTGTTTGGACCGGCGAGGCATTTGCGATGGAAACTGCATCGAGATTGCATAACGGTATATTAGGAGACAGAGGAGCAGACGGTGCACATCATTTCGAATGCCATCTATAACTCGAAGTTACACTATTACCCGAGGCTCCCCTATATGCACCAATAATGTGTTCAAGTCTTCCGGAGAGCTTCGCTACCGCCGTCGTTGCGCATCCAGGTCACACTGCACGGTCAGTCTGCGTGTCGGTCTGCCGGTCGGTGTCTGGACTGATGACATACAAATTTTCAGCAAAAAATGATGACGCTGATCTGCTGCGCTGACCGGCGGCGAAATTTTTGGAGAGCCTCGCAATGTTTTCGAAAAAAATGGCGAATAACGAGTTTAATTGGATAAGTGCATCAGTTCAGGCGGGCGACCGAAGCCGGCCATGCTGTTCGATGTCCCCCAGCTGTGTTGTTGCAACATTTCACGTGCATTCGCAGTAAATATTAGATGAAATTGGAAATGTGTGCTTCGTTGATTAAATTGGCAAATCCCATTTCCTTCGGTCGGAACGTTCGGTCGCTTCAAATAGAGCCATAAAACAGAATCATGATCATTTTCGCTGTCCAAGATTTTCAATAAGATAACATCGTGTCTCGCTACATCCCTTGCGAAGGTAAAACGGCAATTTAGTGGAATTCATTTTATTGGAACGGGAAGCATAAACTTAATATCCGCCCACCTTTTTCCTTGGCCGATCTGGACGACCAGTTGGCTAAAAGTGGTTTCGTTTATTTATCTGTTTTTGGGCTTCCTGCCTCAATCAAGTAGGGCACCCACGCATTGGTTCGAACAAAGCAGCGCTGTTTAAGTGTGGTCTGAATATCGGTTGTTGATGGACATCGCTCCGTCAAAATCCCCTGCCCAGACGAAGATTCTACGATCCACTTAAAAAAAAAGTTTCCCAGTGTCACCCGATTGAGAGTTTAATCTCTTGAGAGGTTTCATGGTCCGCTGAGGGCTGGCTTCGATTGGCGAGTTGAGTTTTGTGGTTGAAAATGATTCTGTTATGTTGAAAAATCCGTACAAACCGTGTTTAAACATTTGGTGTATGTTTCTATTATATAGGTTTGATTACTTTCGGGAATGATATTAAGGGCAGTTTTGGAAAGTCTATAAACATTTTGAGCAAAATATTGATTCAAACACATATATTTTAGATCAGGAAAAAATTGAAACTTCTATTGTGAAGCACTTGTAGCTGAGCCTTGTGTTTATAAGTTTCGAGAATTTTAAATCAATCGATCGGAAACATATCAAATGGAAACATTTCCCAACTCGGTCATTCACATCGAATTATCATGATGATATAGATGGTAAACAGAAAAAATCAGCAATACTTCCAAGGATCTGAGTATTGTGATTTATGTTGGTTTATAGGGCCTCATAGCTATGAGACTGTCCTATTTATATAAACTCCTTGTGTGTTAACAGTCTCCCCATGAAATTAGGTCCCGAAAATGTTGGGCTATTTGACAGTTCATGCGCTCTTAAAATGTTTACATAAAAATCAAACTGAATGATTGTTTGCTGTTTCCATGAATTCGTGATGATTGTTTATTTTGCTATCGAAATCTTTAACTCAAATGGAAAACAAGCGTTTGGCTTTATTATTAGGAATATCTTATACTGTAATGATGTAAAATAACCGTGCTTTGCCACTTAATAAAGTGTGTTTACGTTGTGCTAAAAAAAAAAATAACTACACAATGAGTACTATAATTCTTATGTTTGTAGTACTATAATTGTTAAGTTGTATCACAACACTTTACGGTATTTCTCTAAGTCAGAGATGATGAGAGGAAAACTGAGTTAAACCAGACATTGTGTATAAAAATAAACCCAAAAGGAGATAGTTTCTCTCTCATGTAGGCAGCAAAACAGAGTTGGTACAAACAACCGTTGGAAACCATCACAAGCCATTGGTAGTACATGAGCACGATCAGGCGCGCATATTTTTTTGCCTGTCAAGGTGGCGGATTCGTTCTTGCCTTAACCTACCCCGCATTGGAGATGTAAGGCAAAAGGATGCGTGCTTTGCCGAGTACTGCTGTATCCAAGCCCTTCGCTCAATTGTCAAATACTTCTATTCAATTTTCAACCTGCTGTACACTGACGGAACTATAAACATTTTCACTTCATATCTTTCACTCTAGCAAACATTACTGTCCACTCTTGGGGCCTCACGGTAATGAGCGAACATTTCCTTCTACATATACAATGGGTTTATCGAAGTAGAATCTGTGGTTTTGCACATTGTAGAACTGCGTAAAAAATAATTTTCGTCGGAAAAAACGAACTCCTCTTCCGAGCTTGTTCTTCTTTAGAGGCTCAAAAACTTCATGAACGTTTCGGTTTTTGAATGCCTAGAGTCCCAGATGTTTCAGAAGGTTGTGCATGGACGATTTGAGACATTCAGGTCGGCAGCCATTTTCCGTTCCGACTGCTAAGATTTTCGCCAGACCCGTTCCCTGACAATTTTAATCGTTTGCGCATCTCTCACCGGAAAGAAATGAACTGAATAAAAACAAGCAAACAAGGCACATAATCATTTGCACAAAACTTACCTTACAAATCAGACCAAGGTATAGGTGGCCTCTGCTGCTTACCTACAGAAGCTGTCTCCATGCAATCCATGGCTGTACTTCGCCAGTCTCGAAGTCTGCAAAGGGTACGCAGGTTGACTTCTACTGATCGACCCACCTTGCTCGTTGCGCTCCTCTTATTCTTGTGCTCGTCGGATTGTTACCGAGAATCATTTTAACTGAACTGTGACTCCGACGTTCTTACGACATGTTCAGTCCACCGTAGACTCCCGATTTTAGCGATGTGCAAGATGGGATTCTCCCAGCAACTGATGCAATTTGAGGTTCATTCAGCTCCTACACGTTTCGTCTTCCATCTGCAATCTGCCGTAGATCGTACGCAACACCTTCCGTTCAAAGACACCAAGAGTACGTTGATCCTCCACTAGCAATGTCCATGTTTCGTGGCCGTAGAAGACCGTCTTCTACACTACCGATCTAATTAATGTCTTGTAGATGGTCAACTTTTTAGTTCAGTTAACTTTGTCCGATCTAAAGGCGTCCTTCGGAGTCCATAGAAGTCACGATAGCCAGCCATAATGCGTCTTTGAATCGCCTTCTGCTCCCCCCTTTCCCTCCCCTACTCATAATGCTTTTTTTTTTTTGCTCTTCTCCTACCCCTCCTTCCCCCCCCCTGTGATACACGTTTTACACACTATCCCAAACCCCCGGTCCCCTCCCCCCCCCAAGTCCACAACGTATCATTCGTGTCCCGCCCTCTTCGCCCCCCCCCCTGCTCGTTAAATAGCAAACAACCATCTTTGAGAAGGAATTCGAGAGTGTCCCAGCGATTCGGACTACGCAAATCACTCATTTCATCGGTCTTGACCACCTGTCCTCAAAATCCATATTCGTGCCTAATCTTCCATTGCTGGTCTCGATCGATTGTTTCGTAAGTGGATTTGAAATCGATGAAAAATATGTGTGGCCACGTTATACTGGTGACATTTCTACAGCACTTGCTGAATCGCAAAAATCTGGTTGGTAGTAGTGCGAGTATCCATGAATGAAGCTTGAACTCCCAAGAAATCCACTCTTTTGCAATTGGTGACAAACGGCGGCGTAGAATTTGGGAGAGCAACTTGTAGGCAGCGCTCATTAGCGTGATTGCACGATAGTTGCAGCAATCCAGCTTTGTCACCCTTTCTATAGATGGGACACATTATACCTTCCTTGGGATACACGATACACGTACATTTTCAGTAGCAGTAAAATCCAGTCCATTTAGAATCCGTACACTTTATTTATTCGATAGCAGCACCTCCAGTCGCCGGATTCGAAAAGTTTTCACAACGCTTATTTTTAAGTAAACGTATTTCAGTGGTGAATGTTTTGTCAGTTAAAAAAATAAGATGACCATAAATTGATGCAGAAAACAAGACTTGGTTCTTAATATTGTGAAATGAGAAAAGCTATTTCGTAGAAGACGTTTTAAAGCGGTTCCGTAGTTGAAAGAGCAAACATAGTGTTAAAACTTCAGATCAGCAACTGAACTAGAAGGTGTTTATGTCAATCAACGGATATTCAGGACTCTCGGGGCGGAGTTATGTCAATCAATATGTATTAGTTCCGTCAGAAGGCAGATCCCTGCTCATTCCTTTCTCCCAAGCAACCGAACACTGAACCCAAGTTTCCGGATTTTATTGCTTCGAAAGACCCTGTGACGCTTTCCAACAACGCATGCGGTCAAGAATTAAGGCAAAGTCAGAAAGATTTGAACTGAACTAAACTAATCCAAATGTTAGAGGTATACCAAACATGAAATACATTTAAAAATTAAAATTCTTGCAAGCTTCTCATGTTTATGGCCACGTACTTCACTGACAGGAATTCCCACTCACCCTGTACACACGAGTTAGTTTTTGCAGATTGATTCGCCCAAAGACTGATTATCTGACAAGAAATTAACAGCTGAGATGTTCTCTGTTGTTTTCAGTTATTTTGCGTGATTTAATTCAAATACTCTGAGCTTTTTTGCGTTTTCCTGGTGATGAAAAGAAGAATATACATTGTTAATGTTAAGCTTTCTCTCAGAATGTCAATAAAAATCGAGAAGCTATTTAAAATACGTGAAATTGAAGGAAATTAAAGCCTTTCAGAAGGGTAAATCATGATCTACACTGCCCATAAGAGCATATCTGCCCCATTTTGGAATAACAGCAATTCGAGAAAAACGCTGAAAAATTATTTCTGTACAGGCTGTTATGAATGGTACAGTGGACAGTGCAAAATAACTCATTTTTGATCGAAATCCATACGGGAAAATTACCCAAGCAACAATTTAAGTTTTATTCCAGCCGTATAGCATTCTTCCCGGCTTAGTTGATAAAACTACATTCAAAACTGTTTTGTCTACCAACACCTCCTCTATACTTGTTTAAAGCCAAAATTTGTACTAAGTGGCCCACTCTATATACGGTTGGGAAAACAAGTTAATAAAACCTTCATAAGACCATAAAGATTTTGAAAATATTCTAGTTATAGATGCTAAGACCACTTGAGAACCGTCATAAAACCTTTTGGCTGCCATGAAAACCAGCATGCGGCCAAATGGCCACAGCTGTCAAACTTAACTGTGATATCGTGGTTGGTTTTTTTTGTTCTGCTTTTCTGATTCATTTAGCAGCAAATAATATCGAAGAAAAAAGGTCGAGTTGCGGGAAATTTTGTTTTGTAGCAAAATATCCAAAACAAAATATGTTTTTTACAGCGTATCATGCTCCAAATCATATACGCATTTTATTTTGTGGTGAATATTGGCACGATAAGAGCCGAAAATTAATGCGCCTCGAAAATTATGCGAGTTCACAACAACAAACACAGAATTAAAACAAATATATTCGTTAAATTAATCATGAATTTCTTGAAAATTGATGGAATTCAATAAAGTTATCTAAAACAAATGCAGAAATTGGTTTCCGATGAACAGTTCATTTGCATTACATTTAGAATTTGGTGCATTTATTTTTCCACATTTCAATTATTTCGTATATTTCAATATGACGTTTGGAAAAAAAATCACAATTCTGCCATAAAGCCAAGTTATCTTCGCAATGACTACTTTAAAACTATTTGGTTATTTGGTGGCTTCCCTCATTGCCAATTTGCCGTTTAATGCCTTTACTGGAGGCAAAATGGTTTTAAAATGCCTTTTCAACTGACCATAATAAGATAATATGAGTGAGTCTTAAAACGGCATTTCAAAACAGTATTTTATGAGTTCATAAAGTCGAAATAAAACCTTTGATATGAGTAAAAGGAATTTGAGAAAACGAGATTTGAAGATCGTTTTAAACAAGCTGTGTAGGTTCTCATAAACCTGACTAACATATGAAACCTATTGGCAGCTCTTGGTGTCATAATAAAACCAAATGGATTTCTAGTGGCTTTGATAAAACCTTAATAAAACTTAATAAAGCAGGATGGTTTTGGCAATGTTACTTGGGTATGCTTTTATGGGCAATACAGTGCCTTAATAAAAATTCTACTGCAACATGGGATGCAGAAACTTGTTTTCTTGATGTTATAAATGACTAAATCTGTACATAAAAAATAACCGATGGTAGAATAATCACAAATGTAATAGGGGATAACGGTAGTATCACAATCATGCTTTTATGTCATAAAGATACAATTATCTTGTTGTTGAAAGTAGATTCTTTATATCCCTGTAGATACGTTTAAGTGATGTTGCATATCTATCCACTCAACTCCTTTTTGGCCCTTCATACAATGCACAGTGGTCCAGTAAGCTACTTTAGGCGGACATGAGGTTTTCAATGGAAATTTGTGGTTTTAGAGCTTTGGTTACTTCTAAGAACCTGTTGCAAATTTGTTGTACTACAATTTGTTTGAAAGTAATTTTTTCTTGCATTAAACGCAAGAGTGGCGTATACGCTAACTTTTTTATGAGCAAATATCGTGAGATGGTAAGTTGAGCAAAGTTGTAGGAATTGTTATTATAAAAAAACTTTGTAGAACTTTTTTTTTCTAGCTTCAAAGCCTACTGCGATAATTCCGAATTTTAGTAAAAAATCATTTTTCGACTAAAAGTCCTTCATTTTTAAATCTTACCAGCTTGCTGTGTTCTACAAAGTTGTTTGTTTTGACATTTGCTACAATGTTGCTAAATACACCATAGTTTAATTTCTTCTTGTTTTCATATTATAGTAAATTTTCAGTTAAATTTACGCCATACTATAGGCCTCACAACTTGAAATGGAGCACCTGCAAAAAATATGGCATACCATGACTTGATTCAACACACCTTAGAGTACGTTTAAGGAGAATTTGGAAGAGATGATATTTTTCTATCTTTTTCAAAGCTACTTTCTGTAACATACAGTGCAATGGCATGATGAGGATAATCAGTGGTTATTAAAGCTTGATCAACTCTAACAGAGAGATGAGCCCATTGCTCTCGGACTTCGTTTCCTTGCTACAATGGATGGTAGCCTATATCATACATCACCATACTAAAGCTACAATTATGATATTAACTATCATGAGGCTTTGTTTATTTAAGTCATTGATGCTCTCAAGGAATGCGCTCAATTAATAATTATAGATTTGCCTCAAGAAAACTATGCTTCGATTGTTGCAAATGTGCTGCAAGAATGTTAAAAATATCGACAAAGAGATCATATTAAAAATCAATGACTTTGTCCTTATGCACGTCTTCAAATCGCTGAAATGAACTACTTTTGCTCACCACTTTCCCTTCTAAAATAAGCAAGTGAACCATTTTGCCGAAAGCCATTAGGCCGAACGTTCTTAGGTTGAATGCAATTAGGACGAATGTATTACTAGGCCGAATGAGTCACAAAGCCGAAAGGGCCATTAGACAGGAACTTTGTGACCGCTTATTATCGGTTACTAAGCTGACTAAGTGACTGATAATTTATTTATTTGTTTCTGTTTGCTTAGAATTGCTTATGAGGCATGTAAGTTTTGAACTTGAGAAGAGCTGCTTATGATTGAAAGAAGGAAAAATAAACAACCTATTTCAGGAATTTTAGATACTTTGCGATTGCTCGTCCAGGTTGGATTTTCAATGAGAGTGTGAAATTTTTTCTCTCGTCTCTTGCATTCCATCTTTGATAACTTTTGAACGTAAGTATCAATACTGATAATTCGCCACTAGCTTAGCTAAGCTTAGTTTGACTGACTGCACGTATCAATGGTTTCTACTCCGTGATTGATTAGAATCAGTAAAATTGCTCAATGCTTCAACTGAATGTGGCTGGAAGTAACTAACCATTCTCACTGAACACATTTCAGTGATTCAATTGCTTTAAGGTGAATCGCTGCTCCATGTAATTTTTCCTATCGTTTATCTCGCTCTCGCAAACTTACCTTGCTGTTTCAAATTGATAAATCTCGATTGTTAGTGAATGAACATCGAATCGAACTCTATCAGATTGATCACATCAAGTAAGCATACAAACTAATGTGATTTAATTTTCAATATCTAGTACAGATTCTGAGTTTTATCAATTCTAAAAGTTCAGGTAATGGCTGCCGCCAAGAACGCTTCAGCATAAGCCCTTAATAATCAATAATGGTGCCGGCTGGACCCTTGCAATCAAGTTGGAATAAGGAAGGAATGTTAGTGTGGCCTTTGCTTTTTGGGGACCGTGTTTATCCCCACAAAGGTCACAGGAAGGAGGTTTTGTATGGTTGTAGGGAAGGGCTCGAAAGACCTGGATTCACCTTAATAAGTGATCTGATCATATATATGATTCATAATCGTTACTTAACTCGCACCACCGAGCAATAGATCACCGGAACAATACAGAACGCGCCATGCCCCATAACAAAATATTACGCAATAGAGCATCAACACAATCGTTCATTGCCGATGCTCGAAGCACACTTATTTTTCGTATGCTTTCAATTTTTACAACCGCACTCCACGAACCACTTCACTACTGCAACTAATATCCATATCAATCAAGAGAACGTTCTACAGCCCCCCAAAGATACACAATAATTTCACTTTCGCCTATCTGTTCAACCAATCGCAATGTTTTGTGATATAGTGGGCGGAATATTATAGTTTAAGATAACTCAATGCAAACGTCTTCCAAATTTGGCAGATCTACAGGCAATCGGTGGAGACCTGCCTGGTACCTCACAGCAAGAAGCGGACCAGAAGATTTGATGAGCTGCCTGCCCCATGAATACTGAGGATACTCCACTAAGTAAACAAACCAAGCCAACTAAATTGCACGTATATTGAAAGTTGTTTTCCTGATATATAGTTCAAACATATATGTAAGCAAAAAATTATTATACAATGCAAAAATATGGCTTATACGTGTGGAGGTAAAAGTGTCATATACGTGCAAATTCCATTGTTTTCTTAACTTGACTTCGAATGCGATTTAATCTGCTATAACAAATCCGATGTAAATCCGTAATAGTTTATAACGCTGTACGATGAATGAATGACACATCGTATACAAGTCGAAAATTTGCAATCTATGCGACTCAACATAACATAGTACGACAAACGGCACAATTATATGCGGTTTTGAACTAAAATTCAGGAATAACTATACGATACTATCTGAACACTGTTATACCACTTCTGGTTGTCTGGGAACCATCTGGATTACTGCGCTGTCATTGGCTTTTCGTTACAGCTACTAGAGGCGTCACCGTTATTTAAAAGAAGAGGCCAAATACTTAGTTGATCAAGTCTTATTATGAAGAAGAAGAAAATTACCATTAAAGGTTTCATGTCAAAAAAGACTACAAAAAATAATATATTAAAGCGTAAGCTGGCAAACTGGAAGTCTTGAAATAAGAAAGATCTGCTGCATGAAAGAAGGAATGCAAATTTATTGGTTTTATGTCTAGAAGATTTCATAAAATTATAAACTCAATCTTCCATGTGACATATTAGCAGATTGTTTGTATTGAAATTAGAAAGAACTGCTTATGGTTTAAGAAGAAATGATCTTCCATGAAAGTTCATTAGCAAAGACGTCATGAAATATTAAGTTCAATCTTCTGCTTCCGTAAATTCGGCCTGATGACCTTTTGGGCTACTGACCAATTCGGCCTAATGGCCCTAAACCAAGTGAACATGCATAATACTATCGATTATAGCTTGATATCCAGTGATACCGACAAATTCACTTTACTCTGCGTATTTTTTTATTTTTTGTTTTGCTTGACAACTCCATTTAGCCTACGGTGGGACCAGCGCTCGACTTACATTTTGAGTTTCTTGAAAGAAAGAAAAAAAACCTACATCGTTTCGCAAAAGTTCAACGACTCCGCCGAGAAATAGGAGAAACCTTAGCCTCGAAGCAATGCTTTCTGAGTTGTAAATTGAGTCATCCGATGTTTCGCTAGATGTTGTTATTTTTCGAGCTTCTAAGATTATCAAAAAAAAAAAAAAACAACAGCGAGACACAAACACTTGAGCACAAACACAAACTCCCGTTCGGCAAGATATCATCATCACTGGAAAAGCTGCTGTCTCCCATCCGGGGTAATAACATGGTCCATAAATTTTGCTGTTGGCGGTTTTCCTCTCTCTATATATGTTGTGTGTTGTGTGCCTACTCCAAAGCTACATCGCGTCACGATGCATCCAACGGATTCGTTTTGGTTTGCTTCTTTCTGTCGCCGCCATATCCCCATCTATGGTAGTTTTGGAGGGGTTTTCCTCCCGGTTTTCTTTATGCTTATGGGTATGGTCTTTTCGCGATGGGACTGTCGTCTCGTCTCGTGACTGGTGGTCGGTGGCATGGAAAAGCGCTTTTTAGGCCTAAAGGCTACTGGCCGACACTTGTTCGTGCACGGTGCACGGTGGGTTTGACAGCGTATAAACCGTTCGACTTCCATTTTTACAAACTCTTGCTAAGAAGAGACCTACCGTTGCCTCGGTCATTGCTTCTTTCTAGTCTCACACCCCCAGAGCGCACTGTCACCACCGCGTTGGTTGTGGGGTCTGGCATGGCTGGCCTGGGGGTGGCAGGCGACACACGAACATTTAAGCGCTTCTGCTGTTGCCATCTCACGATAGCCTTCCCGAAATTGAATGGCCTAGAGCTGGGTATTTTCTAGCAACACCGAAGAAAACAGCTCTTCATGGGGGCGCAAAAGTAGCCAACTAGCAAAAAAGCGTTTGTTTATGTGCAAGAGTTTCTTCAACTTTTGCTCTTTTTCTGCTCTGCCTCTTTAGATTTGGATTTCTTTTCCGCTTCCTTGGCCTCGGCTCAGAAGACGGCGCATCCGTCGGAGCAGCGGCCGGCGGAACAGAGCATTGAGAGCGAGAGGATGGAGACGGCCTATTCAACTCGAGCCGACTCGACTCCACACCGGCCGGGCCTTCGGCAGTGTGCCGAAGGAGGATAAGAAGAAAAAAACGCCTAGCTAGAGCAACATTAGAAGCAGGTTTCTTATTTTTTTTTTGTGAGTGAAGCTCTTGCGCCGTGTCTCTATGGAGCGCTTTGTGTTTGGCGAGTTGGGGTCAAAAAACCTATCTATCAAATGACGATGCTCTCGGAATGGATTTTTCTTACACGTTGCCTCCACGGTTCTACGGTCCTGACTAGCAACAGACAAGCGACAAACCCGGTGAAAAGTTGATACGCGACCCCAAAAGCGTAATCGTTAGGGAAATGATTAGATCTAGCCTGGTTGGTATCGTCTCTAGTCTATTGTTGGCTGCAGAACGAATGAAAGGAAATTTGCACACAAATCTCCGCTCCGTGGACGAACTCGCATAATTGGATAACCTTTGGCGGTGGCATAGGAGCTACCGGATTCGATCCACATAAGCTGACGACTTTGGTGGGACAACTGACTTGGGTATCGATTTGGTTACGGGAATTTTAGTGTTCATGGTGATAATCTGTCTGGCTCACACATGGTGAAATAACACGTTTGACTGTTGGAGTACAGTGTTTCATTGTGATTTCGGGGTTAGGGGCAATTATTTTGAAAGGGGAATAATTATCTTTGGCATTATAGCCTATTGCGGATCACTTTAAAACTTGTATTCATAAAAGTGTTCTAAACAGTGCTGCAAATAGTAGTTTCATTTTGCTTTAATTTTCTCGTGAATCATACTTAGAAATTTAAGCGTGTCGTATCCGAGCTATGAAAGAACAAATGAACAGACTCTTCTTAGGACTTGGATTTTATCGTAAATTTTTAAGCGAACCAAGCTAAGGATATTTAGATAATCTTACTAGTGTTTCCGATTCAATTTTTATCGGAGAATTCAGCCAGAATCTTATTTAGGATGCTTAGCAAATATTGTACGAGTGGTTCACGAATTTTAAATCGGACGGAGTCATTGTGATTCAATTCGAAGCATACTCAAGTTTTGCAAAACTCTCTGAGAATTTTGAGCGAGGATATAAAGATATTACGAAGAATATGTCTTAGCTATCGATCCAGTGAGCTAATCATTCTTCGAGTACTGATGATGATGATGATATAATACTACCATCTATTGTAGCAAGGTAACTTCCCATAGCAGTGGAATAATCTGAAAAACGATTTGATCAGGATTCTATTATTGTTTGTGATCATCAAGCTCCTGTATGAAGGGCCAAAAACGTTTGGGCGGACCCGTAAGCAGATACACTTACGCAAAACCCGCGAATATAGGGAAAAGAATCTCCTTCCAAAAGCTAGGTCACACAGACAGCACTAGAATCGAGCCCTCGTTTGACAGAATAAACCCAATAGATGGGGTCGAAGAGCCCGCCCTCGTTCCGCGAAATGTTAACAATAGACAGTCCCATGCTTCCTATCCAAATCGTTTTATTTGGGTGCCCTGATGGTCCCTCCCTTTCCCCCGTTATGTGTTATTTAATATTTAGTATATTTTGTACACGAAAAATTAGGATCCCATTATAAACACGAATGCTAATTTATTCAAATTTTAAACATAAATGGTACATCCAATGGATTGTTACTGAAAAATAGATAAAAATTAGTTATGTATTAATATCCTTCTAGTCCAGGAAAACCTGAAAACAGAATAGATCATTCCAAATATCTGAGATAAAATTTCAATAAAAGATTTTATTTTATGACATGTTGTAAATTTTTTCTTTATACTGTTCTAGTAACATTTCAAAGGTGGCAATCGGAGTGATCGAAGAGTCCGGTTTGATGATTTCTGAAATAATGGCTATGTTACCATAATACCACTAAACACAATATTAAAATATTAATCCTACATTGCTTATGAGCACATGCCAGTCTTTTATGAATATAGTAGTTGAAGTTTAGAAGTGCAATTTTAAATTAAATGTTATGCTGAAATGCTGAAAAACAAATTGAGCCTTTGATGCCTGTCATGTTGCTCTAGGCTCTTACATGGTTGTGGAATGCAGATGATTCAAAAGCGTTATTATACATAGCATTTCAAGCTTATTGCTTTCACAAATTGCTTATGGCCTGCTCTCAACTCAGTGTTCCAAATGCACTTCCACACTTATTAATTGAGAGCTTTCGATGCCGATGATTCTAATGCTTGCTGAAATTATTAATAAATTGAAAATGGAAAATATGCAATATGACTTAAGGTACATGATGTTCTGTCGCACCCCCTCACTTCGCTATTGTCAGATTGACAACATTGCCCAGGCTACGCCAACCAGCGTCTCCATGTTTCAGCTGGCAGTCTTTTGTGATCATATGACTCGTGGAGGCGTGAGGTAGGAACTTGTGAGGACGAGAGATCGGTCGCACCCTCCTTCGAAGTTGTCAACTCACCATTTGAAGCCCAGCTGATCATTCTTCGAGTACTAGGCAAATACTTCTCTAAACTCCAAATGTATTCGAGTCTGTTTTTTTGCAGTGATTTGAAGAAGCCCCATTAGGGATTCGTACTGATTTTACTATTCATTTTGAACTTATTTTGGATTTTGAGCAAATATTTCTTAGGCTAATGAGCGAATTCTACTCAAGAATCATCGTAATCTTTTAAGCTTTAGTTTCTTATGGTGTCATGCTACGATTATTTGATTTTCTCGATAAAGTTTCTAAGCTTGTTTGGTCGGAATTACGGTTATTTTTTTTTATAAGTTGATATATTTGCATAGGCTCAACTGAATCAATTTGACCGAGCCAGTTTTCATTTTTATCAGAATATTTGTTTTTTTTTTCAATCAAAATATCTACGATATATTGGAGACTGCAGTACCTTAACACCATAAGGATAAACCAAAAAAGATCCGATGTGGTATAGTAGGAAATGTTTTAATCTCAAAGAGCAGCGACCGCGCAAAATTTATGAAAAAAATGAAATTGACCCCACGATATATATATATATAAATATCTGCGAAAAACTGAATTTAGAAATTAATATCCTCCGTGAGGAGTATATGATGTATGATGTATGATATGTACTACCACCCATTGTAGCACGGAAACTAAGTCCAACAGCAATGGGCTCTCATCGTTGTAAGACTTGATCAAGTTTTAATAACCACTGATTATCCTAATCATGCCACTATATGAAAAGCCAAAAACGGGTGGGGTGGATCGACAGGCAGAGTGCTTCAATCGGGTGCCCTGATGGTCCCTCCCATTCCCATGAAATATTTATATAATGGTGTATATATTTATGTTAATGAAAAATACTACAAGCATTCGTATCTATTATATAAGATCTTCATTCGGTTGATCCTGAAATGCAAAAAACGTTGTGAAGTGTTAAAGTGTAGAGTTCCGTGGTTCCGCGCTTAAGCCCGTTTTCGTTCGTTTTCAGCTATAGTAGCAATTCACCGAAATCTTGCTTTGAGGTATCCTGAAAAAGTTTGTTAAATCTATTGAAATTCTACAAAACTAGCATTTATACATTTTAATTTACTATTGCCATGGTCCCTATTTGCTGCTTGGTGCTGATTTTATAACAGCAATCCACTTTTATTTTTGCTGGTTTAATAGTTATTGCTTCCGAGTTAGGAAAACAGGGAAGATTTAATTGAAAGGGAGTTAAAGACAAATGGAAATAAAGAAACAAGTAATGTTTAAATCATCTAAGAAGTGAAATCAATAAAACAATATTATCCACCATGAGGAGTATAATAGAAAAATTGAAACTTTTATAAATTCATTCATAAATTAAATAAGTAGAAGTCAAGAAAATTTCCAACAAAAATGCAGTGCAACGACGGTAGAAATCCATCCGAAATTAATCACTTATTTGCTGACTTATTTCAAGGTGTTTACACAACCCGGTAAGAGGAGGATCAAGATTATGCCTTCTTTTTTAATATCTACTTCGATTAATGTCGCTGTTGATAATGTATCATCCAACGAAGTTTTGCTTTCTCTAAGCTCATTAAACGCCTCTAAAGGAGCAGGGCCTGATGGATTATCACCTGTATTTTTGAAAGCATTATCAAAGGAATAAGTGAAACCATTGTTTTGGTTGTTTAATTCATCTTTAAAAACTGGCATACATCTCCTCATTTATAAAGACTCATATTTGGTTCCGATCTTCAAAAGCAGTAAAAAATCAGATGTTTAAAACTACCGTGGAATTGCAACATTATCTTGTTATTTTATTCTATTTGAGTTCATCATCAATCAACACATGTTTTCACAAGTTGAAAATGTAATTACTACCAAACAACATGGTTTTATGAAAGCCCGTTCTACTATTTTAAATTTACTAAATTTTTCGATTAATGCTAAGAATGATGGGAATTATGATGAAGCTAAATACACTGGCTTACGCAAAGCATATGATAGAGTTGATATTCCTATAATTCTTTTAAGATTGTCTGTGGTAGGTTTCAACCACAAATTATCAAAGTGGGCTCAAGTTGGAATGACATTTTTTCATCAATCTGTATGAAAACAAATTATAAAAATGCAAACATATGCATTTGCTCAGATAGCCGAGCAGCTCCGAATTCTTTAAAGTCCAAAAAATTCACATCTAAACTGGTGTGGGAATGCGCACAATCATTATAGCAATTGTGCTGTCGTAATACGGTTAGCCTCTATTGGGTTCCTGGTTATTGCTGAATTGAAGGAAACGAAAAAGCTGAGGCTTCAAATGGTGAGTTGACAACTTTGAAGGACGGTGCGACCGACCTCTCGTCCTCACAAGTTCCTACCTCACGCCTCCACGAGTCATATGATCACAAAAGACTGCCAGCTCAAACATGGAGACGCTGGTTGGCGTAGCCTGGGCAATGTTGTCAATCTGACAATAGCGAAGTAAGGGGGTGCGACTTAACATCATGTACCTTAAGTCATATTGCATATTTTCCATTCTCAATTTATTAATAATTTCAGCACGCGATAGAATCATCGGCATCGAAAGCTCTCAATTAATAACTGTGGAAGTGCATTTGGAACACTGAGTTGAGAGCAGGCAATAAGCAATTTGTGAAAGCAATAAGTTTGAAATGCTATATATAATAACGCTTTAGAATCATCTTTGCATTCCAAAACCATGTAAGAGCCTGGAGCAACATGACAGGCATCAAAAGCTCAATTTGTTTTTCAGCATTTCAGCATAACATTTAATTTAAAATTGCACTTCTAAACTTTAACTACTATATTCATAAAAGACTGCCATGTGCTTATAAGCAATGTAGGATTATATTTTAATATTGTGTTTTGTGGCATTATGGTAAGATAAGCCATTTATTTCAGGAATCATCAAACCGGACTCTTCGTTCACTCCAATTGCTATGAATGTTACTAGAACAGTATAAAGAAAAAATATTACAACATGTCTTATAAAATAATATCTTTTATTGAAATTTTATCTTTGATATTTGGAATGATCTATTCTGATTTCAGCTTTTCCTGGACTAGAAGGATATTAATTCATATATAATTTTTATTTATTTTTCAGTAACAATCCATTGGATGTATCATTTAAGTTTAAAATTTGAATAAATTAGCATTCTTGTCAATAATGATATCTGATCCACTGCAAACAATTATGCATATGCTTGAAATTAAACGAGGAGGAATTTTAAAATTCATTTTTTTTTCTGTTCAGTATATGATATATACACTATCAAAATGACATGTAAATTTCTGTCCCCTGAGACCGACACATGCAAGCGTCCTTCAGCACATAAGAATAAGTTGAAAGAGATGAGAAAATAAATTCGATCAAACACATTTTTTGCCGAATTGCGTATGTGTCAGGAGACATAATTTTACACGAAATCTTTCTTTACGTTCCCCGACTTTTTACAAACATGAATTACGTCTCGTGTAAAATTCATAATTTCTAGGTGTGTCTGATAATGCTATTTGCATTCTCTAATGACAATATCATCCGCAAAAACAATTATTTCAAATCCTTTAAGTTTTAACAAGAGACCATACAAGGAGAGGCAAGACGTCCTCTTGATGACAGCCCGTTTTCAGCTGTTACTTCTGAGCCTCTAAGATAAGCTGATGTTTCCCTTTTGGATAGCATTTCGACAACCAAATTAATTATTTCATTATTGATTCTCTTAGCTTTTATCATTGCATGGAAAGAAGCATTATCAAAAGCACCTTCGATGTCTAGAAACGATGCCATAAGAATTTCATTTGCAGTGAACGACTTTTCTATATTGTTGACTATAGTGTAAAGGGATATCACAGTTGATATACCTATCGGATAAGCGAATTGTGCTTTTGATTATGAATTATTGGTTAGTATTTCAGATTCAACATATTCAGCAACTTCAAAAACATTGATGATAGCCATTTTAAGTAATATTACATAATTCGCTAAACCTCATATGATCGACCAGTATTCAGTTGATAAGAATTCAATACATCTGAATTTCAATATTTACGCGCATATCTCTTGTCAATTTAAGTTCAACTTCCAATGCTTGAATAAAATTAAATCATCGCTCATAAAACAGAATAACCAGAACTCCATCAGGCCTAAACAAAAAGTCCAATGACCCTTCGTGAACAATTGGCGAGGATTTTTACTGCTGTTGAGCTTTAAAACAAAAGAGTGATTTAAACCATGATGTCACACGCAGTTTCCACAGTTCCACAACGATTTCTAGAAGGGTTGCAAACAAAACATAACGCATTCCTGTTTGTAGGCAGCTGACCTTTGCTGAATATCCACAACTGCGTTTTGCGCTTTCATTACGAACAAAAACAAACCCCCCAATGCAGCAGCAGCAGTAGAAGACAAACTTTAAAATGAAATGATATCTCACGGAGGGGTTTAAACAATAAAACTCACTGCAATAAAATTAATCAGATTCTTTTTGCATGTAAGACCCACGACGTCTTTGCTCGAGGCAACTACAGCGCTAGAGTCAGGACAGAGTAAGGCAATAATAAAGATCGGTCATACAAAAAAAATGTCACAAAGAAAACTCTAGCGTAGAAAAAGAACAAATTGAGAAGTAGAGCACACGACCGCTCGATTCACCACAGCTGATAGATCCGATAATTTCAATAACAATTTTGCTGGGTGGAAAATTTACATTGTTTATTGCCGTATCCGAGCGAATCGAGCATGTTTTCCTCATTCTACCAAGTAGATCTTTTTCATTTGGGAATCTGAGTAAACTGAACTCAAGTTTGCGTCTGCTTTGAATACTGTGTTTGTGTGTGTGTGCGGGAAAAGTGGTTTTATCCACTCCGATTCGAATGCAATGCATTCAAGATGCATCTAGTGACGTCCCCGAATGGAATGAATATGGTTAAACAAATATTCCCACCGACGGATGCAGATCTCGAACGACGCGATTGTGCAAAACTGACATCACACATTCTCTCGGATGGGTTTGCCTACGTGGCCATGTTTCACTGTGCGTGTGTGTAAGTACTCGGTATACCGTTGGAGATATTGTTGACAGAGTGCAGGAGCCCGGTTGCGGGATGCAATGCAATTGGAATAAATAAATGGATAATGCAATAGAAGTGCATTCGATTGATGTTACAAGGTTGAATGTGAAATTAGCTGCCAGCCCTTCAGAATCTAATGGCACTCCCAAGGTTTTATTAGGTGGTCTGTCAAGATTGGGAGCTGGCGGTACATTTTGACGATGTACTACGCTATATATATAGGGAAACTGCCCCCATATTAATCTCATTGTTCCTATTTTCATCCTACGATGAATCAAACAATTGGGCAGTTGAAGGATCGGTTTCGTTTTCTAATAATGTTTGCTTACGTTAAATAACTACAACAAACATTACTAATTAATCCTGACACGTGTATATCGTTTTATTTCCAGTAGGATGAATTGCAAAGTGATGAGATTAATATAGGTACATCTTCCCTATTTGCCGGGGTACTGTTGCGAGACTAAACCATCTGTTTTTGGTGATTGTGGTAGTAAAATGTTTGCCGGTGACGAGGATACTGTAATCAGGACTGATAGCGACACAAGCAGTTGAAAACGACGATTTTAGTGACTAAATCAAGCAAAATGTTACTTAAAATTTACTGTTAGTTATCTGTGCTCCAATAATTAAACCTGTAAAAACCAGTTACCAATTAAGAAAATAGTACAAAATCATTATTTGGAAGCAAACAAAATGTGACCTAAAAGAAATCATGCTACAAAGCCTGTTCACGTTAGATTTCAGACACTAGGATAATGTCAGCAAAAAAATCTTCACATAATTGAACAAACCGATTGTTTATTTCCGTATTAACTCTCTATATACAGTAAAAACAGTTGATTGAGATTTTAATCATTCTTTCTCTATAATTCTCGAACTTTCTGTGGTACACCTGCCATCAGATTTTGTACAGTATCCTCAGATACGCTAGCGGCAGCGGTTCTCCATCTTCTCTCGAAATCATCGATTACATTTGCTTTCTTCTTAGTTAAAAGTTTCGTAATGAGTTTTCGCTTAACCAGAGCCCAGTATTTTTTTTCGGTGATGTTCTGGACAGTTAAGCGGATTGGTTGTTTTTGGAACATATTTAATCTCTTGTTCCTTATACCATTCCAGGACGGATTTTGCATAATGACAAGATACCAACTTAGGCCAAAACAAAGCTGAAGAGTCGTGGCTTCTTAAAAACGGTAGCAACCACTTTTGCAGACATTCTTTCTCGTACACATCTTTGTTGATAGTGCGAACAGAGACGAAACTTTTGTTTTTTCGACCACACCATATGGCCTGCCAAACCAAATATAGGGGAATTGGATTGGATTGAAAGGATTCTTGTCCATTCAGCGGGAGCATAGTTTTCGGTTTGTCTCGCTTCTAACCTTCCGATCTACAGTCAAGCGCTGGTTAAACAATTTGCAAACACTAAACACGGTACTTTTCGGTAGTTTTAGTTTCTTGGCCGGATTTTAGTACCAACAACGCCGGAATTTGCTGCCGTTCGCACAAAATGCGTTTGCGCACTTCAACTTAATTCAACGCCATTTAACAAATGCTACAAGAATGAAAACATGTTGTCCCGTGAAATAAAATGAAAAGTTTCAGCTGTCAGAAAACTGAAATGTTTCAGCAAGTAGTGAAATAAACCAAAAACTACACTGATAGAAAAGTGTCTGAAATTTAACGTGGACAGGCTTCATTATCGTAAAAAAATCCGGTCAATTTTGGCAGAATTTTATATTGGCAGTCAGAAATTTTCGGGCTTTCGATTAAAATCGAACGAGTACTCCATTTACAAAAATAGTACTATTGAATCTGTCAGTAAGAAACTGTAATTCCAAAAAGAATTGTCATCCAAACCTAAGACAACTAGATCGAGCATGGCAGGATGTACCAGGCATGTTCCGGAGAAAACGTGAGCAAATGGATTAGAGAATAGCAAATTGAGACAGAAGGGAAATGACAAAATACGGATGCAGCCGAGACCATACGTTTCAAACTACAAGGAGATGTTTATGTTTTTGTGATCGAATTAAAAAAAAATGTCTTTTGACGAAAATAGGGACTATTTAAGACCACTGAAAATTTACCCGCGATGATCCCAGCCTGATTGGTTTGGGGCCGTCAAGTAGATAAGAAATCTTTACGTTTTATTGGCTCTGGCGCAGTCTTTAGAACAGTGCTAGACATTCGTTTAACCGCACCTAAGTTTTTCTATGTGTTTCCAAAACCAAGTTAATTTATTGGTTTCAAAGGGTCTTCTTCTTCTTCTCTAGCATTTCAAGCTTATTGTTTTCACAATTCGCTTATTGTTTGTTCCCAACTTAGTGTTCTAAACGCGCTTCCGCAGTTATTAATTAAGAGCTTTCGATGCCAAGTACCATTTTTGCATAAGTATCATTGTGTGGCAAATACAATTATACCTTATGCCCAGGGAGTCGAGAAATTTTCTTTAACGAACAATTCCTAGACCAGACCGGGAATCGATCCCAGCCACCTCCAGCATGGTGTTGCTTTGTAGCTGCGCCTTCACCGACTGAGCTAAGGGAGGACTCTTTAGGTTACAAAGGGTAATTTCTTATAAATTTCCTAAATTTGACACTTGATTGCGGTCATATTTTTGAAGCTATATTTTTAAAATAAGCTGTCATTTATTCAGTGGGTCTAGCCAAATTACCCTGGATAGTTATAGTGTTCAACATGTGCAAATGATAAACTTGTTTTATCAAAATATGTGATCTTTGCGAGCAACGTTCCGAGCGCTTCGTCCATCTTACGGTCGCAATAATCGTCCTACTGAGAGGACTGTTCGAAATGTAGTGAACAAATTCAAAGAAACTGGTTCAGTGGAAGCTCAACTTTACGTCAGCGGAACGCAAGGTCTGCCGAAAAATTGTTCAGGAGAACCCGTGGCAGTCGACTTCGCTCGGCGCACAATAACTCGGGACATCAACTTGGCGAATTCTGCGTGGAGACTTGTCTGCACTCATACAAGATCCAATTGATCCAGAAGCAAAAGCTAAATGATCATAGACAGCGCCGTGTGTTCACTGATTGGGGTTTTGAGCAGTTGAAGGCCCATTTCTGGATGAACAGGTATGTGGACAAGCAGAATTGTTGAACTTGGGACACGGCCAGTCCATAAGAGGTTCACTAAGTAGCAATGCATCCCCAGAACCTCACTATTTGGTGTGCATTTTGGGCAGGAGGCGTCATCGGACCGTACTTCTTCAAAAACGACGCTTGCGAGGCCATTACCGTCAACGGAGAGCACAGGTCGATGATTACCGACTTCTTTTAGAATAAACTAGACAATATTGATGTGAACGATGTATGGTTCCAAGAGGACGGTGCAACGTACCGCTAAGCACACGAAACAATCGTTATTCTCCATGAGTGATTTCCGGGCATAGTTATTTTGGAACATGGAGGCGATGTGAACTGGCCACCAGTATCGTGTGATTTAACCCTGCTAGATCTTTTCTGGTGGGGTTATGTTAAGTTGCAGCCAATAAGCCACACACCACTCAGCCTTTAAAGCCAATATCACTCAAACCATCAACAAGATTCACAAGATTCCCGATTTGTCCGCCAGAGTCATGGAAAATTGGAACTTCTGGATGCACGCCACCAAGCAAAGCCGAGGTGGCCATTTGAACGATGCCATATTCAATATTTAGTATTGACAAGCCTTTCAAAATATAGTATTGACAAGAAAATAAACAGAAGTTTACGTCACACAGTTTCTTTTATTCAATTTTGAAGATAGGAAACGCTTAATGAAAAACTCTTTAATGCTGATTTTGAAAACAACTTACACTCTTGTGTGACCAATTCCGAAGTTTATCAATAGTTAGTACTTAGTATGCCCACCTCCATTTCAGAACACTTCAAAAATCTAATTTGATATCAAATCGAACCGCTTCTGCAGTGTTGCCTTTCAGACTGGAAACACTAATATATTATGGTCCATTTGCGTACACCATCCCAGCTAAGATGCCACAGAGGTTTTCGATGGTGTTGCAGTCAGGACTCCATACCAGCCATTCAAGCCTTGGCAACATAGATTGCCGCGTTGTTCTTTAAATAATTACCTCTTCTGTTGCGTCGTTCTCCATGTGTTGGCTGGACTTCATAAGTACCTGTATTTCGCAGATTGAAGCTAAGTCTCAAGTGGTAGCTGTGTACACGGATTTGAAGGCCGTCTTCGACGTTATAAATCACCAAATCTTCCTGTGTTCAGCTGTCCCGCCTTGGTGCTTTTGTTGTGGTTGAAAAGGTTCACAGTTTGAAAAAAAAAACATTTAATTTATCTTATCTAATGCACATAAATGGAACGCTAGATTTGGCATTGGTTCATGGGATATTTTTCCTAAGTTTATGCCAGATAACGCCTGAAACTAGTTTGTTGTATGAAAGATTGCAAGCGATTGCAAGCGATTCCAAGCTTGCGACTAAATGAGGGGAAATTTTACGCGTCTGTTAAAAAATCCTATTCTTTTGTGTACCTTTCCAATCGTGCACAGAAAAATATGATGTATTTTAACAGACACTTAGTATTTCTCTTCGTTCACACGTAAACCAAAGCTAGCGAAACCGCTCGCTATCTTTCTTACAAGAGACTATAGTGTAATGACTCGCCGTTTCTCCTCCGTCAAACGAGTTCCTTTCGATTTTTCTAAAACTTAAAAAAATGTTTATTTACTCAGCATTTAACAATGCACATCTATAGCGTACCGTTTAAAATGAATATCACGAAATAATATTCCAATTTTTTTTAAGATCTGTTATTTCAAAGAAAAGGTCATTCTTATATTAAACTTTGGCTAAGCGTATATCTAGGGTGAAAATGACGTTTGAATATGAACATCCCTTTCTTCATGAAAATGTTTTTTCTTCATGAAAATGATAAATTAGAGGCTTTTTATTTTTTAAATCTTTATTTGTTCCAAATTTATCAATATTTACATTTCATGTTAATCTAGGTGCTCCAACTACTACCGTAACGTATCAACTCTAATTGTTAAGATATGTACCTAATTTTGTTTACATTGTTCATGCCTTACCAGTTCAGTATTTTAAACTGGTTTTTATTCCGTTACAGTATAACAATAATAATCTTAAAACTAAAAACAAACTAAAATTAATTTTAACTAAGCATAAAGGGAATTAATCATTGCAAAAGAAGGTTGCAACGATTTTTGTCTGAAATTATCAATTATTTTGTTGGACATTTGTTCTAAAGTCTCAATATTCGAAATTCTATGTACTTCGTTAGTACTGCACCAAAAAGGCAGCTTCAAAATTATCTTCAGAACTTTCTTTGAAGTGTTTTTTCCTGGTAGAACAAAAACTAGACCATATTGGAACAGCATAAAGCATGGCCGGTCCAAAAATGTGTTTAAACATTAGTTGTTTGTTCTTCAGACAAAGTTTGGATTTTCTGTTTATCAAATTTATATTTATTTATTTTCTGTTTATAAATATATGAAATTTTATATATTTAATACATTTGGCTTGAATGCCTTCAACGTGGTCTTTAAAATTAAATTTTGGATCAAGTACCAGACCAAAGTATTTCACCTGACCAAAAAATTGGAACACCGTTCATAGTAACTATGTGACTGCTACTAGGTTTCAAAAAGGAAGCTCTAGGTTTATGTGAGAATATTATATTTAAGTTGAGTTTTGGAAGCGTTGGGAGAAATCTTCCATTTCTGTAAATAAGAAGAGAAAATGTCTAAACTTTTCTGCAGTCTCCATTAGGTTTTGTGATAAAACTTCTAAATGTAAATTAAATACTTGTATGTTAACTTAAAAATCAAAAACAACAGAACATTTGTTCAAATCCACCGAAAAAAAAATCTACGTGAATCCTTGAAACAATAATCCATTCCGGGGAAGCTTGCGTGCGGTGCGCGATGATGTATAGGACTGGATTTGGAATTTTAGCTGATAAGTGGGCTATTTTGAGCACATGGGTTGCTTCAATAATGCATTGATGGGTGTGAGACGACCCATCAATGCATTATTGAAGCAACCCATGTGCTCAAAATAGCCCACTTATCAGCTAAAATTCCAAATCCAGTCCTATACATCATCGCGCACCGCACGCAAGCTTCCCCGGAATGGATTATTGTTTCAAGGGGAGTGCTATAAAGGTTTCAGTAAATTTCAGCTCGGACGCCTCCACGGCGCGCATAACCCACCGCAGTGCCCCGTGTAACGTCGCAACGAGACAAGAAAAAGGTCGCACTGTTGTTGCCCCTTATCAGGCGGCATGCCAGTCAGAAGCTCTCGAGCGAATGTTTATCAATGGTATTTCGTCTGGCCGGTCACCGCCTAGACGAAACATGACGTTGGCAATGTGCGCGCAAAGTGTAACGGCTACATTCGCCGTTGATAACCTGTTATCAGCAAGCAGGACCCGACGTCGACGGCGAATGGAATTAAATGTGTCGTATGGGTAAGCACCAAGGATGGCGGGTATTGGCTTTTCCATTGAATCACATTTTCTAGTGCAATCCTTGAGCTTTATTACCGCTAATCGAGACGTGAGGTTTGGTTAGCGCAATTTTTGATGATCTGAGGCTGATTAGCAGCCGGCTATGGGATCATTCACTGATAGAGTGATAGCTGCAAGCTATCAATTTTAGAACTAACGGGCGATAATTGCCGAGTAGCAGTCTGACTGTCAGTTCTTGACTGCGTGTGAGGATGATAAGCTTGAAAAAAAAGGAAAAGCCAGTCATTCTCTGTTTGTCTACTGTCTGGAGAGTAGCTTTTGTTAAGCTGATTACGTTGTTTATTATTTTTTTTATTTAATTGCTGTCAAACAGATTGTGAATAATCTACGGCACAGGTACGAGTTACGTGGGATTCAGTTGAAAGAAATGAGAATAGTTACTGTGCGTATCAGCTGATTTATATTTAATGAGACGATTCTTATTTTTAACTATATTAGCGACGAATGTTGAATGTTCCAACCAGTGCTTTTTATTTCAAATCAGTGGGATTAATTTATCGGTCACTAGTTTCAGAATTTATGGAAATGATGTATAGTAAAATTGTAGCCTTTCACTAATTCTAAGAATTTTTCTAACAGTGCATTTCCCTAACTCTTAAATCGAGAGTGTTGCATTAACTGTAATATACAAATGATATTGAATTATATTGAATATCATTTGAATATACGGTTATTCCGCTCCCGAGCCTTAGATGTAAAAGTTAGAGCATTACCTTGTGAGACAATTTTAAGAAATCAATCAAATGCAACAATTTTATCATCCATGGTATTATGAAAATCAGCTTCTGGAACATGTTATCGGCAAATAAATCTACAACACTCCTTACCAATTTAAACATATTTTAGCTTCATTTCTTTAACTTTTTAGTGTAGATATTCTTCTCCAGCTCGCTTATGTATTAATAACAAATGCTTACTATACTGGGGTGCAATTAGATAAACTGAAAATCTGAAGTTTAACGAAGGTTGTCTGAACTTACACGCTTATAGATCCCAAAACCGGAAACTCAATAAATCCAAAACGAAAAAAATTAAAAATAAATGCCAGGAAATTCTTTGATATCTCTTTTATTCTACTGGGCCCATAAATGATATATGTCTGTAAAATAGAAAATATAGGATCAAAAACAATGTTAGTTTTTGAATTAATTATTTTGGACGTAGATTTTTTTTTGTGGAATCTGTCGTATATAATCCTCTCTCTAAAAAAGATGTAAAAACTATCTTATCTTTTCAAATACATAACGTGAGTTAGGTGGGCCAAAACTGCAAATGTGAAGCTGAAAATAGCATGCAAAATATTGTGAAGGAATGTTATAATATAAAATAATAACAACAATTATATTTGTAATGTCTGCATGTCTGCTGATCCGGGTGCAATTGCAGAAAGACTTGCATTATCATAGCCACGAGGGAAGAAAAAAATTCAAAATTATTATACAATACTTGGGAATTCCATGAATGTTCTGAAATTATATACCGTATAAATAATACTTCCATTTTTCGTGGTAGGGTAAGATTTCAGCATGCTTCTTTATAGGGGTCACGCTGCCTACATCGCCTTGGTGCGGCTGCCACCTAATGTATCTTACTCAACCGCTGGATGCCAGGACAGACGCTGTTTGAGCCGCACTTCCTTGGTGGACAGCCGCTCGGCACGCACCTCCTCAATCTAGCTGAAGTCAGAAGAACAACAGTGCCCAGGCTGCACTACCAGCTAAGTACGCAACCCTTAGCTGGCGGTCTTTGTCATCGTTTGACCGGTGGAAGCATGAGGAACTTGTGATGACCAGAGCTATGTTGCGGGGACGCACGCTCCATCCCAGGTGTCTACTCACCATTTTGCAGCCCCAGGACACGTATCTCTCCCAATACCGACAAATGACAAACCAATTGTGGAAATCAAAAACAGCATCAAACAGAAGAGACGTTCCTTCTCTATTGATGATCAATGTTGGTAAAATTTATTTGAAATTTACTATTCGTGGATGCAATTTCGTCACATCCACAAGATTTATTATTAAATGCAATCTTTGTGCAGTTAATTTTTATTATTTCGTGAGGTATTTCATTGTTAACTACATTTGCTTTACTTAACACGAAATTTCACAAACTAAAATTAATATTAAACTTTTAAAGAAGACTTCTATAATTTTCACATATTATCTATCGGTCATGTGATAATAAAAACATAAGAATTCTTTCAACATAGAATTTGCTGCATATGTTTATTTCAGATAAGTTATTTGAAAAATATACATTCAGATACTCATGCATTTCCTTTGAAAAATCTACCAAAATCAATAGGCCATAGTGTGAAAAATCCAAAACAATATGTTCCCGTTATTGGGAATATAGTTTCCTTGTGAAATCATTTTTTGAACAATAATTTTATAACTCTTTTCTGTATATTTAAAATGGATTACGAGGTAATTCAGTCTAGTTATAAGGTACAAATCAGGCAAATTTAGGTCAATTTATAATGATCACTGTGTAACCAAATAATCTTTATGGTAAATTACCTGATTGTACTATCATAAAAGATCTTAATTACAAAAAATGGGTTGCATAACTCTGTAAAAACGCAGATTAATTAAACACAAATGGTGTTCCGAAAAGCTATTGTTTCAAAAATTGGCAAGAATAGCGAAGATTTCGAAGTCAACAGTTTTCAAAATTATGAATAATGATGAAACTTGTCGTCTTGAAAACCTACCAAAATCCGGACGCAGAAAAGGACCAATGTACCGAAAAAGGATTTGACAACAGTGAATCTTTGAAATTTAAATAAATCGAATTCTGTACGTGAAAATTCCACAAAAAAAAACTGAGCATTAGTATCGGCTGTGCAATGTATCAAGAAGCGTAGCAACATAAGAACTTATAAAAGGCAAAGAGAACTTAAAAGGACGAATGCCCAGAAATTCTTATCGAAAACAAGGTAACGGAGCTTGAACCACCTTCCCTTGAAAAAGCCAAAGCGATGCATTTTGGTGGACGACGAATCGTACGTTGAATTGGATACCAGTACACTTGCAGGCCCCCAACTTTATAGTGCTGTGCAGAGCAAGGATGTACCCCCTATGACGTACACACTTAGAAATTATGAATTTTACACGAGACTTAATTCATGTTTGTAAAAAGTCGGGGAACGTAAACAAAGATTTCGTGTAAAATTATGTCTCCTGAAACTGACACATACGCAATTCAACAAAAGATGTGTTTGATTGAATTTATTTTCTCATCTCTTTCAACTCATTCCTATGTGCTAAAGGACGCTTGCATGTGTCGGTCTCAGGGGACAGAAATTTACATGACAATTTGGTAGTGTGTAGGGTACATTAGAACCGAAATGTTGGGAAAGAATGTGTTGGTGTGGCAGTTGATTTACTCTTGTAGGATGAAGAGTTCTTCATATTTCACAAGGGTCACAATCAACGTTGAGTATTACTGGAAGGAGTGCATTAAAAACGGCTTTCACGCATCGACACAGTTAAAATTATGTTGTTGTTTTTAATCTATTTTTATGCACATCAAAAGGGCTTTCAAATAACCTTAAAATCCCATGAGGAATCAAATTTAGATGACTTAGAAATAACATCTTATAATATTTGCTAAATTTAATTTCACATGAACAGCTTCAGATAACCCCATCGTTGAGTTTGACATTCAAGTTTATTTTTCACGTTAGACAAGGAGAGACAAAGGATTAGTTAGAACTTTTGACTATTGATTACCCAATCAATCTAAACATGCAACATCAAGAGAGAGGTGGAATCGTTATGAATAAAAACGTCAAGTTTAAGATCATTATGGTCCATCCCTTCAAACGTTTTAATGGGGCTGCCATATGTTGCCAACATTGAAGGCAAATCGAAAGCATTCTTAGGAACTGGTTAGTTTCATTCAAAATTACATTATTATTCCATTCACGTTCTGTTCATGCATTGTAGATAAAGGAAATTTTTTGAAAATAATTAATAAATTTAACAAAGGCTGCTGAACAAAATTGGATAATGAACAGTTGCTTACGAGTAAAAGCACAATGAATTCTTAGCCAACAATTCATTCAGCTCAATTCATGTAATTCAACGACATGATAATTGTTGTTTCGTTAACTATATATCACATAACCAAGTATAAACACAAGGTTTGAGGTTTAGAAACTGCAGCAAACAAATAGATGTTCTCTTGTGTCCTATGCATATGGGTGGAGAATGACAGCTAAGCAAGATAGGCAAAACATTAGTTCTATTCGAACAATTTCAATGGAAGCAGATTTATATTTACACGATCGTGTAAATTCGTTTCCTCACATCAAATATCCTCACATTAGAAAACGAGGAAACTGTGATATATTATAAATGCATCGTGAACTTATGTATGAACCAAAGGCAAAACACGTATTTTTTAATGATTATCAATGCTTCGGTTTTGTGCACGGTTTTCATGACTATGCAAAAACATGCAATTTTGATTATGTTTTGCTGTGTATCGAAAAGATACTGTTCCCCTATTGCTTTGTTCAGATAGAGCATATGCTCAGTAGGCTGTAGCTCCTTTGGAACTCCTCAGAAGTGAAAAATCACTTGTCGAAAAACAGCAAAACTCACCAAACTGCCCTGAAATACGGCCCATTCAAAGATACTGCACAGTTTGAAAGAAACATGTAATTTTCCGCGTTACGTAATGCACATAAATGGAATGCTAGATTTGGCATAAAGGGTGATACGGTCAAAATTTGGTCAAGGGAAAACGCGTGTAAATCGGTGAAATCGTTTATTTAAAAAATCAAATTAAATTTCTTTTTCAAGTTCAATTAGTATAAAATTCAGGAAAAATATTCAGTTAGGCTTCCGCTTTTCCAAATCCGAATTGCCGGGCCTTACGCTTGACCCCTGCCATCAGATTTTGTACAGCCACCTTGTCCACCTTCTTCGCCGCAGAAAGCCAGTTTGCCTTGAACTGCTGCTCGTCCTTAGCAGTTTTTTGGTCTTCTTTAGGTTCCGCTTGACAATAGCCCAGTATTTCTCAATTGGGCGGAGCTCTGGCGTGTTGGGAGGGTTCTTGTCCTTGGGAACCACCTGCACGTTGTTGGCGGCGTACCACTCCATGGCCTTTTTACCGTAATGGCAAGATGCCAAATCCGGCCAAAACAGTACGGAACAACCGTGTTTCTTCAGGAAAGGCAGCAGACGTTTATTCAAACACTCTTTCACGTAAATTTCTTGGTTGACAGTCCCGGAAGCTATGAAAATGCTGCTTTTCAAGCCACAGGTACAGATGGCTTGCCAAACCAGATATTTCTTTGCGAACTTTGACAGTTTCGTGTGCTTGAAAATATCTGCTACCTTTCCCCTTCCTTTTGCCGTATAAAACTCCTGTCCCGGAAGCTGCTTGTAGTCGGCTTTGACGTAGGTTGTAACATGGAATTACCACGCAGTCAAACTTCGTCAGCATCGTCGTGTACAGCCTCCGGGATCGCGCTTTGGCCGTCGTATTTTGTTTATCATCGCGATTTGGAGTCACTATCTTCTTGTAAGTCGATGGTCCGGCTCGTTTTTTGGCTCGATGCACGGTTGTAGACGATACACCCAGCTTATTTGCGGCATCTCGGAGAGATAGGTTAGGGTTTCGCTTGAAACTACCGGCAACTCTCTTTGTCGTCTCAGCGGCTTCCGGTTTTCGATTTCCCCCCGATCCAGACTTCCTGGCTGTCGACAAACGTTCCCCAAACACTTTAATTACATTTGTAACGGTTGATTTGGCAACTTTTAGCGGTTTTGCCAACTTTGCGTGCGAGTAGCTCGGATTTTCGCGATGCGCGAGCAAAATTTTGATACGCTGCTCTTCTTGCTTGGACGGCATTTTGACAACTGAAGAGTGAATTCCAAAATCAAAATAGGAGCAACATTCTACACACACACACCTTCAAAATGAGGGGTGTTCAGGTTTTTTAAATGCAAAATTGAAAGAAATACGTCAAGTTGATATCCATTTTCCCCCCCCCTCTCAAATTTTCCCCAATTTTTCCAACCCCCACTAAATTTGTACACAACAAGGGAAATTTTACGCATCTGTTAAAATTATTATTATTATTATTATTAATAATTATTAAATTATTTTTTCTGTGTGACAATTATTAAACGGCATCCCAAGAAAGATGGAAGAGAAGTTCCCTCGACAATTTGTTACGCTAGGGTGGGGTAACAAAGAAGATACCAGTCAAACACCTCAGCAGACTTGGCTAGAGCAACGGTCTACCAGTGAGGGTGGGTTCTACAACAACCTCTTTTGATGGCTAGCGCAATCTGGAGAACTATATCTAGTCTCGAGGTCGGCTGCTGGGATCTACTGGGCTAATCGGGACTCGTGATTGTGTAAGATAAAAAAAAGCTAATGATTATAAGGTTTCATTTTTATTGCCTTTTTTTTTTTTTTTTTTTTTTTTTGTCGTGTATTGTTTTTTTGTGCTCTTCTTAAATACCTGACCGGTCGGTAACTGCTGGAACTGTAGGGTGGTGAAGATGACGCTCGGTGTGACGGTGAAGTGGCGCTCGGTGTGGCGGTGATGATGGCGCCAAATTGCAAATTGGCGGGAAATTTTGGTGACTATCGGCAGGGTGGCGGGAAATGGTGGTGAATATCGACAGGGCGGCAGGAAATGGTAGTGATGGAGACCTCAGGTGAGCGTTGAGTGACACCAACTGTTCTCGACAATGACGGGCGCTTTGGATGTGGCTTTTTGGGCGACTTCTGGGCGGCAGAAAGAAAAATCCTAACGGGTCCTGATCCAATTCGGACTTTTCTAATTGTGAATAGAGTCTAGTCACTTTCTTACAACAGATACTTTACTTATTTGCCTATTTTCTGTGTGTCTGCTCTCTGCGAGGTTTCCTTGGCAAGTGCCCAAGCTCACGCTTTCAGTTGGTCATTTCCCTACCTTCCATCGAACCATCGATTTCAGCTTTATATTCCAGCAGTTGGTAGTGTACTGTGGTAATAGTGTGGTGTACTAAACATAGGGGTATTGTATATTGGCGAATGAAATTTAAATTTGAATAAAGAGAGACATGCTAGATACGACACATATAACATATTTACAAAAACAACTGTTACAAACGGTAACACAAAAAAAAAATATTTTTTTTTTTAAAAAAAAACAAAAAAAAAAAAAAAACAAAAACAAAAAAAAAAAAAAAAAAAAAAAATTTTTTTTATTATATGTTTTTTATTTTTTTCACCTCTTTTTTTTTTTTTTTTTTTTTTTTTTTTTTGTTATTTCCCTTTGTTTGCAATATCTAAATGTCAGCATGACGCATCACTATTGCTAGAAGTGATCGCCAATGTTGGACTTAAAGTGTTGTCCCAGGGCATTATAAAACACCGAATAAAGTGCACTACCGTACTGGGGTTTTTTCTCCAGGTCTCAACGAGTTCTAGTAGCCCTTTGCAGATAAAGTTTTGTTCTTTTGTTGGAGATTGCCGAGCAGTGGCATAACAAGTGTTCTGAGTCATCTTTATCCATGTCACAAAATTGACGTGAATTATCTTGAAGTTTTCGTATCAGCTTCAAGTGATATCGGCTTGGACAGTTACCAGTTGAAAGGTAAGATCTTTTTTTTGGTGAGATCAAGTCATTAAAATGTCTGTAGTAATTAACCGCTTTGATTGCCTAGCCATGAAGGTGTTGTTCCAGTTTGCCTCCACATTATTCTGCTTATACCATTTCATGACTTCACACCAGACCAGTCGGACCAGAACTTCACGGAACCTGCGTGGGATTGAATGAATGGCCAAATTCTTTCCTGAAGACACTCCTCTTGAAACCCCAACGTAGTCAGGAGGAATGATCGCAAAGGTGCTCAAATTTCCAATACCGACTGCAAATACCTGGCTTAAACGTTACCGCAAAACACTACCACTGGATCGAGCAAATCAAAACAAGCCTAAAAGTGGAACATACGACCGGATACTACGAACGAAGATAATTAGTGCTGCCCAAAAGAATTATGAGATCTCCGGGCGGGATTTGGCAAAAAAAAAAAAAATACTGCGTCGCACAGTACAGTTCGGCGAATCTGTATACGTGAAGGATTTTAGTCGTATCATGCCAGCAAACATCCCAAAAGGACACTGACACAAAACTTGATTGCCAAAATCCGTGCAAGGAAGTTGTACAGGCAAGTGCTGGCCAAATACAACGGAAGGATTATGATGGTGAAATAAAAAAGACGGGTTTCATCACTGTAACGAATATGAATGGAAAAGTTTAAAAAGAGGAGTGTCTTCAGGAAAGAATTTGATCATTCATTCAATCTCACGAAGGTCCCGTAAAGTTCTAACTAGCTGTGAAGTCATTGAGTGGTATAAGCAGAATAATGTCGATTTTATTGAGAGAAGTATAAATCCACCAAATTCTTCCGATTTTCCGCTCATCGAAAAATTTCGGGCAATCATCAAACGGAAATTGAAGATATGTGGCGAAACCATAAAAAAACCGTCAGATTTGGAGAAATAACGTGGAGAGTAGGTGGAATTCAGTTGAAAATTCGGAAATTCATCCCAATAGCTGACGAATAACTTTTTTTTTTGTATTTTTCCCTAAAGGATTAATATAAAACCTTCCATACAAATTCGTAAGATTTTTTTAACGTTATTTCCTCTCGGAGAAATCACCAATTTGTGCGGCCAAATTCTAAATGAAGCAGACTTTAGAACTACCCTAGTAGCACATTTTGGTTGATGTAACTTCTTTGTGACTCCTTTTAGTCTTAATCAAGTTTCTTTAACTACCTTTGATGATTGTGTGTTGCTCGAGAAAGAGTAGGAAGTAAATTTATGGTGGACTACAAGTACCAAGACAAAAATGGACAATATGGAACGAGACTTTTGTACAATATTCAGAAGATTATCTGGGCGATGCATAAGCAAATTCAGAAAAAAGGCCTTTGCAAAAGGTTTGAAAGTCTTCGGAAGGAATTTCTTTGGTTTTCAGCGTGGATGAGAAAGCATTTTCATAAGGAATTTGGTGAGACGTTTGATGGGATGTTAAAATTTCCTCTCTTTCAATCTTCAGTTGCCTCTATTTATTTTCAATTCAGTGGTGGTATTACGCAGCTCGAAACGAAGGACTTTTTGTACGAATGCTTGTGATAAAAAGTTCTTCGTTTCGAGATCCATGATGCGACCCCAGATTTTGAACAGTTTTGTATTTCTTTTGAGGAGTATGGAATTTCCCCTAGTCGGTGGGCTAATAGCATCCATTCAGCACGTGACATTTCTGTTTGTTATACTTCAGTCGTGACTTATAGCGGAATGTGATTGGAACCTACGGGGCCAACGAGCGTTAATTGTCAGAACATTTTCAAAACATTTTTTTTCTGATCTACTGCCACTCCAACATCACGTACCAGCGAAAAAAATCGAGCCCTCTTGTATATCGACACACCAGAATCCCGAGCAACCTCTCTAACTTCGACATTCAAATTCAATCATCCCTTATTTTCCATAATCAACATCCCAAGGGGAAAGTACGCAGCTTAGCTTCTTAACGCACAAATTTGCACTTGTTCAAACATACCTGCAGTAATCTGATGAATTTTCCAAAGCAACCACCTCCCGGTTCTGCAGGATTCGTATTCTTCTTAGTACTTTTTCAAGAAACAAAAAAAAACAGCAACTCTTACCACTTCTTCCTTTTTCTTCTGCTGTTGATGTTGCGGCTTCTGCTCCTTTCGCTTCTAAAAATTCCCACCCGACCTTCACTGCCACAAAGCACTTGACCACTAGCTTCTTGCCGGTCTTAGCATTTTTTCGCTTGCTCCATTCAATAACCGAATCCCTCCGTTTTCAGCCGAAAGCATCAACCAATTTACTTTTCGGCTATTAATTTGATACTCCTATTTTTTTTCTTGGCCTTATTCCTCAGTTGTGCTTCGCACAATATTTTACACACTTCACAACCTTCCAAATTCTCGGGAAAAAATCACACACTTTGCTTCTCTCTACTCGTGTTTTTTTGGATCTTCTTTTTCTTCTATCCTATGACTCCGGTTGAGCTCGTTTTCATTTGATTAGCATTCGCACCTCTCCTCTAGCTTAACAATCTGGATCAAGGTTCACAGCCTTCACGTGGGGTAAACTCCCTCCTTAGTTTTTCCAAATTAAAAAAAAACACCAAATCCTACCCAATCGGCAGGTCCTTTCGGTTGTATTGTTCCCGATGGCGTTATGTCCAATTTAAACATAGGGAATTTCCAGCTCAGGATTGCGATATCGCGACGTCTGGTGGTGATAAGAACGATCGTAAGAACCTGAACAAGACGGGTGAATCTGCGGATCCTATCGTTCGCTTATCCCGGGCTGCAAAGTGTTGCGTTTGTGCTCCAAGGCTTCCGTTGAATCGAGCTGCGATGGAAACGGCACGACATTCAATACATTTTGCCGACCGGCTTCCTGTCTCCTCTCGGAGTATGAGTATGAGTGTCTCGATTAGTCCCCCTCTAAGGTGCTCGACGACGCCGTAGGGAAGTGTGTGCGTTTCAATGGACTGCCACCATTTTTTTCGCAACTGGTTGAGACACACTGCACAAGCATAAATTTGCGTTTAATGCTCACTCCGTCTCGTGAAACGCACACTCGAACGAGTTCGCTGTTGTTGAGGGTTTTTTTTTCGCAACTCTGGTCTTTTTTCGACGCTGATGATGATGATGATGATGTTATTGTTGTTTGTGTTGTTGTTGTTGTTGTTTTGTGTTTGCAAACGAGACCGTGAAGACCACGACGGTGGCGGCTCACTATCGTCAAATGACGGCATATGAATGTACACACAAACACTAATAAGAAGAACGTGCGGCGATTGAGTGCAACAGTAGCTATCCTATCAATTCCGCACTCTATTTCGACACCTCCAACACTATCCAGTATGCAAAATTAACAACCAGGAGGGAATCAAAATTAATTCAATCGCAGGCCGATTAATTCCAACCCTGCACTGTTAATTTATTTACACTTAACCTCACTTTTTCGCTCACACTCTGCGTTCACACATTCACACGATCCGCGACGATAGTTTGCCCTGTTCGCTGCTCCTCTGTCCATCCGCCAGTCGAGTTTCCCAGTCTGTTGTATGTTTATTGTTTCAAATCTCAGAAAGTGTGTGAGAAAAATGGCTGATCTGTCAAACTCCGAGCCGACTGGACGGGGTAGGCTTCTTGACCTACCGGGTAGGCGACGCTTGGGGGAAGACACCGTCTGGCCAGACTCGAGCGAGGGATTGAGAAATCGATTTTCCTCCACCTATCTTTCCCTCTGCTATCCTTTGTTTCCTCCAACTACCGTCACTAGTTTTCCGTCTTATATTTTCCGCTGGCCTCTATATTTTCCTCCCGCTCAACTAACAAACCTCAGGAATGTGTACAAGAATTTTGTTTATTCTATATTTACAACACTGCAGTCCATATCACTGTTTCTGCTTTCAGGCTAGTTCCGTACGAACATTGAACACCGTGTATGCACAATAGTAACTTCTATCCGACCAAAGCGTTCTTGTTGCGTTTTTTTTTCAACAAAACTCACAAAAAGGGGGAACACACGCTGGAGTTATGTTCTGAACCGGGGTTCGCGACGCGCGCGGTTGGGTGTTTTTTTTTGCTATGCTTCGCTGAGAATAACTGCTCGCGACTCGGTTCGATGATGTCTGCCGAGTAACTGAAGGCACACTGCGAGCGGAACATTCGACGAAGCCAGCCAGTTGCGAGACTCTGTTTAAACATTTGCACATTGCGCTTGTGTCGGTCGGTCGCCGTCGCTGTTTATCATTTCTCTGGATGACTGGCTGGCTGGCTGCTGTTGATTTTGGTTTATACATGGGATGGTGACTAGCATGGACTATTGGATTGGTCTCGCTGACTGGATGAGGTCTTGCCAACAGCAGCAGCGTGATTCGCGAGTGCTGCTTGGCGATGGGCCGACGCTCATCTCTCACTTCGCTCTCTCTCTCCCATGCAGGGCGCGGAACTCTCAATTCTAACGATGCAATCGGCGGCAGTGGCAGAGTTGATGTGTGCGCGAGCCGGTGGTGTTGTGGCCTATCCAATTCGATGTCTCCTGAAGTGTCACGCAGGGGAGCCAGATGTGTTTTGTTGGACGCAATGTTATGGCTAACCAATGGATATATTTTGTCAACATCAATTAGATCAAATGCAAAAATACGGTCTTGAATCAACTGTAGCGATTCTCCGAATAAGGACAGTGTGGGTGGTAAAGCTACCAAACGCCATTTTCCACTTTCTTACATTCAGTTTGATTACAGTTGTGTCTTCGGAAGTCAATAAGAATCCTATAGACCCCTCTATCTGGGGTGATATTTCAGGTCTATCGGATGCTGAGCGAGGCGACGCCATTTGTATATATAATAGTATTGTACAGAAATTCATAAGACATACAATAAAATATATTGTAACAATACTACAAAATACAACGAGGTTATCATGGGATGGATTGTTAATTTCTAAATCAAAATTAAATTCTGTTTATGGTTTGATATCATAGAATGCATGGTATATGAGAAAATTACAATAGAATAAATCTTAAACATTAAAAAACCATTTTTTCCTTATGCAAATTTTCCAAAAACAATTTATAATTTATATGGGAAATTGCTCTAATGTGGGTCTATAGATCTAGAATTCGGCCTATCGTTAAAAATTGCCTGTCTCTAATTTGTCTTCATATTGATATGTCAGTGAGACAATACTACTGTATATTGTTGATTTTCAGGGTAAAAATAGTGAATTAATATTTACTTCGAGTTTTAATAATAGGCCGAATCCTACATTCATAGACCCATATTAGAGCGCCTTTCCCTAGTTGCTCTGTTGTTGATTTCTTCATGTGTGATATATTTCATTGAATTTTCTCGAATTGCCTTCAAGTTTTGAAACAAGACCGGTAAGGTAGAAACAATATAAACCAACATGTCGCTAGCTTTTGTTTGTTGGTATTAGCTTTATTTTAAGATTTAGAGAAAGATTTTATGTAGGGTGTTAGCCTAATGAGAATTGGACGATAACATTTTTTATAGTAATTCATAAGTAATTGAATTGTAAACGCTAGTCTACTTGCTATACGATAGTTACGATAAGCTCAATAAGATTGTTTGCTGTTCTAAACCACGAAAAGTTAAAGATCTTTCTTTTAAAAGACAAAAACATTCGATATAAGGTGTGGCCCAGTTAAAATTGGAACATAGGCTATTGCGCATATTTCGGATATACATTAACAAAATAGTATTCTGTTTTAACTTTAGAGGGGAACTACAAAAAAAAAAATAAAAAATTATTCATCTCGATTTCGAAGAAATTTGCGGACTTTTACCGGAATACTTTTCATCAACCGGCGCACATTATTCTCATCCATCATTTTGGCAATCTTATTCCACTTGGTTCTCAATTCATTGATGTTTTTGACGACACTGCCATTCACCTTCAGCTTCCTCTTCATAATAGCCCAAAATCTCTCGGTCTGAGCTGGGGACAGTTTGGTGGGTTGAGTTCATTCGATATAAACTGAATCCCGTTGGTTTCATACCACTGTAGCACTGTTTTATTGTAATGACTGTAATATTGTAATAAGCTTGCAAGATCTGGTCAAAACATGACAGGTTCATTGTGGGATCTGATGAATGGCAATATTCGCTTTTGGAAACATTCCGTTCTGTACAGCTCTCAATTAAATGTCTTATCAGTGATGAAAGCCTTGGTCTTTCTACCGCAGCTACAGATGCCTTGCAAAATCATGTATTTACGTGCAAATTTATCTGCAAACACAAACTTGAATTTGGCAGGAACATCTCCCCGAGCCGTAGCCAAGTGAATTTTTTGTCCCGGAAGCTGTTTGAAATCGGCCTTTACATAGGTTTCATCATCCATGAGGAGATAGCCATTGAATTGTGTCAACACCTGATCATACAGTTTTCTGGCATGGATTCTGGCCACATTGTTCTGCTTTTGATCCCTATTTGGTTGTCTACAGACACGGTACTTCCTTCCCGGAGACGAATCCGCTGCACGGTACTGCGTGTGGCGCGAAACTTTTTGGCCAAATCGCGGTTTGAGGTTGGGATTTACCTTAATGTTCTTGATGACTTTGTTCCGCAGTTGACGGTCGACAAAGTTTCTCTGTACTTTTTCAAAACACGCCACACGGTATTTCGGGGAAAACCCAACACTTTAGCAAGATTTGGCTCAGACCACGAAGGGTTTTTCAAATGATTGCGCATAATTATTTTTCTTCTTTCTTCTTCCATTTTGTATTTCTCTGAAACACGTTCGAACTGCACCGCGAAAAAAAACTTTTGATGTTGTTGGCGTTATAGGAAACACATAAGATGTCATAGTTTACAAATTCGACCACTAGGGTCGCTGTAAGAATCAAAAATGTTTGTTCCAATACTAAATGGGCCACACCATATGTTTGATTCAATTTCGGCCTATCAGCACTTTATTTTTGCACTATATAAACTTAGCAAAACATATGTACCTAAAATTGGTTCTGCTGAGGTTTCTTTTGAAATCATGTTTATGTTTATCTCTATGTTTATCCATGTAAACAGTTGATATTTAACTATTTTCTTTACATCTAGGATGTATTACTTGGTGTATCCATTCCTCGATGAACTTTCCTTGTGGTAAGACGAACAGCAGTGCTCAACAATCAATTTTTTTTTCAATTAACGCCTGCGCGTCATAACTTACTAAATTTATTTGTTTCTGTCTTCGAATAAAAATTTAACGCACAGACATTGACTTAAAAACTATCTCTTATCTTTAATTTAAAAGTATTCTTGCTACCATTGAAGTTATACAAGTGGTACACATCATTGAACAATGCACAACCAACATAAAGAGGTTTATTCTGCCCGTACTGTGTACGATGAGCGTCGAAGAAATTGCGTTCTCCGAATAGATCTGGAAGGAGTGTTGAAATTGAGCTTTGCTAAGAGTTCGGAGTAGTCAATATTATTTCCAAGCAGGTCAAACACAAAAAGTTGTTGCAGATTTATCCGTCTGCTTAGAGTTGGTAGATTGATAAGTGCGCAGCGATGTTCATAAGGCGACAGTAGGAACCAATTTTGCCAAGGAAGCCTTCGTTGTGCATATCTATTCTGCTTTCGAACACAGAAACAAAAGCGTTCCCGAAAATGAAAACGGACCGTGAACTAGTTCACGTTTTCAGGATTTTTACCTTTAAATGTGATTTAGTTCATGATTACGTGATTCAGTTCACGGTGTATTTTTGCTTGTTCTCGAATTCATGACTGCAGTTCACGGATCTGGACACGGATTTTTTTCCCTGAAGGAAAGAAAAGCACGAAAGAGAGCAGAACAAAAATACAACTGGGTGATAGCCAACACTCAAAAACAAGACAAGATGCCCAAGCGAAAACCTAACCGAGAACCGACCAAAACCAAAGAAGTAAGTGTAAAATCTCCCTCCAGAAAAAAACCTGCAGCAGGATAGAAACGGGTCCTCCCTTAGCTCAGTCGGTAAAGGCACGGTGACAAAGCAACACCATGCTGGAGGTGGCTGTGTACGATTCCCGGTCTGGTCTAGGAATTTTTCGTTAAGGAAAATGTCTCAACTCCCTGCGCCGAGGGTATGATTGAACATGCCACACAATGATACTAATGCAAAAATGGTACCTGTCATCGAAAGCTCTCAATTAATTACTGTGGAAGTGCAGTTGGAACACTAAGTTGAGAGCAAGCAATAAGCTAATTGCGCAAACCATAAACTTTAAATGCTAAGAAAGAAGAAACAGGATAGAAACAAACAACCTGGGCAAGGATATAACCCGACTAGAACCCAACAATTCAAAAGTAAGACCACCCGAAAACGACCAAGAACTTACCAATGAAGACTACGAACTCCTTCGGAATCATATATAACTAAATTCACTCATTAAAACCAATAATGTAAGAAATACTATAATGGGACTGCAATGGAATCAGGAGTAAATATGAGGAACTACAACTACTAGTCAGCAAATTCAAACCAAAAATCATTACGTTGCAAGAAACAAGAACCAACCCTACAAGAAGCATTAAACTTAATGGATAAGGAGTGTATCGAATATAAGCTATCCACATACATTTGCGTTGTATGCATGTATTTGTGATGGTTTTTTTATGCTCTGAACACTGCATGCTGTGCGTTTGACTGTCAGCTTTCTTTTGTTTACTTGTTTGTGCGGTTCAAATTCTGCGTTTTCAAAATGTCGCGTATTGAAAAGGAAGTGAAAATTAAGATTCTGGACACATGGCTAAGTGAGAAGGGTATTACTATGCGAAAATTGGCGAAGCGGTTTGGAATTCATCATGCGTGTTAAAACCATCATTAATAAGTTTGGGGAACACTATTCTTTGGATGAGCTACCAGGAAGAGGCAGAAAACCCGGTTCTTCCAACCCGAAACTGGAGCAGAAAGTGGTATCTCTAATCATGAAGAACAAATCAATGTCAATACGTGATTTGGCCAAAAAAGCAGGAACGAGTGTCGGAATGATCCAGCGTATCAAGAGGCGAAACCACCTGAAGACCTACAAGAAGCAGAAAATCTCGAAACAAAGTGCAGAACAGAATAAGCGAGCAGCAACAAGGGCGCGGAAATTGTATTCGCGTCTTTTTCAGCGTCCGGATGCATGTGTTTTGATGGACGATGAGACCTATGTAAAGGAGGACTCAAAAACCCTTCCAGGTCCACAATACTTTACTGCCGTCGTTGGGGAGGATGTGAGCGATGCGGACAGGTCGATTCAAGTGGAAAAATTCGGTCGAAAGGTACTGGTATGGCAAGCAATATGTTCCTGTGGTTTGAAGTCAACCATTTTTTACACTACCGGAACTATAAATGCGGAAATCTATCGATCTGAGTGTCTCCAGAAGAGATTGTTGCCTTTATATAAGAAGCATAGTACACCTCCACCGTTTTGGCCGAATTTAGCGTCGGCTCACTATGCCAAAACCACGCTCAATTGGCTTGCGGAAAAGGGTATAGATTTCGTTGAGAAAAATATCAATCCACCAAATTGCCCTCAGCTTCGACCCATCGAACGTTACTGGGCAATCGTGAAGAGGGTCTTCAAGAAGACTGGTAAGGCAGCTGGAAACATGCAGGAGTTCAAAAAAATTTGGGCTCAAGCGTCCAAAAAATGCAATGCAACACTTGTCCGGAACTTGATGAAGAGCATTCGATCCAAAGTTCGAAAATTCGTGAAGGAATAACTTAAATTTCATCCGGTCTTCATTATGTTCAAGTTTAACCTCGGACAATAAAGGATCAATTTTTTGTATGAATAAAATATCGGTTTTCAACATAATTTGAAAGAAAGTTTGTGGATAGCTTATTTTAGATACACTCCTTACAACATTCTTTTCTCCCACCGACCATCAGGCCAAGGCGGAATAATAATCGCAGTAAAAACAGGTATTAAGTTCAAAAAAGTGTAAATAAACACAACTCTCGAAGCGATAGCTGTGGAAGTTGATATACCTCGGAAAATGACTGTTTGATGCATCCATCTGTCTTCGAATCAGCAAATTCACAAACATGACCTAGAAACTGGACACCCTACCAAAACCATCGACCTCACACTATGTTCCGCTAAATTAGCAGACAAACTAAACTGGTCAGCAGTGCGCGACCAACATGGCAGCGAGCCCTAAAAACACAAAAAAAGGAACCAAATCGCCAGATGAAAAATTGAATTAGCTGACTGGAATAAGTTTGAAGAGGAAATTGAAAAGATCATACTCCCAAATGCTAATTATTCGATAGATGAACTTAAAGAAGCCACAAATTCAGCAGCTTTACGATCAATACCCAAAACATCAATAAAGTTACATCCCAAAACCGTACCCTGGTGGAACTCAACAGTGACAGACGCCATCAAACAAAGAAAACAAAAGCCCTAAGAAAAAATCAAAAAGCTCATCCAGACGATCCTCTCTACCAAATCATCCATAAGGAATTTGTACTCGCCAGGAACAACTGTGACAATGATACGCTTAGGACAGAGGAACGATTTTCCAACCATAAAAGACATTCGACTATATCGGGAATCGAACCCTTGACCTCCGGACTGGACGTCGCGTTAACCATCTACGCTATAAGGCTTTTAGAAACTTTAAAAAAAAAACAAAAAATGATCAAGTAGGTCCTTTTTTCGCCAATTGTTGACAACGGGATAAGTAAGTAGTCCATTATTTAATTGATTCTACATATTATCCTGAAACGCCACACAATCAACCGAATATGTTTCAATGTAGATGTGATCGGTTTATCAAAAGACAGAAAGAGTTACTGCATTCCCATAAATCTAATCAAATCTTATCTCACACAAACGCAGCCAATTCTTGAACGCATCCTGGAAAATGACTTCTTGAATCCATCATTTTTCTTACCTCCGGCCAGGCCAACTGCGTAGCATGAGCCGCAGAGAGGACTCCAATAAAAAGAGCGATTCCAGAAAGAGTGTCTGATATCGCTCTACTACTTCGAATCAAGGGAAGCAAGAAAGCGTGGACCTCCCGTACCAAACGCTTCCATATAGAGTTAAATAATGTGATAATTTGTATTTTATCGTTGGAAGCATAGATGCTAGAAAGATTAGTTTATGCTCCTTTTGCCTTCGGGTGGACTTTTGGCATTTGAAAACAAAAGTCTGGCAATAATTTGCCAAGGTAATAGCGCCTCGCTCACTGAAAATAAATTGAAATTTAAAATTTACAAAATAATACATTTAGTTGTATGTTATATAATAGTCTAATAATACAATATACTTTAAGAAAAATCCACGCAAATCCATCCAGATTTACGATTGAGGGACCTGGTAAAAATTAGAGTCCGTAGATGCATTTCATGCCTTCTGGCTACTTTGCTTCTAAAGATTGGACTCGGAAAAAATTCGACACTTTGTTTTGGGTGTAACTTTTTATAGCGTGGGTAAAAATTAATGAAATTTTGGGTAATACTATTTTAGAGTGTTATGTTTATGTGTGCAAAATTTATTGCACATTTGTTGAGTAGTTTTCAAGATGCATTCGAAACAAGAAAAGCTACGCCAGCAAATCTTGGGCGCGGTGATCGATAATCCTGGTAAGTCGCACAGATGGATCGACAAAATGCTTGGAATCCACCAATCCACCGTGTCCCGCGTTGTGAAGATGTTTCAGGAGACGAAGACCATCGAGCGGTGCGCTGGAAGCGGCCAAAAACCGAAAACGGAATACCCAGAGAAAGCGCAGAAGATAAGGCAGTACAATAAGAATAACCCGAACCTTTCCACCCGAGACGTGGCCAAAAAGGTCAATTCCTCGAAGTGGTTCGTCCAGCAGACCATGAAGCAGGCTGAGCTACGTGTTTTTAAGGTCAGGAAGGCCCCAAACCGCTACGATGGGCTGGGCATGTCGTAATAATGTCGGACGACAGCCCGGTGAAAATGGTTCTCGAAAACGAACCGACAGGTACAAGAAGAAGAGGCGCGCAACGAACAAGGTGGATTGATCAAGTAGAAGACGACCTGCGGACCCACCGCAGACAGCGAGGCTGACGAGGTACAGCCATGGACCTATTACAATGGAAACAACTTCTGTGTACAGCAGAGGCCACACCGGTCTTAGTCTGATTGCTAAGGTAAGTAAGGCGCCAAACCGGACTGACAAGCAAAACACGGTGGCCAAATTGCGTGCGCGGAAGCTGTACCGTGAGTGGCTGGTCAAGCCAGGCTGTCTCGTCATGGACGACGAGACATACACTGATAGGCAAAATAAAGTGCCCACCTCATCGTTTTTTCAATTTCTCTCATTTACTTGGTTCAAATTAAAGTAAACACACTGTATTTTTTTTATTATCTTATTTTTTATATTCTTTTTAAGTTTCACTTATGGAATACTAAAAAAAGGAGTTTTACTTAAAGAATAAAAAAATCAATTTGTGTTGAAAAAAAAAACAGTGACAAAATAAAGTGCCCACTTCATTTAGGCTACAGAAAACATAAATTAAAGTAAAATAAAAGCATTTCAATAATTGATGTGTCCTCCTTTGGCCTTCAGGACCTCCTGCAGGCGCTTCGACATGCTCTCGACCAGGTTCTTTAGGTGCTGTGGATCAAGCTCTTCCCAGGCGCGCTCCAGGGCTTCAAAATAGTTATTTTTATTGGTAACACCAGTTTTGTCAACCCTGGCATCGAGAATCGCCCACAAATTCTCGATGGGATTGAGGTCCGGGCTTTGTGGAGGCCATTCCAGCGGTTTGATCCGACAAGACCGGAAGAAAGACTTGGTCTTCTTGGCAGTATGCTTCGGGTCGTTGTCCTGCTGGAATACGAACTTCTCTTCAAGGCCCGTCTGGATCAGCGAAACCTCCAGATTTTCTCGCAGGATGTTGATGTAAGAATCTGCCGTCATTATCCCGTCGATTTTCACAATGCTTCCCACTCCACCCCACGAAAAACACCCCCAGACCATCACATTTCCTCCTCCATGCTTCATCGTGCCTTGGATGTGGCGCTCCTGAAGCTCCTCTCCCGATCTGCACCAAACACGAACCCGCCGCTTTCGGTTAAACAGCTCGAATTTTGATTCGTCCGTCCCGAGAACCGTTTTCCAGAACCCTAGGGGCTTATCAGCATGCTCCTTAGCAAACTTAAGCCGTTTGGCTTTGTTTGCCTTTGCTGATAAATGGGCGCTTCCGGGCAAGTTTGCTATTCAACCCCTGTGCTACGAGACGGCGACGAACAGTTCGACCGGAAACTGATAACTGAAGGGTTTCCTGGATCTCGCGGACAGTTACCTTCGGGTTCTTCTTGACTTCGCGCATGATCTTGGTGTCCGTTCTCGCATCCGTTTTCCGCTTCCTGCCTCTGCCAGGGGGATCCACCACTGATCCAAACGTTTTAAGCTTAAGAAGAATTTTGCCAACCGCTGCCTTACTGATACTGTACTTCTTAGCGACAGCCCGGTGCGATTCACCGTTTTGCACATCACGAACGACCAATTTTCGGATACACAATGGAATTGCTTTCGAAAGCACTGCGTTCTCCATTTTTTTCAATTGAATCAAATGCGATCACGTATACAAATGCACCAGGTTGAGCCGTTTGCTTCAAAACATGTCAAAATATCAAAACATAAACAATCGAGGGGTCTTCCAATGGAAACTTATCGAAAACATATCGATTTTTGAAGTGGACACTTTATTTTGTCACTGTTTTTTTTTCAACACAAATTGATTTTTTTTTTCTTTAAGTAAAACTCCTTTTTTTCAGTATTCCATAAGTGAAACTTAAAAAGAATATAAAAAATAAGATAATAAAAAAAATACAGTGTGTTTACTTTAATTTGAACCAAGTAAATGAGAGAAATTGAAAAAACGATGAGGTGGGCACTTTATTTTGCCTATCAGTGTATATCAAGGCGGACACCAAACAAATCCCCAGCCTCGAGTTTTTTGTCGGTACGTCCCACATGGAGGTTCCGGAAAAGTTCCGGAAATGAAAGATGGATAAATTCGCGAAGAAGTACCTGTTGTGGCAGGCGATCTGCGAGTGCGGACGGTACAGCAAGCCGTTCGTTACAACCGGCACCATAAACGGGCAGATTTATTGAGAGGAATTCTTGCAGAAGCGCTTGATGCCCTTCCTCCGCTCTCACCGTGGTCCCACGCTGTTCTGGCCGGATCTCGCTTCATGCCATTACGCCAAGCCTGTAATGGATTGGTACGAAGCGAAGGGCGTTAATATGGTCCCGGAGGAGGCGAACCCGCTAAATACACAAGAACTTCGACCGATCGAAAAGTTTTGGGCGATAACGAAGAAGAAGTTGAAGAAAAAAGGAAAAACATTCAAAACCGATGAAGCTTTGAAGAAAAACTGGGAAAAATTGTGTAAGGAAGATGGACAAAGCCTCTCCCAAGATCTCATGAGTAGTGTTAAGAAAAATGTATGAGCATTCAGCTTGGGGGAGGAAATTCAATAAATAAATTATTCAAACATAGCTTATATATAGTTATTTAATCCCTGAAAATTTGAGAACTACCCGATTTAAAATGAATTTTTGGTGATTATTTTTGTGTGTCTCATTTTTTCCGAGTACAGTCTTTATTGATGTCCAAGCTCATCGATTTAGCACCACCCAGCACGAAGAGACTTGGTCCTATACCCAATGATTTCATTATCTCCAATCCGCTCAACCATTCGCAATGTTTTGTGATATAGTGGACGGACTATTATTATGTAAGATAACTCAATGTTTTCAAAATTTGGCAGATCAACAGGCAATCGATGAAGACCTACCTGGTACCTCATAGCAAGATGCCTAGAGGCGGACCGGAAGATTTGATGAGTTACATCCTCCAGAAAGAGTTACCGCAATCCCATTAGAAAAAAATTATGCTTAATTCAACAAGATTGGTTGTAATTTACTTAATATAAAACCATCAACATTTCTTTTAAAATGAAGAAAAATCTTTCAAATAAATTCTACAACCGTGTCATCTGGCAGCCATGGCAGCCACGGCGCTGGCGGAGAATGTGAGCGTCCATCGTTCATATATTAGCACCGAGCAGTTTTCAACTTCTATCGCTGTTACTGCTCACTAGCGAGCGATGTCTGACCGCATCGTACCACTTGCTGTTACCAACGCTTCCGTCTCTATTTTCCTCTGTCTGTCCGACCTCGTCCGTAAATTCGATCGAGACTCGATATCGAGCTGGGTTTTTATCTCCGTCATATTAACAGTGAGCATGGCAGCTAGTACATTGACTATGACGGTGTTTGGTGACCTGAGGGCGGTATCAGTTGCAAGGATACGCAATGAGTCCTTTCCATTTGATTATAATAGATCCATTCACCTGAATCGGCGATGTAATGCAGTGATTTTGGAAAATAAAGTGTAAAATGTAGTTGGATGATGACCAGTATAGTATGTTTAGACCCCTGCTGCCATGTTTGCTTACTTCGACTATGTTCGTCTTGCGTTGCGTTCGTAAGTTAAATTTTACGAATCAATTTATTTTCTATGTGTGTTCCTTTATCAAATATTTAAACCATGCCTTAAATTCTCTAGGTATTCAATTTCAAAGCGATTATTTAGACTGTAGGACGTTTTCGAATGTAACTCAAGATATCAAGCTGTGCAGCATATTATTATTATTGAAGGTATTGTCAAATTGTATAATGTTCTTAAAATTGGTACATACGTTGGATCCACCGGATTATGAAATAACAGTTTGTTGAAGAAACTTTTGGTCATGTTATACCTGCAAAAAAGAGAAAAATTTCATTAGAAGTCAAAAATATAATTTTTCTTAGCATTTTAAGCTTATTGCTTTCACAATTCACTTATTACTTGCTCTCAACTTAGTGTTCTAAATGCACTTGTACAATTATTAATTAAGAGCGATCGGTGCGACGTACCATTTTTTCTTTAGTATGATTGTGTATACAATCATACCCTATGGCCAGGGAGTCGAGACATTTTTCTTAACGAAAAATTCCTAGACCAGACCGAGACTCGAACCCAGCCACCGCCAGCATGGTGCTGCTCGGTCGCTGCACCTTTACCGATTGAGCTAAGGGAGGGCCCTGAGCTAAGAATAATAATCATAATACTTAATTCGAAGGACCATTTACGAATCATTCTCATCGATCAGCTTACACACTAATACTAGCATCACATATTATATCAACTGCCTGTGTATGCTGATCCGGTCCGTGCTCCGAGAGAGGGCCACCAAACGTACAAGCATAACAGAGCATAATGAAAACATGCTCAATATTACAACATGCAATCCAGCATAGCATCTCCCATTCACTGCCGAATGCACTCTCCGTTAAATCGGGGGTTCGCTCTTTTTCTCATTTTTCTCTCACCACTGATGACTGAATGGTGCTCCATTCAGACTTTCAGGCAAATAAAGGCAAAGGAGATCCCGCTACCTCCCTGTCTGATATCCACTGTCAGCCAACCACCCACCCAACCAAGCGACCTATCTCTCTGTATGTGATGGTGCCTATGTACAGTGCAAACCAAAAGTATAAGACATCATAATATCTCAAAATTTAGCATGGTTTCTTGATTGGCTGAGATCTTGGATGCTCTATGAACAAATACCAAAAACGAGTTGGTAAATTCAATAGGGTGATTAGTTTAACTTATGTGTATTTAGAGTGTTTTGGAAACGACTTCCGTTTACAATTGCCTGTTTAAAAAAAATTCTATACGAGTTTCGAAACCCAAAACATTCACTTGCTCTGAAATTTTTTCAAACAAGAATAATCTAACATATTTCCTTGTTTTGATATTTTGAAAGTATGGGAAGTATTGCGAGGGAAGAGCCAGACTATTCAAAGTTTAACACGTTCTTAATATTCTACATCAATCAATCATGTTTTCACCTCTTACAATAAGGGTTTCCATTTTATGAACTTTCCTAAACCTCTGATAAAATGATGTGGTTTAAATGTTCACTCTTAGAAAACAAAGGCGATCTTTGTGCATAAACTAAATCATAAGGCCGGCACTGTTTGTGCACAACTTTGCGTGTATGGCAAAGCTATGGTGAGAAGACGAGCGTGCTCCCAACGCGAGACGATGTCGTCGACAACGACGACAACGATGGCTATGATGATTTTGGATGTGTAACCACTTGGCTGCTGTTGATGTTATTGTTGTTCTTGATGATGCTGTTGTTTTTATGTCTACTGCACAGTGGGTGTTTTGAAGGGTGACCAAGAGTTTCCTCTGCTTCTTTGGCAATTTTTGGTTCTTTGCCCACCCCACCAAACAACAAATCCCCCCACACCCAAAAAATCTTTTTTTTTTTAAAAAGCCCCATAACCCCTTAATTTTATTCCCAAACCTTTTTAGTTTTTTCTTAATATATTTATTCCCCCCCCTTCCCGACCAACCCCCCCCACCCCGCCCGAGACGAAATTAGCAAGACAAAACCTCTAGCGCTTTGAGCATGCATTTTATCAAGATGATTGCTTCAGCATTGTTGCTCAGTTTTATTTGCGCCACAATTTGGTAATAAAAATTAGTTCAAATTTTCACCGCAAGGGCGGCACTGTGATACTAACTTTTTTATTTCGCCTTCTAGCGGTTTGATGTCTTCGGCAAAGTTGTAGAACATAAAATAATAAGAAAGTTTGCCGAAGACATCAAAGTTCTATGTCTACAAATAACAAAGTTACGATAAGTTTTGTAAAATTTAACTGAAATTTACGTTTTTTCTACTAATTTTCATATTTTCGTCAAATATGTTATTTTTGGTACCATTTATTTGTTGAACCTTATAATTTGCGTATGTTTTGGAAATGTTAGCCAAAACTTTGAAAAATATCATGAATCTCAAAATTAATTTTCTCAAAAAATTGCAAGTTGTTGCAAAAAATTACTCATGTTTCAGAAAGTACCATATGTGACCTTTCAATTCTGAAATTATGCCCGATACATATTTTGATATATTTGAGATATCGTATTTTAAACTTTTGATGATTTTAGCCCGAACTCAATGCTATAATTGATTGCTTTTTGCGTATACATACATATGCATTCCATTGTACAAAATCTGATATGTTTTCATGTCAACATGTCAAATGGAATTATTTTTTCACCTCGAATATCTTTATTTTTAATCTGTAAAAGATAGTGTGCTATAAAAGTCAATTGAAAATAAGTATTCCTCTGCACTTGTATTCGTGTGTCGACGAATACGATTGATCGCTGACACACATACTTGTTTACTTCACTGTCAAAACCAAGGGGTCATCATCGAAGCAAATGTTGAAGCATGAGCCTGTGCACAGTAATTTTTTCTATGTCCATGAGTGCACGGATGTTGATGAAATATCAAAGCAACCACGACTTTCCCCATTACATTTGAATACGCCTCGAAACTTCAAATCTCAAACATCAAATGTCATAATAATTGTGTAGTTATCAACCGTTTGGAAGCGCTGGTTTACCCTTTTGGTTCTTTCGGCAGATTACTTCTAGTTTGTGGTTGGTGCCTTCTACAGATCACTATGGCTCAAGGTAGGTTATTTTAATTAATCCAGTAGGAATTCATTCAAGTAATTTTATTATTAGCGTGCAGTATTCGCGTATGAGAAATAGTAGAATTATTCCTACAGAATCTTCCACTTGGTGATGTGGCATCGTATATGAAGAAGAAAATAACATGTCCTGATAATAAAATGTTTTCTGATTCCGTTCAAAACTCACTACGTTTGCTACTATCAAATATTGAATCACGATACGCAAAGTGCCACCGCATAAAGAGTTTGTTTTTCCTGAAACATTCAAAATGGCTGGATTCAAACTTTAAAATTTTGAATAATATTCCGAAGAAAAATGTTGGTGGAAGGAAGAAAATATCTTTTGGTGCAGAAACCCCTAGGACCAGGCTCCGTAAAACCAAAGATTTGCGAGAAAAACACACCACAGCAGAATTGGTTTCAGCCACGGTAACGGCATTAAGGACTGATGGATATCGTTCCGTTGCTTGGGTTGTCGAGCACCTATTTGCATTTCCTGAGAAAGCTTCCCGTTTCAAAAAACTTGCTCTATCTGTTGAACCAGAGATGAAACGTTTTACAGTCGACGATGCATTGAGGTTTTTATGTGAAAACGATCTAACAAAACAACAGTACCAAAACATAAGGAACATGACGCTAAAAAAAGGATATGACATTTATCCAGCATACAATGACATCCGCGATAATAAAAGTACTTGTTATCCACGTGGTAAGCACAAATTCATTTAATTATGTTCTTGTCTAAACAGCTTCCAATAGATCGATAATTCTTTCAAGTTTTGGATTTTGTGGTGGTTTTGAGTCGCTTTTTTAATAAATCTAAATTATTTCAAAATTACTTTAACTCTCCAATTGAAAAAAAAAAAATATTTCCTCAAAAGTTTCGAAATTATTTTTAATAAAACCAAAAAATTTAAAAATTGGAACAATTCCCAATTGATTGGAAGCTGTTTCATGGCGGAATGTGAGCTGTATCAAAGTTTATTTGCAAACTATATTGGGCACGCAAATGATAATAACCTTTACAATAAAGTTTTAAAAGTTTGCATGTTTGAACGTATTTCAGATATTTCCATTCGGCCATCATGCGCAGAAGTTCCTCTTCAAAATCTTGTTGACCATACGGTAGAGCGTCTCTTCATGACACTGAATAAATATATTGAACCGTACATTCATGAACAGGGAAATTTATGTGTTATTTTAAAATGGGGATTGGATGGTTCAAGCAACCACTCACGGTATAAAATGACATTTTTTGAAGAAGTTGGCGATGATGTTATATCATGTAATGACTCGCATATTTTTTTGATTTGCCTGGTTCCTTTGCGAATATATTTCAACGCAGTCTCCGGCGAACGACAAGAAGTTTGGAGCAACAACAGTCCATCATCCATCAATTTGTGCCGCCCCATCAAAATGGTTTTTCAAAAAGAAACTGCTGATCTTATCAAACGAGAAGTGGATAGTATGATGTTACAAATACAAAATTTGAAAGCAACCACATTGACGATAAATAGGATTTCTGTAGATGTTTCTTCTGAGTTAATTTTGAGTATGGTCGATGGCAAAGTTATTAACAGCTTCACAGGAACAAGTTCCGTGCAATTTTTGCGGAGCATCAGGCAAAAAACTCAGTAATCCCATCGAAGCCCAAATATGTGACGATCGCAATAAAATTGACACCATTCCTGTTTTGCATGCTTACATAAGAAGTATGGAGCTTCTGCTTAATGTTTCGTACAGAATCCCACTCAAAAAATGGCGTATAAATAAAGGAAACGAAACCTTTCTTGAACGGCAACGTGCAATTAGAGAAGAATTTAAGAAGATTGGGCTGAGAATAAGTGAACCTTTGCCATCCGGAGGTAACTGCATTTTTCTTCTTTATCGGGAAGTAGATCCCTTTATCTTTATTCTTTCATCAGGTAACACAAATGATGGCAACACTGCTAGAAGATTCTTTCAAGATCCAGAAACAACGGCAAGAATTACAGGACTTGAGGTGGACATCGTTCGTCGAGTCGCTACACTTCTTTGCGCGCTATCATCGAAATTAGAAATCGACGTCAAATCATTCGAAACCTATGCAGAAGAAACTAGAAAGTTATATGTCCATTATTATGATTATTATCCCCTTTCGCCTTCAGTTCACAGGATCTTGGTACATGGATCTGAAATAATAAGTCATTGCGAAATTCCTATTGGACTATTGTCGGAAGAAGCACAAGAGCGTCGGAACAAATCGATCAGAAAATTTCGGGAGCACCATTCTCGACAATTCAGTCGCCTGGCGAACATCGAAGATGTATTTAGAAGACTTTTGCTAACCTCTGACCCCGTGATGACACTCACAAAACAGTTTCCTCAAACCGATAAAAATCAATTTCCAGAATCCGTACAAAACCTGTTGAAATAATAGTAAATATAAAATAAAAAATAGTTGCTAGATCAAAAATATTAATTATAATTAATCCAGATATCTCAAATATATCAAAATATGTATCGGGCATAATTTCAGAATTGAAAGGTTCTTTCTGAAACATGAGTAATTTTTTGCAACAACTTGCAATTTTTTGAGAAAATTAATTTTGAAATTCATGATATTTTTCAAAGTTTTGGCTAATATTTCGCTTGTTATGTCCCAAAACTATACGAACTCTTCCAAAACATACGCGAATGATAAGTTTCAATACATAAACGGTATCAAAAATAATATATTTGACGAAAATATGAAAATTAGTAGAAAAAAACGCAAATTTCAGTTAAATTTTACAAAACTAATCGTAACTTTGTTATTTGTAGACATAGAACTTTGATGTCTTGGGCAAACTTTCTTATTATTTTATGTTCTACAACTTTGCCGAAGACATCAAACTGCTAGAAGGCGAAATAAAAAAGTTAGTATCGCAGCACCGCCCTTGCGGTGAAAATTGGAACAAATTTTTATTACCAAATTGTGGCGCAGATAAAACTGAGCAACAATGCTGAAGCAATCATCTTGATCAAATGCATGCTCAAAGCGCTAGAGGTTTTGTCTTGCTAATTTCGTCTCCTGGCCCAGTGTGCAATGGGCTCTCCTCTTTGTTAGGCTTGATCAAGCTTTAATAATCACTGATTATCCTAATCATGCCGTTGTATGAAGGGCCAAAAAGGGGTTGGGTGGATCGATATGCAACATCACTTATACGTATCCACAGGGATGTAAAGAATCTCCTTCCAACAACAAAACTGAACAATTGGTCAAAAGAGCAAGCTATCTAACATGAGGATGCCACAATGGGCGGGGAGAAGAGCCCGCCCTCTATTCACAAACTGTTAGCAATGGGGAGTTGGCATTCCCACTCTCCCCATCCAGAGTGCTTCAATCGGGTGCCCTGATGGTCCCTCCCATTCCCATGAAATATTTATATAATAGTATATATATTTATGTAAATGAAAAATACTACAAGCATTTGTATCTATAATATATGATCTTCATTCGGTTGATCCTGAAATGAAAGAAATGTATTAAAATGTTAAAGTGTAGAGTTCTGTGGTTCGCGCTAAAGCACCTTTTCGTTCGTTTTCAGCGATAACAGCATTTCACCAAAATCTTGATTTGATGCATCCTGAAAAAAATTATTAAATCTATTGAAATTTTTCAAAACTAACATTTATACATTTTAATTTACTGTTGCCATGGTCACTATTTGCTACTTGATGCTGATTTTATAATAGCAATTCGCTTTTATTTTTGCTAACCTAATAATTATTGCTACCGAGTTAGGAAAGGGAAGATTAAAGTGGAAGGGAGTTAAAAATAAATGGGCAAAAAAACAATAAGTAATGTTTTAATCATCTTTGAAGTAAAATCAATAAAACAATATTACCAAATATAATGATATTGTGAGTTATGATCAAGTAATGACAAAGATTGAAATGTAAAATCAAACTCTAGCCAAATGGCACACAGCGCTGCATGAATCAGATCAGCTCAGAATTGGTAAAAAGTCCATTTGTAAACTGGAAATGAAAAATACATTCAGCAATAAGTGCAAAAGCCTACCACAGATTCCGTAATTTTCAAAAGCCTACCACAGCTGTAATTTTCTGCTTTATATACTGGACATATAAGGAATGCTAGATGTCATAAATTGAATGTATGTTTCGTGTTTAAGCCAGATGCCGCCTAAATCAGGTTTGTTTGAAAAATAATAATAAAAATGACTGACAGGAAATTCTTCCATAACTCTTTTTTCCTACAGGGCCCATAAATGATTCTTTATGTCTGTGAAATCGAAAAGGTAGGATCATAAACAATGTTAGTTTTTGAATTAACTATTTTGGACGACAAATATATTTTTTTTTGTCGAAATTCATAATCCTTTCTCTAAAAAAAAATGTAAAAAACCATCCTATCTTTTCAAATACATAACGTGAGTAAGGTGGGCCAAAACTTACAACGATGCAAATGCGGAGCTAAAAATAGCATTGAATAATATTGTGAAGCGATGTTATAATATAAAATGGTAATAACAATTATATTTGTAATGTCTGCATGTCTGCTGATCCTGCTGCAATTGTAGTAGTACTTGCATTATCATAGCCACGGGGGAAGAAAACAATTCAAAATTATTATACAACACTTGGGAATTCCATGGATGATCTGAAATTATATACCGTATAAATAATACTTCCATTTTTCGTGGTAGGGTAAGATTTCAGCATGTTTCTTTACCGGGGTCACGCTGCCTACATCGCCTTGGTGCGGCTGCCACCTAATGTATCTTACTCAACCGCTGGATGCCAGGACATACGCTGTTTGAGCCGCACCTCCTTGGTGGAGAGACGCTCGGCACGCACCTCCTCAATCTAGCTGAAGTCAGAAGGACAACAGTGCCCAGGTTGCACTACCAGCTAAGTACGCAACCCTTAGCTGGCGGTCTTTGTCATCGCTTGACCCGTGGATGCATGAGGTAGGAACTTGTGATGACCAGAGCTATGTTGCGGGGACGCACGCCCCAGGTGTCTACTCACCATTTTACAGCCCTTAGTTTTTTCGATTAAATGGTGTATAAATAAAATCCTTTTGTTCAGTCAAACAAGAAATATTTGCTTTCAAAAACCTTTCACTTTTGTGTAACGCTCTCATTTTTCAAACTTTTGAAATCACACCCAGTATAGAAAAGAGAAACGTTTTCCTACAGGGTGCGGCAGAAAATAATGCGAAAATTTGTTTTATTTCTTTCAAATCCCATTTTCAACTAATTCAAGCAATAATATCAACATTTTCGAGTGCAGTTATCTTTATTAAGTCCTTTTAAACAAATTTATTCAATGTGTCCTCCATTTTTATTAATAATATCCTCGAGCCGACGCCGGAAGCCAGAGCATGCCTTTCGGATGTAGTCCTCCGACATTGACTGCCAAGTGCGTGTTATGGTTGACTTCAGGGTTTTCACACTAGGGTGTGATGTTTTGCAGGCTCGTGCCTCAACATATGCCCAAATCGAATAATCCAACGGATTAAGATCTGGGCTGCTAGGGGGCCACAAATCCTTCGGCCAAAACTTCATGTTATCGTTCAACCATTGTTGGGTTCGATTGGACGTGTGACGCGGCGCTCCATACTGCTGTAGGACAACGTTTTGGTCCTCGGAGAAGTTGGCCTTCAACCAGGGAAGCACTTGGTCCTTTAAAATACCGATATACACTTCGGTATTGATTTTAACTCCAGCATCAATGAAAACAGGCGGCATTTTCAAACCGTTGGACGCCACCAAGCCAAACATCATGTCACCAGCCGGATGTTTGGTTTCAAATTTGAATTTCACTTTTTCCGGAACGTTCTCCATTTTTTGCGGTGAAATGAACTGGTCCGTGCCGTCTGTTGGCCACAGCATCGATGCTGAAAAGCTTTTCGTCGGAGAACAGGATTATCACTTTTTCCTTCTTCAACAAGGAAAGCAATCTCTTGGAACGAGTCACACTCTGGCTCTGGAAGATGCATGCAGGTCTTCTTTGATGATTCTCCGCATGGATTTCTCCGAAATATTGGCTTCCTTTGCAAGTTCTCTTATGGAACGCACCGGGTTACGAGCAATTTTTGCACGGGCCGATTTGATCACGTTCGGCGTGCGTGCAAAGCGCGGACGTCCGCTTCCCGGCTTCAGCTGCTCAGGACCATCCTGCAGGGACTTTTTTTATGCGGTAAACTGTTGCCAAATGGCACCCTACCACCTTGGCAATCTCTTTCGGCTTCTTCTGGCCGAGCAACAAACTTGTGATCACTTCTTTCGCGAACATTTTGAAACAAATAGAATGTTTGGATGCAGCACTTTTAAGTAAACATAAATAAATATACTTTCGATAGAAATTAGTCACAAGCTACACGAATGAACTCAATACTCAAGTTTGAACATTTCTGCATTATTTTCTGCCGCACCCTGTACGTTAAAACTATTGATTTTAATCATGTAACTATCAGTTCGTGTTTGGAAGTGTTTCAGTACAGACGTATTATAGCAAGTTTTTCGCCGCTCTCGAGTGATATTGAATTAAAAAAAAAGGGTTATTGTCTCGTAAGAATATCTTGTGTCGCTTTGGTTAGCTGAATCTGTAACGGAACATTAAAAAATGGAAACAAAAAAGGTTCATGCAAGTTGCCCGTACGTTATTTTCGGGCCAAAAACAAAGATACCAACTGATCGGGAGATTTTCCGTATCTTCCGGACGGACGTGTACCTGCACTTGTAACATGTTAATTGGAATGTTCAAGGAACAAAAAGATTACGCAGTGTACACTCAGTAGCAAAAATAAGCCGAGCAAAATTTTGCATCCAAAAAACGTCTTGTTCAACCTCCTGTAACTTTGTCATTTATCAATATTTTTGACTCAAAATTTGACAGCACTATACATAATGTATCGACTTTATGTGATCAAAATTTCATGTTGATTGAATTCATAAATTTGAAGTTATGATAACATATGTCAAAAAACATACCAAGTTTTTGGACATACCAATTTCAAAAATTCGTATTTCTGTGAAAAATTTAGGTAGCATGATAAAAATATCACCACAGCCTAAACAGGAAATAATGTGGACAAAATTTGAACTGTTTCCATTGAGTGGTTTGGACCACAGCTGGCGTCAAAGTTGACGCACCAACATGAGTATTTCCCTTTTTCACGCGGTATTGACCATGCTGAAATATAGGTGCAAAAAAAAGCCGAGGCGAATTCATCTTGTTAATACACATGATTGATAACGCGGGAAATATCCCAAATAACTTGTGTAACTCACGAAGAACTTCAAAATATGTCATACAAGTTGAAATGGTTTGTGATAACTACGTATACAGTATAATACAGTATTATTAGTAGAATTCGCCTAGGCTTTTTTTTTAAATAGAGGACAAGCTACATACATATGCAGGAATCGTTCTTGATGCAAAGATGGACGATTTCCCTACTCTCATCGACTTTCTTAAGGAAACGTCATGTGGTACTCAAGTCGAAACTCAGATTGGAGTTCAACAATCCGTCACAATTGTAGGCGTAGGCTCGAGTGCAGCAGCTGGCCCAAGTAAACCACTGACTGTGTACACTCTTCTTTAGCAATCAACACAAGTAGCTAAGACTCATGTTAGCGATGAAGTCTCTCCAAAACCAGACAAGAACCAAGATGGCAATTTGATGGAGTTTGAAGAAATCAAATCTGAAAAACGATCAAGAAAGCAGCAGAACGATACGGTGAAAGAAGGTCAAGGGTCTAGTTCAGCAACGTCGGATTCGAATGGCAATGCAGCGGCCAAAATGAAAATCAACAGGTAATAACTTAATTGAAATGCAGGTAAGAAGGTGTCATTATAAACAAAGTAAAACATAAATTTTGCTTAAAATATCGCTACAATCAATCAGAATAGTATCAAGGCGTTTAATATCTGTTGTAGTAAATTCATATAATACATTTCGTGAATGTCTTTGTATTCTCAATCCATTTAACAATATTGAATTGCCAATTTTCTGTTATTGGGGGTGATTTAAATTGTATACTGAGTAATTCTGATTCTAATGGCGTGGTGAAGAATTATAGTTACGGGTTGTGTAATGGCACAATTATAATTAAACGATGTTTTGGAGGAATTGGGGAAGGCCCATTCATTTTTCAGTAAAATCTAATGTTATGGAGATCGAGCATCGTCGAATACGAAACTACGAACACAAGATAATGGAATCGAGTCTGGAAATCGGGGAATGTCTGAGTCTCTTCCATGTTACAAAGGAACTAAACACCAATTCCCTCGAAGAATATACTAATGCTACGAATGGCTTGTTCTACACTCCAGAGATGCTTCAATGTATTCATGATTATTACAGTAAACAGTTTTCGACTGAACCAGAAGAAGATACTTATGGCCTCACTTTGACCACCATATCATTGTTTTTAGATGCAGATGATAGCGAAAGTTCAAAGAATCCGATCATCACAGAGGAAGATTTTAATACTTTGAAGCTAGTTCGAAAAAAACACCAGGATAACTCTGCTCATCTGCTCATCTCTGCTAGAAAACCAACGGCCAATCAGCTTGTTAAACACGGATTAAAAGCTGTTCACTAAAATCTTAGCAAACAGAATAGCACAAGCAATTGGTAAAATTATATGTACAGGTAAGAGTTCCGTTGTAGAAAAAAATGTTGTATGGACAACCTAAAAGATATTAGACGGATTGTAGCAAGAACGATGGAGTCTAAGAAGTTTAAAGGATTCGAAAAGGTGAGCCACAACTGGTTATGGAAAGTCTTGGAAAGGTTTCAGTTTCCTCCAGAGTTATTCGGATGTTCCTGGATCAGTGAAAACCATTTACACCGAAAAATTCAGCAAGAAGGTAATGGTGGGGCAGTTAATATGCGGATGTGGAAAAAAATATGAATGATAATGAAATATCTGGTCCATTCATTACGACAGTGAGTGACCGGCGCCTATTTTAATCACGTTTATAGTAAAGCACGTAACGATCATTCCATATTGTTATTGTCGCACCATGCCGTCAATGGGTCTGAAATAATCGATACTGGTGTGAGTAAAAAAAAGTGAGTAGGTAGTATGTCGTGCGGTAGGTTCCTGGACTTTTGAGCTATTTTTTATTTATGACGTGGTTATTAAAACGTTTTTGAAAAATGAGTGCCCAGGCGCCATTTTCAGAAAACGTAGAAATCGTATTCTAACCATCAAAAGGTAGAAGGTAAGTGAGAGAGCAAAGGTGACGTCGTCGATCACGCCCTCGACTGCCGACTTCCACTCCAACGACTGCAACTGTGTCTAATACACCACAGTTTGAAGAAAAGCTACCACCAGCTAGGTGGGTCAGTACGTCCACGCTACAGGTCAATCCAAGCATTCTGATGTCTACGTCAAGTTTGCTGCCAGATGTGAACCAGTATCCTCGTCTGGGAAGCAACAGCCAAAGTGAAGGAGGTTTTTCTGAACAGCGTACACCTGAACGCAGCAGTCCGTTTGAGGCCATCCAGGTGTTCGTGTAAGTAGTCGGTAGCTATGGGTCTACTTGCTCGCCAAGCCAGGCGCAATTCATAAAAAACCTCAATGCAAAGGAGCACGAACATCAGTATTCACGGGCCGCTAAGGCGATCACTAAGAAGTATTACATTGATGACTTTCATTCGGAGCAAGAAGCCATGCGAGATGCGCTTGAGATGGCTGCAGTTCACACCAAAGAAGGATTCACTATACGAAATTGGTTGTCAAACTCTTCGACGGGTCGGGGAACCAGCTACTAGGGCTTCCAAGATAATTAAACTGCCTGTCAATGGAGCGAGAAAATGAAATTGCCTGCCAAACCCAGCGCGTTCTTGGAATGCAAGGTAAACCACAGAAGGATCAGTTTTCGTATACAATCGAATTAAATGTGGAAACCCTGCCGGTCACAACACGGAATATTCTTCGCTGTGTAATGCGCTTCTTTGACCAAATAGAAAAGAGATAGGACCTCTTGAACTTCGTGTCTTCACGAATGCTAGCGAGACTGCGTACGCTTGAGTAGTCAGAGCAGTAATTCGTGGACAAGTTTATTGTTCGTTAAAGATGGCCGAAGCGAAAGTCGTTTCTTTGAAGGCACACGGTTGGAGCTTCAAGGAGCACTCCTGGGAATGAGGTTGGTGAAATCAGTCCGCGAATGCCACTCCCTTAACCTTGATCGAAGATTCATGTGAACTGATTCATCAACGGTCCTGGCGTGGATTAAAACCGATCACCGGAGATATTGGCATTTTGTTGTCTTTAGAGTTGAAGATATATTATCAAGAGGAAGTATGTACCGTCGAATAAGAATGCCCTGCTTGGAAATGAATACCGGTATCGGAAAAGACAGATGAAAGCATCGAAGAATTAAGGCCAAGCATAGTACACTAAGAAACTGTCGGAAATCAGCAGCCGGACTTAAGCAGATTTTCCAAGTGGGAACGTCTGATAAGATGAGTCAGATACCTGAAACGTTTTATTGATAATTCACGTCATCGCCGCCTGAATCATCCACGGAAGTTGGATACCCTAGCAACACACATGTTGCAAATCGGTTAAATTAACTTCAATGTGGCTCAACTTAGTCTAAACCATGTTGCTGCAACCAAAAATGACGGTTTTGTGTTGCTTGGGTAGAGGTCTACATCGCGACGAGTTGCAGTGGGCTGAAAACTACGTGTGGTCATCGGTGCAAGCGGAAGTTTATAGAGATGAAGTGGCAATCCTTAAGTCAACGGTTCGAAGAAAACGACGAAGAACACCAGCAAAGTTTACAAACTTTCACAATTTCTGGCCGAATATGGGATTATGTGCGTGGACAGCCGTTTGAGTGCAGCACCGTACGCGACTTATAACTTCAAGTACCCAATCGTTCTTCCTTGGGACAATCATGCTACAAATTTGATTGAAGAGGCTTTTCTTCACAGGTTTCCACACGGCAACCAAGAAACAGTTGTAAACTAGCTTCGACAGCAGTTTCAAATGTCTAAGTTGCGTGCAGCAGTGAATCAAGATCTGGAAAGCGAAGCCACTAGTTTCGACCCAAGTAACACCACTTGTCATATTCATGTTAATAATACACGTTTTAGACCATGCTCATGTTTTTTTTCTAACGTCAATAACTTAATTTCATACACGCATATAACCGAAAAAGCGCAATAAATGTGGCATTTTTGAACATCTTTTAGGTCATACCAGATGTTTTGTAGAACATCCATAAGACAAATATTATGTTCTATGGATGCTTCCAACAGCATGCTCATAACATAATGATATATTTTGTCAAAACAAGCACGGTATGAACAAAGTTAAAAAAATATAAACAAGATTTTTTAATCGCGAAACGATATCGTAGCTAATGGTATTTTACGCGTTAAAGAGGATTGTTTATAACTTTTTCAAATAGGAAAGTAAAAGTGCTTTACGCATGGAAGTTGTATCAAAATTGTATATTCGGCTCAAGGTTAGCAGTGCAACTTTCCGTTTTACCTTCCCTAATTTCATGCGCCATCGATTGGATTAAAAAACGTAGAAGGTACCCCGAATAAATTATTGAATTTTAGTGAGATTTCTTTATGGAATTCACAAAAACAAACATGGTGATTTTCCAATTCTACAGTCATGCAGTAAAAGTCTACAGTATGGGTAAAAACATTAGTAACACATTTGATTTTCAAATGTTCGTTTTTTCTTTTCTGCGTTTTTTGTTGTGAAATTGAACCGAGTAATAACAGTATGAATGGAAATACAAATACAATTTTTCTATTATGTTGTACGTAGCTACATCTCAAAAGACTCCCCCACAAATTAAGCGTAACAATTTATAAAAAATACTAAACAATCTACCAAACTGTTGCTTTATGTTACATTACACTAAACCCCCATGCCCAATTTGGCTTCTATTTGCATCAGTGAGTGGCATCACAATCTTACATTTATGTAGTGTGTTTTTTTATTCCAGTATTTCAAATAAACATATTTTCAGCCGTCACTGTATTGGATTCACAATCTATTCTGAATAATTTCACTATTGCATGAGGATATTGAAAACATGTTTAAAATTCATCTTGAATGCAACATATTTACAAACATCTAGCATACACGCTATTTCCAAACAATCCAAAATGAAGTACGTTTGACTCAAATCAGCCAAAAGTATGGATACTCCAAAGTGAGTAAAGATAGTTGGTAGTGGTAAGATGACAAACAGTCACCGATGTTTTCAAGAAGTAAAATTTCAGTTGATCGAACAAAAATAGAACAAAAATGTGTTCGCTGTTCTGGTACCATGTTTGAACCGAGTATGTGTGGAAAAACATCCTCAAAACTTTTTCAAGACCAGACATGTTTGGTATTTCATCCTCACGATTTTTTTACAACAAACTTCTTATGATGTAGAAGGAGATGTCTCGCTCATCGCCATGAGGCACCAAGAGTGGACAGCAATGTTTTTTGCTAGAATGAAAGATATGAAGAGAAAGTTGAAAGTTCCGTCAGTGTACGGTAGGCTAGAAATAGAACAGAGGTATTGAAAATTGAGTGAAAGGGCATGGTAAAGTAGTATTCGAACCACAGGCGCTTCATTTGCCTAACATCCCACTATGGGGTAGCTCGAGGAGCAGATCACCCTGCCACCTCGACGAGGCAAAAGAAACGCGGCAGAACGCACTATAGTGGGATGTTAGGCAAATGAAGCGCCTGTGGTTCGAATACTACTTTACCATGCCCTTTCACTCAATTTTCAATACCTCTGTTCTATTTCTAGCCTACCGTACACTGACGGAACTTTCAACTTTCTCTTCATATCTTTCATTCTAGCAAAAAACATTGCTGTCCACTCTTGGTGCCTCATGGCGATGAGCGAGACATCTCCTTCTACATCATAATCGTTACTCCACGCACGGAGAACACAAACATAACAATTAATGTATGTAAAACTCATCTAAAGAAGTTCTTTCATCCCCCCCCTCCCGCCCCGCCCCCACATAAATACAAAAATATAACCCACCTCACCATCACTCTCTCACAAACCATCGCCCATCATACCACACCCCCCTCACCTTCTTCTATTCCATTTCCCCCTCGCGTCCCCCACCCCCTCCCGCTCGGACTTAAATTCTAAAGAAGGTCGGGCGGGGTGTGGCCCCCCCCCCTCCCCCCCCCCCACTCCCACAGAAGAATCGAAAGGGTACCTCCCGCACCGCCCCAACGCCCGCCAGCCCCAACACCATCGGCCCAGCAATCCCACGAATTGAACCAAGGGCCCGCGAGCTAAAACCAGTCACCATGTCCTAAGGTTCCACGGTGGGTCAACCCCCCGTCCCAAATCGGGTTCGGAACGTCAAAACGGCGCCACCACCCTCCAGTTCACGAAACTCAGGCGAAGAAGCGACGTCATCTGCGAAAGCGAAATCTATCAAGAACCCGCGACCTTTGCCATTCGTTTCCTTACAAACTGCCATCACCCCTAACCACTTCATCCTCCTGAGTTCCAGCGGCTTTGGTGGAAGTCAATCGTGCTACTGTGGACTAACTGGGTTTTTATCAGGCAACTTGTAGACCAGTTTTGGACAAAGTGGGTCCGGAAGTACTCTCCAACTACTGCCCACCGTTCGAAATGGCACAGCGTAGCAGAACCATTGAACATCGGCTCTTGTGGTATTAGTTAGAAGAAGGAACCCTTAACGGCTGGATCCGTGGCCGGATTGTGTTCAGCTGTCGTGTCAGGCCGCAATGGAAGGTCGCGCCAAGCTGTTGTGAAAACTTCACGTGGATTGTTAGATTGGCCGATTTCATAGCTGCCAGTGCTGGCAGTGGAGACAGTTTATAAAGCGGAACCGGAAGGTAAACCTATCCGTTCGGGGGATTTTTTGGACGCAGCCATCGATAGGGTAGCCCCTCGGCCGACATAGCTGTCAGCTCTACGTACATCAACACTCAGTGATGGATTAGGTATGACGGATGGTTCGAAGGAAAGTAGTGAATAGAAAAAGAAACGATCAAGTGAATAGGATAACGAAAACAAAAAGTAAAAACAACGATAAATCACGAGAAAGACAGCAATCGTGATTCCATTAGAAATTATTAGAGCACTAAAATACTATCAAAAATATTGTTGGATTATTTGTTACTACAGGAAATCGCATTTATAGTGAAATATTATTTGTAATTAGATTAAAACGAATAACATTGAATTGAATTCTAGTCTTAAAATACGACAAAGTCTCTTAAGATGTTTCGGAAAATTCAACACTTGGTATGATGTTTGTATCACGAGAAATCAATAATTTTTTGGTTTTTTTTTTAGCAACGATGACAACTCCATTTTTAGTTTAAGCGATAGACAGAAAAGAGCACAAATCCCAAATCGGGCTACTAGATAATTTTCAACAATTTCAAGGGATAAAGTTAAAACTTTCCTGTTAAACACGGTTCAAAGTCAAGTTTCCGTTCGTGCCCTTGGGCACAGACTATTACGTTTGTTTGTGTGAAAAATTTAAAATTAATTGTGGAAATAACGCTTAATATTTATCATCCATAGACCACATCTGACCACTGTGCGATCACTACCGTTTGCCTGAGGCTCCGTCCGCTCACTCGTGACTGGTAATGACGTTGCCTCAATTCACTTCGCAGCAGTGACGATTAAACACGTCGTAGTCCGCACTACGGCCTCAAATTTCATCGTCGCCTCTACCGCGCTGTCCACCCTCTCCAACGGATTCCCCACGTTCTTCCCACCCGAAGCAGAACTCTCTTCTCTTTTCCCTCCATATATGCAAGAAGCGTCGCGCTCTACGGCTCATCTCTCAGCCGGCTGGCTCTGGGTTGATGGTCTGATATGCCTCTTTCCCCTTTTTATATTTGATGATTCCATTTTTATTTCGCGCAAGTGTGTTTGTTGTTGTTATGTCTAGAGCGCATTTGCCGTTGCTTCTTGCTTACTTCATCAGTTTTGCTTACATTTTTTTGCTGCTTAGCTTCGAGCCGCTTTTTCTTTCATTTTCTTATTTTTGACGCGATTTTCTAAGCCACACTCTACGCCAGTAAATAAGGAGTGTAGTGTTTCATTAAGCAGAAAAACAGTGAAGATGCTCTTGATAAGCAATTTCGCCTAATGTTATTTTAATTTGGAACCTTGTGGTTGTTGTTATTTTTGCGTTGCGTGGAAGATCCAGGGCGGACCTCGGACGGGTCGGTTGATTGCATGTTTTATTGCGTTTTATTTATCTATTTATATTGTGTTGGGTTCTGCAGTGATATAGAAGGCGCAATTTCCAGGACAGGTTGTTATTTTAAGGGTTTTATGTTTGGCCTTGGCACAATTAATTTGTGCCTTGAGCGTTGAGCGAATGCTTCGTTTTGGAATTTCGAATAGCACGGTAATGCGCAAATGTTGAGATCATTCTGTATTCAACTCTTAGTAGACCATTTGAAACCAATATGTCTGAAATGTTGGCTTGGATCTCTGCACTAAAGTCCTTGGACGGTTTTAAGCAGATTTTGTTTTGTATTTTTCTGTCGTCGTATATCCGAATCGGTCGTTGCTTTGAAAATGAGCTAACTAATAGAATTAAAAAAGTAAATATATCTGAAACTTAACCAAATTGTTCAGCGTTCCAATTCTGCTTATAATTCAATACAGATTTTTTTTGTCCTTCTGAATCAATAGTTCACTAGTCTAAGAATATTAACGTCAATGGCTTCTTGTGGAGACGTTTTCGCAAAAAAAAAAAGTTGGAAAAGATTTCACACACTTTCTTTGCAAAATCGAACTGAAGCTGAGCGGTTACAATCATTGTGAGATTTTCATTGGAGTTCCTTGCTGAGAGATCCTTGACAAATGTCGATAGAAAACATTATTTTTTTAGGTTGGCGAAAATAGTTAAACTCACTCAAGTTTAGCGCTTTTGTAAAGCCAATTTGAAAACGTTTCGGATGATTCTGTCGATTATAATAGATTGAAGATCACGTAGCATATAAATGCAGCCAAACATAAACGTCAGACATGTGCATTTTTGATTTTTGTTTTCGCAATTCTGCAAGTTTTGCAGAAATGCTGAGAATATAACGTGCTCACACCGACAAACAGACATGAAACTCAATTTTCACTTTTTCATCAAGAATCCCATAACGTCGAAAACCTATAGAATAATTTTACTCTAGAAACAAATAATTTATCCAGAATTACTCAGACACGAACCTTCTTATCAAGTTCCCCAAGCGTGTTCCCGTGGCTTCAATAAACGTGCTCAGCAAACACGAAGATAGATGTAAGTAATATGATTTGAACAGAAATATTAAGACATTTTTTATTGTCATTCACGTCGGTTTGTCGGTGGTGCTAATTCAACATCTATTCATCGATTTCAAATCATCTTTTCCATACAATGGAGACCAATTTTGTTAGATAATGCACAAATATGGATTACCGCATAAACTGATACAGCTAATTAAGGCAACTATGGTTCGTGTGATGTGTATCGTTCGAGTTTCTGGGAGACTTTTGAGTCACTTCGAATCTAGATAAGGGTTTCAGCAAGGGCATGCTAGCCTTCCATCTCGAGTTCAGATTATCGGCGATAAAACCAAACTTGTGGATTGAGTTTAGGTCTTTTGTAATCACCGACAACAACACCACAGAGAGATATAAACTCCCACTATAGTGAATTTTAGTGTCTACATTAAGCTTTGAACTTCGAAGGACGCGAAGATTCAATAGAGTTCTTTGCATTACAATGTTTATTATCTATCACAAGCTGTATGATTTTCGGTGAAAACCACCCATCGTCCACACTGCTGAAATTCGGTCGACTCTCTGAAACAGGCAAAGTTTCTGCCAAGGGCCGTGTTATTTGAAGACAACTTTTGGCTGACATTGGGCCAAAAATGGAACATGTTTACTATAGCAAAAATCTTAAAAATACAGAAAACGATGATTCAAACTCAACTTGGTGTGAAAAATGACGTGTTTTTTCGACTCTTTGAGCTAAGCAGAAATAACCCTAGCGACATGTTTTATTTAAATAGTGTTGTAAAATAAAGAGCCATAAATACTACAGAAACAAGCTGCCAATAAATGCCTTCAAAAAACTCATTCATACGTAAAATTGGATATCTTGCTGCTTGTATGGTGCATTTGAGCTTTGCTTAAAAGTTATTTTGTGTTGCTAGATCATTTTCCAAGAAAAAAATATTATTTTAAACATTGAACTTTTTGATGTGGATTTTTTTTTGGGCCAACCAAAATCACCAAACTCAATGTGCAAATTTCACAAACACTAAAGTAAACATCCGAGCACTTCAATACACTCGCATTATTCAACAAAAAACTCCTCATTTTGACAGATTACATTTTATGATAAAGGGTGTCCCACATCAAATTACATCCCAAGAAACAATTTTAGTGTTATTCCAATTGTATAGCACTCTTCTCGGTTTTGTTGATAAAACTGTTTTGTCTACGAACACCCCCTTGTACAAAGTGGCCCACTCTATAAAACCTTAATAAGACCATAAATATAATGAAAATGTTCTAATGAAAGATGCTATGACCACTTGAGAACCTTCATAAAACCTATTGGCTGCCATGAAAACCAGCATACGACCAAATGGCCACAGGTGTTAAACTTTATTTCGATAACGTGGTTGGTTTTTGTTGTTCTGCTTTGTTCGATTCTCTGCTCTTCTGATTTATTTAGCAGTAACTAATATCTCAGAAAAAAGTTTTAGTGTTGAGGGAAATTTTGTTTGATAGCAAAATATCCAAAACAAATTGAGTTTTTTATACAGCGTATCTTGCTCCAAATCATATGCGCATTTAATTTTATGGTGAATATTGGAACGATAAGAGCCGAAAATTAATCCGAGTCTACAACAACAAAAGCAAAACTAAAAACAAATACATTCGATAAATCAAATATGAATTACCTGAAAATTGATGGTTATCTAAAGAATGCCGAAATTGGTCTCCGATCTACAGTTCATTTGCATTACGTTTATAATTTGGTGCATTTATTATTCCACATTTCAATTATTTCTCAGATTTTAAAATGGCGATTGAAAAAAAACACAGTTTTGCCAAAAAGCCTATTTATCTTCGCAATAACTATTATAAAACTATTTGGTCATTCGGTGACTTCCTCCAGTGCCAATTTTCCGTTTAATGCATTTACTGGAGGCGAAATGGTTCTAAAATGCTTTTTCAACTGACCATAACAAGATTATATGAGTGAGCCATTTGAACGGCATTTCAAAATAGCATTTTTCGAGTTCAAGAAGTCGAAATAAAAAATTTGATAGGAGTAAAAGAAATTTGAGAAAACATGGTTTTAAGATCGTTGTCAACAAGCTGTGGTACGCCATAACGAAACCAAATTGATTTCTAGTGGCTTTCATAAAACTTTAATAAAACTTAATAAAGGTGTATGGTTTTGGCAATGTTACTTTCTGAGGAAAGGAGAACAATACTTTATCACCTGAAATTTCGGTGGCAATTTAAGCATGATTTGTACAGGATTATGTGCATCTTGAATCTTGGTTTCACGTTGTCAAAAATTAATAGCAATGACTACGTCCAGGTGCTAGAGACGCGTCGTGTGCCATTCACGTGCAGATTTTGACGCAAAAAGTTCACTTTTCAGTAGGGTTCCTATGAAAAAGGAAACCAATCAGAGGTCAATGGATCACAAAATAGATCCGCTTGACTGGTCAGCTCATTCTCTTGATCTAAATAAGGAGGAAAACCTCTTGAAGTCCTGGTACGCAGAATTTATGTTGATGCTAAGCAGTCCAAATAAAAAACTACAACAATTTTTCAATAAAGTATAGACAACATACTCTATTGTAGCAAAAATTTCGCTAATAAAATAACAATAAAATTAATGGTTTTGATTTGAAATTGTTCCAGAAGAAGTATAGTTTTTATTTTTTTTAAAAACACAACAACCCTCTTTTTCTGCTGTAAAATTAACAAGTCACAATAGACTCTATCATGGAAAACAAAAAAGTTAAATTAAAATCGTTGAAAATAATATAACTTGTAAATTTCACTGTAGTTTAACAACAAATTCTACGTAGAAGAGTTTATGATCGCTAGCAATTGACGTGTTGTGGTTAATGGTGGATGGACGTCAAGTTTGATTTCTCAGTGACATTTTTTATTCACTCTTCAGAAGTATGTAAATCGATATTTTTCAGCTAAAAAATTCAGTTCTCTTGTCATTGAGTGTAAATTGACGTGTTGTGAGACGATCGGTTGCTGTTTTTGTCTGAAATTTGTTTGCTATTTTGCACGGTTGCGTACTAGTTGGTTGTCAAGCTTTAGGAAGCGTCACAATGGTGGAAAAAAGATTAATTTACTGGCGTGATATTATTCCAAGTACCATGTTTGTCCTAAATCAGGTTAAAGAAACTTCTAAAAAAGCAATTTTAAACATAAACAAGTTAACTAGAGAAAATAAGAAGAATGATTAAGTAATTTCAACCGAATTCCAACTACCTTTATTGCTTATCTTGACAGATACGCGTATTTCGTCTACAATGTGTCGAGTATCAGTAGACGACACTGAAGAAGAATGCACATTGTAGACGAAATACGCGTATCTGTCAAGATAAACGCGGGGGAAAAACAGAATTACCCTGAAATTATACATCATACTTCTTATTTTTCTGAATTACAGGTATTCCACTAAACAGCTCACACTCTCCATAATAAACAAGTTGCTTTCTATTAATTGTGATGGAAGGTTTGAGTCAAACTTAAATCATGAACCTCTCCTATCCTTAAATGTTTGTGAATTCCTGAACCAGCAAGAATTTGTGACAATTCTTCAAGTTTCACAATTTCAATCGATCAAATGTTTTATTATTCGCACCGAACAAATTTTTAAAATATAAAGAAGAAATATAAATTGACAATAGGTAATGCAATGTTGTTTCTGCAGTCCAAGAAATCTGATAAGTTCTCTTTGAACACCCATTACTTAGATATTTTTCTCATTTCAGAGAGCGAGTACGGCTCTACTCAACCATAAAGGGCTATTCATAAACCCAGTAAATTTTTTTTCTGGGGGGAGGAGGCAGAGGTAGGCCAGAGTCACACGGCTTCATATAAAATTTCAAAAAAATGTACGGAGGAAAGTCTACGAGGGAGAGGGGCGATCTGAGATTTTCAATAATGAGCCTACGTGGTTTATGAACAGGACTTACCGCACGTATAGGGCTAGGACTAAAAAGTTATCTTTTAAGCCTCTGTGATTGGGAGAAAAAATGGAGCATCAAATAACCTTCTTAGACTCCATAGTCTCCCAACGACCATATAAATATTTTTTTGTTCTGTGCAAGGAACAAAGGCGTTCTGTTTAAATTATTCTTTCCGAACAGCATATAGTCTAAATTCATTTCCATTTTTCCTTTGATATCTACCTAAAAATTTCACGTGAGTTCCCCGTGTCTTCTTAAGGTTGATACCAAATCCTCCCTATCTCGGACGATTGCATGGACGTGGCCACGTGAGCGATCGAGGAACGTATTTGTGGAGATTATTGCGTGAAGAAACGTAGCTATCCACAGTAACTGGTTCCGTTTCTTGGTGACGTATAATATCTTCGACGAATTATTCCTCATCGTAGCTCCATCCACGGGGTGTGCAAACGTCAATGCTTACTCTTAATGCTAATGTCGATTTACAACCAATTCTATCGTGTTTTAAAGGAGCACAAAGGAGTACGCCCACTGTCGTTAAACAACAATCAATTTTTTCGGAGTCATAGGGGAAACATTGAGAAAACAATGCTACAAATCTTAGACAACAGTACGCCAATCTGAATGTTCCAAGTTATCAGCAGGATAATCCCTCCCCGTGTATTTTAATGGACAAAAAGGCTTCCAGAACACTGCTGGGTCCACCAATTGTACACCAAATTCGGTTGAGGAGAGTTTCCGAAATGCAGATACGATTGTTGTGACGGAAAAATTTGGCTTGCGATCTTCCATTTTCTGCACTAAAGGAACAATAAATGCTGAAATTTATTATAACTAGTGCCTGCAGAAGACGTTGCTTCCACTACATCGGAAACATGAGATTCCTCACTCTCATCTGGCCGGATATGGCATCTGCCAATTCCACCAGATGAACCCTACAGTGATTTTCTGTTCGCAACGTTGATTCCGGTGAAAAAGATATCATCTCACCAAACTGCCGTCAACTGCGGCTGGTTGAACACTCACTGGGCAGTCGTCAAGCGGAACTTAAAAAAAGCCAGGTGCAGTGGTCCACATTGCGTTAGACTTCAAGAAAAACTGGTTAGCAGCGTTCAGAAAGTGCACTGAAAACCACTATGCACAACTTGATGGACGGTATAAAGCTTAAGTACGATCATAATACCGAAATCAGCAATCTGATTAATTCGTTAGTTTAATTGATATTTCAACATGTTTAGCTGTAATAAAGGGTGTCCACGATGAAATTGCCACACACAAAATTGATTCGCAAAATTCGAGTTTTCATCCGATTGCCATCAAATTTTCAGGGATTGAGAAATAACTATTAAACTTCATTTTACCATTTTACTCGTATTTTATTTACAGTCCATACGCAAATGCCCGCACCTTGGCCTTAACCCCGGCCATAAGATTCTGCACAACCTGTGAATCAACCGTTTTTTGCATGTAAACCCATACTTTCTTCAGTTCCTCGACTGTCTTCACTACCTTAGGTCGTTTAAGAAGGTGCTGCTTCATAATCGCCCAGTACTTCTCGATGGGGCGGAGCTCCGGAGTGTTGGGAGGGTTGAACATTTTCGGCACGAAATTGACCTTATTGTCCGCATACCACTTCAGCACGTCCTTGGAGTAGTGGCATGAGGCCAAATCCGGCCAGAAGATTGTTGGGACGTTGTGGGCCTTCAGGAGAGGAAGCAGCCGCTTCTGGAGGCACTCTTTTATGTACACCTGTCCGTTCATCGTGTCCTGGGTCACGAAAGGTGCACTCCGCTTCCCGCACGTGCAGATGGCTTGCCAAACCAGGAATTTCTTCGCAAATTTGGACATCTTCTGAGTGCGGACATGCTCCGGAACGCTGAACTTATCCTTGGCCGTGAAAAACAGGTTGCCGGGGATCTGTTTGAAGTCGGCCTTCACATATGTTTCGTCGTCCATGATGCAGCATTCAACTTTCGTCAGCATGTTGAGGTACAACTTCCTGGCACGGGTTTTGGCGGACTTGTTCTGCTTCTCGTCGCGATTAGGGGCCTTTTGTACCTTGAACGTTCGAAGCCCAGCCTTAGTTTTGGCCTTCTGGACAAAACTTCGGCTTAGGTGCAGCTTCTTAGCCACATCCCGAACGGAGGCGTTCGGATTTCGGTTGAAGGCCCCAACTACGCGGTTGTGATTTTTGGTGTTTTACGGAATACTTTTTCCTTCACTTCTGGGCTTCCGATCGGTGGTCAACCGTTCCTCGAACCACTTAATCACTCGCGACACCGTGGAATTCGCGATTCCCAACGTTTTAGCGATGGAACGATGCGAGAGATCCTTGTTCTCGTGATGAATGCGCAAGATTTTATCACGCACGAGCTGTTCTTTCGACTCCATTTCCACGAGTTTTGATCACAGGACTTTAAAACTTGCAGGATGTAAATAATGCACTTTGAACTAAATCCACCCAAATTTTCAATAAATTCTACCCAACGGTTAAAAAGTTAGAGCAATTTCATCGTGGCCCACCCCCCCCCCCCCCAGAGTAATAACAAAACGCGTAAAAAATATAGAGAGCGAAGAAAGCCACTAAAGAATCTCAAGAGCACAATAAGCAAGAAACAAAATGAAACTAAAAGAACACAACACCCCCAGCAAGCAGCGGACCCTAACCAGGAGTAACAAACAAAACGCGGTAAATAAATATATAGAGGCTGAAGAAGCTCAAAAAGAAGTATAAAGCCAAAAGAACAAAGAAACTAAAAGAAAAAATGGCAAGAGAATTGCATTTGCCTTGTCACCCATTGTTAGCCTCATAAGAAAAAATAGTCAAATTATGTGTGATTTCACTCAATTTAACTCAATGTTCTGTGCAATACTTCAGCTCAAGAGCAATCTTTATTTACGAGTAGCAGGTGATTCAAAATAAAAATAATGTTCAAAGTCAACTGTGCTTAGTAGGCTGAAAACGGGCCCCGAAACTCCTTAAAAGATATTCATCAACTTGCCGAAACAAGTTATTTTCCGACAAGTTTTCCAAAGATCCTTGTCAAAACATTCACTATGTTTCCACACTTATCTCACGATATGAAGTTAGAAACCTCAAAAATCAATCGACGCCCACGATCCACATCCTTTGTTGACCCACCCGACTTCACCTGCCACGGCTTTACAGTGCCGTCTAGTCACACTTACAGGACACTTACCGATTCACATTTTCCCACCGCCCCGTTCCCACGAGAGTAGGCATTTTCTCTTTTTTCACCTCTCCCAACGGAATACTCTCGTGCCAAGCGACAAACGACATCACCGACGACAACAACAACAACAACTGAGACGTCTGGTTATCTGACTGTCTCGTGTGCTGCTTTGCCTACAACCCGCATTCGGCACAGGCAGGATATTCATATCCAACCTCAGAGAAGGGCCGAAAATGCATTCATTGTTGCAAACGGAAGGTGTGAGCCTCTGTTCGACGTCGAGACACACACGGACGGACTTCGAAAATAGAGAGTACTCCCAGAGATGCGAGAAAGAGAAACTGTGCAGCTCTACGAGATAGAAATCGTCGTCTGTCTGTTGTGTCTGCAGGCGCACCGATTGGGGGTCGTCGGGTGGATTTGTGGGTGTTGAAGAGTGCAGTTGAGAAGGGTAGAATATCACAGCAGACAGCAGCAGACAGTCGCACTACCACTGAAATTTTCCCTATAGACAGAAAGAGACACGAGATCGGCACAGGTAGGTCTGGTGTGGATTGCGGATCGAATTTGGTGTTTTATTTTTGGGAAGGAAGAGAGCCAGACAACGCCAGCCAGACAGTCAGTATTTCGGTCGGAGTGGTTTTGAGGCAGGTTCGGTGGGTGAGCGGAGGACAGAAGATAGACAGGTATTGGGCCAGCCGCAGCGAAAGCCTGACGGCCTGACAGACAGAACTGCCATCGGCGAATGCACGGAAAAGCTTCAACTTTCTCTTTTCAGTAGAAAGTGGAGATCTCTAGTAACACATATGTATGACATGAGGATTATCAAATATTACATTGAACATTGGTGGGAAAATTGAAAATCATAAAAATGGAAACTCAATTTTTCCGTGCCTCGTTTGTCTATTCCATTTGCCTCAGAATGAATGGGCATCGTATACGCGGGAATATAATTTTTGGTGAAGGTCTTCTCTCCGATGGTTGGTTGTTTTTTTTTGCAGTTGCCTGCCGATTTTGTTCGGGCACCAGCCGCCGGAGACATAACACGAAGCGGAATTAAAAACAATGTATTCAATTCGGACGTCTTTTTCCTGCGTCACTTCTGTTCTGTCTGCCTCGGAATTCCGCTTTGCTTTCTCGCGTTGTGGTTTTTTTTTCGGAGGCTTACTCACACCCGGTGTTCCTTTCTAGCCGGCGAAGGAATTGGAATGCTATTTTATTAGAAAAGCCTTAATCCTTTTGGTGATGTAAGGGACGTATATAACCTTGTTTCAAGTTGTTTAACTTTAAATGTTATCATTTCAAATGTTAAAGGTTTTTTTTAGTGGAAAAGGGCACACACACAAATATAGATCCGAATTCGCCTTTTGGAAAAGATGAACTTGTAGACAATGAAGATCAAACATTAAGCTAATGATTTGTATTATTTTTTAATTCTACTTTTTTCCAGTTTCAAATGCTCGCACCTTCCTAGCAGCTTTTCCCATTTGTTTGGTCACTTTTATCCAGATTTGCTTCAATTCTAGCTCACATATGATTATTTTTGAATTCCTACTAAGTATTTTCATGATAGCCCAAAAATTTTCAATCGAGCAAAGTTCCGTTTAATTCGGAGCACTCATGCCTTTTGGCACAAAGAGCATTGAGGTTGAGTTTAAATGGCATTACGTCCTGGTGGACATGCCTTTGCGCTGAACTGGCCGCCTTGACGTGCCGCAAGGGCTCAGTAGGGATTCTTTGTCAAAACCCGAAGCTAAGAGTCAGTTCCATTGTCGTAATATCGCATACTATTCTATATACGGTATATAATTCCAGACCATCCATGGAATTTGTTCAAGTGTTGTATAATAATTTTGAATCTTTTTTTCTCGTGGCCATGATGCATCGTCTAAACTTTCAGGTTTATAATGGATACGCAAGTCCGACTACATTTGTTGCAGGACCACAATCTGCATACATTTAATTACAAATAGAATTGTTATTATCATTTTATACCATCCCTTCATTTTATTTTATATGCTATTTTACGTGAAATTTTCAGCTTCGCAATTATGCATCTGCATATTAGTTTTAGCCCACCTAACCCAGGTTATGTTTTTGAAAAGATAGGAGGTTTGTTACGTCATGATACAAAAAAGTCTACTCAAAAAAGCTTTTTCTTTCTTCATTAAAAATATCATTATTCAAAAACTAACATTGTTTATAATCATTCATTTCCTATTTGTTAGGCACGATGAAACATTTATAAGTCCAGTAAATTCATTAAGTTTCCGTTTTTGGCATTATTTATACATATATTAAATTTATTTCGCTGGGCTGCCAGGTGATCAATTTTCTTTTGTTATATCAACAAATGTTTTGGTCCAACAACCAGTAACAGACCTGAGAAATTTTCGCCATTTCAGAAGTGCAATCATCAAACACCGCATTAGCTGAAGATGCAAATAGCTGCATGATAAATTTATTATCATAGGTATATTATTTAGCACTTCGTTATAAGTTAATAATATTAAGTTTTCTGAATTTTTCGTATTACACCAAATGTTGGTATGAAAGAAGGGACCATCAGAGCACCCGATTGAAGCGATTTGGATAAGAAGAGTGGGACTTCATAAATTTAACATTTCGTGAACAAAGGGTGGGCTCTTCTCCCCATCTAGTGGGACTTTTTACTAAGTGAGGGCTCGGTTTTAGTGTTTAGTGTGATGTGATGTGATGTGATAAGAAGCCACCACCAGTGCAGGACTTGTCATGGCGTACAGTTCCTTGTAATGGCAAGATCAAACTGTACATACCTGTAATCCTCACTATTCCGTTGTATGAAGGGCCAAAAACCGTGGTGTGGACTCGTAAACAGAAGCACTTACCCGAAACCCACGGAAAGGATAGAGAATCTCCTTTCAACGAAACGCTCTTATTACAGGAAAGGGACAGTAAGCAATACACATTAGGATATCCTTCTGGTGGTTCGTTAAAAATAGGATTAGCGAACTCTGTAGTCTGTCGGAAGATAATTAGAACTTTGCGATCTGATGATTTCCATCAAGGAAGAAATAATTGTCATGCTTGACTTGGGCCAGATAACCACGAATCCCTCATCCAGCCTACACTTCGTCTGGCACCTTGTATTCCTCACTTACCCTTTGTTATTAAATGTTTGTATGTAGGGCTCGATTTTAGTGTGGTTTCTGCGAACTTGTTACTGGAAGGAGATTCCTTCTAGACCCCTGTAGCTTTGGGTTGCGCGTTAGTGTATCTGCTCACGGGCCAACAATACGTTTTTGGCCCTATATACAGGAACATGATGAAACATTTACCACAGTACAACCTTGATAAAATCATTTAAGTGCAACAGGCAGTTGCCTTGCTACATTAGATGGTAAAGAGTGTTTCGATCAAAATCGACTTAAACTTGACGCATTTCCTTTCATCGTGCATTACAAATTTTTGCACACCCCTCATTTTGAAGATGTGTGCGTCTTCAAATGCATCATGTCTTTATTTTGATTTTCAGATTAGCACTTCAGTTATGAAAATGTCATCGAAGGAAGAGAAGCAACGCATCAATATTTTGCACGTGCATGGTGAAAATCCAAACTACTTTCACACCAAGTAGGCGAAATTGTTGAAGGTGGCTAAATCAACTGTTACCATCGTATTAAAAGTGTTTGATGAACGTTTGTCGACAGCCAGAAAAACTGGGTCGGGCGGAAATCGAAAGCCGGAGGTCACAGCGACGACAAAAAGTCGACAAAAATATCTGGTGTGGCAGGCCATCTGAAGGTCAGGTCAAGGTCAAGTCAAACTGGCGTTCTGCGGCGAATTAAGTGGACGAGGAGACTGTACAAAATCTTACGGCAGGTGTTAAACGAAAGACCCGGCAATTCGCATTCGGTAAGAAGGAAGCTTGGCTGAATATTTCTCCTGTATTCTGTATTAACTGAAATTGAAAAAGAAAAAGAATTCGACATATTAATAAAAACTTTGATCGACTCACACACATTACTGTTTGCCCAAATTTTGATCGGAGCAGCCTTTAGTTCACAACATAATCATAATAATCAAATTGCATTACGTCCTGGACGACATAGTCTGCTCCACTAGTCTACTCAACGTTACTCGGTCCATGGCTACTGATCTCCAGTTTCTGGACCACCATGCTTGCAAGGTCCTGCTCAATTTGATCCGACCACCTCGAGCGTTGAGCGTCGCTTCGTCTTATCCCAGCCGGATTCGAGACGAGCACCATTTTTGCCGGATTGTTTCCCGGCATTCTGAAGACATTCCAGATAAATCGTATCCTGCCAGCCTTTGCCACTCTCTTGATGCTGAGTAAAGTTGCACTAGCTAATGTTTCGTTCTTCTGATCCATTCACCATCTTCATATACTTTTCGACCATCGTCCACGTCTCATGCCCGTAGAGAACAACTGGTCTAAATAATCAACAATTTGTGTATTGTGCACTTTATACGGGGTTGAGCATTTCCAAAACATTTTTACGGATTCCGTAGTGGTCATGGCTTTTATTGATGATGCATCTCATAATTTCACAGCTCACATCATTGTCCGCTGTCACAAGGGAGCTAGGAAATACAAATTCCTCGACAACCTCGAATGCATCATCGTCTATCGTGACACGGCTACCAAGATGGCTCCTCTTGCACTCAGAGCCACCTGCTGGCATGTACTTCATTTTGGACGCGTTCAACTTTAGTTCAATTCGTGAGCTTTGTGTTTCAGTCGAGTAAGTTAGTCAGTAAATGTCGCAAATGTTCTAACGACACAATCCATATCATCAGCGAAGCATCCAAGCTCACCGAATCTGTGAAAAATTGTGCCCTGCATTTTTAGATTCGCTCTCCTTCCGATTCAATGTTGAACAATAAACTTGAAAGGCCATCGGCTTGTCTTAATCCCCTCTTGGATTCGAATGATTCTGACAGTGCGCTTAATATTCGAACACTACACTTCACTACATCCATCGTAGCCTGGATCAGTTTTATAAGCCTCACTGGATAGCCGTTTTCCTGCTTGATTTGCCATAGCTGCCATGGGATCATATGTGGGTTGGGTTGAGATGGGGACCTGATACTCACGTCATTTCTGGAGCATTTGTGGCAACGTTAAGATTTGTTAGGTTCTTAATCGGCCGTCCATGAATCCAGCCTGGTAGTTACCGACAAATCTGTTTGACGAAACAGTATTTAAGAAAGGATTTTATAAGTGGTATTAGTAATCGTGATCGCTCTGTTGTTCTTACAGTTCAACTTGTCACCCTTATTATAGATTCACTCTATTCTTCGATTCATTGGGTAGTTATTCGCTATCCCAAATCTTCAAACAATCACTTTGTGCATCAATCTTTACCAGCTCCTTTGTTGTTATTTAAATGTTAAATGGCCTCCTTAACGTCATTATGGACTGGATTTGGAACTTTCTCTTCATTGGCATTCAACTGGGATGTCCTCTGATTCATCTGCGCCATTCAGATGTTCATCGAAGTGCTACCTCCATCTTTTGATAACCTCACTCATCCGTCGAAACGCAACCATCGCTGCTTCTACACATCTCGGCACGAGGCACAATACTTTTGTGTGAAGCTTTCTGTTTTGGTTTTGTAGAATCTGAGTGTTTCTTGTGAGTGGTATGGTATAGCATCTCCTCTCTTTCTCTTATTCTTCCAGGCGGCTCTTCTTTGTCCAAAATCGCGATGAACCCCCACCACCATGAACCAATCGTTCCGTCTTCTTCCGTCCTCATATCCTAGGAAACGTACAGCTGCATTTTGTAAGGCTGTATTGGCATGGCTCGGACGGTCCTCAACGGGCACATCCTCGACTACTTTCTCTTCCGGCAACGCTGCTTCCAGGTTTTTCGCGTATTCTGGTTATTTCAGTCATTCAATATTGTACCGTGATGCGCGCCGGTAGCGATTGGTATTAACAACACATAGTTTTGGGCACATTTTTACCATGAGTAAATAGTGATCCGAGATGACGTTACCGTCTCGCTAGGTTCTCACATCAAGGATGTCCAAAAAGTGTCTCCTATAAATCACAACGTGATCGATTTGCGATTCATTTTGTTGTGGTGATCTCCATTTCCTCCTTTAGGTCAGTCGGTAAAGGCACAGCTACAAAGCAATACCATGCTGGAGGTGATTTCGTTAAGGAAAATTTCTCGACTCCCTGGGCATAGGGTATGATTGAACTTGCCACACAATCAAGCTAATGCAAAAATGGTACCTGACATAGAACGCTTTCAATTAATAATTGTGGAAGTGCATTTAGAACACTATGTTGAGGAGCAAGCAATAATCAAATTGTGAAAGCAATAAGCTTGAAATGCTAAAAGAAGAAGATTCCTTGTCATGACTACCAGTGCGTTTAAGTCCTCGAGGACGATTTTGATGTCGTGGTTAGGGCAATGATCCTATTTACGTTTAGTTCAGTTCAACTGTTCGTAGAAAGCATCCTTGTCGCCTTAAGTGCTACCAATATGAGGAGAGTGATCATTAATTTATAATTATGTTGAAAATGTGAAGAAACGGTCCTCTATCTCCAATACGCATATTCTGTCATTAACTGAGCGCCAATCAAGCACACAATTTTTCATCTTCCCCATCACGCTAAAAGGTGTGCCGAGCTCATGCGACCAAAATATACGCACAATTGTTTTTTTTTCCAACAAACCACCTACAGCGCTACGATGTCGACTTAGCGGTCTTTCAATATATCAGATAGCTCACGAGTACCAACAAACTTGAGAGATCTACAACTCCAGGTCCCGCGTGGGGGTCTATTCTATACCATGTTGTTGCAATACAGTTGATGTTACTCCAATGCTACTCAAATAAGTCACAATCAAGTCGCTGTAATCAATTATGGCGGTTTTGTGTTGTTTGGGACGCATTGTCTACACACTTAGAAATTTTGAATTTTACACGAGACGTAATTCATGTTTGTAAAAAGCCGAGAAACGTAAAGAAAGATTTCGTGTAAAATGATATCTCCTGAGACCAGGCGCGCCAACTTCATGAAATTACACGGTGTTCAATAAGTTCGAATACAAGTTTTCATCATTGCGTAGGTATGCGCCATGTACATATTCTGCATTGGTATTGGTGTCAGCTTTAGCTTCATTCATACGCTACCGAATGTGCGCGGTGTTGACATTCTGTTAGTTGTTGTTTGTTTGTTACGCGCGATGAAAGAGTATCGGGACTTCGTAATTAAGCGTTTTTTGAACGGTGAGCGACCCGGCGATATATTCCGGCTGCTGAAATCGCATGGGGTCAAGCGGAACTTTGTCTACACGACCATCAGGCGATACCGGGAGACGTCCTCGACCAATGACCGTGCGAGATCCGGTCGGCCGCGTTCAGCGAGGACGCCACGGGTCATCAAGATCGTGAGGGAGCGAATTCGGCGCAAAAAGAACCGCTCAATCCGGAAAACGGCTGCAGATCTCAACGTTTCCATTGGAACCGCTCACACCATACTCACCAAGGACCTTGGTTTCAGGCCTTACAAAAAACGTAAGGTCCATGGCGTTTCGGAGGCTACCAGCAAAAAGCGGTTGGATCGAGCTAAGAGGATCCTCTCTCGGCACGCTGGTCAGGAGTTTGTTTTTTCGGACGAGAAACTGTTCGTGCTGCAGCAGCCGCACAATGTGCAAAATGACCGGGTGTGGGCGCCATCGAGGGACAGCATTCCTGAATCCAATATAAACATCCCTCGGTTCCAAAGTGCCGCGTCGGTGATGGTTTGGGGGGCAGTATGCAAACGTGGTAAGCTACCCTTGGTGTTTATTGAAAAAAACGTCAAAATCAACGCGGCGTACTACAAAACTGAGGTTTTGGAAAAGGTTGTTGCCCCCAGTCTCCGAAGCCTCTACGGCGATGAGCACTACGTGTTCCAGCAGGACGGTGCACCAGCCCATACGGCAAATGTGGTTCAAGCCTGGTGTCGGGACAATTTAACCGACTTTCTGGACAAAACTTTGTGGCCTCCCAGCTCCCCGGACTTGAATCCTCTCGACTTTTTTGTTTGGTCCTATATGATGAATAATACAAAACCAAAACCCACACCCCCCCCCGGCCCCCCCCCCCCCCCCCCGCACCCCGAAAAAAAAAGAGGCCCAAAAAAAAATTTTAAAAAATTTTTTTAAAAAATCACTTTAAAAAACAAAAACCCAAAAAAAAAAAAAAAAAATTTTTATTTTTTTAACAAATTTTGAAAGTGTATCCGAACTTATTGAACACCGTGTATTGGGGGGGCAAAATGTCAGGGAAAAAGTGGATTGAAATTTCAAAAAAATTGTTGAGAAATAGCTTTATAAAAAAAACGGCGGTGATGTTCTTTGGTATAATAAGTAAATCAAAACAAAGAGTTTTATTCACGTTTTTATTATAGCCAACTCAAAAAAAAATAACCAGTTAATATATTACACCTCACTTTTAACGAAGAACGTGCGCTGTCTATGGTTATTTTTGTTGATGAACTCGTTCATGATGGTATCCAAATCAAGATCATTCGCCATGTCCTTATGGAAATTTAATATCGAAACAGAGTTCAATCTTTGCTGTCCCATAGTCGATCGTAAGTAGGGTTTGAGCCTTCTGAGGCCGGAAAACGACCTTTCGGCAGTAGCTGACGTTACCGGAATTGTGAGAAAGATTCTCAAGAACTTTACAAACTCCGGCAAAATATCCATCAAATGCGCTTCATTTTTTATGTAATCGACGATGCTGGAGATGTTTTGAACGGGTTCAGAAGCTTCCTGGACGATCTTTAAAAACATCTCCCGTTGTAACATCAAAAGATCAGGATCAAGGTCATTATCATAGAAACTGATAATTTTGTCTTTATTGGTATCGTCTCCCAGTATGAATTGTTCTACTTCCAACACAAACGCAAATGTTTCGGTGTCGAAGCGAGAAGTAAGCGATCCTAGGATATTGTCTATAATTTCTTTGAACTGCTTCTCGTAGGTCTCTTCAATTGATACTGTCAAAGTTGGAACATCGGTTTCGTAACGCTTCGGAACTTTTTTCTTCCTTGGTAGTTTCGGCGATTCAACTGCATCCGGTCTGTTTTCGGTAACATTTTCCCAAATCTCCCGAAAATCTTTTTTACAAAAGCTAAGGCTAGCTTTCAAGGTACCAATCATCCGGTATGCTTCTTCTAGTCGCAAGGATTTTTTCTGAAGGGCTGTATTCACAGAATCAACGTATCCGAAAATTTTCACCATTACATTTAAGATGAAATAAAATTCGAATTTTTCTAGCATTCTCAAAAATCCAGACGCCTTAGAGCCTGCATCAGAAACGTCATTTTCAGCCAAAGAGGTGAAAAATTCTACCAAAGCTAAGTAATTTGACAGAACAGATGAAAGCGACAAGTATTTCACCGTCCATCTCGTTGGACACAGTGGCCGCAGATTTGTCGAATCAACAGATTTCAATGTCTGGAAAATGGCAAGCCTTTTTGGCGAATCCCTTACGAAGTTAATCATATCTTTGATCAAATTCAATGTATCCCCGCAGATAGGAATTGTTTTGATCACGTCTTGGGCCACCAAATTTAACGAATGAGCTAAACAATGAACAAAAATAGCTCGTTTTTCATCGAAAAGGATTCTGGTCTGTACTCCGCTTTTCTTGCCAGACATATTATTTGCACCATCATAGCCCTGGCCTCTACATTTTGAGATGGGCAGATCAAAGCGTATAAGGATATCCTTAATGATAGAATGCAAAGACGACGAAGCAGTTGACTCAGCTTCATAAAAACCGAGGAAGAACTCCTCAACCTCGAGGGAATTAGTAGCAATCCTTAAACAAAAAGAGAATTGTTCTTTTCTGCTCATGTCCGACGTTTCGTCACAAATAATCGCAAAAAAATCCGCTTGCTTCACCAGCCCTATCAATCGTCGAAGTAGCGAATGGCTTAGAAGATCCAGCATTTCGTTTTGTACGGCATGGCTACACCATGTGTAAGATTCTCGTTTTAGCCACATTTGCAACTCGTTCGAATCTTCAGCCCGCAAGTTTAACAAATTTAAGAAGTTGCTTGAGTCATCATGATGACCACGAATAGCGAGACCTTGCTTAGCCAAGTACAGAATCGAAGAAAACAACTTTTTTAGGCAGGCACGGTTCACTATCATTTCATTTTTCTTCTGGTCGGATATTTGAGCGCAGACGTTTACTCCAATTTTCAACGAATGCAGCTTCAAAACGGCCTCCTTGTGGCAGAACGATCCCTCGTGGATTTTAAATTTTTCGGCTCCTTTCTTCCAGTTTTTAAAACCAGATTCAATAAAAACTATATCTTTTTTAGTTGAAAACGGTAGGCCAAGCTTCATAAAAATTTCCCGGCAAACGGAACATAATACAACATCATTCACAGGATCATATGCAATCCATGGGAAAGTCGCTTTCCAGCCGGGCACGAAACGTCGTTTTGAAGTTTTTGCTGCGTCCACAGTTTTACCTGAACCAGATGGACCTTCTCCCGCGTCGAACTTGGATTCTGTACCAGAACCAGCGCTGGCAACGTCGCAGCAGTCTTCAGCTATCTCTATCGCTTTTTTTCCTGGGAGCTTGATCAAAAACTTGTCCATCGTCAATTCTGAAAATTCGACAAAAAAGGCGCTTTCAAGCTTGTTCCCTTTTATAAAAAAAACCATTCATTGCTTACCTTTTTTAGAGAAAGCTTAAACTCGTAAATCGTTTGATGAATCAGTATGGATATGAATTAAAATTCAACTTTAATTAAACCCGTATCAACTTTTATCCGCAAGCAAAACTTACTTTTTGTTCCGTTTCGACAGTTTCAAAATAAACAGTAAATGTTATTCATTTTCATTCACGAAGCTCAGCTTATTCAGGCCTGGCAATGCGAACCATTCATTTCTGTCATTAATGCATCCTCTTGTATCAGCAAAGGTGACGTCATGAATTGTATAGAAAAGAAAGAAGGCAAAAGTGCACCTTTCCAGACCTTACCATTCATCCGCTTCAGTTGATTGATGAATTGACGCCGATGAAATGAATGAAAAGAGACCCACTGAAAAAAAACAGGGATCGTTGCGCACAGTGCAAATTTGAAATGACGGTTGGCTTAAAATTTAATTGTGAAAGATAACTGTGCAGGACAAATTTATTCTTCTAGATAAAAATCTGGGAAAAGTTTGAAAATAATTGGGGGGGCAAAATGATACTTTGCCCCGTCTGAAAATTATTGAGGGGGCCAAAAAGTCCATGCCCCCTCTAAGTTGGCGCCTATGCCCGCCCCCCCCCCACTCCCCCGGAAATTTTTTTTATTTGTTTTTTTTTTTTTTCTTTTTTTTTTTTTTTTTTTTTTTTTTAGAACGGTTGCTTTGTTTGGTCCGCGGGGGGGGAAAATTATTTACATTTTTTTTTGTTTGTTTGTAATTTACCCCCCAAAAAAAAAAAATATTGTCTTTTTTTCACTCCAAAACGATCCCAAAATCAGACCAAATTAGAGTGAAAGCCTTGTGATTGGCAAGAATCACTTTTGAAGACACTCTTGCTCATATATTTCAGCTATTAAAGTTCCAAAAGTTATGAACGGAGTGTTGTTGTTGCGGAGTGCCGCAACAGCAAATCACTTGCCATATTAGGAATCACTTTGAAAATTTTGACATTTTCTTCTTCCGAACATCTGGAACGTCAAACTTGTACTTGGCGACGATATGTTCCTGTCCGGGTAGTTAGCGGAAGTCAGCTTTATCATAGGTTTCGTTGTCCATCACGATGCAATGTGGATTCGTGAGCAACTTCGTGTAGAGCTTCCGTGCACGAGTATTCACAGTGACATTTCGCTTTTCATTCCTGTTTGGGGTCTTCTGCACTTTATGTGCATGTAGTTCAGACCGTTTCATGGTTTTTTATTCAAATCAGATCGACACCTTTGACATCCCGGATTAACACGTTTGACCGGTGTTTGAATTCTGCTATAACCTTCTTGGCCAACTTGGAAACCAGGGCCTTTTCTGTCACCACTTTCTTCCCTTCGTTTGACAGTGAAAAGCTTCTTAAAAGTTTTTAACACACGGCACATGGTGGTATTACCGATACTTAGCTTCTTAGTGATCCATCAATACATATTTTTTTATACGCAGGATTTGCTGTTCCGAAGCCATCGCCTTATCCTTCTTCGCGGATTCTTATGAAGCTTGACAGACGTAAACAATCCACATTGAACGAGGTTGTGTCCAACATTGAGAGCCAAATTTTGCTCAGAGAGGTTGGGATTTTTCTCAATAATGGCTACCACCTTCTTATCCATTTGGCGAGAGCATATTTTTCGGTTTGTAACACTTCCAACCTTCCGATCCACAGTTAAGCTCTAGTCAAACAATTTGCAAACACTAAACACGGTACTTCGTGGTAGTCGTAGTTTCTCGGCAAGATCGCGTGCTGACAACGTTCGATTTTTCTGCAGTTCATACAAAATGTGTTTGCGCACTTCCATTTGATTCGACGCCATTTTACCAAATGCAAAAAGAATGTAAACATGTTATGCCACGAAATAAAGTGATGAATTGCAGCTGTCATATAATTGAAAGGTTTTAGCGATCCGTGAAGTAATTAAAAAAACTAAACTGAAAGTAATGGTTTCCGAAATTTAACCTGGACAGGCTTAACTGAAAGTGACTATATTTTATGTCAATTTAGAACATTTTGAAAATTATATCATTAACTTACAAATTACGTAGCTTGTTCAACGCTTCGCACATTTCATTCAACGGAATCAATCTACTCGATCAGTTGCTTGCCAATGATTTCAGTAACCAAAGTGTCAATAACCAGACACCCAATTCACCAGCTGAGCTATGTACACTCTTCGGAAAATAACTTATCAGCATAAGCACTCATTTCGCGATTCTACACCCACATTACCCCACCAAATTTTTACGCACAATATCCGCTATGTTCAGCCCCGATCCAAACCTCACCGGATTTTTCGAGCAATAGGCATCATTCACAGGAGTAGCAGGAAGGGAAATAGGGGGAAAATGAACAAGCAAGGAATTTTAAACTTAAATAAAATCCAAAAATAAAAAAAGCCGCTCACTGGCTTTCGTACTCGTGCGTCTGTTGAAGTGGCGCGAACATATTTCTCTTCTGGGCGGCCTTGCGGGCTGTCGTTGCGTGCGAAAAGACCTCGTCTTTCTTCCAGCAGCAGCAGCATTGTCTACGGATAGCGCCGATTTTGTGCGTGTGGTGTGCGTGGTAAATAAAAGACCGAACGATACAGGGTGTTGCCATCAAAATTTGGTCGATTCGAACTTGATGCATTTATTCTCTTGTGTTTTACAAAATCTAAATGAGGATCTTTTTGTAGGTGTGCGTAAGTAGATGAATGTCGCTAAGTTGATATTTATATTTCAGAAACTTATCAAAATACCTACTAAGGTAGAATGCCCCAATTAAGAATGAGAAACAAACTGTCGCTGCTGCCGTGTCCGGTTGCTCTTAGGACTGTATCGAAAATCAACTGGCAACGCTTATTATGTGCTCACACAAACATGCGTAAGACTATCGGTCTGAGCCTACCTACATTCGACGCGTTCACCTGTCAACAACTTGATCAGCTCTTGAACTCTCGGTAAAAAGTGATCGTTATTGAGATACCGTGAATCGAACAGAGTGTTAAAATTCAAGTGGTGGACACGTAGCTTCGTGAGAAGGATGCCTTGATGAACAAAGTGGCGAAATGTTTCGGAGTTCATCAAAATCTAAAGCGTAAAATCTATCATCAACAAGTTCGGGGAACACTACTCGTTGGATGAGCCGCCAAGAAAAGGAAGAAAACCAGGTCCAGCTGACCCAAAATTGGAGCGGAAGGTTGTCAACCTCATCCTTAAGAACACATCGATGTCGATTTATGATTTGGTCAAAAAGGCTAGTACCTCCGTTGGAATGAGAAGCGCAACAAACTTAAGACTTATAAGAAGCAGAAAACAGAAAAATGCTGAGCCAATATCCAGGGCGAAACCAGAGTCGGAAAGTTATACAGCCTTTTGTAAAGACCATCTGTCTGCGTTTTAATCGATGACGAAACATTCGTGAAAGAGGTCTCCAGAACGCTTCCAGGACCGCTATTTTATACCAAGGTTATCGGCGAATATGTGAGCATCTCCGAAAAGTCGTTCGAGGTGGAAAAACTTGGCCAGATGGTTCTCGTATAGCAAGCAATTTGTTCCGTCGGCTCTAAGTCATCGATTTCCTACACTAAAGGTACGCTCAATGCCGAAGTTTACCGTACCGAGTGCTTACAGCAAAGGATGCTTCCGTTATACAAGCAGCACGAGGTCCCTCTTTTGTTTTGGCCTGATTTGGCGTCAGCCCATTACGCAAAAACCACAGTACAATTGATGCAAGAAAATGACGGCGATTTCGTTGAGGAAGACATCAATCGTCCCAATTGCCCACGGCTTCGTCCAATTGAACGCTACTGGGCTATCGTCAAGCGCGCTTTAAGAAGAGTGGTAAGGATTGCACGACCACGGAAGAGTTAAACAAATAATTGGTCTGCGGCTTCCAGAAAATGCGACAATACTACTGTCCAAAGCCTCATGAGTGGAGTCAAATCCAGATTCGTAAAGTTCTGGAAATAAAGTTGCTTTCATTCAGAGAGCAATACTTGAATAAAATGATACAGTTGTGTTTAATTTTTCTTTCATGCCACGAAAAAAAGCATTCTTTGAAATATTGCTTAAAAGATTTACTTACGGATACAAATCTCAACACTTACTTATGATTTTATTTGTTCTATGTGTAGAATTTGAGAATTTTTTTTTGATTCAGCTGGTTGTGCAGAATAGTAAAACAAAAAACAATTAAAATTTTGAAAACGTGTGCTGCCGCGAAAAAAAAGCCAAATAAGAGCAGAATGAAACTTTTTTCCAAGGTCACACGGGAAAGGTCCATGCGGTGGTATTGGTGGCAACATAAAACGAGAGTCTAAGAAGGTGTTTAAGGAAAACTGCAGAAATCATCAATTAAAATATATCATGCATTAAATTCACCAAACTTATTTTTTTATTATACCCTTTTCAGACCTCTTATTCTTTCTTCCTTTCCCAAATCCTTTTTTTTTTTCTTTTTTCTCAATCCACAATTCCTCCCAAATCACCATGAGAAAGCAATAGTATGTATGTATGTATGTAAGGTAGCCACCATCCCTTCTAAGACCTTGTCATGTATGCAGCTCCACTTAATAGCAAGATCAAATTGAGTTACCGGGTTGCATTCACAGTAACGCTGTATGAAGGGCCAAAAACGGTGGGGCGGACCCGTAAGCAGAGACACTTACGCGAAACCCGCGGGAACATGAGATTCTCCTTCCAACGATACGATCCAACAAATCGAATAACCCAATTCGCTATACTTATTAAGCTTTCTACGGGATGGCTTGTTAAGAAGGGCGCGTCACTCTCACTGAAACTGTTGGAGTAGAATTCACAGCATCACAATCGAATCGGTAGGATAAAGAAAATGATACTGTTTGTTCCCTCCTAGACGCCGGTTGTCATACCACTCCATTGTCCAATTCCAGCTTGAGTGATACCCTGATGCTCCCTCCATTCCCAATATATATTCAGTGTCATATAGTAATATTTAAAATCTTGTGAATATTATAATTATAAAAATATAGTGAATGAATATTATAATGACAAATAATATAGTGAATGAATATAAGAATGATAATAGCACTTCCATTTGTGGACCTGAAAGTTAGACAATGTAGCTGCGAGAAAAAAAAATGTTATTAAATTATCTCATAAAACTTGGGATACCTATGAATGATCTGAAATTATATAGCAATAGAAAAGTAAACCTAAAATTTCGATGTGCTGTTCCGTTTCCTTGCAATATGTGTTTCATCGGAAATAGTGATTTTAATGAAATGAATTTAAATGCAATTATGTCACATCATTTAATATCATAACATAAAATAATAAACTGACGTTATAATATAAAATAATAATACCAGCTGGCCAGTAAACTATAGTAGAATACATATATCCGTAACTAAGCTGAACATCCACTCATCGAAAGACTTCCACTTTTGAAGTTTCTATTGGATTAAGATCTACTAAGATTAGAATTTGTTTTCACAATAATAGTCAGAGAACATAATAAACGTAGGTACAAGATGTATCTGACATCTACTGGTATGTTACTGAAAATAAAAATTAGATGTGTATTAATATCATAATGAAAACAGCTAATAATAAGGCAAAATAAATTTCATATGAGTATGAATCCAAAAACTGAATCTTAATAAAACAAACATACAAAAAGATAAAAAAATGAATTTTTCGATAGCTCTTGTTCATCTGGACCCATAAATGATACTTTATGTCTGTGAAATAGGAAATGAATGATTGTAAACTGCTAGGTTGTAAATTAATATATATTTTTGATGAAGAAGGAAAGAGCTTTTTTTTAAGTAGAATTTTTCGAATATGATTTTTTCTAAGAAATAAAAAAAACATCAAAAACCTTTCTATCTTTTCAAATACACAACGTAGGTTAGATGAGCTATAACTGACAAGGATGCATATATGCGAAGCTGAAAATGACTTATAAAAAAGCATACAAAATGTAATGCATGGATGTTATAATATAAAATGATAATAATTTCATTTTTATTTAAATGTCTGCAGATTGTGGTCCTGCTGCAATTGTACCATGAACCTGAAAGCTAAGACAATGTAGCATAGCCACGAGAAAAAAAATTGATTTAAAATTATTTTACAAAACTTGGGATATCCATGGATGATCTGAAATTGTATATAAGGAATCATGGGATATAAAGCATATAATGAACCTAAAATTTCGATGTGCTGCTCTGCTAATAAATGTGATATAACCACAAAGGAACTGACTCTTAGCTTCGGGTCTTGATCCCTACTGAGCCCTTGCGGCACGTCAAGCCGGCCAGTTCAGCGCAAGGCCGAAAACCAAAAGCAGCAAAAAAACCAACTCAGGGTTTTTTTTTAATAAAACAAAACCCCCGGCGGGCACCACCCCCCCCGACCAAAACCCCCTCCAAACACGAAACCCCTTTTAAACAATTTCTAACTATAAAAACATTTTTTTTAGAATTTTTTTAAAAAATTTTTTTTTTAAAAAAAAAAAAAAAAAATAATACTTCACCCAAACACAAAAACATGTCTTTTAAGCCAAAATTTTCCACCCCCCCCCAAAAAAAAATATTTGAATTATTTTCTAGAAACCACCACCCAAACAAGCACACAAAACAATTAAATAGTAGAAAAAATACCCCTCAGGGTCGCCCTGCCGCCATTTGCCCCCAACCACCCCAACACACCTATCACTAAGCGGGCTCCCTTATCCCATCACACATAAATTTTCTTTCTCTTACCACCAGAACACAACCCCCGACTCTCCATCCCCCCCCCCCCCACCCCCACCCCCAAACCCCCCCCTTCCCTCTTTTTTCTCCCTTCTTTTTCTCCCCCCCCCCCCCCCCCCCCCCCCCCCCCACAAAACACGCAACATTTCCCCCCCCAAAGGAGGTTGAATTAGTAAGTAGGGGACGGTATATAACCCTAACCAATTTAACTTTCGGTCAAATTATCTAACAGAAGCTTCATGTTAAGATGATTTCAAAATCAAGGTAAGAAAATTATATCAATGTCTCTAAATTTTTCATATATTTATGTAACACCATATGTTGGGATGAAGAGAGGGACCATCAGAGCACCCGATTGAAGCGATTTGGATAGGAAGAGTGGAACTGCCAACTTTCTTTTGTTAACATTTTCTGAATAGAGGGTGGGCTGTTCTCCCCATCTAGTGGGACTTCTTACTAGGCAAGGGCTAGGTTTTGATGTGGTTTCTGCGAACTTGATTCTGGAAGGAGATTCTTTCTAGGCCCCTGTAGCTTTGGTTTGCACGAAAGTGTATCTGCTTACCCTTTCGTAACCTTTCTGTTTTTGCCCCTCATAAAGGAACATGATGAAACATTTAACACACTATAATCTTGATCAAACCGTTAAATTGGAACAGTCCAGTGCTGCAGGCAGTTGCCTTGCTACATTAGATGGTACTTCACGTTATCATCATCAAAAGCTTAACAGGCCGTTCGTTTTTTGAGAATCACTTGGAAACAAAAAAAAAATCATCTTGAAAATTCCACCAATTTTAGCTTGAGAATATATGAATATTAAAATACTTGTTGATGTACACAGATAAAAAGAAACATTGAATTTTCTGCGTTATCTAATGCACATAAAGGGAATGTTATATTTTGCAGAAAATAATGGGATATTTCATGTAAGTTTAACCCAGATAACGCCTGAATCTAGCCTGTTGTATGAAAGATTGCAAACATTGTTGTATGGCACATGAAAGATTGCAAACAATTTCGTTTTTTACGCCACCTTTGGCTTGAAATTAAGCGAGGGGAAATTTTACGCGCTTGTTAAAATTAATTATTTTTTTCTGTGTAGGACTTACGTCTCTTTTTTCTATTCCTTTACAGGGGCGCCGTTCTTAAATTATTATAATCGACCGCGTAATGTGTCGAGTGGATATTTTGAACAATAATATCTCCATTCTGGCCTATTTGTCTAAAATGACATCATATTTGCGCCACACTTTGATTGGTTTGCACTGCCACTGTAGGGTGTCAGATGCAAATCTAAAAATAGCGACCGTCACGAAATATCGTAATAAATTGAACGCTTCTAACTTAATTAATGCTCGATAGATCGGTTGGAAATTTTACCGCGTATGAATTTATTTATCAAAAATTATCCTTTGACAAGTGTAAACTATTGAAAATGCAAATAAAAGGTGATGTCTTAAATTTATGGTTTCCGGGCTAAATTTACTAAATGAACAGTACTTTCCTATTTCAGATTTCAAATGTGAGCATTGGAGGTCTCATTATGCAGCAGTGAAAGATATATAACGGATACACCTTCGCAAATTTGCTCATTCGTAAGGTAGTATTGAAGCCGTGCGGAACGGCGAGGAGCCAGTACTGGATTGACAGCGATGGCACGTATCCTAGAGAGTTCACTAGTGAGAAACTATTGGTTAGGTATTACATATTAAGTAAATTCGTTAGAAAGGACCTAATAAAGATAACTGAACCAGCAAACATTGATATTATTGGTTAAAGTAGTTCACAATGTGATTTGCCAAAACTACCATACCGTATCAACCAAAATTGTTAAAATATGAACCTTATTTTGTTTACATTGTTCATGCCTTAGCAGTTCAGTATTTTGAACAGGTTTTTATTCCTGCGTGTCCGTATAACAATAATAATCTTAAAACTAAAAACAAACTAAAATTAATCTTAACTAAGCATAAAGGGAATTAATCATTGCAATAGAAGATTGCAACGATTTTTGTCTGAAATTATTAATTATTTTGTTGGACATTTGTTCTAAAATCTCAACATTCGAAATTCTATGTACTTCGTTAGTACTGTACCAAGAAGGCAGCTTCAAAGTCATCTTCAGAACTTTGTTCTGAATCCTTTGAAGTATTTTTTTCCTGGTAGCACAACAACTAGACCAGATTGGAACAGCATAAAGCATGGCCGGTCTAAAAATTTGTTTAAATATTAGTAGTTTGCTCTTCAGACAAAGTTTGGATTTTCTGTTTATAAGAGGATATAAACATTTTATGGGCTTCAAATGGTGAGTTGACAACTTCGAAGGAGGGTGCGACCGATCTCTCGTCCTCACAAGTTCCTACCTCACGCCTCCACGAGTCATATGATCACAAAAGACTGCCAGCTGAAACATGGAGACGCTGGTTGGCGTAGCCTGGGCAATGTTGTCAATCTGACAATAGCGAAGTGAGGGGGTGCGACTGAAGATTGTGTACCTTAAGTCATATTGTATATTTTCCATTCTCAATTTATTAATAATTTCAGCACGCATTAGAATCATCGGCATCGAAAGCTCTCAATTAATAACTGTGGAAGTACATTTGGAACACTGAGTTGAGAGCAGGCAATAAGCAATTTGTGAAAGCAATAAGCTTGAAATGCTATGTATAATAACGCTTTAGAATCATCTGCTTTCCAAAACCATGTAAGAGCCTAGAGCAACATGACAGGCATCAAAGGCTCAATTTGTTTTTCAGCATTTCAGCATAATATTTAATTTAAAATTGCACTTCTAAACTTCAAGTACTATATTCATAAAAGACTGGCATGTGCTTATAAGCAATGTAGGATTATAATTTAATATTGTGTTTAGTGGTATTATTCCAAGCAACACACAAGTATAATAACGGTTGAAAATTCCTTTATATGACTAGATTTGGTTATACAGAAGCTTACTCAACATTAAATCATGAAGATGTGTTACTTGGGATGGTAACATAGCCATTATTTCAGAAATCATCAAACCGGACTCTTCGATCACTCCGATTGCAACCTTTGAAATGTTACTAGAACAGTATAAAGAAAAATTTTACATGTCTTATAAAATAATATCTTTTATTGAAATTTTATCTCAGATATTTGGAATGATCTATTCTGTTTTCAGGTTTTCCTGGACTAGAAGGATCCCAGTAAACACAAGATTGCATATAATAACGGATATAAGTATAACATGGAGGCGATATGCGTACATTTAATATGGAGTTAAATGAACGAATGAACGTATATCGCCTCCTCGTTGTACTCATATACGCTGTCATATGCGATATTGTGTTGACTGGGATATTAATACATAACTAATTTTTATCTATTTTTCAGTAACAATCCATTGGATGTACCATTTAAGTTTAAAATTTGAATAAATTAGCATTCGTGTTTATAATGGTATCCTAATTTTTCGTGTACAAAATATACTAAATATTAAATAACACATAACGGGGGAAAGGGAGGGACCATCAGGGCACCCAAATAAAACGATTTGGATAGGGAGCATGGGACTGTCTATTGTTAACATTTCGCGGAACGAGGGCGGGCTCTTCGACCCCATCTATTGGGTTTATTCTGTCAAACGAGGGCTCGATGCTAGTGCTGTCTGTGTGACCTAGCTTTTGGAAGGAGATTCTTTTCCCTATATTCGCGGGTTTTGCGTAAGTGTATCTGCTTACGGGTCCGCCCAAACGTTTTTGGCCCTTCATACAGGAGCTTGATGATCACAAACAATAATAGAATCCTGATCAAATCGTTTTTCAGATTATTCCACTGCTATGGGAAGTTACCTTGCTACAATAGATGGTAGTATTATATCATCATCATCATCATCATCATCATAAGAGGATATAAACATTTTATATATATTTTACATTTGACTTAAATGCCTTCAATGTGATTTTTAAAATTTAATTTTTAATCAAGTAATAGACCAAGGTATTTCACTTCGCTTGACCAGGAAATTGGAACACCGCTCATAGTAACGAGGTGACTACTACTAGGTGTATTTTTTTGAGTTAATTTATTGTGAACCAAGGCAAACTAGTATCACACCTGATAATAGTGCCTTTATATAAACGTACTTCTACGGAAAAGAATAATAAAACTACGAAATAATTGATACTTTCACTAGTTATCAAATTCTTAGTCTCACATGCAGGCCTACAGCACAAAATAATGCCCCTCAACCGTCAGCAAGGTCATCAAGTTTAGCCTACGGGAGGCAATAATCGTGATGCCCCGAATGGAAAATGTAACGACTGGTTCCATATTTTGGGAGTTGAAATTAAATTTTTTGTTGCCAAACACGGAAACTTTGTCTATGCTGTTGTCCATCTATATCAAACCAGAAATAAAAATTATCTAGTATTTCTTCCATATTCGCCCAGCAAATCAAACGCCATGTGTATACGAGCCGAGCCATTCCTACTATCTAAGCATTGAATTAAATTAAAACACTTGATACCGAATAGCTCGTTAAGGCTGGAGCTTCAAAAGAAGAGACACTTCAACCGCACCAGACATAATGACGTTATTTATTTGCCATTCAATTCCAAGAACAGCATCGTTTGTTTTGGCTTAGGATTGTATAAACTCGTCGTGAACGACATTCTGCTAATATATGCATCGTCACTTGGAGAGCCCTGTCTCGCTTTATTTACTTGCCGCTTCTTCCAAGCAAGGCATTGCCAGCAGCGTGCCCTTAAGCGTAGAGCTTCAGCTTGGTGTCAAATCGTTAGTTACTACCATTATTGCTATTATCGTAAGTAGTCACGAGTGGATGCGTCCCTTGCTCAGTACATACGAACTGGAGACCATCAGCATCAACCAGCCAACCAACGGTGCTCCTATCTCGGACAGACATCTGCCATTGAATTTTATGACCACGTATCGACTGTTTTATCCCACCATTTAGTCGGCATGCTCAGCCAGACGCAAATTCCTGGGATACTCTAAGCAAGCCAACCCTCTCATTGCCATCTCTGCTACCCATATGGATGCAAACACACAGCGTGAACTCACATCAACTCTGACACGCACCTCCGTAGTTCAGCTCCGGCCAGTGAATGGAAATGGCTGGAAAGAGTTTCCATGCGAAAAGCGATTTTTAATTAATCTTAAGTGTTGTTTCGCGAAAATAAACGTGCAAAAATGCCGAACCAAACCGAAGATAAACAACAACAAACCACAGAAAATATGCATCGAGATAGGATTCCGGTTTTTGTTTTCGTGCAGCTTACATCGGTTCTCACACATCGGTCGTAATGACCGCCGTCGAGCAAGTTTTGTTATGTCTAGCGGTTTTTTGAGCCACTCGTTTCGGCATCGGCCGAGCGTTTAGATGAAATTCCTCAATTGCCAAAAGGATGGGTTCCGGAGATTGATAAACCATTGTGCTATTTACTGTCTAGTTGGTTTATGAACAAGTGACAAACTGTTGCAATAATCATTCAGTATTCTTTTAAGAACTACCTGAGCACGTGTAGACAAGACTATGAGTGAAAAACTGTTCCAATGATTATAGTAGAGAACAATATAAACAGCAACTTACATAGGGTGGTTTGGAAACGTCAATGGTTAACAACGAGAATACCAATATAAAAACATAACTTTGCTTATAATGATGTCCATACCAATTAAAGATTTCACAGGCAATTTTTTGCAAGTGTACATCGTAGTGTTCTGTTTTTTTGTCATGCTTAATTTTTTCGTATAGAATAATGGCCTACTATATCTCACTGAATAATCAGTTTCATTATGGAGTACAGAATACAACGCCGTTTAGTGTATCCCTATAATGATAAATGACACATATAAAAAAAAATGTTTTACGCATGCATTACAATTTTGGCTTAATATAGATGGCGATGAAAAACAACTATTAAACATACAGGCTGTTCAATAAGCTCGAATACACTTTTAAAAAGTGTTAAAAAATGAAAGTACAAAATATTCTTTTCTGAATCAATTTTTATTGAGAACCTTAACGACATATTAGCTGGGATCACCCCCTCTTTCTGCCGTATGACGAGCTTGAGACGTTTCACAGAAGAATCGCACTCGGCACGCACCTGGTCCATCAGCATCCCGTCCCAGATCTTGGAAATGAGCTTCTTAAATTGGTCCATAGTGATCACTTGATGTTCGCGCTGCTTGGCTAGCATGTACGACCATACATAAAAGTCCAGGGGATTAAAGTTCGGGTAGCTGGGAGACCACAAAATTTTATCGAGAAAATTAGTCAAATTCTCCCGACCCCACGCTTGAACGATATTCGCCGTGTGGGCCAGTGCACCGTCCTGTTGAAAGACATAATGATCCTTTCCGTAGAGGTCCAGAAGTGCCGGGGCCACAACCTTCTCCAGAACCTAGGTCTTATAGTACGCAACGTTGGTTCTCAGACAACCATAATGCACGTATATGGAAAGTGGTTTTTATGATATACAAAGATATATGTAAGTAAACAAATCGTACAGAATGCAAAAATCTGGCTTATACGTGCAAAAGTGGAGGCCATATACGTGCAAATTCCATTGTTTTCCTAAACGAGTTGATATGATATGGTATGCGATTGAATTTGTAATAACAAATTCGATTTAAAAAGTTTAGCGATGTTTATCCGATTTAGTTTGTGACGCAGTACGATGAATAAATGACACATGGTATATAAGTCGAACATTTGCACTCTTTACGATTTAAGTTAAACATATTACGATAAAGACCACAATTAATTGCGATTTTGACTTGAAATATAGGAATATACGATACTATTTGAACACTGTTATACGACTTGTCTGGGTTTTCACGATTTTCTCGATAAACACCAGTGGGAGCTTCCGACGCCTAGATACGGCCCCCCAAACCATCACCGACAGGGCGCTTTTTATGTGGAACGGGGGGATGCTGACCAACGTCGGCGCCCACAGCCGATCATTTTGGACATTGTGCGGCTCTTGCAAAACAAAGAGTTTCTCATTAGAAAAAAAAACGAACTCCTGACCTGTTTGCCGCGAAAGTATCAGTTTGGCTCTGTCCAGCCTCTTCTTCGTTGTAGCCTCCGTTAACCCGTAAACCTTGCGTTTCGTGTACGGCTTGTATCCCAGGTCCTTCGTCATGATGGTGTGGGCAGTCCAGATCGACACATCCAGGTCAGCAGCGGCCTTCCGGATCGAGCGGTTCATTTTTCGACGAACCCACTCCCTCACAACCTTGAAGACTGTTGCCGACGGATGGTGGTATAGATGAAATTCCGCTTCACCCCGCCGGAATATGTCGCCGGGTCGCTCACCCCTCGCAAACAACTTTACAACGACGTCGCGGTACTCCTTCATCATGCGCGGTAAACAAAGAACAAATGAAAGCAAGTCGACACCGTGCGCGTCGGTTACCTCTTAAGCTGATACCAATACCAATACACAGAATGCACATTATGCGTACCTACACAAGGATGAAAAGTTGTATTCAAACTTATTGAACACCCTGTAATTAAACGGAACGAATTTTCCTTAAATCCTTTTTCTAAGCGTTCTACACCGTGTTCAATCAATTCGGATACACTTTTTCATGCGCGTGTAAAAGACATGCTATGCGTATATTGTATGTGTTTGTGATAATGCGCGTGATATTCATTTACGGTCAGTTGTTGTTTGATTGTTAAGAGGGATGAAGCAATTTAGGGAAAGTGTAGTGCAACGATATTTAAATGGCGACCGCTCTGCGTGATTTTCAAAAGCCCGAAAATCACAGCCTGAAAATAATAGCCTTTTGGTGCTAAGCGTAACTTTTTATACAAACCATCAAAAGGTATCAGAAGACGTTCTCTTTGGACGACAGGAAAAGGTCTGGTCGTCCACGTTCGGTACGGACACAGCCAAACATCAAAATCGTAAGGGAGGGAATCCGACGCAAAGGACAACGTTCATTACGGAAAATGGCGCCAGACCTGGACATTTTCTGCGGATACGACGTGATTTTGGATTCAAGGCTTTTTAAAAAACGCAATGTTCTTGGCGTTTCCAAATCATCCAAGCAGAAGTGGTTGGATAAAGCAAAGTTGATACTATCGCGGCACGCTAGTTATGAGTTCATTTTTTCTGGTGAGAAGCTGTTTGTCCTGGAGCATCCTCACAACGCACCAAATGATCGGGCCTGGACAGCAGCTAAGGAAATCTTTAATTTGGACCAGTTCAAGGTAGTTATCCTGTAAATTAGGGGGTATATTCCGATGGAATCAGTACGTGCCGCCTATGACAGTTTCGAAAAACAGTTGAGGTTGGTAAAGAAAGTCAAAGGAGTCATTCCGAAACATTTGCAATACTTCATCTACATAAAGAGTACTTTCCATAAAATATATCAAGAAACTTCAAATAACGTTTGCATTAAAAAAATGGACTTTTTATCGGATGATGATCAAATAAAAGCTAGGACAGATAATTGCTTTTGATAAATTTTCCATGGAAGGTAATTATTTAAGCTTACTCGCAAAAAAATTCTACGCCCTTGCGAGCGGCCTTCCGGCAGTTAACCGGAACATTCGCCATGGTGGACGAAAACATGCCTACACACATGTTTTTGAGTTCTTTCTTCGTTTTATTTATCAATTCCTCCTCAGTTTTCGCAACAAAATTGTTGGAGTAGATCTTACGCTTCAGGTTGGCCCAGAAATTCTCGATGGAACGCAGCTGGGGGACGGTGGGCAGGTTCGCTGACTTGGGTACCATATCGATCTTCAGCTGCTCCTTCTCCTCCAACGACCGCTTCGAGTAGTGGGCCGACACCAGATCCGGCCAGAACACAGCGTCTTCACCCTTATGGTATTTCTTGATGAACGACGCAACTTCCGGCAGGCATTTCGTACTACAAATTTCCCCGTTCACGGCCAGTCCGGAGCGAAAGAAGAGCGGCTTTGACATCCCCTTCTCGCTGATTGTCAGCCACAGCAGTATCTACTTGGGAAACATGGTGTGTGAAATGAACTTCACCTCGGAGCTCATTTCCTTCGTGGGGGAAGTAAAATACGAAGTGCCCTGCCAGTCGTTGCCATCCAGGGTGAGAAAGGTGTCGTCGTCCATCACCACCGCCACGTCGCGATTCGCCGGGAAAATCGAGTTGACCATCTTATTCAACCGTTGCCGCTGCATCATTGCCTGCAGCTCCGAAACCAGTGGCCGCGAATTCCGCTTCCTGACATGTATGTTCATGTTCGCCAGGTACTTTTTCACTATTTGGCCGGTTGAACCGACCTCCTGGCCAAGCGCACGCAATGATGTAGCCATTTTTCCCTCGGTTTTCATCTTCAGCATCCTTTGGAGCTTCCGGTCGGCCGTCCGGAACCGGGCTTTCTTTCGATGCTCTGATTGTTATCTAATAGTGCCAAGATGTAGATGCTGGAGCGGGCGTATCCGGCCTCCACAAAGTGCCACATGATGTCCGTTTTTGACGCGGCGAGGTGCCGTTCCCATGAAAAATCGGCAATTTTTGTCAATTTTTTTGAATGCAAACGTTATATCGTCTGCGTTATTTCAAAGCATTTTGAAAGTCTATCCGCTACGGCCGCCCATACGGCAGTTGATGAAACGATGGATGTCGGCATGTTTTCGGCTCTTTCGTGACTTTGGCGGTCAGCGGTTCTTGTGTTAGGGCCACGAAATTATTGGAGTAGATCCTCGGCTTAAAACACGGTCAATAAATATCTATCGGTTGCTGCTGGGGGACATTAAGAGGAATGGCAGTCTTCGATGCAACGTTTTTAATCTCCTCCAAAGATCCCTTGGCAAAATGGACTGAGGCCAGGTTCGGCCAAAGGACCACATTCTCCTTTGCTTGATACTTCCATAGACTAACTCTAAGACCAGTAGGTCCCGAACAAATACGATTTTTTCTTGGCTCAGTCAGTACTAGCACATCGGTCCCAAGCTCGGTCCCAAGCTTAATAATACGCCCCTAATAATGAACGGCAAAGGGTAAATGCACCCTTCTTTTTGGGGAAATGCTCCTTAAACTTTGGAAAAATGCTCCTTAGATGCGTTTGCCCGGTATAATGCAATCGGAGGTATTAACCTTCTGGTTAGCGCATGCCGGTTGTTTTGACAGGTCTACAGTTTCTTCATGATTGTATAGTTTTGACGGGTTTTAAGTTTCTGAATTTAAGAGTTGTCAAAACGAAATTAAGACCCGTCAAAACAAAATTAAGACTCTTCAAAATGAAATTAAGACTCGTCAAAATGAAATTTAAACCCGTCAAAACTACTTCGAAGGTTGCGGAGCGAAGCTCCGCTATACAATCTTGAAGAAACTTAAGACCCGTCAAAACAACCGGCAAGCGCTAACCAGAAGGTAAATACCTCCGATTGCATTATACCGGGCAAACGCATCTAAGGAGCATTTTTTCCAAAATTTAAGGAGTATTTCCCCAAAAAGAAGGGTGCATTTACCCTGCTGCCAATAATGAACTCACACGAACACACTCTCAAATATTCTGTCAAAATAACACAGCAAATCAAAACAAAGGCGCAAATATGTATAGTTAGGTGCTGGCTCCAAGGTGTATTTCGGACCAAGGGGTTCTACAACAGTGAACCAATTTCAAATCGCTAGTTGCATATTGATTATTGATACTTCTTCATGAAGGCGGCAACTTCCGGCAGGCACTTTGTACTGTATATCTACCCCGTTCGGCGTAAGCCCCGAAGGAAAGAACAGCGGCATGGACATTCTTTTTTTCGTGAACTTGGTGTGGATGATAAAGTGTGTTCGGTTCCTTAGTCCAAATATTTGCAGGAAGATAAGAGACATTATCGCGGTGAGATTGAATTCGTGATTTTATTATCTTCTAATTGGAGGCACAACATGTTGCTTTCAAAACAAAATTGCATAAAAACTAAGCAACATAGAAAGTTTATGTCTAAGAGAGTTGTAGGATACTTCCCAAGCAACACACAAGTTTTATAACGGTTGAAAATACTTTTATGAAACTTTATTTGGTTATAAAGAAGCTTACTCAACATTAAAGCATGAAAAGCGTGTTATTCGGGTTTAACGTCATTTTTTTATTTAATCAACCATTGCTGTTTATAACGTATTTTATGCAAGAAACATGAAAAAAAAACCCTTAAAAAAGAGATGTTTGAAATTTTTTGGAAGAGTTATGTAGGAAATTTCCTCGATGATACCCCGTTTGGCATAGGGTCGTTTGGCATACAGATGTTTAGCCGAATGGGCGACATGATGAGGCCACCTTTTCCCTCGGTTTTCCTATGCAGCTTTTGCTGCACTCTACGGTCACGCAGATTAGTCGTGCGATAGGAACAAGGCTTTCTAAAGAGGGGAGGTGATGTTATAAATACCGGATCGGCTATATCCGGCAGGGTCGCTACGATTGGCGATGCATAGATAGATTCACAGGGTTATTGCATGAAAAATCTCAACAATTACTCAATTTATTCTAATGCTTAGGTTAGGATGAATTGCGAGTGACGAGGTTAATACAGGAACCTTTTCCCGATGGCGTGGCGATTTTTACATTTTACCACTAACTTTTTACTGGACATACTGAAGTGCATCGAAACCTTAATCTGAAGGAGCGGGAAAAGGAGGGTCATTAAACTGTGGTGATTGTGACACAGGAAAAATAAAATTGTCGAGTAGAATATTGTTAAAAATCGAGATTTGCAACGTACCTATTATTTGCAATGTCCATGGGATGGGTTGCGATATGAAAATTTTGAATTGATTTCTCTACTCAGAAGTACTTTAGATCTGTATTATGATGTATCCCAATGACTAATGTATGTCAACGAATGCTTGCTTGGAACTAACGGTCATCCAACAGAGCTGCTTCACATAAGCCTTAAGCCGTTGCTCTCCGATATGATTCCGGAAATCATTGCTGATATTGAAATATATGCCAATCGTTTCCGTTGTAACTTAACTTTTGCTGGTCCAATGAGCCATTCCCAAGTAACAATTTTAATTTTATTCTAGCCGTATACCACTCCTCCCGACTTTGTTGATCAAATATATTCAAAACTGTTTTGTCTACCAACACCTCTTCTATGCTTCATTAAAGCCGAAATTTATACAAAATGACCCACTCGATAGACGGCTGTGAAAACAAGTTAATGAAACCTTTATAAGACCATAAAGATTTTGAAAATGTTGTAGTAAATGAGGTTATGACCACTTGAGAACCTTGAAAAAACCTATTGGCTGCCATGAAAACCAGCATGTGGCCAAATGGCCACAGCTGTCAAACTTCACTGTGATATCGAGGTTAGTTTTTGTTGTTCTGCTTTGTTCGATTCTCTGTTCTTCTGATTCATTTAGCAGTAAAAAAAAGGTCTAGTGTTGTGGGAAATTATGTATCATAGCAAAATATCCAAAACAAATTATATGCGCATTTATTTTTGTGGTGAATATTGTCAAAATAAGACCTGAAAAATAATGCGCCTCGGAAATTATGCGAATTTACAAAACCATAAACCAAATTAAAACAAATATATTCGATAAATTAATCATGAATTTCCTGAAAATTTATGGAGTTGGATAAGGTTATCTTAAAGATTACCTAAGGTAGTCTCCGATATACAGTTTATTTGCATACCATAAAAATGTGATGCATTTATTTTTTCACATTTCAATTATTTCTGCTATTTCAATATGGCGATTGGAAAATAATCACAGTTTTGCCAAAAAGCCAATTTTTCTTCGCAATGACGATTATAAAACTATTTGGTCTTATGGTGACTTCCTTCAATGCTAATTTGCCGTTTAATGCATTTACCGGAAGGCAAAATGGTTTTAAAATGCTTTTTCAACTGACCATAATAAGATAATACAATGAGTCCTAAAACGGCATTTCTAAGCAGCATTGTACGAGTTCATAAAGTCAAAGTAAAATCTTTGATAGGGGTAAAAGAAATTTGAGAAACAAGGTTTTAAGATCGTTGTAAACAAGCTGTGTAGGTTCTCATAAACCTGACTAAAATATGAAGCCTATTGGTACCTCTTGGTGCCATAATAAAACCAAATTGATTTCATGTGGCTTTCATAAAACTTTAATAAAACTTAATAAAACAGGATGGTGTTAGCAATGTTACTTAGGTTATGATCGCTTTACAATGCTTTGACACAAAACTCGATGGAGGACTTCTTCCCAAGTAGCACTGAAAACATAAATTGAAAGGTAATAATTTCCATGTGTCATGCTGTAGATTTATAGAAGTGCAATTTGACTAGTTTAGTCATGAAGATGTACGTTTCATGCAATTCGAGTCTAGATTTACTTATATGACAAATTGGTTTGTCATATATGTGTTTAATGATTTTGAAATAGGACTTGTTTGTTTACGTCTGCTATCTTGTTTGGAAATAATGTTGTATACATGTAGCAACACAAGTCTTCCGTATTTCAAGAAACAGACATATTAAAGAAATGTCAAATGCCAACAGAACTAATAATGTATGTTTTGTTCGTGTCGTATTAGACCTCGAAAAACCGTTCCTGTACTTTTAAGTAAGACTAATAATTATCAAATATGTATCTATATCTTTTATATTTCTACCGCAGAAACATTCAAAATCCTAATGTTAGAACCATGCCAGTATGATGAAAAATTAAATATAGTTGTAGCCGATTCCTTGTACGATCGTACATTATTTGCAGCGGTACACTTGCTAGAATTAGTATTAGCTAAAGCGTAGTCGAATATTCATCAAAATAGAGCAAGTCTTTTCAAATTATACCCATTCTTTTTGCTTGAATTGTTCTATGTTGAAACGAGTAAATATGTCCTCTATCACGTTGGTGATAGTTAAAATAAAATAATAAAGAGTTTAGGAGAGTCTAGGCTTAAGAGGAGTCTAATGATTCCATTTTTCACATGTGTAAGTGGTCGAGTGGTACAGAGACCGATCTTGTAAGCTTGGTGTTCGTGGTTTAATCCTGGTTCATGGATGCCTTTTTGAAAACTGACGAAAATTTGTTTTACTGTAGCCTTTGATTTTTTTGTTTATGATCACTGTCAAACTAAAATTTGGTTTCACAGGCTCCACCTCCTGCGCTATTTCAGTTCTATAGTATTACCCTATAAGGTTTTCAATCACTGGAATGGGTGCATAATTATTTATCACATTAAAGCACAAATGCATACAATGAAACATTTCGTGTTACTTGGGTTGTCTCCAGTTCCTCTTGCCGTTTCCGAGTGAACCTGGCTGTTTTCCTGAATCCGAAACGGCCCTTTTCAGAATCCGAAACGGCCGCCAAAATCAGTGGTAAAGAGAGTTGACAAGCCTTTGGAAATACTGGGGCCTGTGCTTCGGGGTGGTTGGGGTACTCTAAAACAGAGAGAATATTTGTTTTAAAAAGAGTTATAATGTCTCCTGGATGAGCACCGCACCATTTGCCACAAATTAAACGAAGAAAGAGAACCCTTTTTTTTGGCATTTTTGCTTCAAATACGTAATGTGGGCATTTAAAGTGCACTTTGCATCAAACCAGGCCCCAAGGTATTTGAAAGATATCCATTAGATAATGTTTCTGCCCAAAAGATTAAGCTGCAATTAAGGCAGGCCCATGATGAAAATAATGATGATAATGTGAGCTACCACCTAATGTAGCAAGGCAACTGCCTATAGCACTGGACTGTTTTAATTAAACGATTTGATCAAGGTTGTACTGTGGTAAATGTTTCATCATGTTCCAGTATGAAGGGCCAAAAACGTATTGTGGGTCCGTAAGTAGATACACTTACGCTCAACCCAAAGCTAAAGGGGTCTAGAGAGAATCTCTTTCAAGTTCGCAGAAACCACATCAAAACCTAGCCCATGCCTAGTAAAAAGTCCCACAAGATGGGGAGAAGAGCCCGCCCTTTATTCACAAAATGTTAACAACAGGAAGTTGGCAGTTCCACTCTTCCTATCCAAATCGCTTCAATCGGGTGCTCTGATGGTCCCTCCCTTCATCCTTACACATGGTGTTAGATAAATATATGAAAAATTTCGAGACATTGATATGATTTTCTTACCTTGATTTTGAAATCATCTTAACATGAAGCTTCTGTTAGATAATTTGACCGACAGTAAAATTGGGTAGGGTTATATACCGTTTCCCACTTATTACTTGAACCTCCTTTTGATGTCAGGTCCAAATTGTTGACTCGTGTTTCTGCTTTTGAAGAGCTGACTTTAGTAGCGCATATCGAGACTCACAATGTGTCATATGGCACCGCTCGCGGCCATGGGATAGGGAAGAGAACAGGAGAAAGGAGAGAAGCATTAGAAATTCGTTAAATGCTATGTGCAAGTGAGATTTCCATGGTGATATTCTCACAACGGCCGTTTAGAATGGTTCGAAGGATGCATATGAGAGATCATTCTCGATGAGTTTCCACTCGTTTACTCAATTCCATCACGTTTATTTATAGAAGACAAGAAATATTTTACTACGTGCTACATTTGGAAATATCAGGGCAATGATCCCCCATCGCATCTTCAAGTGATCATTACAAGCTGTCCATTTGGTTCAGGCACTTTCAAACGTTGACACGGCAGTTTATTCACACATGAAATCTTCCGCAATTCGGCAGAACGCGCCCATTTGGGCAGGCCCATGTAACCAATTCTGGAAGTTGTCAATTATCCAAGTGACAATTGTACAAACAAATATTTAAAATTCCGGGAAGTCCACATCTCTGTAAATTATCTGACAGAATTTTAATGGAAACTGAACGAAAAGTTCTTTTAATTTTCGGAAATATTGACGCCAGTTGCTTTTTGTGCACAAAGGCCAGTTGAATATCTGTGTAAAGCAGCACTAGACAATCATTTGTTCCTTTGCTCTTGACGAAATTCGAGCCAACTCGTCTGCGTGATTGGCAGCACCCTCTCAGAATCAAATGAAACTTTGTGGGTGTGTAAACTATGTCTTTTCAAGCAACTTTTTATACCTTGTTTTTTTTTTATTATATTATCTAGACTGCCACTTAAAAAAGGGCTTAAGTTTTTTGATCGACTTTTTTTAAATCAACATACCTCAAAAAGGAAAAGCCTTGCAAAAAAGTTATGTATGAGTGACTTCTAGAAAATTGTTTTAAATTTTATGAAAAAATTGTAAAAATTGTAAAATCGATTCTTACACTCTAAAAATTTTTTTTTTAAATTTAAAGGCAATTCGCAAAAAAATAGCTATCTTAGAATTGGACGAATTTGTTTTCTTAATAAAGGCAATATTGTCTTAAAGTTCGAAAGTTAAAGTTAAAGTTTTTCTAACAACAACTTTTTCATGTCCTATTTTTACCGTGTATCGCGCCAACTCGCCTAGTTATTGTCTTCAACACCCCTGTAGAATCCAATAAAATTTAGCAGTCATAAAGAATTGAATGTATTGAACCTCTTTGCAACAAACAATAATCATCTAGACTAACGTTTGAAAAGGGTCAAAAACATTCAATTTCCCTTTACATCAGTAAAACGGAACCAAACATGTACGTTTAAGTAAAAATCATTCATAACTGCTTGTTCGGCTATTCTTATTTTTAGGGACGATTCAAATATGACTTCGTTTATCTTTGGGGGGGATGAGGTGGGCAAGGTAGGTCAAGATTGTTAAAGTACGTGTAAAAGATATGGGAAAAATTGTGATAGAGGGTGCCAAAAAAAATCGACTTTTCGAATTTCAAAAAATGGTTTTGGAATGGTAGTGCTCAAAAGTTTCGTCTCCTCAAAAAAAGTCCCCATGCAAAATTTGAGCTCAATCGGACTTCGTTAAGTGTTGGACCAAAGCGGTCAAAGTTTGACATTTTTGAAACACGAAAAATTTCCCAAGGGGGGGGCAAAATTTGAGCTCAATCGGACTTCGTTAAGTGTTGGACCAAAGCGGTCAAAGTTTGACGTGAAAATTCCGAAATCGATTTTTTGTTTTTGATGCCAAATGTCTTAGAAATGCATGAAACGTCGAGATCTGGTGTTATCTCGAAAAAAATTTTTTTTGAAAAAAAAATTGACTTTTTGGGACTTAGAAATTTTTTGAGGTGGAGGAGTGAAATGAATTTGATATGGAGGATTTGAATTCAATTGCTGAGATATCCATGGCAATAGTACTGAAACATGTCTTATATCATCGTTGGCAACTGCTAGCATATTATGTGATATTTCATTAGGGTGGTTCACTTGTTTTGCATTAGGGTGGTCCATTTTATAGAAAAATAAAAAAAATAAGATAATAGTATCAAAACATCTCTTATATAATCGTAAGCCATTATCAATATTAAATATATGATATTTCATTAGGATGGTTCATTTATTTTCCATTAGGGTGGTCCTTTGAGTTGGAAATTAAAAGCAACAAAATATTTCCAGCAAATTTACCAGTCAATATTTTTTGTATAGTTTGAAACCATGATTCTTTTTTGGCATACTACACTTCGTTAAGATATTTTTATTATGTTTTTTTTTAATAGTTAACAAAAATGTGCCGTTACCAAAATATGGACAAAAATAAGGAAAAAAAACGATTTTTGATGTACCCAAATTATTACAATAGCTTGATAGGCGACTACGAAGTGCAACAAAAGTTTTTTGTTTATCTTTTCTAAAGAGGTTCTTGGCCTTGGACTGCTTCATTTCCGAGAAACACAAGTAGGTACGTTATAGGGGATCAAAACAAAAGTACGTTACCTGCCGCTTGCTGTGGTATACGCGCTTCGGTAGTGACAACGTCTGCTTCGAATGCTTTTTGTTCTGAAGTGTTATCTACCCAAACAAAATATAAGCTACCCGTAGGCAACGAATACGTCCCAAGCGAGCAGTTTTGAAAGACTGAGTAGGTAATGAAATGGCCACACATTTGGTATATAAGGAATTGTTATTTTTAGTTTTACTCATTCAGTATTTTTATATTTGAACGAGGAACCGCGGTCTAGTCAACAGTTTTTTGTTTTTCAAAATGGAGGATATTCGGCTAGTTGGAAAATACCTACCTTTGTTCCCCGAATCTTCGAATTTGCCTACATACAACGAAGTTTTCCGGAAATTCATGTTTCATTTGCGAGCAGAGAAGCAAAAGACTAAACCAAGTGCACAATTAACAATACAAGCTTTGAAAGTATCATGGAATAAAAAGCATTTGAACCATTTGCTCGACGACAGGACAGTGCAACATAAAATCTTGCGGTACTACGAAACTTGGAAAATCTTGCAGAAGCGCAAGCTAAGAATGTCGGCGAGAGAAATTGAGAAGAGAAAGGATTTCTCTGATTCATTGCAGAACCTTTTCGATATCGGGAAGAGGTATAAACCGAAGAATAAAGTAGAAAGAAAAGCATATCGGTATTTGCAAGAACAACGAGAACTAACTCTTCCAACAACAAGTGAGTCTTTTCCAACGGCAACTATCTCGTGTAGTGATTTTGAGGAGGAAGAAACAGCAGAGGCGACAACAGAGACTAATCCACGAACAAGTGAGCAGGAAGAAGCAAGTCTACAGGAAAGAAAAAAATTAACTGCTAGTGATTTCGAGTCCTCATCTCAAACCCAGAGTGAGTCCGTTCCTTCTATCAGTACTATCGGCGAAGATTTTCAGATACCGGGTAAGTGTAAATTGAATTAATTTCAAATATGTTTTAAAATGTTTTTCGTGGTTAACAAACGATTGATTCTTAAATTTTCTTCTAGGTCCTTCCAAATCGTCTTCAACTTCTAAATCACCATTAAAAAATGTCATTACTGTCGATGTGGCTGCTGCTTTGGACCGCTGCAAAGTGAGTGATCGAAATGCGGTATTTCTAATATCATCTATAGCGAAATCATTGGGGCACGACGTTTCAACATTAGTGTTAAACAAAGAGTCCATTAGGAATTCAAGAAAAGAAATTCGTGTGCAAAAGCAGAACGAGCTGAGAGCAACATTTAAGCCACAGGTTAACTTAACAGTTCATTGGGATTCAAAACTGCTTCCTAGTATATTGTCGTCTAAAGCCACCCCCAAAACTGAACGATTGGCTATAGTTGTATCTGGTGAAGGCATCCGTAAGCTGTTAGCTGTTCCTCCCATCCAAAATTCAACAGGAATAGAACAAGCAGAAGCGGTGTACAATGCAGTTGTCGATTGGGATCTTGAAGACAGGTAATTTCTATTAGTTTCAATATTATTATTGATAATTTTTAAATTATACCGTTATTCCGTGTTTTAGGGTTATGTTTACATCATTTGATACCACTGCGTCAAACACTGGTCGAAAGAAAGGAGCGTGTCAACATCTTGACAAAATGTTTAAAAGACAGCTGATTGGACTTCCCTGTAGACATCACATACACGAGCTGTTAGTTGGCAAGGCATTCAAGGCACTACAATTTGAAACTGCACAATCTCCAAATGTTGAGATTTTTAAGCGGTTTCAGACGGAATGGCACCGTTTAGAAAAGAGCTCATACCATTCTGGTGTTAATGATGTATTCGTTAAATCATCAATAACAGCCAACGAGAGGGTGGATCTCTTGAATTTTTTGAGCGACAATTAAAAGAACAACATCACCGCGAAGATTATCGCGAAGTTATTCAGCTTACGCTTATATTTTTGGGTGGAAAAATTAAAGAACATTTTAAAATTAGAGCTCCTGGTGCTTTCCATAATGCAAGATGGATGGCAAAAATTATTTATTCACTAAAAATGTTCCTTTACCGACACACTTTTGCGTTACCTAAGGCAACTCAACAACAGTTAGCACGATTTAATGTATTCATTGTAAAAGTATATTTGAAAAACTGGTTTCTGTCTACGTGTGCTGCAATGTCTGCAAACAATGACCTTAATTTGATAAAATCGCTTAAAATCTACGAAGCTGTTGACGAAGAAGTTGCCAAAGCAGTATATAAAGGGTTCTTGAAACATCTGCAGTATTTGGATAGCAATCTCATCGGATTGTGTTTATTTGATGAAACGTTGGATATCGCAGATAAAAAAAAATATATTGAAGCCTTACATACATCAGGTAATTATTTTGTTCAATTCGATGTACGCAGAACATTATATTTCTAACAATATTTTTATTTTCAGCTAACAAAACAAATGTGTGTGCTAAATCCATAGTCGAATCAAACGACGTTTCAACACTACAGCTGCACTCATTTGTTCAAGGCAGTCAGCATACTAAAAACTTGTTATGTGCTCTAGAGATTCCGGAATCATTGTTGGAAACTGATATTACGCAGTGGAATAGCAAACAAGAATATGAAAATGCCATTAAACGAATTAAAAGCTTGGAAGTAGTAAATGACAATGCAGAACGAGGTATTGCATTAATCAAAACATATAATTCGAAATTGTCAACGGATGAAGATCAGAAACAGTTTATTTTGCACTTAGTTGAAGAACATCGAACAATGTATAAAAGTTCAAAAAAATCAGATGTAATTTAAGAAAATATATGCGATGCAATGTACCAAAAACCTAGCAACATGAATTTTGGAAATATCACAATACCGTTCCCTCCTTTCGTTACGTGTCTTTTGTCACAACCATTGAAAAGGTTAGTTATATCTGCAAATACCGTATTAATGAGATAGTTCCCCATCTTAGGGGTCCAACAAACAATTTTAGCTGACTAAACTCTTCTTTCTCATATAAACAGCTGAATAAACGTTTACTCGGTCAAAATTGTTAATTAGGTTGCAGTCGAAGACTTCCCACTCTACAATATTCGGTAAATGTAGGATAGATAACTCTGAAATTTTTAATCTTAGCTTGCAACGACGGTGCAAAACAGAAATAAGAAACTCACTGATGCACAATGCTTAATCTCTAAGATTAGTATTAGACGAGGGCACCGATCTGTTTCACCTTAAAGAAGCGTCGCATTCCGAATGTAAGTCTCGCAAAAGTTTCCAAAAGGACCACAAAGAGAGCGTCTCTAGTAAATAATTCTCTTTGGTAGTCCGTACGCTAATCTTACAGTCTGTGGATAGAAATCGGTTGAAATTATTATATTGATGCACTAATTAATGAAAAAGAACGAAAGAAGCGAATTTCTCATTGTAAGATAGGTAATATTGAAAAGTTTTGTGAGAAATCATTAAGCTTTCTGACGTCTATCATCTTTCTCTTTCAAGCACGTAGAAAGAATAGGATTGTTTTCATACGTTTTTTGTTTTTTTTTTCGTATGTAAACAATCTATTCTTTCTACCTGCTTGGAAGAGAAAGATGATAGACGTGAGAAAGCTTAATGGTTTTAACCTATACGAAAAATATTGACTGGTTAAAGCGCTATTCGCATTACAACGGGCCCGACGCGGGGCGAGACCCGCCGGGGTAATATTTTGAAATGATTGCTTGGATTTTGTATGTGACTGTTCTCACTACGCTGATGTGCCGTGCTGGGCGTGCCGTGCCAGCATAGTGAGAATGCTCACATACAAAACCCAAGCAATCATTTCAAAATATTACCCGGGCGGGCCTCGCCCCGCGCCGGGCCCATGTAATGCGAATAGCGTTTAAATTTGCTGGAAATATTTTTTATTGTTCTTAACGACCCTAATGGAAAATAACTGAGCCACCCTAATGAAATATCATATATTTAATATTGATAATGGCTTACGATTATATAAGAGATGTTTTGATACTATTATCTTATTTTTTTATTTTTCTATAAAATGGACCACCCTAATGCAAAACAAGTGAACCACCCTAATGAAATATCACATATAATATGCTAGCAGTTGCCAACGATGATATAAGACATGTTTCAGTACTATTGCCATGGATATCTCAGCAATTGAATTCAAATCCTCCATATCAAATTCATTTCACTCCTCCACCTCAAAAAATTTCTAAGTCCCAAAAAGTCAATTTTTTTCAAAAAAATTTTTTTTTTCGAGATAACACCAGATCTCGACGTTTCATGCATTTCTATAATGCCAATAAATTTGCAAACCGTCTCCTTCGAACTGTGTCACTTTCGTTTAATTCCAACTTATAGAACTGGTCGTTTCCCGTGACGAGCCTCTAAAATTTACAACCACTGTTTCGATGCATTTTGTGCAAGCTCAATCGGCTTAGCTTTTAGTGCTCTTACTTTTCCCGTATGTCCACTTCCGACACCACCGCCATCCATCGATGCGTCCGTGACTTCTTGCGGGCTAAATGCAGTGTCTGTCGATGGTTGGCTGGAAATATGGGGGACTGCCGTCACCACCGCCATCCATAGCTGCGCGCCGTGTGATGTCTGAGCTCGATAAACACCGTTCGTTCGCTGGTTTGCACTCGGCAGTAGAGGCAGCAGCCCCGGCAGACACCAGAAATACATACCAGACAGTAATAAAATAAAATTGAAGGTCACATGAGCGATCGGTGGAAAAATGTGTAACATAAACGTCGTCGGTGCCGGTCCGTTCTCTGGCCGGGCGATGCTTCAGACAGCATATAATGGGGTGTGCTACGTGTGTATATTTGAACGCTACGTGGCCGGCAGAAAGGAGGACGACCGACGGCGACGAGTGGCACGTAAAGAGAGTATGTAAAAAGTGACGATGTTTTCTTCATTCGATAGGGTTATGTCTGGATCGAACTGGCAAGGTGTCCTGTGGCAATCTGAGCTACGCATTGTGCCATAGGTAATAGAAAAAATGCGGCTAATAATTATCTAGAATTTTACAATGCCATCACTATTATTGATGATTTGCTGACCTCGTCGACGTCGTACCTATACCAACATCACACTTTGAAGTTTGATTTTCCAATTTAATGTAATGGTTCTAGAGGAACGAGATTTTAAGAAATGAATAAATGTCAAAGATAATTTTTCAATTTGTTGTGGTAGATTCCAATGAGTTTGCTAAGCTTGCCAAAAAAATGCAATACATTCCTAGATGTTTGGGAATCAAAATTTGATATGTTCAAGCTAAGTATGAAAATTTCTTCATTAAATAAATCATACTGTGCTGTGACGACTACGTTTGATTTCATGTTTGAAAAACTTTTGTGCGACTCGATTTTTTTTAAAAGCTTGCTTCTTAACATTTTGCAGAGCATGAACATATTTAAGGAGTTCGTTGGTTTGCAAATAGTCAACATATTTTACAAGCACAACAAAAAAAACCTTTATAACTTCAGAGTAGATAATGAAAACACTTTAAAAAAGCTTTCAGACCATCTGAGAAGTCTGTTATACTTCCAAGAAGTTGCGAAAATTCAGAAAATGAATCGTCTAAGAACCTTTCATTCGAAGTACTTTTCAAATTCTTTACAATTTCACAACAACTTTTAGAGTTGATGTCTCAAGTTAAAGTTTAGGCAACATGTTGTTGTTGTTGTTGTTGTTGTTTGTTGTTATTGTTGTTGTTTGTTGTTTGTTGTTTGTTGTTGTTTGTTGTTGTTGTTGTTGTTGTGAGATTTTTCCCGAAAATCCGAATAGCTTCGACTGGAATTGATACCAGACCAACTGCGGTTAGAGTCAACCACGCTTACCACTACAACCACTGACGCCGTCCAATTTTGTGCAACATTTTAAAGAGACGTTTTTTTTATTTTAAGGATTTTTGGTATTAGTGGCCTCCACTTTTGCACGTATAAGCAAGAGTTAAAGCTCAATTCTGCCCATCGAAAATAAATTTCGAACATGAAATTACTGGACTTTTTGAGATCAACACGAGATCCTAACTTTATGAACAGTTAGCCCAAATTTCAGGTAATTTTGAACATTTCCTATAGTTTTACAGGAAATTTGAATTGAGTTTTTCCGGGAAATTTGAAGAACCAAAAGGTGTACCGTTTAAAACTCGCACACACTTAAATTGCTCTAACTTTTGATCCGTTGGGTAAAATTAATTGAAATTTTGCGTAGATATAGTTTAATGTGTATTGTTCACGCTCTGGTTGATTTTATCAGGTGCGCAAAAGTTTTCAAAATAGAGACGAAAGAATAGTGCGTGCGCGAAAAAGTTTGCACAAGTACTTTGCGAATAAGGATCGGTCGCATCGTGCATTCAGAAAAAAAGTTTGGAAAAGTTTGTATTCCACGGTGTCTGGTATCCCAAAACGGTTCGAAGAACGTCTGACTGTTGATCGAAAGCAAAGATTCGGAAAAAAGCCGTCAGGTCAACGAAAACGATCGCAAACGCGTGGTTGGGGCCTTTAAACGGAAACCGAACGCCTCAGTTCGAGATGTGGATAAAAAGTTGCATGTGAGCAAGACTTTCGTGCAGAATACTAAAACTCGAGCTGAACTACGTACGTTTAAGGTTCAGAAGTCCCCAAACTGTGACGAGAAACAGAATACAATCACAAAAAGCCGTGCCCGGAAGTTGTACGACCAAAAGTTAACGAAACCACAATGCTGTGTAATGAATGACGAGACATATGTGAAGGCGGATTTCAACTAGATTCGACGGAAACCTGTATGTGAATGCCAAGGATGAGTGTGATGTTCCCGAGAACCTCCGGACACAGAAGATGAAGAAGTTCACCAAGAATATCTTAATTTAGCAAGCGATTTGTACTTGCGGAAAACGGAGTACATCTTTCGTTACCGCAAGCACCATGAATGGACAGGTGTATTTGGAAGAGTGTCTCCAAAATCGGCTTCTCACTCACCTGACGGTCCAACGATCTTCTGGCCGGATTTGGCATCACTACACGAAGGACGTGCTAGAATTGTATAAAGGGAATGATGTCGATTTTGTGCCGAAAGATCTAAACTACCCATACATTCCGGAACTGCGGCCAATAGAAAAATACTTGGTCATTAAGAAGGAATACCTTCTAAAACGACTTAAAATGGTGAAAAATGTAGAAAAAATTAAGAAAGTATGGGTTAATATGAAGAAACCTGGGGTTAAATCGTTCAAAGAGACCCAGACGACCCAGCGGCGAGTTGGCAGTGAAAAAAAGCGAAGACAACCGATCCCATGAACACAAGGAAGGTTAGGGATTACTTCAAGCGCAAACCAAACCATTCGATTCGTGGCCATCTGGTTCTTCCAGCAGACAATGAAGCGGGCCGTCTTTCATGTCTTCAAGGTGAGGAAGGTGCCTAACCGAACCGATAAACAGAATACGATGGCCAAATCCCGCGCCAAAAAGCTGTACCGCGAGTGGTTGGTGCAGCCGCAACGCATTGTTATGGTCGGCGAGATGTACAGTAAAGCGGACGCCGAGCAGATCTCCAGTCTGGAATTTTCCGTCGGCGGAACTGCCTGGATGTTCCGGAGATGTTCCGGAAGAAGAAGGTCGACAAATTTGCCAAGAAGTACTTGGTGTGGCAGGCGATCTGTGGGTGCGGCAAATTCAGCAAGCCGTACATACCGACCGGCGCCATCAACGGCCAAATATATAAAGAAGAATGCCTTCAGAAGCACTTGCTGCCCATCCTCCGGTCCCACGAAGGTGACACTCCGTTTTGGCCGAATCTAGCATCGTGGCATTACGCAAAACCGGTGGTACGTAGCCAACGATTTTTTTTGTGTCGAAGGAAGCAAATCCGCCAAGCTCGCCAGAACTACGCCCAACAGAAAAATTCTGGGCGATTATGAAAGGCATGTTCAGAAAAACAAGGAAGGTCTTCAAAAACGACAAGGATTTGAAGAAAGAGTGGATAAAAGTGTGAAAGAAAGATCGCGCAAGTGTTGCATAGGATTTGATGGGTAGCGTTATGTCCAAGGTGCCGGCATTTAGTGTAGGAGAGGAGGTTGAATAAACCAACTTTGCAAAAACATAGTAAATATGTGTTCATGCATTTCCTGACAGTTTCAAAAATATCCGACTTAAAATGAATTTTTGGTGATTATTTTTGACTGTTGCATTTTTTTTTCGAGCACAATCTCTAGAATTGTCCTCTCTATTTCCTCTGCAACCCTATCTAACACTATCAGGTGCTAGATCCTCAATTGGCACATTGGCTTGAATTTTGTGTAGTGACGGAATGAGTCACTCCTGATCGACTCCATAGCCATACACAGTGCTGGCTTGGTGGAAGTGACTATGAACGTGAAGTGATGGCATGATCAAGCGCATTCCATTTATTGAGACTGGAAAGTCTTAGCACTGGTTTTCAAAAACATTAGTAAGCGACTGTTGGTCGATTGGTGGAAGTGGACAGAAATAATCCCCATTTTCTATTTCGGATATATTCAGATAAAAATATTGACATCAAAGGACATTTTTTAATGTTTTTATTTATTCAGAAGGCAAGAAAGTGAGGAATAAATTTTTCAAAGTACGTCATTCCAACATGCTAATCCTTTTTTTTTTTTTTCTCTATGTTTTTTACATTTTTCTTTCATTTAAAAAAATGCATTTTAAATTTCATGCTTCATTATTAATAACCAAATATCCTCTTTACTTATATGACATTTTGCTCGGTTTTTTGACGTAGACTACGTCTTACGGGAAGGGTAGGGTGTCAATTGAAAATCTAAAAATAAGCGACCGTCACGAAATATCGTTACAAATGAAACGCTAATAACTTAATAAATGCTCAGTAGATTTTCAAGATGTTTACATCAATCGGTTGGAAATTTTCCCGCGTATCAATTAAATAATTAAACATTCTTTTTTAACAAGTTTAAACTATTGAAAATAGAGAAAATATAAGGTGATGTCTTATAATGCCGATTTTTCAGAGTAAATTTACTAAATGCACTGTACTTTACTATCACAGATTTCAAATGTAAGCAAGGGAGGTCTCATATGCAGCAGTGAACGATACACCTTCCCAAATTTACTCATAAGTGTCGCAGTACTGGAGCTGGGCAGACCAACGAACCATCGAGGGTCATCAGCTGGTGATGGCATAAGCTCTGGAGGCAAACTCGGTGGCACGAAGCTAGTGCGGAGCGGCAAAGCGCTAATGTGGATTTGGCAGCTGTTGGTGGCACGTACAATAGAAGGTGCTGTGGCGACCAACCAGTGGACAGGTAGCTGATTGCGCTGCAGGCTGTTACTAGCAAACCCTTGGCTAGGCAACCGTTGCTAGGCAGCCACTAAAATGCAGTGATGTGCTAGGCAGTCGGTTGCTCAAGCCGGTGATGATTTGTTGCCAGCTGGTAGGCGCCACCACGAGGAGCGAAAAAACGTGCCTGAGTGTGTGTGATATTCTTGGTAGCCATCTTTATTTATAGCACAACGTGCATAGCAGAAATAACTTGCTTCGTTAAAAGACCGAGAAAGTTTCAATTCTAATGCGGAATATTTCAAATCCGTCCTTTTCAGGGCGAACAATCTAATTTTGAGAGTTTGTTTAATTTGAATTTATCTAACAACTTATCAAATGGCAGACAGCGGTGGCTTTAACAAGTTTAGTTTTCTCTTCGTTGCATACCTTGAGCATTGTGCGCAATTTACAAATGGCTGCCGTCATGAAAAATTTAAACACCGGTCGTTAATAATTCGATCGTTTCTTGATTGATTTAATTTTGAGCTGAGATTTTTGGGCTAATCTAGATGTTTTTATGATTGTCATTTTATTTACTCAAGTATTAAAAATTTTACAAATAAAAGATGAATATATTTCGCGTACATATTCATCAATCGGTGTTGGAGAATTGTAAGGAATTTTGCAATCCTGCAAGTATCAAGAAACTCCCTATTACGGAGAACGTTTTAATTCTCGAACATAATATTCCGTAGTAAAAGTAAACTGTTATGAATAGTTATTCTGTTGTGTTAACGCTTCGCGTTGGATAACAGTTTTACTTCTAGGTAGGAATACGTTTTGAGAAACTAAAAGTAGAATAAGTACGATGCCTAATCGATTTGATGTCAACTGTATGCGCAAATTTCGAAAGCGCGGTAAAATCGAACATACAGAAAACCCTCCGAAACGACCATGTACCGATCCTCGGAGACAGTACCTACGTTCCAATGTTCCGCTACGAAACTAATCAAATGGTTTAACGTAGTCTACGTCAACCGGTCGTGTGTTATACACAACCCCACTGATTTTAAACAACTCGCCAATGCCGACCGGTTGTCGTTTCCTTTCGTTAATGCATGATGCATGTCATGTTCAAATCATGCTGGAACCACTCCTCTAACCCAAAGCTGAGCTTATGTCCCAGTCTGCGAAAATTTGCTGCGAGTTTACATCAGTAATAAAATAATGATTTATGATTCCTAACCCATCAGTCCATTATGCGTGAAGTTTGAAAAAGAAAACCCCTGCAAATCAGTTGGAGTCAGTTGGTTTACTTTCCGTTGCCACATGTTTACGGAAAATGTTCGTTGCTACGCACAGGGACTCTTCCAAAAGACCATTATCCATCATGTCACTTCGTCCGCCGCATTCTCCCTTTTTATAGTTTGACGAACTCGGTGTCAACGAAATTTGCAGATTTTTTATTATTATTTATTGCTTCATCATTTCGTCCTATATCATCAAGAAGAAGGTTCCTACTTTCTTACCATCTCCTGCCATGAATGGGAATGAATTGCAACTCGTCTGCCCATCAGGGAAATCAACCCCTCCGTGCCACTCACCCTTTGGGTTAGGGAGAAAAAATTGCGTCGCGCGGTGCAACACAAAAGAAGTCAGTGTCGCGACTTCTTTTCGGCGGTAAGTACGCTTCATTGTACTTTGCATACACACCCAGTGCACGGGGATGAATTGCACATTGAACATCTTCGAGCTTTTTAATTTTCGATAAACAGTTTCTCACAATCAACGCATCAATTCATGGACACTTTACACTTCTCCGCCTAACCATCAACAACGTCAAATGATGTTACCAGGGAACCGTCCCCGTCATCGTCGTCAGCGTCGATTGATGCGACCGCGACAGCAAATGTTTACGGTAATTTCTCGGGTGCTGATCCTTTTCTCATATTTATTTGATTTTTCCGCTCGAGGATGGGGTCTCATACAGGGACTCTTTCTTTTCGCAAGTAGGGAATCTTGATTGATTTGTGAACGATGTGTAGGGATGTGCAAGATCAAACTGTCTTCAATAAAGTGCTTTAAGAACTGACGACGTAATTGCATTGCTACTCGTAGCAAGAAACCATCATAAATCTTGTTCGTACCGAACACATTCAGTGAGATGAAAAGAATGCAATCAATCCAGACAGTAAGTCCCGTAGAAGGGATTGTAGCAATAATGCAATTTTATTTCTTCAACACACATACACATGCACATTTGTCGTTCTATTCAGGAGTGGCATACGATATACACCAAACACGTAATAAATTGATAATGAGAGAGGGTGTCAGATGGGGCAATGGAAAAATAGTTTTTCTTCGTCTCATCGCGCTACGGTGAAGACAGAGGAAAAAAGGGAGAGGAGGGGGAGGCGTGGGGGCAGGCATTTGCTCGCTGCTAGACAAAACAGATTGGTGTGCCGAGAATAAATGAAAAGGGATATCATCAACGACATGACGGCCTGTGTACCAGCTGCCAAGGGGTACGCCGATGACTGTATTGTTTTTCCCTGTTTGTGAAGGCGTTAGCTGTTCTATACCATTTGAAACTATGCTTTAATGAATACAATTTAGTTTGTCTGGAGAAAAGAGAATCATTTTGAATCTGCGTGGTCAATTTTTTGGTAAATGTTGCCTATCCTCCCTCCACCACCTTACACTATTTTCGCAATAGGAAAAAAAAAAACTAATCCATACTCAACATCAGATTACTATTGAAATGGACGTGTTGTTGAACTTCTACATTTAATACGATCTGATATTTCTATAGTTGTACCGAGAAAGAGACAATCTTCAAATAAGCATCGATTCATTTGATCAAAAATTTATGCAGTACCCAAATATTCTGATACTAAAGGTTGTTCCGATCAAAATTTGGTCAAACAGTAATGTGTGTGAGTCGAGCAAAGTTTTTATTAATAATTCAAATTCTTTTCCTTTTTCAAGTTCAGTTAATACAGAATACAGGAGAAATATTCAGCTAAGCTTTCTTTTTACCAAATGCGCATTGCCAGGTCTTTCGTATAACACCTGCCATAAGATCTTGTACAATCTCCTTGTGCACTTTATTCGCCGCAGAACGCCAGTTTGCCTTGAACTGTTTCTCGCTCACAACAGCTTTTTTAGTCTTCTTAACGTTCCGCTTGACGATGGCCCAATATTGTTCGATTGGGCGGAGCTCTGGCGCGTTGGGATGGTTCTTGTCCTTGGGCACCACTTGAATGTTATTGGCAGCATGCAAAATCCTGCCAAAATAGAACGGAACAATTGTGTCGCTTCAGGAAAGGCAGTAGACGTTTTTGTAGGCACTCTCTCAGATAAATTTCCTGATTGACGGTTCCGGTCGCAACGTAAACGTTGCTCTTCAAGCCACAGGTACAGATGGCCTGTCACGCCAGATATTTCTTCGTGAACTTTGACAGTTTAATGTGCTTGAAAATATCTGCCACCTTTCCCCATCCGGTTGCCATAAAAAAATCCTGTCCAGGAAGCTGTTTAAAGTCTGCCTTGACGTAATGTACCAAGCAATCAAATTTCGTCAGCATCGTCGTGTACAACTTTCGCGATCTTACTTTGGCCGAGGTGTTTTGTTTCTCGCCGCGATTTGGAGTCACCACTTTCTTGTAAGTCGACAGTCTAGCTCGTTTTTTAGCTCTATCCACAGTTGAAGGCAGCACTCCCAGCTTCTTGGCGACATCTCGGACGGAGAGGTTATGGTTCCACTCGAAACAGCGGGCTTCTCTTTTTGTCGTCGCTGTGGCCTCCGGCTTTCGATGTGCCCCCGATTCAGCTTTTCTGGCTGTCGACAAACGTTCACCGAACACTTTTAATACGTTGGTAACAATTGATTTAGCCACTTTCAACAATTTCGCCAACTTGGCGTGAGAGTAGTTTGGATTTTCATCATGCACGAGCAAAATTTTGATGCCTTGCTTCTCTTTCTTCGACGACATTTTGATAACTGGAGTGCTAATCTCAAAATCAAAATAAAGACATGATGCTACACGCACACATCTTCAAAATGAGGGGTGTGCAAAATTTTTTAATGCACGATGAAAGGAAATGCGTCAAGTTTATGTCGACCAAATTTTGATCGAAACACCCTTTAAAGCCGCTTATTATGAAAAAAAAAAATAATAATAAAATAAACCAGTTATCAAGATAATTTTTTATCAGCCTTGAAAGCGGTCGCAGATGTTGGTACATTTTCTGTAATAATCCGTTCTCTTTGCATACCACATTCCTAAACCATGCTTTCGACCTACTTTAGGGCCGGTTCGTAAACCACGTAGACTCATTTTTGAAAATCTCAGACCCCCCCCCCCCTCGTAGACTTTTCTCCATACATTTTTTTTAAATTTTGTAAGGAGCGTAGACTTTGGTCAACCCCCCCCCCCCCCCCAAAAAAGTCTACGTGGTTTATGCATAGCCCCTTACACAAACAAAAATAGCATACGTCTTATATCACTTGCTGAAGACCTCGACGTTTTAATGTATTTTAATTTTTTTTATAAAATGATTTGCACATGATTTGCTTTAGTGAATTCTCATAATACCATGCTACAATGAACTAGACATTATTGATAAAAAATTACTAACAAAATGCACAACGATTGCAGGGCATTTTTTTTATAACCCACCACTCCTTATTATATAAAATGCAGGAAAAAAAATTTAGCTGGAGCCAGAAAAACCTACACATGCAAAATGGTGTTGACACATTTAGAAAATATACTCATAAAGAGAAACTGCCCGCATATTAATCTCATTGTTCCTATATTCATCCTACGATGAATCAAACAGTTGGGCAGTTGAAGGATCGGTTTTGTTTTCTAATAATATTTGCTTACGTTAAATAACTACAACAAACATTACTAACTAATCCTGTTACGTGTATATCGTTTTATTTCAAGTAGGATTAATTGCAAAGTGATGAGATTAATATAGGTACATCTTCCCTACGTTCCTCAAAATATGCTGCCTCAGTTTGTTTTTGAAGATTATGTTATTCGTTATTATTTTCAAGTCATTAGTCAGTGAATTGAATATTAATGGACCGTGATTTGAAAGGCATTTTAGACCCAAGTTCGTACATGCTCGGTTTCTCAGTAATCAGTATTTTGAAATTTAGCTCTAATTAAAAAAAAAAACAATGTTGTGATGGAAACTAGAATTGTAAAAAGTATTGTGTGCAAACATGATTGTTTGAGAATCGCGCAAGCCTAGAATGAGGTCGACTTGACATATCCTTGTGCTCTAATTACTTATCATTAGATTTTATGTGAAAGGTAATCAATGAACCCCATGGAAGTGATCACTTATCAATTATTATCTCAATCACAAATAGTTTTCATAAAAAAAGACCACTCAATACATGTCCCTTATGACCTCACGAGGCATATTGATTGGCAACATTTTGCATCGGCGGTAACCCTCGGTATTGATTCTACCGATCCTCTTCCACCATTAGAAGAGTATCGTTTCCTTTCCGAACTGATGTACAAAAGTGCATTAGAAGCTCACAAACGACGTGTTCCAAGTGTATCCCTCAAAAGAAGACCCGCCACCCCTGGATGGGATGACGAATGCACTAAGTTGTATCTTGAGAAATCCGATGCGTTTAAAGATTATCATAGACATGAAACATGTGAGCTTTTTGAAAAGTACCTCAAGCATGAAAAAAAAGCTTATAAACATACTCAAAGCAAAGAAACGCAATTACTGGCGTTCGTTTGTAGAGGGACTATCTAGAGAAATCTCGATGACAACGCTCTGGAGAAAGGCTCGTTACATGCAAAGTCGCTCATCCTCCAATGAGAGTGAAGAATATTCAATGCAGTGGATATTTGACTTCGCTAAAAAGGTTTGTCCAGACTCTGTCCCAACATAACCGAATTTACGGGATGCATCCCGAAGTAACGGTTCTCTGGACGAACCATTCACAATGTTGGAATTTTCAATGGCACTTCTTTCATCGAATAAGTCTGCTCCGGAAAGCGATATGGTTAAATTCAACCTTCTGAAAAATCTCCCCGATATCGCTAGACCTGTATAACCGTATATCGTTACTTAACCTGTATAACACTCTCATGGAATTAAACATCGTTCCACCCGCACGGAACCCCTTAACCCGGTTAAGGTTATAGCTATTCAAAAGCCTAGGAAACCAGCGTCTAATTACAATTCATACCGTCCGATCTCTATGTCATCATGTTTAAGGAAATTGTTAGAAAAAATGATCCTATCAAGACTTGACCGTTGGGTTGAATCAAACAACCTGCTATCAAATACGCAATTTGGTTTCCGAAAGAGCAAAGGAACAAGCGATTGTTTAGCGTTGCTTACATCTGATATACAACTGGCCTTTGACTTTTTTTGTAACTTTTTTATTCCCAAAAACCCCCCAACCCCCCAATTTTTTCCCCAGATTTTTAAAAAATTTTTTATAAAATATACTATCAAAAAAAAAAAAGACCCCAAACCAACCCCCACCCACCACCCCCAAAATAACCTACAAGGGCTTCCCCCAAGCCCCATTTTTAATTCCTTTACTTTATATTTTTTATTTTAAAAATATTGATAACTGCTTGGAAAATCGATGCACGCTAAGACGACTTGCAGACGATGCTCCTTTAGAGGTCCACGTGCGGAAATCTTGCAAAGACCATTGCAAAATTCCCTAGATAATCTGTCCATCTGGGCCAGAAATTTGGGGATCGAGTTTTCACCGCATAAAACCGAATTGGTAGTGTTTACTAGAAAGCGGTTCCCAGCCCAACTGCGTCTCAAGCTGTTGGGAAGAGACATTACCCAATCTTTGACCTTCAAATACCTTGGAGTCATGTTTGATTCAAAATGCACTTGGAGTACTCACATTGCGTATTTGAAACAGAAATGTCAACAAAGGATCAATTTTCTAAGATCAATTTCCGGGACATGGTGGGGTGCTCACCCGGAAGACCTCATTAAACTCTATAAAACAACTATTCTTTCAGTTCTCGAATATGGCTCTTTTTGCTTCCTCTCGGCAAGAAACAGCCACCTCATTAAATTGGAACGCATTCAATATCGTTGTTTACGTATTGCCCTTGGCTGTATGCATTCAACGCATAATATGAGCCTGGAGGTTCTGGCAGGAGTGAAACCCTTACAGAACCGCTTCTGGGAGCTCTCATCTAGAATACTGATCAAGTGTGGAATCAGTAACAACCTTGTGATTGAAAACTTCGAAGAAATGCTCGAATTGAGTACCCAGTCTAGATTCTTGCGAATCTATATTAACTATATGTCATCTGATATTAGTCTTCCTTGCTATAATTCTCCTAGTGTACGCTTCACTTATCACAGTTCCTCCATTGATTATGATCTCTCCATGAAACAGGCTATTCAAGGAGTTCCAGATCAACTTCGACCTATTTTAATTCCCCATATTTTTATTGAAAAGTACCAACATGTCAATTGCAATAGAAGAATTTTCACTGATGGGTCACGCATTGATGGATCCACTGGATTCGGTGTCTACTATGAATACTCATCTGCCTTCCGGAAACTTCAGGAACCTTGTTCCGTATATGTTGCTGAGCTGGCAGCAATCAATTTCGCATTGGGGATAATTTCCGACATGCCCATAGACCATTATTTCATCTTCTCGGATAGTCTCAGTTCTATTGAGGCCCTCCAGTCGATGAAAACAGTGAGGCACTCATCTTACTTTCTTTCAAAAATAAGGGAGCAGATGTGTGCGTTGGTCGAAAGATCATTTAGGATTACCTTTGCATGGGTCCCCTCACATTGCTCAATTCCAGGCAATGAGAAGGCGGACTCTCTAGCAAAGGTGGGCGCAAAAGAAGGCGAGATTTTTGAAAGAAGAATTTCACATGATGAATTTTTCCCATTAGTACGTCAGAGTTCTCTTCAAAGTTGGCAAAACGATTGGACAAGTAATTCTCTTGGGCGGTGGTTACATTCCATTATTCCAAATGTTTCGTCGAGATCGTGGTTCAAAGGTCTGGATGTAAGTCGCGGTTTCATTCGTGTGATGTCAAGACTTATGTCCAACCACTACTCGCTAGACGCACATCTCTACAGAATTAACCTCGTCGATAGCAATTTATGTAGGTGCGGAACCGGTTATGATGACATCGCTCACGCAGTTTGGCATTGCCCGGATAATGATGCCTCCAGAGCACGACTATTGGATACCCTAGTGGCCCGAGGTAGACAACCCTTCCGCGAGGTAAGAGATGTTTTGGGAATGCGTGATCTTCCCTACATGCAAGCGATTTACGAATTCCTTTGTTTGTCTGATCTAAGAGTGTAACGTCATCATCCCCCTTCCTTCCACTCTAGTAAATTCCCTGCCATTGTGTCCCAGTTATATTATCCTTTTGTTTCCGTGCTACTTGTACCTGCCCAGCAAGCTGTGGTCACCCATCTGCGGCTTAGTTCCTGAAAGGGACTACAGGGACCGAGGATTTGGTAGATGTCGCAACCATGAGCAGCAACTAATACCTGAAATAAGTTACCTGCCTAGCCCCTTCCAAACGATAATGTGACCCATTAACCTCGAGCTAGCCACGAGTAATTGGCACCCCACTTTACTAAAATCGAAAAATAAAACATTGTTAATTACAATATTGAATATCGGCTCCGCAAAGTGTTACACACGCCTGAGCCTAACAAATAAACGAACTGATTAAAAAAAAAAAGAAAAAAAAAAAAAAAAAAAAAAAAAAAAAAAAAAAAAAAAAAAAAAAAAAAAAAAAAAAACCCTTTATTTTCCCCCAAAAAAAAAAAAAATAGACATTACAATCAATATTAGTATTCTATGATATATCCTAGTTCTATCTCGATATCTTTAATAATAGATTGAACATTAGAACGAGGATAAAACAATGCCGTGTCATCATCAAAAAGCCTTTGTGTCCCATGTAGCATTTAATTTCCAAAATCGTTGACAAATAACAGAAATAACAGAGGGCCTTCGTTACTCCCCTGAGGAACACCAATATCAATCGGACGTAAACTACTACGGACACCATTAATTTCTACAAATTGTTTCCGACTCGAAAGATAGCTGTTTATCAAGTCGTTGGCAACCCCTCTTATTCCATAGCGATCAAGTTTTTTTTTCAGAAGTATATAATGGTTTAATGTGTCAAAAGCTTGTTTTCAGATTGATCAACGACACCCCCCCCCCCCCCCCTCTACGAACTTTTTCCGGTCAATTTCGCAGATCATCTCATCAATGATCTAGGTAATAGCAGTAGTTGTTCCACAGTCTTCCCGAAAGTCATACTGATATTTATGCAAAACATGATTAGCATACAAAAAGTTAACAAGACGATTGGTTAAAATTTTTCAATAATTTTGTTAAGGACTGACAGGGTTGAAATTGGTCGATCATTAGAGGGGTCATAAGTGATTCCTGATTTAAACACTGGCGAAACTCTAGCGATTTCTAAAATGTTAGGATTTGATCCAGTTTCTATTATTTTATTGAAGTGCTGAGCAGTGATCTTGGAAAATGGGTCTTCAACAAATCTGCCAGAAATATATCATGAACTCTGCATTTGTTAACGTCAAGCTGACTTATTAATATGCTAAGTTTGGTTTCAAAAAATCAAAATTGTTCTTTGGAAGTTTATCAGCAAGATTCTTACCTATGCTAGGAAAAAAAAGCAATTGAACACATCAGTTACATCACGAACTGAGTCGATTGGCTTCCCATCGATTAGTAAGTTTATTTGTTCACTAACTTTAGTGCAACCAAAGATTTCATTTAGCATTTTTCATGTGTTGGAATGACTAGAGTTTCTTAGTACATTTTCATAGTATTCTCTTTTACATTGTTTTTTTTTGTGCAGTTTTTATTTTTTTGGAAACCAGCATTTTACCCACACGCCAGTCCTTGCGATTGCTTTTAAATTTTCTAAGGTAATTTTTTTTTTTTGTATCAAGCTATAGGTCATCCAAGGACAATGCTCACCTTTTACTCTAACAATTTTGGTGAAAGACCTGGTACACTCAATAACCAGATGATTATATGTTCCAATGAGTGTATTAAAGGTAGCTTCAACATCATCCGAAATTTGAAAATCAGTTAGAAAGATAGGAAATTTATTTTGAAGTATTACACGATCGACACATTAGTTTTGAGCTCTTGTTGTTTTGTTCCATCACTCATCGTGAGAGATGAAATAACAGGAAGATGATCGCTAATATTACTCAAGATAGTGTGGTTCTGCAGCTTTGCCACAAGCTCGAATAATCAAATAAGGTGATCTAATGTATTATTACTTGCCGGACGAGTTGGAAACGTTATCCGTGCATACATAACCGTACGATACCATTAATTTTTGGTATCTTGCTACTACATTGTTATTTTGAAGATTAATTGGGACATTCACATCACTAACAATAAAATACGGTTTAGATGGAGATGCAGATGATAGCCAGCCTGCTAAAATATTCTGAAGATCGTTGAAATCATATGAGGGTGGACGATAAGCCCAAATTACGTGATACAGTTTCACCTGGTATTTTATTTCAAGATGAACGTAATGCAAGCTTTTGATTAATTTATTTTCCAATGAACCTCGTATAAACACAGCTAAACCATCTTACAAGCTATCACGACATGCGAAATATGCACGATAGCCTGGAATATTGTAAACTCTGCTATTCTCTTTCTTCAACCAAGTTTCACCGACAACACCAACATTAACATTCACTTTACTTTCATTAACAAAATAAATCACCTCATCAAATTTTCCAAAATCATTTATCCCTCTAACATTCCAATGAATTACATTCAAACAATAAGTGCCATCCATTTCGCATTTTGTATTGAAATCTTGCATACTGTCATGATATTTTTTCAAATTCATAATCAGTACTTGATTACTTAATTAGGAACAAAAAAATATAAACGGAAAATTTTGCGCAAATTTATATTTATGAACTAATATGACGCCACCCCTACCCGCCCAATTGTACTTTAGCTTCAACAGCTCTTGCAATTCTCTAAGCTCTTTAGCAATTTTAGAGATTTAAGAGTTATCAAATATTTTTTTCAGCTTATCTTAAACATCGTTCTTACTTACTTACTTTTGCTGGTTCAATTTCCCTTCAGGACCGCAATGTTTTACCAAGGAACATGGGTTAAGGCTGCTTGTCTCCAGTTTTACGAGTGTTCTACACTTCCTAGGTCTTGCTCCACTTGGTCTAACTACCTACCGTATGCGTGATAATGTTTGCACCATCATACAAATACAGGGTGCGGCAGAAAATAATGCGAAAATGTTCAAATTTTAGTATTGGGTTAAATCGGGTAGCTAGTGACTAATTTCTGTCGAAAGTGTATTTGTTTATTTTACTTTCAAGTGCTGCACCCAAACATTCTATTTGTTTTATTGCAAATTCGTCATAATGTTCGCGAAAGAAGTGATCACCAGTTTGTTGCTCGCCCAGAAGAAGCCGAAAGAGATTGCCAAGGTGGTAGGGTGCCATTTGGCAACAGTTTACCGCATAAAAAAGTCCCTGCAGGATGGTCCTAAGCAGAGGAAGCCGAGAAGCGGACGTCCGCGCTTTTCACGCAAGCCGAACGTGATCAAATCGGTCCGTGAAAAAATTGCTCGCAACCCGGTGCGTTCCATGAGAAAACTTGCAAAGGAAGCCAATATTTCGGAGAAATCCATGCGGAGAATCATCAAAGAAGACCTGCATGCATCTTCCAGAGCCAGAGTGAGACGCCACTTGATTACGGACCGGGTCAAGGAACTACGAGTGACTCGTTCCAAGAGATTGCTTTCCTTGTTGAAGAAGGAAAAAATGATAATCCTGTTCTCCGACGAACAGCTTTTCAGCATCGATGCTGTGGCCAACAGCCGCACGGACCGGTTCATTTAACCGCAGAAAATGGAGAACGTTCCGGAAAAAGTGAAATTCAAATCTCAAACCAAACATCCGGCTTGTGTCATGTTGTTTGGCTTGGTGGCGTCCAACGGTAAGGTTCCCGTTTCACCTGTGCATACAATGCCTTGGTTTTCTGTACATGCACGTAAGCTATAATTTATATTATAGTAGGTTGCCAGTGAAAGACAAAGTGCAGCGTATTCGTGATTTGTTACACGCGCAAATGTCGTAAAAAGATATTTCAATCGCCATGGGAGTGTCCCGTGGACCGTGAAAAGGGCCTTAGACCGACAACTACCTGCGAAGGTGGCCACAGGCCATGCAAAAATTCGGGTGAATCCATTCAATAACGTTCAATGACGAAAATGGCCAAGGAACATGAGATCAGCGACTTTACGGCATGGAAGATCATAAAGAAAGATTGTGGAGTGAAGTCGAGGGCACGGAAACAAAACATGATTATCATGATTATCAACTGCATCCTGGAGCTACGAGCTTAAATAGCGATGTAAGAAAATCTTGAACTTCGTCAAGCGAAAAAATCTGGTGATCCTGTTCACCGACGAGAGCATGTTTACCGTCGGTCCCGTATAAAATTCCAGAACCGCTATATTAGTTATCTCCCCGTAACAGACGTGGCCGACAAGCATAAAAGAGGCAATCTGACCGAGCATCCTGCTAGCGTACTGATGCTTGGATTGGTGGCTTCTGATGGCAAAAAAAAAATGGTTCACCATAGAGTTGCAACAGCTCGTGGTTCATTCTTCTCCTTTAGACGCCGTTCTGACACCGCCAAAGATGGTCCTAAGCACACACCGTTTGAAAACTCCAAGTGCTTGCAAGTCCTTCTCGAGCATTGTCCACGTTTCGTGCCCGTAGGAAACTACCGGTCTTATCAGCGCCGTGTACATGGTACACTTTGTACGGGGGTGATGTATACCAGATCTTAGGGTCTTGAGAAGTCCATAATAAGCACAACTTCTGGTTATTATTTCTGAATTTCAATGCTTCGGACGTTTCGTTGCTTCGTTGTTTTGAATTTTGTTGTTATTGGTAGTCGACCTGGAGCTCATCTCCATCGATAATAACTCTTCTACCTGTGCTAGCTCTATCGTTCTCGATTCCTACTGCGAGCAGATTCTTAATCTTCGACGTATTTACCCTTAACCCAACCTTCTCCACGTTTCTGCCTGTCAGGCTGCTCAGTAACCGCCTGGAACGGTCTTCCGACCATTTTCACGTCATCAGCGCAGCAAAAGAATTGACTGGATTTATTGAAAATTGTGCCCCACATATTAAAGCCCGCACGTTTCATAACACCATCTAGTGCATTGTCGTACATGAGGCATTGAACTGATACAAAAGATAAAATACTTAAACGTATGCAAAAGTGAGTTACTTTAGCTCTCAAAAAAATGGTCTCATATCTTTCATAAAAAAAGAATGAAAGCAACTTTATTTCAAGAGTTTTCTGATTTTGTAATTGACTCCACTCATGAGGTTTTGGACAGCAGTTTTGGCGCATTTTCTGAATTCTTTTTGAACTCTCCCGTGGTCTTGTACTGCTTTCCAGTCGTCTTGAAGCTGCGCTTGACGATAGCCCAGTATTGTTCAATTGGACGAAGTCATGGACATCCGTTGTACAATGGTTTTGGCGTTATGGGCTGACGCTATATCAGGCCAAAACAAAGAACCTTATTTACCAAGGGGCAACCCCGGCGTAGTGCTTAACATCCATATCTCTCACGTCAAAGTCACGAGTTCGAATCACACCTCCGGACAGGTTACGAAAATGCCCAAAAGCGGCGTTTGAGTGACTACGACGGGAGATGAACCAGCGCGAGGCTGTAAATCTCGATTATCAAGAAACAAAAAAAACCTTATTTGCCTTTTCTGTAAGCACTCAGCTCGGTAAATTTCGGCATTGATCGTACCTTTAGAGTAGAAAATCGATGACATGGAGTCGGGGGAATTGCCTGCCATAAGAGAAGCTTCTGGCCAATTTTCCACTTCGAACGACTTTTCGGAGCTCACACTTTTGTCGATGACAGTGGTGTAAAAATGCGGTTCTGGATGCGTTCTGGAATCCTTTTTCACATATGTTTCGTCATCGATCAAATAGCAGGTAGAAAGTCGTTGCAAAAGTCGGCTGTATCACTTTTTGGCTCTGGTGTTTGTCCTGAGTTTTTGCTCAGCCCTTTATTTTGCTGGGTTTTCCTTCTTATATGTCTTCAGGTTGTTGTGCTTCTTGATTTTTTGCACCATTCCGACGAAGGTACCAGCCTTTTTGGCCAAATCACGAATCGACATTTGGGGTCAAATGGGCCTGGTTTTCTTCCTCTTATGTGCAGCTCATCGAACGAGTTGTGTTTTCCAAACTTATTGATGATAGACTTACAATGTGTGATGAATTCCGAAACGTTTCGCTATTTTGTTCATTGAGACATCCTTCTTGCGGAGCCATGTCCCCACCACTTGAAACACTCTATTCGATTTACGGCATCTCAAAAACGATCACTGTTTACCAAAGGTTCAGGAGCTAATTAAGCTGTTGACAGATGAACGCGTCGAATGTAGGTAGGCTCAGACCGATAGTCTTACGCGTGTTTGTGTGAACGCATCATAAGCGTTGCCAGTTTATTCTCGATTTGATCTCTAATTTTAGAAAGATTCATTAGAAGGGTGAGGAAAAAGCCTGGAATAGAATGAAAGAAATGCTTATTTTTTCCATAGTTATTTGCAAGTAAAAAGTAAGTGACACTATCAATTGCTTATCAAGTTTGCTTAAATTTCCTGGACGCCATTTTCATTTTTGAACCCTCCTAAGGTTTCGGGGTCAATACGATCCGGAATGGATTTTCTAAATGCTATAACTTTCTAAAATAAGCATCTAGAAGTTTGAATTTTCTTGTCTTTTCCGAAAACAAAGTAAGTTACGTTTCTTCATTGAACCCAATGTTTTTTGACATTTCTGAAGGGCTGTTAAAAAAAAGTTACGAGTAAGGTGTCTCGGGTCATATTGACCCGGATTTCAAATTCGCATTGCGCAAGACTATCTTGTCTTGTCTCTATTTGAGAGACTTTTTGGTGGCTAGTTCGTCTAGAGCATTGCGGAAGATTCATATGACCAAATTTTAAAGTCTTTGCTGTCATAACGCTTGTTGGAGTCCGAATTTTTATTTTCTGTAGAGAACTGCCCTTTTTCATCCATTTGCCTACAAGGAATCTTCGCCGGAAGATGGCATATTTTGCCACGATCCGTGAGGCTGCGACAAATACAAAGTTTCATTGGTACTTGCTTTTCAACGGCTCAAACTTCATGATTTGTCGTGAGTAGTCTACTCTAGCCTTGAAATTTACCAATAACCATATTGGCTATTCTGGGACAATCCGGATGCCCCGGAGGAACCCTTTAGTGGGGGACAAATGCGGGTTTTCGCCGAAACATGCCTTTCGACAGCTCAAACTTCATGGTTTTATGCATTTATGCATAAAAGGCGGTATTCGCTGGAAGAAAGCTCCAATCCAAAACAAAAGTAAGGGAAGAAAACGCGTGTATGAAATGATGAAAACAGAACCAGGAGTTATTCGTTATGCTACCTCACGGGTCAAGGATGAGATGTCAGCGTTTTAGCTCAGCATGCACGAAAATGTTATAGGGCAGACAGACGTTTAAGCAAGAACAAAATTAATTGACAACTTTGTGTAGCTTTTCAAATCTCTTGCAATCGCTAGCGTTAGCAATCGTTTGTTCACTAAAGCCTGGTAGTTCTCTAAGTCGAGGTGCCCACTGATGTGGGGAAGTTGTGGCATCTGCTAGCTGGTCAAAATATCATGCCGACGTTCGCCACACGCCACCCGATATTGACACGATGTTTTAACGTACAACGAGATAGTACATAGCGGCAACAAAACTGACAGATTTGCTAGTGGGTAGTTGCTTATTGTTATTTGGCTATAAATTGACGGTTACGGAATTTTACACACGCTAAGATTAATGCTTGAATGACTGTGGTTATAGAGTCCTTGATTCTACACTCACATGAAAAAGGTTTGGAGAAAATGGCTCAAAAATGGAGACCAGTTGATGATACGGAATTTAATGCCTTTCTAGGACTCTTAGTTTTGTCAGCAGTGTTCGAATCCCACAAAGAATCGTCGAATACATTGTGGCATGAGACGTGTGAATGTCTTGTTTTTTCGGCGCTCTTACACAGAAAAAAAAAAAAGAATATTAAACAGGCGCGTAAAATTTCCCTTCCTTAATTCTAAGCCAAAGAAAGTGTAAACAACGAAATTGTTTACAATCTTTCATGCGCCATACAACAATGTTTGCATTCTTTCATACAGCAGGCTAGATTCAGGCGTTATCTAGATAAAATTTACATGAAATCTTCCTTTATTTTCTGCCAAATCTAGCATTCCCTTTATGTGCATTAGATAAAGCATAAAATTAAATGTTTCTTTTTATCTGTGTATGTCTGCATAACGACCCAAGACCGTATTTCGAATGCTGAGACCTGACGACAAGAGTTCTAGAACCTCAGAGAGAGTATTTGCTGTAAAACAATCGTGGAATACTAGACAGGCACTAGTACTGCATCCGGCAGAGGGGATAACTGTAAACGAGCATCTTGTCCCATTCCGGGGTCAAGTTTTCTGCAGGCCGAATAAACCTGCATAAACTTGATGTCATAAGTTTTTTAACGCATGCTACTCGGAACATGTCTTTAAAAAGTGTAAGAGCAAGTAGTTTAATTTTATATCTGGTTCGTGCATAACATGTGAAAAGTGTATTCGGACGTAGAAAATAGCCTCAGAGTTATGCGTTAGCAATACATTGTGTTGTTAGTGCATATTTGGTGTCCAAACAAAATTTTCGTAATCGTGCAAACAATGTGATTTAATTTCCTACTAAAGTAGACCCCTCGTAACAATAGCATCGAACTGGTAAGCCATCCCGTTGCCCTTGAGAGGGCCGGAGAACGCGAACGGCATGGCGGCCAAGCAACAAAGTGTGATTTCCTCCAGATGAGAATGTATCGCTTCACGTCGTCTTTACAATCCACCAGCTGCAAAAGCGTCGCACAATGGGAAAAGGAGATAATTTTTCAGGAAAAAAAAAGATCAACATGCTTCCGATGTTCGCAAAACGATTAAACATAGCATTCTGAATTGAGCTCATTATTAATTATGCCCATGTTGCAGTTGTTTGTGAACAACATGTTTTAAGTTTGAAGGTTTACGGTCAACTTGCATTATGAAATGTCGGCTCTAAGGTAAATTGTCAAATGGCCTTCAAACATCTGAAAGGTTTCTAGATCTATTCATATGATAGATAGTTTAGATAAGAAACTACTTAGAAACTATTATTAAACTAAGCAATTTCATGTCAAGAAATTAGATGAGTTCTTAACACCAAATACGTTCATGAAATCTAAATCGGTCAACAATTTCAAATTTGGTGGTTATCGGGCTCAAACAGCTCGAAAAAGTAGTGTGAATTTTCTGTTCAATATCATGCACTTAAATGGAGCGTCACACAACTTACAAACTTTCATTATAAATCGTGTGAAGTTCTGGGACATTCCATATACTGTCGATTATGTTGTATGCAAAAGTTCGTCTGTGTTAGAACTGTCCAATGCAAGTTGCTGCTTCGTGTGAAATGAAATAAGATTTGACATGCTTCGACATTAAAATCAGAAAAATCAAAATTCTGATTTTTTTTCTGTGTAGATTAATGCCAACTACTAACAAATGCGGACCACTGTTTATCGTCTCGTCATTGCAGACTTTCCAGTAGATAAAGTGCTCCCAAGTCAAGGACGGGCTGCTTGCTTTGCTGCCGCCTCGCCGCAGATGGAGCAGGAAATCAGTTCAGTTGCAAGTTTGTTGTACTTAGTATGCCGAGGTGTCGGCCGGGGAGAAGATTCGTCGAGTTGGCTGCACAAATGAATTTTTCCTCGAAAGGTTCCAGACAAAACATCGAGGAGTCACCACGCCATAGCTTGCCGATTCGATTTGCTATGACTTGATACCTAGTACATCCCCTTTGGCCGGGAGCAGGACGATCGGAAGCCAGACGGAGAAGCGGGTTGTTGATTGAAAAGAAACTGTAAGCAAGATAAAGCGATTCGGATGCGCCTTATGAAAGATGAATGCTCGGGGAATAGCAATCTGGAGAAGTGATACAATTTGCTGATTTGCGTTGCTTGATAGAATAAATGATTTTACATTGAATATTGGCGGAGTTGTCCGGATGAAAATCCAGATTGCTTTGTCTTTCGTATAATAATCAAGCTTTGATTCTTGTTAAATGTTTTCATTACTTTAGCTTGGTTTTGATTGGTCAATTTCATCCTGTTTACTGTAGCATATCTTACTTGTTCTTATTATTCACACACCTGCAAAGAGGAAAAAAAAGTCAATGATGGATGAGCCACTCCTCAATTTAACCTTATAAAGCAATCCTAAGTCGGTATGATTTCATCACTCAAACAGAGAAACAATATAGCCATGGTTAATCCTAGTTTCACGACAACACAATTATATTACATCATCGCCCTCGACTTGCCTTCACCTGCAAAACACGCGCCAGCCGGCGATCGTTTTGGCAGACAGGAAAAAAAAACCCAGACTCTAGACACCAGCCAAAATTTCGAATCCAAATCACAGCGCTTCAATCAAATCAACTTAGCACCTATTTCTTGCCGAATTTGAATCACTTTCCGTCTGGCAATTTAAACCCCGCCACGTTCAAACACCCACGCACCCGTCCTCCGCACCCCCGTCAACGCTGACAGATTGTTATTTCGCCTCGAATTGAAAACGTTACCTACCTTACCTTGCGCAAAAATGAAGAAGAGCTCACTCACGACGCTGGCACGGGCAGATATAATATAAAGAGCCATAAAATATAAAACAAACAAATACACTTGCTCTCTTCCCTCCGCTAATCTAGAAACGTCCAAGTCCACCCTCAAGTTTGTCCTTCCCAAGCCGTCCCGTAGCACCAAACCGGGCTCGATGTTAATATATACGTATAATAAATAAGAAGAAGATTAAACAAAAAAAAATCAAAACGGTATATAGATAAGCACTTTAAATGCGGTCAAATCGGTCGTTTGTCTGGCACGGATATCGTGCCTCTCCGCGTTTGCCCCGTTTCTTGGCTGGTGTGGTCCTCCTAGGCAGGCGGCATGCTGTTTAGTCTGCCTTGGCCGTTCGTCTAAACACTACGCGGGTGGGCGGCAAACGGTCGTCGCGGGCAGAAGAGATGCTGAATCGATGACGGGAGTTCTACGTCCGAACAGATGAGAGGATGTGACGATGACATCGCACCACCTGTTTTTGTTTAACTACGCATGCAAGTGTATTTCTAATTTTGTTAGACTTCCGAGGGAAAGTTATATAATAAATTGATACAAGTCCCGGATCTCATTTTGTTCTCAGTTGCTATCGCATAACTAAATTGATCATCGATATTGACTAATTTGACTTGCATTTGTTAAGAAATTTTTTTTTGTCAAATACTTTGGAAGTTCAGAACGAAAATTGGAACATATTCTGAATTATGGTGGTCCATTCTAATACAGTCGAGATTGAACATACACCCATGACAAGAAGAACTTTTCGACTATATTGGGGAGGATATGACCGTAAAAAACAGTTTTTGATATAATTCAGCTCTATAACTTCTTAGCTTACGAAGTATGCTCTTCAATTTCTTAGAACGTTTTCGGCAATAAAAAAATTCGATCAAAATTTCAGAAATAAACCATTTTTGATGTTGCAAAATGGAGCATAGACATTCAGTATTTCCAAACCATTTGCAACTCAAGGTGGATTTTAACAGCACATACGTCAAAAACTGTCAGCTGCTTTTACCGTGATCTCGATCATTATCTGCTGGATGTTTGTTGTGTTTGAATTAAAATGATAAACCAGGAAATATACCGATATTCCTATGTGTATTCAAGCGATTAAAGGATGGAACGGTCAAAAAATGGTCAAACATGATTAAGTGCACACTGATTAGTTTATTTTATAAACGATTTTTTTTTTCAAGTTTATCGTCTACAAAACACAAGTAAATTATTTGATTAGGTATCCGATGTTCCAAATACGATCTGTCGGGCTTTAAGTTTCACACCTTCCATCAAGTTTTGTACCACTGTTATTTCCACCTTATTTGATGCTGAACGCCAATTTGCCTTGAGTTGTTTTTTACTTCCAACTGTATTTTGAGTTTTCTTGAGGTTGCTCTTTACGATTGCCCAATATTTTTCAATTGGGCACAGTTTCGGAGAGTTTTGAGGGTTTTTCTCCTTGGGGAAGGTCCATTAATTATGTCACGCTGTAGGGGGGAGGGGGGGGTTCGAGAAAACGTGACGATCCATACAAAAAAAATTTAAGGTCCATACAAAAAATGTGACATGGGGGAGGAGGGGGGATTACAAAAAGTCAATTTTTGCGTGACGTAATTAATGGATGTTCCCTTGGGTACGATTTGCACACTATTGGCGGTATACAATTCCTGAGCCATTTTTCCGTAGTGACAAGAAGCGAGGTCTGGCCAAAACAGAACGGAACAACTATGTTTCATCAAGCAAGGCAATAAGCGTTTTTGCAAGCATTCCTTTACATAAATATCTTGGCTGACAGTGCCAATTGTCGCGAAACTTTCGCTTTTTACCAGTGGGCTTTTAACAAATCACCTGCCAAACCGTATATTTTTTCGGGGACTTTGACATTTTTTTCTGCTTAAACTTATCTTGAACCTTTCCTTTTCCGGTAGCCATATAAAACACTTGACCTGGGAGCTATATGAAATCAGCCTTGACGTAGGTTTCATCCTCCATTATGACGCAATCAAACTTGGTCAACAAACTCGTGTACAACTTACGCGCTCTTCCTTTGGCTGTTGTGTTTTGCTTATCATCTCGATTTGGTGTCACTGTAACCTTACATGCTTACAGTCCGATTCGTTTCTTTGCTCTTTGCACTGTTGTGTGGGACTTTCCCAATTTTTTCTCCGATATCTCTGATGGAAAGGTTGAGATTGCGTTTGAAAATGCTGGCCACTATTCTTCCGATAGCAGTGACTTTCCTGGTTTCGGTTTCCTCCTGATCCCGGCTTCCTGGCAGTCGTCAGATGTTCTCCGAACACTTTTATAATATTCGTCACAGTTAATTTGGCAATATAAAAGGATGTTGCCAAGTCAGCGCGGGAATAATTTGGATTTTGCATATTCGCTTTCAAAATTTTGATACGCTGCTCTTCTTGCTATGACGCCATGTTGACAACTGGATAGAAAATGGCAAAAACAATAATAAATAATAAAGTTAACATTCCGTACGCATACACTTACAAAATAAGGGGTGTTCAAGTTTGTAAATGCACGATTAAATGAACTACGTCATATTTGAGTCAACCAAGTTTTGACCGTTACCTCTTTTAGTAAGTGATTTAGTGGGGAATTGTTACGGAAAATAGCGGCTGCCGTTGAAAAAACACATTCCATAGCACAGAAAACTTTTGACAAGTGGAATTTCGTACGAAATTTGAAAAATTAAAATTATTAAAAAACACGATTTTTTCATACGATTTTCTAAAATCTAAAGCCATGCTTACATATAAAACGCGTTTATTTTTTTTTTTTTATAAAATCATCAAAGACTTCATCCACATCCAAATCATTCGCCATGTCCTTGTAAAAGTGCAGTAGAGGTATGGAATTAAGTCACTGTTGTTTCCAAGCTGGATCTCAAACCTTCGGAGCCCAAAAAACGATCGCTCAGCACTAGCAAAAGATCTCGGAATGGTCGATGAAGACCAACAAAAACTTAACAAATTCTAGCAGAAGATCTAACAAATGTGGTTGGTAGCACATCCATCGAAAGTGACATCAGAGACACTTTCGATGGATTTGTTACCTTCTTTCAACAACTGCAAAAACATATCTCGTTGTACCGACTCTGACTCCGGACTCCGGACCGATTGCGCTTTCATAAAAGCTTACAATTTTCTTTTTATTTTTATTAACGCCCAGTAGGAACTGCTCAACTTCTAAAAGAAATTTGAAAGATACGATGTCAAATCAACAGTCGAGAGATTTTGAGATTCATGAATCGAACGAGTAGTCTGTAGATGATCGTCTGGCTCAAAACGTTTACCTTTCTCTTTCTTGGCGTCTTAGGTGCTCCTACTTGGGCAGGTTTTTCCAAGGTTACCTTTTGCCCAAAATCCGGAGAAATCCTTCAGACAAAAGCGTCTTCAGTCTCTCGATCATTCGGTTAGCCTCTTCTAAACCCAGCGATTTTCTTTTTAATGCCGTATTCACCGTGTCAATGTATGGAAAGAAGGGTTGGTCATTCCTATTCTCAAACCTAGAAGGGTAAGACCCTAACGGATGGTTATAGACCTATTACGCTGTTGAGTTGCATGGGGAAAACACTCGAGCGAATGGTTAACCGTTGCCTGTTAACTGAGCTGGAGAGGCATGAGTGGATCCACCCGCAGTAATACGCATTTCTATGTGGCTATGGGTCGGAGACGTTCTTCTCCGAGCTCGATCATTTATTGGACATTACATGTTGAAGTAGTGTCCCTCGATTTGTTCAAGGCACATGATATGACATGGAGGCTTCCTATGTTTACTACTCTCAAGAAGTGGAATTTCCAAGGGCGAATGTTGGCTTACGTGGAAGCCTTTCTACACAATAGGAAGCTTCGGGTCTTGAAAGTCGGCGCAACCTGTGAACCGAGGGTGCTAGAGAATGGCACCCCACAAGGGTCGGTCATATCTGTCATACTGTATCTCATTGCGATGAACTCAGTGTTTGGACGCCTCTGAGAATGTACATATTATTGTGTACGCTGATGACATAATTCTTGTTGTATTTGGTAAATACGCGGGGGCAGTCAGAAGCCGTATGCAAATAGCAGTTGATGATGTGGTTTGCTGAGTGGATTTTGTTGGCTTTATGATTTCACCCGAGAAGTCTAAGGACATGCACGTTTGTTTTGGTCATACCCAAAGGTCAAGGCTACCACACGTTAGTATCGACGAGCTAGAGGTAAAGAAAGTACGCGAAATGAAGCTTCATGATGTGGTGATCGAAAACAAACTGCGGTTTGTGAAGCACTTCAATTCAGTTCAACGTTAATTTGAATGTTCTCCGGGCCCAAAACGGCCGATTCTCAGAAGCTTCGCGGTGTTCTTTGACAAAGATTGCACGGGCTATGATCGTACCGTGCATACTCTATGGATCGGAGCTATGGAGCAAGGGCGACATGTCTATGCTTAAAATCTTAGAGCCTCAATACAACTAGACCTAAAGGATTTCCTATTGGTTGAATGTGGTAAGGTTTCTCTGGCAAATGTAGTAACCGAAGACATGGCTATTAAAACTATGAGGTTACTACAAGAGGACCCCACTCGCGAGTACAGATCTACCGGCTGTAGAGCAAGGGAGAGGTGGTAAGACCTAACGAGAGTAGATATACCCACGTTGTGTCAGCTTCCTAAGCCGATTCAACGGACATGGGACTCTACGCGTCCTAAAGTGGAATGGCACATCCGGCAGTTATGTGGAGCAAGGACAAACCTTGAGTCGGTAAAAGCTGCATACGGGGAAATTGCTACCACATATGAAGGTCTGTTATTTACGAACGGTTCGTTATTCGAGGATGAGGTTGGTTACGGGGTGTTTGGGAGGGCTTTAAGCCGTTGCGGATGGTTATCCGATCTCTGCGGTATCTTCTCATCTGAGGCCTATGTGCTATTGCAGGCACGCAAGTTGTCAAATGGGACTCAGACTGTTATTTTCTCCGACTCTGCGAGTTGTCTATCTGCTCTTTTGCATGGGCAGGTTGGGAACTTGTGATTGTTAGAGATGCAAAGGAACGCTAACATAACCTTTGTCTGGTTACCTGGGCGCGCAGGTATACGTGGAAATGAGGCCGCAGATAGACTACCAAATCAGGGTCGTCATGCTTAGCTAGAGAATATACCTATCTCCTATAGCGACGTTACTCGCTGAGTGAAGCAGACCTCCCGATGTACGTGGGATAAATCTTGGCATAACAACCGTGGTGCGTTCCTACGTTACATAAAGAACACGACACTAGAGTGGAAAAATATGCCCTTCCCTCGAGATCAGAAGATTCTGACTGGGCTGAGGATAGGACATACTCGACTCACTCACGGGCCTCGTCCTAACGGCAGTAAGGTCTACTTTCAAAGATTCAAGTGGAATTAGATGTTAATGATCTATTGGAGGAATACCCTGCTGGGTACAATCAAGGGGTGAAACGGGAGTTATAGGATCAATAAACGAAGTATTGTACAACGACCGTAGTACAGAACTATCTGTACTGAAGTACTAAAGGGCGCTGGACTTATATGACCAAATATAAGCCAGATAATTGAGGTAGAACTTGAATAGAAAACTGAATTCTGACTACATTCACCATTTTAAGCAGCCTGTGGACCGAGAGTCAATGATTACATGTTCAAGTTCTTGTAAGTTAGACGAGGGAAAAAGAGGAAAAAAGAGGTTTATATAGAGCGATGAGTTAATGAGGAGCACGCTATCATGCTTAGGTGCTCGCGGTCCTTATGCCGTCTCGAATGGACAAATTAAACGCCTATAGCAGACGAACAGTTTAAAGAGACGTTATTTCAATAAAGAATAGAGCGTAACAATGTAGTAGAACAATTTTACCAGTACCGTTAACATAAAATAAAACTCAAAACTCGCCATCATTCTTAAGAAACCAGAATCCTTTGCACCATCATCGAAAGCATCATTGTCAGAAAAAGTCAGTCAGCTGTGAAAACTTCAACCAAAGCAGAATAGTTTGCCAGGACAGACGACATCGACACATACTTTACAGTTAATCTTGTCGGGAAAGGTGGTCGTAGATTGGTGGAATCATCTTATCTCAGAGCTTGGAAAATAGCAAGGTCTACCACCATTTCTTTCTACTTCTGGTACGAGATCTGCGCAACAGCGTTAACTGATACTCTTGAATCTTCCCACTCTTTTTTTCCAGTTACTGAACCTTGATTTACTAGAAAATGCTTTTTTTTAATGGAGGAGAACTGTACAGGAAAATTTCCTGCATGTAGAACATAGCACAAAGTCCTCCACCGAAGTTTATAGAATATATAGGGTGTCCCAGTTAGCAGTAAAACAAATTTACACATAGTTCAACTAAACTGATTGTTTATTTAACAAAAATAGAGTAATATCTACTATACCCAGATGACAGCACCATCACGGGGATAGGGAGCCTTGATCTAACAAGCTTCTTCTTCCGAAACATTCTGAATGTTCAAGAAACCGACAGAGAAAGATTGCGGGCTGATTTAAGGGCAACCTTTAGCGCAAAATAACGGACAAGAATTGGAACATGGAACGTACTAACCCTAGACCATCAGGGTAAATTGCCACAACTTGCCATTGGGGCACGCCTCGTGAAACTTGAGATCCTAGGACAGATTGAAGTCCGTTGGCCAATCTTTGGAGAACACAGAATGTCATTGGGACAAATTCTGCTATACTCTGGCTTGCATGGAGAACACGCTCTTCAGAACCGTGGAGTTGGAAACAGGCACACTCTGCGTTTATGAAGTGGGAGCCTCTCAATGAAAGAAAAATTGTTGCCAGATACAGAACACGGGTTGGAAACCTTAGGTTATTCCAATACCAACCGAGTCAAATTCGTACCCAAGGATATGAATCCTCCAAACTGCCTCCGGGAAAGACCAATTTAAACTTTTTTGGCTCTGAAAAAGGCGTATATGTGAAAACATGTTGAGGCAGCGGATTCCATCCAAACTTTTGAAAGAGACTGGAAAAAAGTATCAAAATTCATTGGCAAACAGTCTGTGCTGAAGTAATTGAGCGATGTTAGATCAAAAGTCCGCTCTTTGGCGTACGATAAATGAATCTCGGAAATGTCACGTTGAACTGTAGAAGAATAAGATAAGATATTAAGATTGGACTCGGAAAAAATGCGACACTTTGTTTTTGGTGTAACTTTTTCGCGTGGGTAAAAATTAATGAAATTTCGGTTAATAATAGTTTAGAGTGTTATGTTTATGTGCAAAATTTTATTGCGATCTGTCAACGCGGCTGGGTAGCTCAGTGGTTACCCGTTCTGCTTACTGAGCAGATTGTCGGGAGTTCAATCCCAGGCCCGTCCCCTTCCTTGCCATTTTTCACTTGCCTCTTTCTATCACCACTAGATTTAAAATAAAAAGCAGTCTACTGCGCTTTCTTTCATTGATCGCATCACTTACCACAGTGCATCCATTATCTAAAAATAACCTGCCTCACTAACACAACTATCCTTCCCTAAGCAATTGTAGAGATGCAGTGGTGTTCACGGTCTCTAATAACAACGATTGTCAAACTAAAATCATCCTTCCCCCTTCCCCAAAAGACCGTGAGGACTTGGCCGGCGCCGGTACTGATCTATAAATAGAATTAGTGAACTTGTACATTGAAGATGTAAAGCTTACTCCCAAGCTCCATCTATGTGGTTCTCTGTGCAATTCCACTAGTTCTGTCAGTAAGGGAGTAGCAACTACGAATTTGCACGGTCTTTTTTAAAAAAAAAAAAAAAAAAAAATTATTGCGATCTGTCAAGTAGTTTTCAAGGTGCATTCGAAGCAAGAAGAGCTACGCCAGCAAATCTTGGGCGCGGTGATCGATATTCCTGGTCAGTGTACTAATACTCGACTATCTTTTTTTTTTTAATTTTTTTTTTTTAGAATGAACCTCTGAAAGTGAAGTAGTTTTCTTCCATACAAAGTTGGGTGAGCTTAAGATACATTCGCACCTTTTGCTTCCATGCTGTATCATCTTCTTGTTTTAAAAGCCAATCTTCTAGAAGGTTAATCGCGTCCTTGATCGGTATGCTAGGGAAAAGGGCGGTGACGTCGAAAGATACCATTACTTCATTTTCATTTATATGACTTGATGAAAGAAGATGTTGTATGAATTCCTGAGAGTTACGAACTGAGCTTGTTAGAAATTGCTCGGAGATACCTTGAAATTCTTTCACTAGCCATTTTGCTAGCTTATGGGCTGGAGATCCTACAGATGAAACAATCTCCCTCATTTCGTTTCCGGGTTTGTGGACTTTTGGGAGGCTTTTAATTCGAGGAAGGATGGGGTTTGGTTCGCGAAGACGGACTGCTGCATCCTCTAGTACTGCTTTACATTCCTTTAGTGTTTTATCCACGTGTTTCATCATGTTTGGTAGGGGGTCTACTCGAAGCTGCCTGTAAGGTCCATTACTGATTTTTAAAGCCATCTGCATGTCGTAGTGCTCCTTATCCATGATGACGACTTTGTTGCCTTTGTCTGCGTTTAGGTAAAAAGTATAAGTACACGACACTGAAGAAGTCTGCACATTGTAGACGAAATACGCGTACACTCAGTAGCAAAAAAAAAAGCCGAGCGAAATTTTGCTTCCATAAACCGTCATATTCAACCTTCTGTAATTTTGTCAATTATCAATATTTTTGGCTGAATTTTTGACAGAACTTTGTATTGAACACATGTGACCAAAATTTCATGTTGATAAGATTTAAAAATTTGAAGTTTTGATAACATATGTCAAAAAAGTTGTTTTTGGACATACCAATTTCAAAAATACGTACTTTTGTGAAAAATTTAGGTAGCATAAGAAAAATTTCAGCACAGCCTAAAAAGTATAGGAAATAATGTGGACAAAATTTCAACTCCTTCCATTAAGTAGTTTAGACCACAGCTGGCGTCAAAGTTGACGCACCAACATGAGTATTTCTCTTCTTCACACGGCATTGACCATGCTGAAATATCGGTGCAAAAAAAAGCCCGGAAGCTGTACTGTGAGTGGCTGGTCAAGGCATGGATGACGAGACATATTTCAAGGCGGACACCAAACAAATCCCCGGCCTCGAGTTTTTTGTCGGTATGTCCCGCATGGAGGTTCCGGAAAAGTTCCGGAAGAGAAAGATGGACAAATTCGCGAAGAAGCACCTGTTGTGGCAGGCGATCTGCGTGTGCGGATGGTACAGCAAGCCGTTCGTTACAACCGGCACCATAAACGGGCAGATTTATCGAGAAGAATGCTGGCAGAAGCGCTTGCTGCCCTTCCTCCGCTCTCACCGTAATCCCACGCTGTTCTGCCTCTCGCTTCGTGCCATTACGACAAGCCTGTAATGGATTGGTACGAAGCGAAGGGCATTAATGTGGTCCCGAAGGAGGCAAACCCGCCAAATACACCAGAACTTCGTCCGATCGAAAAGTTTTGGGCGATAATGAAGAAAAAGTTTAAGAAAAGCGGAAAAACATTCAAAACCGATGAAGCTTTGAAGAAAAACTGGGAGAAATTGTGTAAGGAAGATGGACAAAGTCTCGCCCAATATCACATAAGCAGTGTTAAGAGAAATGTACGAGCATTCAGCTTTGGAGAAGAAATTTAATAAATCAATAATGCCAAAACATAGCCCATTTATAGTTATTTAATCCCTGGAAATTTGAGAAGTATCCGATTTAAAATGAGTGTTTGGTGATCATGTTTGTGTGTCTCATTTTTTCCGAGTCCAGTCTCTATTGTAGAGAAAAATAAAAGCGCAATAAAAACTCAATTTATTTAAAAACCGAGCTCGTATTGTTAAAGCCTGTCCACGTTGAATTTCGGACACTTTTCTTTCAGTGTAGATTTGAATTATTTCACGGATAGCTGAAACTTTATTTCGTGGTACAACATGTTTACCTTCTTGGTACATCCAGTAAAACGGCGTCGAATCAAGTGGAAGTGCGCAAACGCATTTTGTACGAACGGCAGCAAAATCCGAATTTATCGCTACGCGAACTTGCCAAGAAACTAAAACTACCGAAAAATGCCGTGTTTTTTGTTTGCAAATCATTTGACCAGCGCTTGACTGTGGATCGGAAGGTTGGAAGTGGAACAAATCGAAAAGTATGCTCCCGACAAATGGACAAGAGGGTGGTAGCCATTATTGAGAAAAATCCCAATCGTTCTGTGCAAAATGTGACTCGCAAAGTTGGGAAGTCAAAATCACACATACAAAAAGTGAAGCAAAGACAAGGACTGAAGGCGTACAAAGTGAAAAAGGTGCGCAATCGTGATGACAAGCAAAATTTCACTGCAAAACGTCGTGCTAAGGGGCTTTACACATTTTTTTTTGCAAACATTTTCTTGTATCATAATGGAAGACGAAGCATACGTACTCGAAGACTTTAAACAGCTTCCGGGACTGGCTTTTTATACCGCAATGCAAAGGAACGCCATTGCCAAGAATTTCTGGAAAAAGAAGGTGTCCAAATTCTCGAAAAAGTATTTGATTTGGCAGGCCATTTTTAGTTGTGGTCGAAAATCTTAAAGTTCCGTCTCTACCGGCACTATCAATAAAGATGTGTACGAGAAAGAATGTCTGCAAAAGCGGTTGCTACCGTTTAACAGAAGCCACGACTCTCCAGCTCTGTTTCGGCCTGATTTGGCCTCTTGTCACTATTCGAAATCTGTCCTGGAATGGTATAAGGTGCAAGAGGTCAAATTAGTGCCAAAAACAGCCAATCCACCAAACTGTCCAGAACTTCATCTAATAGAAAAGTACTGGGCTCCAGTTAAGCGGAAACTCAAATGGTACCGATGATTTCAAAAGAAGATGGAGAATCGTCACGGCGGGCGTATCTGAGGATACCATACGGAACCTGATGGCGGGTGTACCACAGAAAGTTCGAGAATTTTACAGGAAGAAGGATTAACATCTTAATCCACTGTGTTTAATGTAGATATTACTCAATTATTGTGAAAACAATCGGTTTTGTTGAATTAGTAGTAAATTTTTTTTGCAGCTATTATTTTGATGTCCGAAATTTAAAGTGGACAAGCTTTAATGCATTTGCTGAAGCCAAATGGTTTTAAAATGCTTTTTCAACTGACCATAAATATGAATGAGTCATGATCGTTGGAAGCAAGTTGTGTTGGTTCTCATAATGATTTAATATGAAACCTATTGGCACCTCTTGGTGCCATAATAGAACCAAATTAATTTCTAAATAGTGGCTTTCATTCTCACCCCGGAAAAGTCACTTAAGAATCGTAACTCTACCCGCAAAAACTAAACTAAAACGGGAGATGAACGATGCTGAAAATCTTGATGCGAAATTAAAAACTAAAAACGAAGATTGACCCTTCTCAATTGTAACGCGAGAAATGATACATAGCGGTTTCAGTCAGTACTTAATAATCTGTCTGGACCACCGTCTAGGATGGTAACATTCACTTGTTGTTTGTCGTTGTCGTCGTTGTCGTCGGCGGTGGCAATGGGTAGACAGCTTTTTTGCACTTATGCATCCTCTAATTATTATTATATAATTAAGTCTGTTTCTTCTACGACCACCGACCGAGTGGCTGCTGGCTTCACGCAAAAGGAATTCTTCTACGCTTTCATGTTTCGATGGATCGGCATTCTCTGCGTCTCTGGTTCTCGCGTCGCGGTTTCTTAGCATGCTCTGCAATCAACCGTATGCTTCAGACTCAAAAAGGTGAGCTGAGGTGAAAGTCGATTTTGGAGAATGTTTAGTCACGAAAATAATCGATGAAAATCTGAAATTCAAGGTCAAGGTCCAAACTAGTGATGAAAATATCCGTTTGGTTACAGTCGATTGCACATGGCAAACTCACCTCTGCCAACAGCGTAGATGACATTGAAAAACTTCGTCTAACGCCCATGCACATTTACATTTATACTCATTGTCAATTTTTTGACAATAACCCGATGAGCTTTTTTCCTCTGTGCTATGAGTGTAGAACTAAGAGAACCCAATCGTGACGAATTTGTGCGATATTTAAATGCTGAAAAAAAAAGTGCAGCTCTCCACCACTCCACTTGCACAAGCTAGTATGTAGGCAGGTATCTACAGCTGTCAGTGTGTGCTCGTAGGCAGCTTCGTCCCTTTCATTCAACCCGACGACCGTTAGTTGTCCGTTGATGCAGAATCGGTTACTTCTGGCGGCACTGTCGATGCGGTATCACTCACAACCGAGCTGCAAACCACCAGCTCTACTACTTGGAATTATTCGGGCGGGAGAACACGAGACACGCAGGCAGACAGACAAACAGATTCGCATCGATGCCGTAATCGAAAATGCAGAAAAGTGAATCCCAGGGGTGAACTAGGAAGATTTAGGGGGTTTTGAGCCCTGTCAATGGTGTTCTAGTTACTACTTTCAATTCGGGTGGTTGTTGCAATAATAGCACCGGAACATGTGCAAACATTCGCCGCAATACTAGCTTTGGCTGAGGGTGCTGGTGAGGAAGAATTCGACCTCAAATTTGACATAAAATTACGAAATAAGAGAAATAAAGCGGAATTCTAAGACATGTACTATTTCAAATACGTTCGCACAATTAAAATAAAATTGTACATAAGTTTTGTGGTTTATAAAATAAGTTGCATTTATTATTTTTAGTAAATTAGCGAGATGGATTTGTGCAAAATTGAAACTAACGTCATCTCATTAACACCGCATGTAATCCCCCTCTCGCACAACTGCGTACCGAGGGAGGGCAACTATCCGTCAGACTTCAACCCTATAGTGCTCTCGTCATCAAACGGAAGAGTGAAAAAAAAAAATTCGTCCCAGACATGAGTCACACGCCGATTTTGCGTCGAGTAGTTTTGTAAACGGGCCACGAGCCCGAAGAGGGAAAAACGGGTGCACTTCTCGAACGTAGACTAGCGAGCCTGGTGCCAGGTGGGGCGGTCGGTGGAAAGCACACTCAGAATTTGTGTGCGAATGTCTGGCTGGCTGGTGTATGCATTCGACAATGACGACGGCGATGACTAGACAGACGAGACGCAACCGAAAACGGTCTCTTTTACAACAGCCAAAGTCTAGCAAAGTTTTTATGAAAGGGTGAACCCAGAAGGATCTGCTACTGCGCGCAGGTGGGTGGACCAGACTTTCCTATAGGGGTGGTGATGGCATAGGGGGAATTTTGCGGTAGGTGGTGAGGAGTTATTACGACTAAATGGGTGATGAAATGAGAAATGATGAAGACAGAGTAAATATTATAGTAGACACCTTCTGGTGAGCATTTTTGGCGGCGAGTTGCTTACATTAGAGAGGGGTTTGCTTGATTTGGTCCTCATTGAAGCCGAGTTGATGGAAGTTGGCTCTGGTCAGACGATTGGTGAATTTCAGTGCATATTAAGTAATATTTTCTGCAGCACCTTGTGCTTGTATATAACCACTAGACTGTGTACGAGATAGATGCTCTTCGGTCAGACGTTATGGCAAGATTCTTGTCACCTTGTAAAGTGGATGGGCTCTTGAGATGCCAGTGCTTCCACCCCGCTGCTGCCGGTCACTTCCTCCTCCATTTCTTCACGTCGTCGGTCGTCGGAGCTGGCTGCTCATTATGAATACAACAGAAACGGTCGATTAGGTCAAATTAGCGTAGCACAGCGATGTTATTAGCCCAGTAGCAGCAATAATAAGCGAAGGGTGAACAAGAATGCACTTCAGACGCTCAGCGACTGGCTGATGATGATGGCTGGTTGGTTGACTGGTCAACGCGTGACGACGCGACTAAATTATGACATTCAGGCACGTGTTAGCAACGTCCTTCAAATAGTAACAGCACCCGACGAGCCAGACAGCCAGACAGACAGAGCTAGACAGCCATTCAGAGTTGGAAGAAACCTGTTTCATCACATTTGTGGCAGCGCCAGCGACGCGTCTAATTGATTCATAGACGACTCCTCATACGCTCACTCACTCACTCATTACCATTTGGTACAGATAGGAGCAGCAGCAGCAGCATCAGTGGGTTAGTTATTAGGTGCCCTGCGTGATGTTGCGCCAATCCATGATTGCCGGTTGTTTGCACTCCTTCTGATGTGTTTATAATTATAATCATCGACTAACTGGTGTGATCGATGGGATGGGCGTAGGGCTGGGATTTAAGATGATGATGTATGATTAAGTATTAATCAAAATATGCATATAGATGTCGAGCTCATTTGTGAAGGGATGGATTGAATTGATGGGAAGTTTGCAAAATGATTCATTGAACAAATTAAAAAAAAATCCCATTCTCTAGAGGCCTGAAAATGTCATCGAAATAGATTAGTATTATAAATTCAACGGAAACAGAATTTTAAGGACTGTTCAGTAAAGAAAGTGGACACCTGTTTTTTAATCTAATCTAATCTAATCTGATACAAAGGCAGCCAGGACGAGAAAGTATTCTGGAAATAATTGGGTTAGCTGACGCCAAATTTTGTTGTTGTCAATATTAATGCTTGCACCATATCAAAGACAAGCATCAAAGCGGCCGGGCCTACTGCGTTGCATTTACCGCAAAAGATGATTCTGTAAAATGAGTTGGATTCAAACAAATAAATTTGAACTACAACGCATTTTGTGAATCTACAGGGGATGATGGATGCGTGGACATGCCATACCATACGCTTCGAGATAAAAATAATAAAATAATATTAAAGTATATCATGAAAATCCAAGTAATGATAAAAATGGTAATAATAATAAAAACATGTAAAATCAATACGCAATGTAATATAAAACAGTGTATAAAATACAGTGAAGGGATTTTATAATGTAAAATGATAATAATAATTACACATGTCTGCAGATTGTTGTCCTGCTGCAATTGTAGAATGATAGTCACGAGGAAAAAAATGAAAATTATTTTACAAAACTTGGAAACTTAATGAATGACCTGAAATTATATATAAAGAATAAAAATGGATTTCTGTCTGTCTGTCTGTCTGCCTGAACCTCATAGGCTCGAAAACTACTGAACCGATCAGCGTAAACTTTTGTATGGAGAAGTTTTTGGAGCCGGGAAAGGTTCTTATGATGGTTTAAGACCCTTCCCTTCTCTGGAAAGGGGGGCTCCCATACAAATAAAAAGCAAATTTCTGCATAACTCGAGAACTAATCAAGCAAAGAAACCCAAACTTAGCATGCAGAAGTTTTTGGAGGCAAGAAATGTTTCTATGGTAGTTTGAGACCCCTCCCCTCTCTAGAAAGGGAGGCTCCCATACAAATGAAACAGAAGTTTCTGCATATCTCAAGAACTAATCAATCAAATGGAACCAAATTTGGCATGTGGGTTTTACTGGTCGTGAAAAATGTTTCTATGGTAGTTTGAGAGCCCTCTCCTCTCCTAGAAGGGGGGCTGTTATACAAATGAAACTGAAATTTCTGCATAACTCTAGATCTAATAAAGCAAATGGAACCAAATGTGGCATGCGGGGATTTTAAAAGCAATAAATGTTTCTACGGTAGTTCGAGACCCCTCTTATTTCTCTGGTAGGGGAGAGAGGGGGGGGGGGCTCCCATACAAATGAAACACAAGTTTCTGCATTACTCGAGAACTAATCAAGTAAATGGAACCAAATTTGGCAAGTGGAGGTTTTTGAAGGCAATAAATGTTTCTAAGGTAACTCGAGACCCCTCCGCCTTCTGTAAGAGGGGGGTTCTCATACAAATGAATTCTGCATAACTCAAGAACTAATCAAGCATATAAAACCAAATTTGGCATGTGGAGGTTTTTGGAGGAGAGAAATGTTTCTATGGAAGTTTGGTACTCCTCCGCCATCTGTAAGGGGGCGGGAGGGGGGTTTCCATACAAATGCAACACAAATTTCTGCATAACTCGAGAACTAATCAGGTAAATGGAACCACATTTGGCAGGTGGAGGTTTTTAAAGGCAATAAATGTTTCTATTGTGGTTTGAGACTACTCCGCTCACTGAAAGAGGGGTCTCTCATACAAATGAAACACGAATATCTGCATCACTCGAGAACAAATCAAGCAAATGTAACCAAATTTGGCATGTGGAGGTTTTTGAAGGAAATAAATGTTTCTAAGGTGGTTTGAGACCCCTCCGCCTTCTGGATGGGGGGACCCCATAAAAATGCCAAATGAATCCAAATTTGGCATGCTGAGGTTTTTGGAAGCAAGAAATGTTTCTATGGCAGTCCAATACCCCTCACCATTTTGAAGGGGGGGGGGGGGGGCTCCCATACAAATAAAAAGCTAATTTCTGCATAACTCGAGAACTAATCAAGTAAATGAAACCACTTTTAGCAAATGGGGGTTTTTGGAGGCTAGATTTCTATATGCATAAAAATGAATTTCTGTCTGTCTGTCAGACCCTTATAAACTCGGACAGTTCTGAACCGACCAACGTGAAAATTTATATCAAGGGGTGTTTGGGGCTGGGGAAGGTTCTTATGATTGTTTGAGACCCCTACTCTCTCAGGAAGGGGGGCTCACATGAGACACAAATTTCTTCATAACTCGAGAACTAATCAAGCAAATCGAATCAAATATGGCATGTGGGGGTTTTGAAGCAAGAATGTTTCTATGGTGGTTCAAGACCCCTCACCTTTCTGAACTCAAATTTTTCTTATAATCGAAGAGCCCAGATGGTTCGAGAACTAATCAAGCAAATGGACCCAAATTTGGCATGTGGGGGGTTTTGAAGGCAATGATTGTATGGTGGTTTGAGAAACCAACCCCCTCCGGAAGGGAGGGCTCCCATACAAATAAAACACAAATTTCTACCAAAAATAAGAACTATCCAGGTTACTTAAACACAAAACGTGTATTTCTCGGGTAAGAAGCATATTTTGATAGAAGTTTGAACCCCTGCTTATTCAAGAAAAAAAAAATCATTCCGAAAAAAAACCATAAACGTGCCAGTTATATTAAATTTTCCTTCATTGAGTTACAAGCGTAGCAGCGCAAGCACCGGGTTCAGCTAGTTATATATAAAGAATAGTGTACCTAAGATGTCGATTTGCTGTTCCTTTTCCTTGCACCGCTATATTCATTTTTGGTGGAGCTCATAGATTGAAATGATGACATCCAGCGGTTGGTCACTGATCTTATCTCATCTAATCGCAGCAGAATTGAACAACATTTTAATGTATGTGTATATAACAGTTGAAAAAAAAAAGAGTTGAAAATCAACACCCTTGCGCTGAACTGGCCGACTTGACGTGCCGCAAGGGCTCAGTAGGGATCAAGACCCGAAGCTAAGAGTCAGTTCCATTGTGGTTATATCACATTTATTAGCAGAGCAGCACATCGAAATTTGAGGTTCATTATTCTTTATATGCTAAACAGTTTCAGATCATCCATGGATATCCCAAGTTTTGTAAAATAATTTTAAATCATTTTTTTTTCTCGTGGCAATGATACATTATCTAAGCTTTCAGGTTCATGGCGGATGCCCGGGTCCGTCTACAATTGCATCAGGACCACAATCTGCAGACATGTAAGTACAAATGAAATTATTATCATTTTATAATATAACATCTATTCACTACATTTTGTATGCTTTTTTATAAGTCATTTCCAGCTTCGCATTTATGCATCCTTGTCAGTTATAGCTCATCCAACCAACGTTATGTATTTGAAAAGATAGAAAGATTTTTAATGTTTTATTTTTAGAAACGGTCATGTTCGAAAAATTCTACTTAAAAAAGCTCTTTACTTCTTCATCATAAATACATATTAAAGGGTGTCTACAGTTAAAGTGTCTAGCATCTTAAAGCTTTTTGAAGCCATCGTCAATAGAAAACTTTTGAGCCAACAACAAAATGTTATAACAAATTCGCAGCATGGATTTTTCAAAGGACGCTCAACTGCCAAAAACTTGTTAGAATTCGTGAACTATTCATTAAACGCAATGGATAACGACAGCCATGTCGAAGCGCTGCACACTAATTTTTGCAAGGCCTTTGACCGTATTGACATTCCTCTGTTACTCTACAAGTTAGGAAAAATAGGATTTGAGGATCATTTTCTTCAATGGATACCTTCGTATTTAATAAATCGACAACAGGTAGTCAGTTTTAATGGGAAAAAGTCACACTCTGTTAATGTTTAATCTGGAGTTCCCCAAGGCTCGCATGTAGGACCGCTACTTTTTATTTTGTTTGTCAATGATGTTTCTTACATTCTTAAGCAGGTTTGGGAATTAAGAATGTCCAAGATCATGTAACTTTTAAAAACGAAATATTATTATTTGACATATGGTGCAAAAAAAGCTTACTAGAAATAAATGTTAAGAAATGTAACTTAAATACTCTCAGTAGAAAACGAAATACACCACAAATTACTGTTTCTTTAGGAGCTGAAATTGTAGAAAAATGCGAGAGAGTCAAAGATTTAGGTGTAATTGTAGATTCTAAGCTTAATTTATCGACCATTACAACACAATTATCCATAAAGCAACCAATATGCTAGGTTTCATCAAACGTTTTGGTCAAAACTTTCATGACCCATATACGATCAAAACATTGTACGTTGCATATGTCAGGTGTATTCTAGAGTATTGTGTCTCCTTTTATGAAAACACATGAAGGACGATTGGAACCAGTATAAAAACAGTTTCTCTTGTATGCTCTCCGTAAATTAGGCTGGACAGCATTTCCACTTCCGTCTTACGAAGCACGATGTATGCTTATTGACATTCAAACTCTTAAAGAACGAAGAGAATTTGCCATGATCTCTTTTGTTAACGATATTGTATCACATCGCATTTCCTCCCCTAACTTATTATGTAGTCTAAATTTCTACACCCCCTCGCGGCATTTGAGGAATCGGAACTTGTTTGCGTTAAATACCAATCGGACAAACTATGCGAAATTTGGACCAATTAACCGAATGATGTCTCTCTATAATCTGCATTGTGAATCAATTGACTTAAAAATATCACGTACTAACCTAAGACATTATTTTATTTCTAGGCGATCTTAAAGAAGATTGAACTAAGTGTACATATGAAGTCTACGATCGGTTGACGAAATAAATAAATTCAAATTGCATCACTTTCAATAAGCTGTAAAATTTCGCCCTTTGGGTTGATTTCAACGAAATTTTGAGTGAAATGACCTCAGCGTGTATTGTTTACACTGCGTGAGTTTCATTGTGAAATGTGTCGTAGTTTCGAAAATGGAGTCGAAGGAACAGCAAGTGCGCGAGAACATTTTGCACGCGCACCTCGACCATCCACTTCTTTCGCACCGAGCCATCGGAAAGATGTTGAAAATTCACCAGTCTACAGTGTCTCGTGTCATAAAACGTTTAGGGGAACGTTTAACTGTCGATCGGAAGAAGGTGAGTGGTAGAAAAAGTGTTCTGTACTGTGTGAAGGATCACAAGCGAGTGGTTGCTGTCTTTAAACGCAACACCAACTGTTCCGTTCGGGATGTTGCGAAAAAGTTGCACTTGACCAAAATTTCCGTGCAGAAAGCCAAGAAACGAGGCGAGCTCCGTTCATTCAAAGTTCAGAAAGCTCCAAACCGAAATGAAAAACATAACAGGACAGCTAAAACACGTGCGCGTAAGCTGTACACACAAATGTTGACGAAACCACACTGCTGCATCATGGACGATAAAATACACGTAAAAGCGAACTTTAAACAAATTCCCGGCAACCAGTATGTGACTGCGGAAGACAAGTTCGATGTTCCAGAGTCTCTCAGGAAACAGCAAGTGTCAAAGTTCCCCAAGAAATTCATGATTTGGCAGTGGACTTGTTCGTGTAGTAAACGGAGCAAGCCTGACGTGACAACTTCAACTGTAATGGTCAATTATACATGAATGAATGCCTGAAAAAATGACTGCTTCCGTTTCTCAAAACACACAACGTTCCTACAATTTTTTGGCCGGACCTAGCCTCTTGTCAATAATCCAAGGATGTTCTAAAGTCGTACAAGACGGCAGCCCTAAGTTTGCACCTTTAAACTGAAGAAATGATCCATGAAAAGTTGAAATTCGTTCCATAAAAAAAACATATTTATGACCCATAAAGCTGTGATGAAAATCCATGAACAAAAACAATATGATCCATAAATTTTAGCAATAAAATGTCGAAAATGTACCCTTATATATGGGTCAAGAATGCGTTTTTCATGACACTATTTTAAATTTTTTATGGATCGTCTATTACTTTTTATATGCAAAAGTGCGTTTGCCATACAAGACGAATGATGTCAATTTCGTGCCGAAGGATCTTAATCCCCCAAACTCTTCAGAGTTGCGGCCAATTGAAAAAAAAGGGCTATAATGAAGCACGAACTTCGTTAGCATCCTAAAGTTGTCACTACAGAACAGGAAATGTTGAAGTCGTGGTTGAATGCGGAAAAAAATGGCTGTTCAAGCATTGTACAAAATCTTATGTGTGGTATTAAGAAGAAAGTTAGGGATTTTGGATTTGGTAAAGAAATACAGTGAAATACAAAAACCTAAACCAAAATTATACATTGTATTCTATTTCCTGAGTATTTCATGACAATCCTTAAAAACATTTGAGGAAGAGTTTAATGTGATGCAATTTAACTGTGAACACTCTTTAATTCAAAACCTAACAGTTGACTAGCATTCATTTCCTGTTTCACAGACATAAAGAATCATTTATGTGTCCAGATGAACAAGAGCTATCGAAAAATTCAATTTTGTAATTTCTTTTTATTTTAGTTTTATTAAGATTCCGTTTTTGGATTCACACTCATATGAAATTGATTTCGCCCTATTATTAGCTGTTTACAGTTTTTACAATATTATTATGATATTAATTAACATCTTATTTCTATTTTCAGTAACATACCAGTAGATGTCAGATATATCTTGTACCTGCGTTTATTATGTTCTCTTACTATTATTGTGAAAACAAATTCTAATCTTAGTAGATCTAAGAATAGAAACTGCAACAGTGGAAATCTTACGATGAGTGGATGGTCAGCTTAGTTACGGATACATGTATTCTACTATAGTTTACTGGCCTACTGGTATTATTTTATATATATTTTATTTATATTTTATATTATTTTATATTATAACGTCAGTTTATTATTTTATGTTATGATATTAAATGATCTGACATATTTGCATTTACATTAATCTTATTAAAATCACTTATTTTGATGAGACTCATTATAAAAATGATTGCAAGGAACAGCACATCAACATTTTAGGTTTACTATTTTATTGCTATATAATTTCAGATCATCCATGGATATCCCAAGTTTCATGAGTTAATCTTCTTTTTTTTTCTCGCAGCTACATTGTCTAAACTTTCAGGTCCACAAATGGAATTGTTATTATCATTCTTATATTCATTCACTATATTATTTGTCATTATAATATTCATTCACTATATTTTTTGTAATAATAATATCAATTTACCATAATTTAAATATTTCTGCATGAAATTGAATATATATTGGGAGTGGAGGGAGCATCGGGGTATCGCTCAAGTTGAAATTGGGCAATGGAGTGGTATGATAACCGGGAGGGAACAAACAGTATCATTTTCTTTATCCTACCGATTCGATTGTGATGCTGTGAATTGCACTCCAACAGTTTCAGTGAGAGTGACGCGCCCTTCTTAACAAGTCATCCCGTAGAAAGCTTAATAAGTATTGCGTATTGGGTTATTCTATTTGTTGGATCGTATCGTTGGAAGGAGATTCTTATGTTCCCGCGGGTTTCGCGTAAGTGTCTCTGCTTACGGGTCCGCCCCACCGTTTTTGGCCCTTCATACAGCGTTACTGTGAATGCAAACCGGTAACTCAATTTGTTATTGCTATTAAGTGGAGCTGCATACATGACAAGGTCTTAGAAGGGATGATGGCTACCTTACATACATATATACATACATACATTACAGTTGAAAATCAACAAACTGAAAATTTAATACGATTTTATTAAATTATATACAAGCATATGATGAAAATTATACGATTTTATAATGAAATACTAAATAATAAATTTATTTTTTAATTTAAAACATGTCTTCACAAAATACATCTGACATCAAATGGTCTATTACTGGAAAGAAAAATATAGGTACGTATTAATATCTTGAAGGTCTTGTAAACCCTGAAAAACAGAGTAGATCATTACAACCATCTCTGATAAAATTTCAAGTAAAAGAAGCATGATATTTTTTTTCTGAAAAGCCACAGATTATTCTAAAAGACCGCTTTCAAAAAGTTTAGTTAAATTCCATGGATAGCAGTATAAGTGATAGAAGAGTCTGGCTTGATCACTATGAAAAAAAAAAATGGCTTATCCTATCACAATACCAATAAACTAATCGCATGCCAGTCTTCCATGAAAACAGTAGTTGAAATTCAGAAGTGCAATTTATAGGTACATGCTGAAATGTGAAACAAATTGAGACTTTAACTGATTTCCTTGTTCCATGAACAAGATTTTTACCCAGTTGCATCATCGCCAAAAGCTTCTGCTGCTTTACATTATGAGATAAGAACTCTCCCACATCATCTTTAACATGATTCTTCTCTTTCTTTACTTGACAGAAAAAAAAGTTTAATACAACCAGAATATTTACACAGAACAAACACAACCTTAAAGACGAATGAACCGATTTAAGCCAACAGGAAAGAAGCTATTGGGCCACTTACAAAAAGTGAGTGGCCAGTTGGCACTCCCGCGGTGATTAGACCAAAGTGCCCAAAGCGGCACTAAATTGACAGGGTTGCCCGCGGACATCTGTTGTTTCCTCCAAGAGTTCCCTGACATTCTAGGTGGATTTACCTACTCACAGTGGAGGGGATGGGTCTCAAGCCCAGGGGCCCACCCATATTGGCCCTGGTCACCCCTGCCACATAAGCTAGCTATGAAACTGTCACTCCTCGGTTGGCACGTTATAAGAAACTGAGAGCAGCAATCTCACTACCGCAGGCTATGTGTGTGATCACACCAACGAAGTCCTTAGGTCTACCGTTATATTCAGCTACAAATTTTACATAACTAGAACATGCATTACCAACGCGGTCCTACGTGAACCTCACGGCTATATCCCTGGTATAACCCACCGCTAATTTTTGATAGCAAAATATCCAAAAACACGTTCAGTTTTTTTTACAGCGTATCATGCTCCAAATCCTATGCGTATTTAATTTTATGGTGAATATTGGAACAACTGCAGCCTGTCAAATAAATGAACTAGTTAAAAAAAGAAAAGAATATTGGCACAAAAAAAGCCGAAAATTAATCCCTCTCGCGGGTAAATTTTGTCACCTTTTCAACGGTGAGAGGGCTTATCTCATGATATAAACATGCATGTGAGACCAAGAATTTGACCAGTAGTGAAAGTATCACATATTCTGCACATTGATTTCGCTGCCACGTCGTAGAACGTTTATATAAAGGCACTAACATCAGGTGTAATACTGGCGGGTTATGCCGCAATTCACTCTTGGACTTCTTACTTTCCATCAAAGGGAACCGATTAAAAGTACATTTTTCATTTTCGTGGTAACTTATGTTGTTGTTTATCCATTTGTTTTATGGAATGAATAACCAAAATACCTGGTTTGCTCATGGTACAATAAGTGACAATTGCAAATTTTCGAAAAGGGTGAATGTTTTGATCATGGTATATATCTGACGGTTCGAAATGAAGCACATAGCCACAGAAAAGTGTTACTTTAGACTGACGATGACAAGCATATTTATTAGAGATATGACGCGGAGGGCCTGCTTATAAAGAACGAGCAGTAGATTAAACCTTGCCAAGTAGTTTATTTCAGCAACCGTGTGGAGGGTCTAGTGTTTAACTTACTTTAGAAGGGTGTGTGGGATGTTTAAATCACGGTAGTTACATTTCAATTCTGGTTCAGTTCCATATCGGTTCCGTTTAGATTCCGTTTCTGCTCCATTTCGGTTCTATTCCGGTTCCGTTTTGGTTCCATTTCAATTCGATTACAATTCCATTTCGGTTCTATATCGGTTCCGTTTCGAATCCGTTTTGCATCCATTTCAATTCCATTTTGATTCCTTTCGATTCTCTTTTCAGTGTAATTTTGATTTCATTTCAATTTAACTCAAATTCAATTCAATGTCAATCAACTAATCACGGTTTAATTAATTTTTTTCCTCTGCTCTCAATTTCTTCTATGTACACCTGAGTAACTGTGAGGCAACCAGTGTTCACTCCGGGTTTCAATAGTCGAATGCTGCTCAGGGCAAACTCAAATCAGGTATTATCATGGAAACCGTAAGCCGTATGCAATGGGAAAGAAGATGGTATGTATGATTAAATGGAACGGTACAGCCTGGATAATCATAAAACTATGGTAAATTCTAAGGTAAATAAAACTAAATAGCTCGGCGCTATGAAATGAACGCCATTGACATAAGACAACCTGACTGACTGACACACTTTAAAATAGAAACTCATGATATACTAATTCTAACTTTTAGGATTCTTATTAGAAGATAGTGCTGTAAATAGCCAACATAGTCGAACCATTGCAATTGAGGGTTGTCTGGAAATACCATTCGCTGTATGAATAATAAATATCATGTATACTCTTGTTGCAATACGTCTTGGGATTGACTTCGGTACTACTAGTGGTCAACATAGACTACCTCAAAGGCCTGATTGTCATCCCTAAGAATTATTGTTCGGCCATTTTCATGTCTTTTTGAAATCTAGTTACTACTGCATACTGGAGATGACTTCAGCACTCTGGGCTATTAATTTAGACGGCACTTTGGCCTGGATTATCATCTCCAGGAAACATTAGAAATCATTAAACAAAGCTAAAATATCTAGGGTATTAATTTGACGACTGCATAACAAAACATCCTCGCGGGAAAATTGAAACTGAAATTTTGAAAAATACTACGGTCCAATACTAAATACTTAAACTAGTGCTCAAGCGGCCAGTATAGGCTAGTGCTTCTAAGGTATTGGTCGTAATAGAGGTGACGTTGGGAACGGGTCTAGTCTTGACAACCAAGCTCCAGCTTGACACCATAAAAAAAAATAAGAGCCGAAAATTAAACCTCGGAAATTATGCGAGTTTAGAACAACAAATACAAAATTAATACAAATATATTCCATACAATAATCATGAATTTCCGGAAAATTTATGTAACTAAATAAGGATATCTAAGAGTATGCCGAAATTGGTCTCGGATCTACAGTTCATTTGCATTACATTTGAAATATGGTGCATTTATTTTTCCACATTTCAATTATTTCTGATATTTCAATATGGCGATTTGAAAAAATCACAGTTTTGCCAAAAAGCCAATTTATCTTCGGTATGACAAGTATGAAACTATTTGGTCATATTTTTTGCCGTTGTAACACCACCTAACTATCCCCAATGCACAGAACGGAAGTATATCTTGAACGACAAATAATGATGAATTTTGAGTGCTCTTAGTCGCGACATCTTGCGGTTGAGGTCACACATTTTACACGGTAAATAATTTAATCTGCTCCAAGCTTAGACAACATTTTTAGACCTGCTAGTATAAAGTACCAAAGTACTTACATGAAGGTTTGTTCCTCGTAGAATGAATATGTAAATATAAATAAATAGATATTTTTAATGATATGATCTAAAATAGACTTCTTTGACTTTTCTTCTGTGTATATTATAAATTGGATGTGTATGTACATCGATTTTTTCATAGTTTTGACAGTTCAAGGAGCTTGTTTATATGGACTTACAATATTTTCGGCAAGATTGGTTTGAGATTTTGTGCTCTAAATTTATTACTATTGAAAACAGACACAAGTGCTTACTTTTACGTCATTCGTACATATTTTTACGTAATCGTACAGAAAAAGCCAATGAAAACTTTTTGTTTGAGCGGTTCGAATTCTATCACTTAGTAAACAAGCTCCCCGTGAACGGGTCCGAGCGGGAAGTCAGTTTTTTTTAATGAACGGTTTAATCCGGAGCACCCGCTCGCGCACAAGTATGTGATATATATTTTCTTTGAATGAGTTGCACTAATGTCCTTCTAATTCTCGATAATAAAGTTATATATATATAAGCTCTGGAGGTCTTGCGTTGATCTAATCAATTAACTAATACACTTATGAAAAAAAGCCGTTCCAATATTTTTCTTTAGTTTTGTTTGGCATTTAACACTGACATTAATTTTAAACTACACTTGCCAAAATCCAAACTGACACCGTCCTATACTAACGTCGCGCAATCAAAGGGGAGCGTAACGATGCTGCTTTTACACGTTATTTTTCCAACTTGCGCTTAAATATGGGCCCTCTCTGGCCATGTTCTTCAAAAACACCCTCTCGCTAAAACGCGGGTTCTGGTCACTCATTCTCATCGCGACCTATGGACTTTTCGGTCGATGCCCGTATTTTTGCAGAATCGAACTAAAATTCAACCGCGACCTCATGGTTTTTATATTTTATTTGTTACCGGTGGTTTTTTTTTTCCTACCGGTGGGTTCGTTTTCTGTGGTCAGAAAGGTAATCACGCACGCATGATTCCCTAAGCAAAACGCGAACCTGTAAGGGTCACAAACACTGAGGGCTGCATTTATGCGGAAAAATAGGCGCTGCAATACCCCCCTCTAATTGAGTTTTTAGGGCTACTAGAAAAGTTGCCATAAAATCGAACGGAAGGTGTTCCCTGCTCTAACTGTGTGATCCTGCACCCCCGAAGTATTCTCCAACCTTGCCGCATCCTTGATTGGTCATCTCCATCCACGCTGCATCTTCAATTTTTACTATATTTCGTCGTCGTTTTCGACCAGTCGTTGGGCAGGGGTTCTTGGACTTCCAGTTTAGTAGCACCGATCGTCATTCGTCATCTGTCCAGTTTACTTCCATCTTCCGGGTCTTTTCCATCACGCGGTTCCGATTATCCGCCTGTCCTGCCACTTTCGTCTCGCAGAATTCCTTGCTCAGGAGGAAACTACCGTTTTTTGCGATATTTTTTCTTAGTGGTGAGATGTTTGACTAATCTATGACTAGAGGATTTATAGTTGAACTTAAATAACTTTTTTTTGAGGAACCGGAGACATGTCACCGTCGCATAGCTGTTATCGCTGTTATACCATCTCGAGAGACGTTTAACATGTCTCTAGTTTGAATGAAATATATATACTCTTATGATAATCTAGAGGACTTTTGATGTGTCTTCAATCACTTAACTTTTTAATTAAAACAGTTCAGAAGACGTCAAGCCTGTCCATGACTGTGATATGCTCTACATGAGCAAGTGTCATCTTTGTTTAACTTTGACATTATGTATTCTCAGGTCAGAGGATTATTGGCTGACCCCTACCTAGTTTCTGTTTATTTTTTTAGCGTTCATTAGCGTTCTCATCGTTCACTTCCGCTTCTTCCTTCCGTGTTCCGTTGGATTATCCTTCCCGATGGCCGTCCGCTCTTTTTGTCATGGTAGTAACACCAACACCATCGGCCCTAAAATCCTGCCCATTGACTTGCCGTGTCTTCCTCTTCAAGGTTCTAAACTTTGTTGTTCAGTGGTTTCTTTAATCACCTTGCTCGGTGTGTAGAGTGTCATCGTCGTTTTACAGTGTTACCTCGGTGTAGGCCCCTAAACTTTGTAATTCTATCTCGTATTTGTGTGTTGCACTGAAGTCTTCTCAAATTTATATATTTTTTTAATTACAATATGATTAGGGTAGGGGAACTGTCAAATAAGTGAGGTTAATACATTCCATGAAATGATCTATATTACACTTAAGCATCTGGAGAAGTGCTGTTTTATTCAACCACTTTGATAGCTGACCCAGACAACCACAAGTCGTATAACAATGTTCAAATAGTATCGTATATTCCTATATTTTAAGTCAACATAGCAATTAATAGTGGCCTTTATTGTGTTAAGTTTAAGTTAAATCGTAAAGAGTGCACATTTTCGACTTATATACGATGTGTCATTTATTCATAGTACTGCGTCACAAACTAAATCGGATATACATCGCTAAGCTTTTTAAATCGAATTTGTTATTACAAATTCAATCGCATACGATATCAAATCAACTCGTTTAAGAAAACAATGAAATTTGAGCGTATATCGTATATGGTATTTGAACGAAATCTCAACATGCCTTTGATTAAGGAGCTTGAGTATTTCCAAAATATTATGAATTTTAATATACAGGAAATATTTTGTACAAGTGCGATTGCGTTTGAAAAAAAAAAAAAAAACAGTATACATGCACCCCTCTAAGAGACTTTGTATGGGAGTTAACTGTCACTTAATCTTTTTAGTGTCTAACTTTCTTGATCAGCAACTGCTGTATTGAATTTATGTACGTTTCATATATTGGCTTGGTCGTAGCTTAAATGATCTACAAATGTTTCATATAACGTTTTAGTGAATTCTGTCTATGAAAACAAAAGGGCTGAGCTAAATAAGAAGATACTTAAAAACACTAGCAGCATTTGCTACACTGCGAATCGCGGTTCTGTACAGCAAGAGATAGAGATCTATTGACATTTATTCACCGTTCTCTATATTATACACGAATTGTTTTCGCAACTGGTTATTATAGTGACGTCATCTGCGTTTTTGGTTTACCTTATGTGTGTGTTTTAGAGCCCTTGATTTTTGTTGTTATGACATTTCTCTAGGTATTTTTTGGAGACAGAAGCACGAAAAAACAAAGAATAATGCGGGGGAAACATATGCTATTATATATTAATTGATTTAGCATATCAGCATCCGACAATATTCCTTTTTTTGCACTGGCTAAATGTATTAAAAATAATTCACTCGAGAATTCGTACTTCTAGGGAATTTGAAAACAGGCAGAATTGGTTTCGTTTACTGGTTCGAGTGTTTACGATAGCAATCATATATTCGTGTGCTCCGAACATTTATTCCATCAGATAGTAGAAATGCATCCAACAATTCAAAGGTGTAAGTAGTAACAGTATTTTTTTGTGCGATTATTACAAAACTAAATGGAAAAAATCACAAAATGAAGTGTTGTTGTTTTTTCTTAACGTAACCAGAGCATACTGTGATGATCATATGGCAGCAAATATACCACTCATAGCAGTTGATTTGACGTTTCTTCAACACTGTAAAAATAGAATGAGTGGAAACAAATAAAATCGAGATACTTTTTACACAACCAAATTTTTCACTATTCGTGTCATTGAATCGTTCTAAGTTGCCCTTCCGTTCCGTGCTCAATGCCTACTTGCCCTTTAGTTGAATTACTGGAGGGAAAATGGTATTAAAATGCTTTTTCAACTGCCCATAATAAGATAATATGAATGTTAGGACTCATGTTTCTCGGCATTTCGAAACAGCATTTTACGAGTTCATAAAGTCGAAATAAAACCTTTGATAGTAGTAACCGGAATTTCAGAAAAAAGGATCTCATGATCGTTGTAAACAAGCTATGTAGGTTCTCATAAACCTGACTAAAATATGAAACCTATTGGCACCTTTTGATGCCATAATAAGACCAAATAGATTTGTAGTGGCTATCATAAAACTTTAATAAAATTTAAAAAGCTGGATTTTTCTGGCAATGTTACTTGGGCAAATGAACCAATAATAAATCGGTATTCTAGATTATACAAGTACTTCCTGGAGTTAAGGTCTAATGATCCACAAGTGAAATTATGGATTTGTTTCGATTTAATGGATTTGGTGCATGTTTCGAGCGGTTCTGAGATCAAAGTGGCATACTATTTTGGTTTGAATGTGTGTTATCTTTCAACCACAGATATGTAGATATGAAAAACTTTATTCCAGAGTGTTCTTGGATAATGTAGAACTACTTATCACCTTATAGCTTGTCTCAACTTAGCTCTTTGGACCTCCGTAAATTAATATGCTATCCATAAACTACCAGGCGACAGGTGGTTTCGAATGTAGATATAAGAGCTCAACTGCAAAGAGTTCTGGGATCCTAGAATTATATTTCACCTTACCACTTGTTTAATGTTCGATCTTCAGATCTCCATGAAGTCATATCATACCCATAAGCTACCAGAAGTGTGATGGTTCAACTTGTGAAGAACCTTTTATTCCAGAGAGTTCATGGATACTCTAGAACAACTTTTCACCTTATCAGTTGTATCAACCTAAATCTTTGAACCTTCATGCATTATTATCGCATTCATGAACGACTAAACCTGTAGATACGAAAAATTTTATTTCAGAGAGTTTCTTGGATAAGCTAGAACAAATTACACCTTATCACTTGTTCAAATTTAGATCGTTGGACCTCCATGAATAAACATTCTATCCTAACTGACGCGGGTGATCAAAGTAACGATAGATCAAGTAATTCGTGTCATCCTAGACTGCGGGATACTCTCGAATCCCTTCGAATTTTGGAGAGAGCTACGGCAATGTGATGAATTTTCGTGTTTGCTATATAATATTGCATGTTGTGTGATTCGAAGATAGACACGAGTGGTACGATGTCCAACCTTTTGGTTTCGCCGACGACGTTGATATCGTAACACACAACTTTGATTCGATGGCAGAAACGTACATCAGATTTATGGCTGAAGCAAGTAGGATTGGCCTTGTCATTAATGTGTCAATGACAAAATACATGAGAGGAAGAGATTTTTGAGGTAACAATGTTAGCGTCCCATGAATAGTTCAGATCGACGGTGATGAAATCGAGGCGGTAGACGAATACATGTATCTGGGCTCATTGGTGACCGCTGATAACGATACCAGCAGAGAGATGAAAAGGCGCTTGATCACTGACAAGCGTACCTTTTGTGAATTCGCAAGGACACGTAGTTCGAAGGACAAAGTTGATCATTGACAAAACATTCGTAAGACAGGTTGTTCTCTAAGGACACAAAAAAATGGACAATGTTTGTGGAGGATCAACGCTCCTTTGGAGCTGCGTCCAATCGCCGATGGAGTGTAGATGAAAGAAAAAACGTGGAGGAGGCAAATAAACCACGAATTGCATGAGTTCTGAGAGAAACTCCCATTGCAAATCGGTCGGCTACGGTGCACTGGGCTTGCTGTAAGAATGTCGGACGACAACCCTGTTATTCTCGAAATCGAATCAACAGGCACAAGTAGTCATGATCAAATCAACAGGTACATGCAGTCATGGACCGATTAATATAGATACAACTTCTAAGTACAGTACAGGCAACCCTGGTTGGTAAGTTATGTAAGAATTCTTGCTAGAGGATGAATTTGTGTACTTCGGATCATCGATAACATCGAAAAACATTGCAGCAGAGAAATTCGGTGTTGCAATATTGCCATAAGCCATGCTTACTAAATATGAAACCACAAGACTCGATGGTCTAGCAAACTTCACCACCTGGTTGGCACCAGGGAGTACAAGATGCTGATAAGACCAGTAGTTTTTTCTGGGAATGAGACTTGGACCTGCAAGCACTTGGAGTTTTCGAACGACGCCTGCTTAGAACCATTTTTGGCAGTGCAGATGGCGTCTCTAACAGCACACGTTTTGAAAATCTGTTGAAGTAACTAAATTAAGTCACAATCAAGTTGCTGCAACCAATTATGAGACAAATGAATGACAAGCTGGCGCAATTATATGGTGATCACAGTATCCTAAAAGTCACTAAAGCTGGAAGGGTACAATGTGGGACTTTCGAGAAACTAGAAACCTGCAGCCTTTAATTGAATTGCATGGTGAAACATTGTAACGCAAGTATGATTATAACGGGACGTTGGATCAGCATAAGTAAGTAAGTAACTAACAATCCAAGTATGACTATTTTCTGTCTCCAGTAGGTTGGTAGCCGGCACCGTTGCCAAATCAGCACAGTTTGCATGTCGCAATTCGTCTTCCTCAGACTGATAAATATCGATACATCCTCGCAATACTTTTAAAAGATTACTTACAATACTTACAATAGAGCTTTTTTCTACCTCCACTGTAGTTGTAAGTATTGAGTGTTAGTGTTGAATTAGTATTTAACGTTCGAATCTGTGCAGCGTTAAACCATGTTGTAACCCATGGCCGCATCAACGTTATGATATTTTTTATGCACTGGCTGGAATTGAGCTGCTATTTCAAAGACGGAAGTTAGATTGCAACGGTGATCTAGTAGTAAGCGTGTTTGCTTTTCACACCACTGGTTCTGGTATCCATTCCAGTCGGTGCCGTTGGTATTTTCTGCGACGAAAAATCTCTTCTCACGACTTTCTTCGGAATGGGAGTAAACCCGTTGGTCTCGGCCAATGGGTTGATGGGTTCGATATGTACGGTCCACGACGTCTCCTTGGCAGTACTAACCGGCTCAAGAGCCTGAAAACCACTAGAAAATAAGAAAAATGATTAGTAATTTCCATTTAATTCCAACTACCTTTATTGCTTATCTTGACAGATGCGCGTATTTCGTCTACAATGTGCAGACTTCTTCAGTGTCGTGTACTAATACTCGTTGGAATTAAATGGAAATTACTAATCATTCTTCTTATTTTCTAGTTACAGGTATTCCACTAAACAGCTCACACTCTCCATAATTCTGAAAACCACGTTAGACGGATGGTCTGCCAGTATGTCTACCGCAAATCGTAGCATGGAAATTAATCGTAACTGGAAGGCATTTACTATTCTGCTCCTTCGTGATATTCTTGAGTTAGTTTCAATCGTATCAATGTATCAATATAACTCAGCCACATAGAATTTAACCATTCTGCGTTTGTTAATACTATATAGTAAGAATAGTATAGTACGATTGAACCTGAAAGCTTAATAACAGTGAGTTTCAAAGTTAACAATCGTCTTATTCTAGAACGAACACATGTCAAACCAACACCAAAGAGCTATAATTAACCGATCCATCAACAACAAATAATGCTAACATCACGTCCAACACGTCCCTCCCACGCTTACTAAACGATTACGGTTCCGTTGAATAAAAGTAAGAGAATAAAAAAAAAACACCGGTAGTTCGGGTCACTGGCAGCTTAAAAATCGCTGTCTGGTTGAACCATTTGGAAGTCCCTCGAGACATGACGACACGCCGAAACCGCATCCATTCTCCAGGAGCCGCGCGCCGTTGCCGGTATGGCTCATATCCTGAAATATGCCTCAAAGCGCATTTTTTACGACCAGTCAACTCTGAAAGCTTGTTGGAGACGACGACGACGACGACGACCACAAGCAAAAAAAAAAAAATAATAATGAAACGGTCACGACTGACACAGCGAGTGTCTCCTTCAAGTTGGTAATTCTTTTTTAGTCTTGTTTGTAGTTCCAGTTGCAACTGTATATGTCTCAGACGTTGTTAATTAATTGCCATTAATTTTTCGTGCTAATTGCATGTGGACAGATTGCGAAATTGCATCGCCTCAGCACGACGTTGGTTTCTGCTGTCTGATTTAAATGTTAGATACAAGCCTGGTGGAAAATATGTGGAAACTGATGCAATTCTTTTCAACCGCGCAGAATTTCTGTCCACACAAGCGGAATCGAATTCCATCATAAAGCTGAACTTTTGATTGACGTACACTTTGGAAAGTATTTCAAGCCCACCTTCTTATGTTCTCCAATGTAAGATTGGCGGTTACCAAACATATTTTTTTACACCGAAGGAATGAAGTTTTCAGCTTGACAGCAAAGGGCATTTCGTTCGGCTTGACGAGTGACTGGTTGCAATTTTTTTCTCCACTTTTGTAAAAATTTCACCGCAAATGCGAAAACGGTCCCGTAAATGGGCGGCTGCATCCGCAGCGTTTGAGTATTGCATTGAAGTTTGATTGATTGAAGTTTTAATTATGTTCTAAGGAAACTTTCAGCAGTCACTGGGGAGAAAAGATGCACTTCCATCTTCAGCAGCAGGTCTGATCATGTAGCGTGACGTTTGACATTTGTGGGCTGTCATCTGTTCATAATTCTGTCATTAATATTAATAATGAAGAGTTTTTGAAATGCAGCAAATCAATGCACGACCGCTTGGGCTGAAAGTGCAAAGGGTTCACTGTCAAAGAAACCCCGACGAACGAAGAAAAGGTTCTGCATCTTTTATAAGGAGGAATGATCGCAGTTCGTTCTTCAGTCAAGTGTGCCTTTTCAATGCTGAGTTGGAAGAAATTCGAAATAAGATTAATGGAGAAGTGATTTCACATTTTTCATTAGCGATTGCACTGAGGCTTGAAATGAAAAATGAATTTATTTTGGCAAATGAAGTGTGATTTGCATACATTTTCCGAACGGTTTTATCAATGTCAAAATATTAACGCTAGCATATCACACTTTAGCTGCGGAACGCTTTCTCTAAAGTATTACCGGCTGTGACTTGATCAATTACCGTCGAATACCTACTAGGAAGTAGTTTTCTATTCAAACGTAAACTGCTCCGAAGGTCAGCAGCAATTCTAAAATCGTCACCATCGTCATTATCCATAGCAGTTGATGGAGTACCGCGGCCCTAGAGCTGCACACAAAATAATCGAATAGGTAAACACACGCATGCACACAAAACCAGACTAGAGTGCATACCATAATTTCCCTTTAGAAAATAACGATAGGGGCTTCCGCGTGAGATGACTGGCACAATGTCTATGATTTAGTTTGCATATTTTACGGCAACATTTCAACAGAACAGTTTATTATATTGTGACTATGGTTAAGTGCATTGTTCTGCCAGCTGTCAGCGCGTTTTGAACACCCGCACCAGGATAATTCTTATTATAGTTAGGAACTTAATGATTCCACTCAGCAATTACTGGTTTCCTATGTTTGAAATTGGTGCAACTTTCCGGAAAACAGCATTCGAAATGCAGCTTAACCAAGTTATAAGAAAATATTTGTAGGGTAAACACTTTTATAGGTGCGGGACGTTAACAGCGATAGTTTTCTATGGTTATGTGTTCACTTCTAGTACTGACAGTAAAAAGTGCTCACTAGATATAATCCAATTGCTTCTTTGATACCAAACTAGTATCGATAAAAATATTTATTGTCTCCTCAACAACTAGGGTTAGGGGATGTTATGTTAACCTAGCCCCTTCTTTCGGCCTATGTACCAAATATGTCATTGATTCAGCGATAATCGACAAATAAACGATGACTACATGGCGATCAACTTGTTCTTAAGCATTTGAGAACTTTTTCATCACTTTTTTGTGATGTAAATGTTCGAAATTTACGATTTACCTAGCTTTATAGTCGCCTTGACTTCGTTAGTTCAGCTGACAGATTTTCTGCACGATCTTCAAATGTCCTAAATCTGACTAAATTTGAGCGACATCTATTGTTATACACCCTAGGTCTGCAGAAAACAGTCACAAGTTTCAAATTAAGTAAATAAATTGAGATTTTGCAAGAATACGGTAGACCTAATTTTAGGGATAAATTATTTTATGTGTGCCTAGCTATGGCTTGTTATATTCATTAGATAGTTTAATATTGGTGGTGGAAAATATGCAATGGAGAATGTGCCACTAAATTTTTCGAATAGTACATCTAAATAAGTATCTAAGCAATCAAATCTGAATTATGTTAGTTATAATTATTTGAATGTTGTGCGGTCAATTGAAAACAAGCAAAAACCATTTCAATGTTTTGAAGAAGTTGTTTCTTCAAATATGATTTGTAAATTTTGAGTTCAGTGAGGGACTATCGCAGAAGCCTTCGTGATTATTTTTCTAAATCAATGATTGCATTGTCTTTGTATTGGTCAATCTTTTTGAACATATGTGTACGAAAATGAAAATGAAAATCTAGTCTAGAGCTTACCACTACACGTGTATTCGTATTTGAGACGTGTGTTTTCGTCGGAAGTATTGAAATTTTCTGCAATATATTTATTTTTAATAGCTTATGAGGTGAAATTGCATGTACCGCTTTTCGATAAATAGGTTTTCTTGTCTCATGTGAGATGTTGTTTTTGTGGAAAGTTTTAAGATTAACATTAAAATTAATCACTCAAGAACATGACATTCAATGATATGATTTAAATACGGCGAGACGAATCGTGTGATGGTAATGAGCTACCAGAGGAACACCGAGATGAAAGGGGGGGTGTGTTTGTGTCTGATATTTTCTAACCACATTTTTTTTTTCATTTTAAATGTATAGACCCATACAAAGATTTAACCTTCCTCGGTAATTAAAAAAAAAGGCACATAAGATATTAGACAATATAGACCCGATTTTCAACCCCATGTAGAATTATGAATTTTCAACCTAGACACAATGTTTACACCCCATTTGAAAGGTTACGGTCTCAAAAATGCATTAATGGTAGACAAATTTGGTTCCAGTAACATTAGCCACCGGGAATCTGCTACAAAGGGAAGGAGGTGCTGATTTCGATGTGTGAACAGAATTGCATATTTAAAATTCCAGACTAGTTGTAGAGAGTTGCCGCCTTGGACAAAGTTTCTCAATATATCATTTGTCGTAATTTTACATTATTATTTTAGTTACAGATATTGCCGCGGAGATGGCACTGCTGCAGTCTATCTTTGCCATATGACGCTCTAGAGAGTTTCCGTCTTCGGCAAAGTTTCTCAGTATGTCATTTTTAGTCTGGTGATATTATCACATTAGTTCCAGATCTTGCCGCGGAGATGGCACCGCTGTCTGTCTTTACAAAATGAAGCTCTAGAGAGTTTCCGTGTTTTGCAAAGTTTCTTAGAATGTCATTTTTCGTCTATTGACAATATCATACACTACGTTTCAAAACGATCCACTTAAAAAGTCCATCTGTTTCAATGAAGAATGAATTCTACCGTTTCATTTATTCACATGCAGAAACTGTGTGAGGAAGTTGACTCACACCACAACATTTTTGAATCCATTGATATACTGTGTGAGTGGATAATAATAAAATCACTCATTTTTGCTGTTTTATAACTATAGAACCAATACATACAAAACTATCTGCATGAATTGCGCTTCAGTTTTCTTTCACATTTTATCGTGTTGTGAAGTGTTTGTGAATGCTCCGGAATACTGCCGCGTGGAACGTATTTGACGGAAGAAGAAAGAGGTTAAATTTTGGCATTTGCTGCATTTCTAGACGTTTGGGAAGGTATCACGACATAACCAATTTTCTGAGAAATCCAGAACGATATGGGAATAACAAGACAGGTGAACAAAAAAAAAAAAAAAATTGTCGGAAAGAACGCAACGAAGAATTGTTCAAACTGCAAGTAACTCACTCAAAAGTTTGAACAAATTAAGGTTGAGTTATCAATTGACGTCTCATGTTCTACAATCTATCGAACATTGAAAAGCTCTCCTTATATTCAGCGGCAAAAACTGATGCAAGCTCCACGACTCTTACCTCGCCATAAACAAGCCCGACTCGAATTCGCACGAGCTAATATGCGTAGAGATTGGAGTAAGGTATGTAACCTTTTTTATACTCAACTTAAAAAAAAATAATTAATTCCTTTGTTCCACTAGGTAATTTTTTCCGACGAAAAAAAAACCAATCTGGATGGCCCAGATGGAATTTTTTCATACTGGAGGGACTAAAGAAAGGAGTTACTTTTCGACTCGTAACTTTGGTGGTGGTAGTTTGATGGTTTGGGGAGCATTTTGTCAAACTGGAACGGTGTAGATTGCTTTTCTATCCACCAGAATGAACAATCGGGAGTACATTGAGATACTCCAAAGTCATTTGCTACCATTCTTGCGGCAACATCGTACACATTTCAGCAAGATAATGCTTCAGTTCATACAAGTAGGGTGACTATGACATGGTTCAACAAACATGGAGTTCAAACTATGGAATGGCCAGCTTGTTCTCCAGACCTAAACCCGATCGAGAATATGTGGGGATTGATCGTACGTGAAGTGTATAGACACAAACAGCAATACGCAAGTGTTCATGACCTGAAACAAGCCGCCTTATCTACATGGCAAGAAATACAAGTATCTACTTGCCGTAAATTAATTCAGAGTATGCCGAATAGGTTGTCTGAACTGATTGAGAACAAAGGAGAACCTACCCATTATTAACATTTTGATTTTCAGGTCAACATCGTTGAAATATTTAAAAGAGAAATAAATGTTGAACTGGTTCTATAGTTATGGAACATATCATGTTTATGAATGTTTTATTACAAAGCTAAACACAATATGCTTAGAGTCAAAAATTCTACAGTAAAAAAAGACAGCAAGTATCAATTATTCTGTGCAACTTATTTCGAAAAATCACTAATTAATCCAAGACATCTCGAAAAAAAATCAGTGATTCTAAATTTATGACACGGAGTGTATTAGTCCATGATCTTGCCGCAAAGATGTCACTGCAGTTTATCTTTGTCAGAGATGCGAAGTTTTCGGCAAAGTTTCTCATTGTGACATTTGTCGTCATTTGACGTAATCATATTAGTTCCAGATCTTTCAGCAGAGGTGGAGCTGTAGTCTATGTTTGTCAAATGAAGCTTGCGAGAGTTGCCGTTAGGCATAGTTTTTTGGTATGTTAAATGTCGTCTTTTGTCATTATAATTATTTCAACCACATGTATTTAGTTCTAGAGAGATGCCATCTTCAGCAAAATTATTAAATATGTCAATATTAACAGATAAGACTGTTGACTTTGTGCAGTATTTAATATGAAGGCATTCCACATTATCATATTTGTTGCAGATTGTGCCTCGGAGAAGTAGTCTATATAAGGCAAATGATATAGAAGTTATTGATTGTGTTGAAGACCGTGGTTTGACATTACAAGAAACCAGAGATTGCACAATAGTCTATTGTTACTGTTTTCACAGATGTTCAAAATGCCATGCATATTTTTTTAGCCCGGCTAGATGGGCTGTAATCTATCTGTACCAAATCTAGAGAATTTCCTTGTGGTACAAGTTGCTCAGATCGTTTAATTGTGTTATTTGACATTATGATTTTACTCCATTTAGCAAAGATACACTGCAGCGCTATCTTAGTGGCAAGGTCTGGAATTAATATTATAACGCCCAAGACGACGAATGGCATACCGAGAAACTTTGAATCAGTTGTCGTCTAATAATGATGATGAGTTAACTTCGGAGTAATAAAGTAACCATTCGAAATAACACACAGTAGTAAATTCATCGTTCTTCACTGGCGAACTCACAACCAGAGTGAACGTTGTTCATGAACTTCACTCATTACAATATTCATCCTCTCACTAGGAGCGCATATTTCTCATTTGAAATTTTAATCTAAATCCGTTGGGATGAGCATTATCTCCCTGTTGGATTACTTGTCGTCGAGAATTTAATAATAAGAAAAAAACCGCTACACAACTCTCTAGAGCTTTATTTGACTGCAGCGCCATCTCTAAAATAAGATCTGTAACTAAGCTGATAATCTCAAAAGACGACGAATAATGTACTGAGAAACTTTGTCCAAGACGGCAACTCTCTATAGATTCATTTGGCAAAAAATAGGCTGCAGTGCCATCTCTGCGGTACGATCTAGAACTAATGTGATTATTTCAAATGTCTGAATTTTATATTTTCAACAACTTTGCTGCAAACGGCAACTCTCTAGAGCCTCATTTGGCAAAGACAGCGCCATCTTGGTTGCGCAATTCGGAACTAATCTGATGTCAAGTGACTACATTTTACATTCTCAACAACTTTACCGAATACGGCAACTCTCTAGAGGCAGTCGAGCACTCGACACTGAAAAAGTCTGTAAGTCGCAGACGAAATAGGCCTATCTGTCAAAAGATAAGCTATCTGTAGTGGAATTTAACGGAATTTGCTCGCGTTTACTAGTGATAGTTTAAAAAAGTGTTTCAGTTTTTTATATCTTTTTTAGAAAAAGTGACCAAGTTAGAGTCATAAACACGACCAGTGGTCTCTCTAACGAGAGTGGCGCTGAAGCCACTGTGTTTCAACTAGCCTTGAGTCATTTCGCTAACGGTTACATTCCCCGAGAATCCGCGAGGAACTTCCCTTAACATCTATAAAGAACTTTCTCTGAAGCACTTCCCTGTGGTTGCACTGAAGAACATCCCTGGCATTACTTTCCTGAAATTCTCTGAAGAAATTTCCCAAACTTCTCTAAAGAATTATCTAACGTTCTTTGAAAAACTTCCCTGAACTCCTCTGAAGAAATTCCCCGAAATTCTCTAAGGAACTTCCCTATATTTCTCTAAAGAACTTCCCTGAACTTCTCTAGTCCCCCCCCCCATTTCTCAGAGAAGTTCCATTATCTCCCTCCACCCCCCCTCCGCCCCTCCCCAAAATTTTTCCCCAACAGTGGTCCCGGGTTTCCCCCCCTCCCCCCCGAAAACCCCAAATTCCCCAACCTTCAAGAAGAGCAATTCACGATTTTGTCCAGACTAACGACTGTTCCAGAAAGTATGAGCACACCTTATTTTAACGGACACTTTGGATATAATGAAATATTTCAACATGTTTTGGCTGCGTCCTTTTGTTTGCACATTTTTGAATGACATAACATCAAAAAGTACTCAGTTTTGTGTTACCAGCGGTCTTACTCCGGAACAACGAAAAAGTATCGTGCACAAATGGTGCACTGTGAGCGGACTCTCCTTGAGAAAATTGTCCAAGAAAGAGGGTGTAAGCGTCGGAGCGGTGCGATCTGCGATTCGAAAATATAGAGAACAGTGTACGTTTGAAGATGCGCCGAAGAGTGGTCGGAAATCCGGTCCTGTTAGTCCGGATATCGATAAAAAGATCAGGGATGCCTACAAGCGAAAACCAGCAACTTCCGTTCGGGATGTTGCGAAAAAACTAGGGACCTCGTCATGTAACGTCATGCGTGCCAAAAAAAGACTTGGGTTAAAAACATACCGGAAGCAGAAAAAACCCAAAAGGAACCCAAAACAGGCCGCGTCCGTGAAACCACGAGCCCGCAAACTCTTCGATTCGTTATTGTGTAGAAATTCTGGGTGTATAATAATGGACGATGAAACGTATGTGAAACTAAATTACAAAACGCTTCCCGGACCACAATTCTATACTGTAAGCGAAGACAAAGACATCCCCGAAACGGAGAAGGCAATTTTTACTGAAAAATTCGGTAAGAAGGTTATGGTTTGGCAGGCAATATGCGAGTGTGGTAAAGCATCTAGTCCGTACATCACAACGGAGACGATGAACACTCAGAAATACGTTAAGGAATGTCTCCAGAAGCAATTATTGCCGATGATCAGGCAGCACGAAGGTCAAGTAGTGTTTTGGCCTGATTTGGCGTCATGTCATTACGCAAAGGACACTTTAGAATGGTACAAAAGTCAAAATGTATGTTTCGTGCCGAAAAACATGAATCCGCCGAACTGCCCGGAGGCACGGCCAATCGATACTTTTTGGGCTTTAACAAAAGCAAAGCTTCGAAAATTCATAAAACCAGCGGACGACATCCAAAAATTTAAAAAAGATTGGCCAAAAGTGGTCAAAATGGTGGAAAGTACCACTGTGCAGAAGCTTATGGGTCATGTTCGAGGAAAAGTTAGGAGTCTTGGCTATGATTAAATATTTTGATTAAACGAGAGTAAAATATCATATCAAACACAAATACAAATATGATTTGCCAAATAAAATTATTAAAAAAAAAAAAATCATGACTTTTTTGTTATTTTTAAAGTGTGCTTATACTTTCTGGAACAGTCTATACGAGTTTTTCATTTTGTCCGCCTATTCCGTATGATGTACGCAGCAACTGCAGCAATTTTTCACTCTGTGTCCATAGCTACCGAATGAGCCCATGATTACTTCCCAAATTTATTTTTTTAAAAGCTCGCAACAGAATATATGCGACCATAAAGAAAATCAATCGTGTGTACACAAAAAAAAGTTAAATTATGGCGCTGCGGCAAAGATTTCTTCTACATAGCTTCTATTACTTCATAGCATATTTTTGCAAAACCGTTTCTCGAATCTCATAGAACTATGAAATAGATATCTATAACGGCTGTATCATAGTGAACCATAGCATGGATTTCAAGCGTCGTGTGGCTGCACCTTAAATTTGATCTCTCCTATATAGTTGATACGTGTTGTTCGGACTTATCTCGGACAAACTCGAAACTTCTTTGAATCGGCCTTTATTGTAGCAGATCAAAGCTAGAACATACTTATTTACGTTAGGTTTAAGTTTCTTTACGATGCCTTTATGTTTACTTACAATTATAGTTTCTATTGTTCCCCTTGCAGGTCTGTTGGAATCCTTGGTTTCAGTAAATGTATTAAACTATAAATTTGTTCACTTAGTATAGTTTAGAATAAGATGTAGGTTTAAGAAAATTGTATATATTTTTAAGGACTCACTTGCAACGTAATTAGTATTTATTAGTATCTGGTCCTCAGTCCACCCACTTTTTCTAGCTGTAATTTAATTTCTTTTAGTTAAGGCAAATAATAATACTAATATCATCTTACTTACAAGTAAATCACTAAGAAAAGGCAAAAACTTAATTACTAATCTTCAAATTTCACTGTTCATTAAGGATAATAATCTGAAGCGAAAGTGCCAACAAAGGATAAACTTTCTCTGCACAATTACCGGGACCTGGTGGGGAGCGCATCCGCAAGATCTTCTAACGTTGTACCGGACAACGATTTTGTCGGTTATAGAATACGGTAGTTTTTGTTTTCAGTCAGCGGCTCGGTCGCACATCATCAAACTGGAACGTATTCAATATCGGTGTCTTCGTATTGCGTTGGGTTGTATGCACTCGACTCATACCATGAGTCTTGAAGTGCTGACTGGCATGTTGCCACTCTCGGATCGGTTTGTAGAGTTATCTCTCCGGCTCCTCACCAGGTGTGAAGTTATGAACCCCCAGGTGATTGAAAATTTTGAGAAGTTCCTTGAGTTGAACCCTCAAACCCGCTTCATGACTTTGTACCACTTATAAATGACACAGGATGTCAGCCCTTCGCTGAATATTCCCAATCGTGTTTGCTTCTCCAACTTCGGAAATTCGGTTCATTTTGATTTATCCATGAAACAGGAGCTTCGTGGAATCCCAGAGCATCATCGTCCTATGATTGCTCCGGTGATATTTGCTGCAAAGTTTGGCCTTGTTGATTCCACCAAAACGTTTTTCACTGACGGGTATTTGATAGAGGACTCCGCTGGCTTTGGTGTATATAATGAAAATTATAGCGTCGCTCGTAAACTTCAAGCACCTTGTTCTGTTTTTGTCGCGGAATTGGCAGCAATTCACTTTTCTTTAGAAACTGTTGCCTCTCTTACACCGGATCAATACTTCATTTTCACGGATAGTCTTAGTTCTATAGAGGCTATTCGCTCCTTGAGGCCGGTAAAGCACACCTCTTATTTTCTTATGAAAATACGAGGTCTTCTAAGTGCTTTATCTTCACGTTCTTTTATTATCACCTTTGTTTGGGTCCCATCTCATTGTTCGATTCCTGACAATGAGAAAGCGGACTCGCTTGCAAGGGTAGGCGCTATAGAAGGCGATATTTATGATCGACAAATCGCCTTTAATGAATTTTTTACTATTTTTCGTCAACAGTCACTCGTCAGCTGGCAGTATAAATGGAGTAAAGGAGATTTGGGGCGATGGCAACATTCTATCATCCCAAAGGTGTCGAAGAAATCTTGGTTTAGAGGGATGGATGTGGGTCGAGACTTCATTCGTGTGATGTCTCGCCTCATGTCCAATCATTATCCCTTCCTGCCCCCCCGCGCCCCCCCACCTTTCCCCGCCCTTTCCCTCCCCGCCCCCATTCCGACGAGAATTTTCCCCCGCTGAGTTTATGAATTTCATTTATGTGTTTTTGACTAACATTAGCCTTAGATTGTACACACTTAAAAATTATGAATTTTACACGAGACGTAATTCATGTTTGTAAAAAGGTGGGGCACGTAAAGAAAGATTTCGTGTAAAATTATGTCTCCTGAAACTTACACATACGCAATTCGGCGAAAGATGTGTTTGATTGAATTTATTTTCTCATCTCTTTCAACTCATTCTTATGTGTTGAAGGACGCTTGCATGTGTCGGTCTCCGGGGACAGAAATTTACATGACATTTTGGTAGTGTGTAAATTACTTTTAGGTTAAATTTTTGAGGATTGTGTGCATCGGTGTGTGGTTGTGGTTGTGTGTGTGAGTGTTGTGTGTGTGTGTGTGTGTGTGTGTGTGTGTGTGTGTGTGTGTGTGTGTGTGTGTGTGTGTGTGTGTGTGTGTGGGGGGGAGAGAGAGTGAGTGAATTTTTTTTTAAATTGAAAACGTTCAATTAAAAAATTGGAATTTGAAATTCTAGATATAAGAAAACCATTGTTCCTCATCTTTTTTTTTTAATTTCCACCGCAATTTTCCCATCCATAAAATTGTAGTTCCTATTAACCTCGAGACGGCCGCGAGTAATCGGTTCCACCCCCTTAACCTTAGTTCTAAGATAACTGATGTATATAAACATGAAAACTTGGCTCTGTAAAGTTGATTCGATTGAGCCTGAACAAATAAATGAATTAGGGATAATTAATGTATCATGTATATTCACTTTGTAGTGCTGTTGCTATAGTAGTAAACGTTTCTTTTATTTGTAACTTTCTTCCGTTTTTGTGTTCTCGCCTTCGTTTCTGTCTGTTTTGTTGTTGTTTACCCCGCTCTGCACATAACCACTGAAGTTGGCTGCGATCGTTTGAAAGCGAAGTCCGTTTTCAGCTACGGGTTCATTGCGCTCAGGGCAGTGCTCCAAACACGTATGCTTGTAGCGTTTGTCTCGTATATAAATGTATACATAAACATATGATTATTCCATGCTAATACACGGAAATGGGAGGGACCATCAGGGCACCCGATTGAAGCAGACTGGATGGAGAGAGTGGGAACTCCTAATTCCTTACAGTTTGTGAATAGAGGGCGGTCTCTTCTCCATGCCCATTGGGGCATCCTCATGCTAGATAACTCGCTATTTTTTTTACCAATTGTTCAATCTTGTAGTTGGAAGGACATTCTGTATATCCCCGTGGACACGTATAAGTGATGTTTCCTTCTTTGATCCACCCAACCCGTTTTCAGTCCTGCGTATAATGGCATGATGAGGACAATCAGTGGTTATTAATGCTTGATCATATCAAACAGAAAGGAGGGCCTGTTGCTGTCCGATTTCCTTGCTAAAATGGGTGGTAGTCATAAATACAACTAAAATGCTTCTGTGGGTGAATGAAACCACCACAGTGCTATTTGTTGGATGATTCCTGTAGAAACAATACGATGTGTGGAGGTATCCAGAGGTTCAAAAACATTGTAAAACAATTGTTCAAAACCAGTTGAATGTAGTCGTTCGCATGCTCATCCTTATAATCAAACTTCACCCGTGATTATACTACGCTGCAACAATGTTACCTTGCAGAGTACCTATGCAACCCGACACTCGCGCATTGTCTTCCATCTTGGATTGATTATTACTGTCATTACTGCTAATGCGATTACCGTCTGCACTGCTGTGTACAACTGATCATAACGCATTAGCATTCTCATTGCCGCTCTTTGAAGTGCAACATCGTGACACTTTCGCCTCTCACTATTCGCCGCTTCCTACAGCCAGGCCAGACAGCGCCGCCCATCATCGGGTGCACATTTCAATCAAGTGCGGTATTATACGCAGCACTGCAACTGTCAATTGCATCATTAATGTAAATATTTATTCCTTTTGCCGGAGCAAAGCCACTCGTGAAATGCAGTCGCAATCGATTTTGGTGCATCGGACTGCTTTCACTTATTATGAGTATTAATATGGTGAAGCAATACGTATTCTACCAGTTGTTGTTAGGTGAATTCCATTGTCATGCCAAGACTGAGACTGCCTCCCTCGGTACATTGGCAGCATACGAAAATAAGAGTTTTTATTAAAATTAATTAGAAGATTATAGCTACCGGCGATAAATCACAATCTGCCTAAGCCTTTTGTGGTTGCTGATGAAACTGGCTTCGGCTCCTGTAGCCGTTTTTGTCTGCTCGTCTGGTTCTGCTTCTATGGCCATACATGCGGCCGTGAATTTTTTTTTTATTTGGTAACGAGTCATATATTATTAGCGCTTAGCAGTTAGCAGTAATTGATTGCTGGTAAAGCGTCCAGAGGACATACGGATATTTGCCGTAGGTTATTGAACTTGAAACGACTGCTTGTGGGTGTTTGTTGGATGCGGTTTTTCAAAGGTCATATACATTTCTGAGGCTTATAGGATGGGCTCTTGAGTAAACGGAGAATTTTCAGAAGGTTGGTTTTCAGATCTTAGATGCTGGTCAAATTTGTATTTGAAATGATGTTATTTTCCATGGGCTTATAAACCATAATAGAAATGTTCTAGACTAATACTTTCAATGAACCTCAATCATAGACTGTTTACCCAATAGGCACAATGTATTCAATCAGATACTTATTCGCGTAAAATCATAAGACTTTGAACTGAAAATAAATGTTGAAGCATTAAATTGATAAATACCCAAATTGATCAATTCGCTTTCGTCACGCACATCAGCCCATCGGCGAAAGATCAAAGCGTGAAAACATGTTCAGAGAATGCTACCCATTTTTCAAATTATGCCAGCCATGCCAACAGCGACAGTAAGGTGTAGGTATGTCGATATACATCTGAGTCTCCGTGCACTGCAGCGGTTTCGCTTTGATGCCAGACCAGAAGGATATCTTACTCCTATCAGATGTCAGCGATAACAGCGACGACGATCGATGACGACGAATTTCTACGAACAGGAAAATTACGATGCTACTTGGAAAATTAGAGGAATTGAGCTGCAATAAATAACCGACTCCAATTCATTTTCATCACCAGGGAAAATCTTTAATTTGTTCTTGCTCCTAAGCTTGTCTTTTTGAGCATTTCATTCGGATCGTTCGGTCACCCTTCCCTTGCAGATGTCAATTCTCTCCGATTGAGGACGACGAACGACGACGGCGTTGCTTTTGTTCGCGATAATAGGATTAAACTCAATCAGACTGCGCTGGAAATTGAAATCGCTCAATTGTTATATAGACTCAACCAGACGGGGTCAAAGCTGCAGCAATCGGGCAGCTCTCATTCCGCTAATTAATGAGGACGACAATCGTTTGAAAATGGAATCTTGAGGCATTGTTTTTTTTTTCATCTATAGAGATGTATCTCTATCGGATCACCAACCAATGTAACATTTAAGTATTTCTCATTGTGATTGTCAGGATGGTTGCACGAGTGAGTTGTCGACGGTGCCATGTCCAGTCGTGTTTCGCCAACAGGCCAATAAATCACCGAACACACCCGGCTAGCAATGAGGCAAACATTCACTGAGGCCTCCATTGTTGCGTCAACCATCGTTGAAACTAATACACATACTAGGTGAATAGCCATAAATAATAACGAGCAGCCATAAATCATCGACTCAATTCATCATCATTAATTTATGCAAATCCTGACCAGACCGAGTTGGCACCCGTACACAATCGCCGCTACGGCTGGCTTAGAAATCATTGTCCAAGCGCGTGTGTCCCAAAAGGCGACAGTGCGGAACTGCTGTTGTTTTGACTATCAATTTAGAAGTTACATGTTTCATATTATCACACAAAACATTACAGCATTTTCTCATTGAAACAAAAGTCCTTCCTTTACAGTGAGTTAGAATTCGTTTCAATTGTTGAACTATGCTAAGCAGTGTAATACCTTAGGCGACATCCATTTGTTATGTAACGCTAACATTTTGAATTCTCGGCCCCCACCCCCCTTGCCGCATTTTTTGTATGGACCTTCAAAAAATTTTGGATGGATTGTCACGTTTTCCCAAATTCCTACCCTCCCCATTACTGCGTTACATAATTAATGGACCTGCCCTTAGGATTATCGGCAGGATTTCAATATTCACCTTTATTAGGTGTCGTGGTCAATATGACCGGAATGGATTTTCATAATGTTTTAACTTTCTTCAATAAGCCTCTAGAGGTTTGAATTTTCTTGACTTATAAGGTTACGTTTCTGCATTGATCCCAATTTTTTTTTACATACATGAAGGGCTGTTAAAAAAAAAGTTACGAGTAAGGTGTTGTGGGTCATATTGACCCGGAATTCAAATTCACATTTAGTAAGGTTCATAATGCTTGCTGGAGCTTAAATTTTCAGTTTCCGGTGAGTACTGCCAATTTTGACCCGATTGACTACAAGGAATCTGTGCCGGAAGAAGTCATGTTTTGCACGCGACCCGTGAGGCGGCGACATATGCAAATTTTCATTGGAACATGCTTTTCGACGGCTCAAGTTTCATGATTTTTCATGATTAGTCTACTTCTAGCCTTGAAATGGATCAATGACCATGTTGGCCTTTCCGAAACAATCTGGATGCCCCGGAAGAACCTGTTAGGAGGGGACAAACACGGATTTTCGCCGAAACGCATTCGTATTTTACCAAGAATTGACGGGACCTTTAGAAGACAACAATTTAGCAGAAAATGGAAAGTATAATGCTACCCCAAACTTGACGTCTGAGGAAATTTTGAGAAGAGGATAACTTGTCCATACTTCCAGAAAAAAATCTAATGTAAGTTTAATGACCATTAGAAAAGCCTAGTCAAAATGAAAGCAATTCAACAAAAACTTCTAGCTTCTTCTTTTGGTGGTTTTTTGATAACCGAAACAAAATGGGAGGAAAGCGAAATTTTTTTTGGAAATAACTTTAATATATTTTGGCATGACCGTAATTTACAACATAGCAATAAAAAGTCTAGATGTGGACTTCTCATTGCCATCAATGCAGACTTTACTTCTCAAGAACTAAAAACTATCAAGCATAAATAGTTTGAGCATGTCTGGGTAAAAGCATTTATTGCTGGTGAAACACACATTTTTGCATATGTGTATTTCTCACCCGAACAATCTTTCGAATTATTTTTTCAAACTGTCGAAATTATCATGTCAAAAATGCAACCAGAAGTAAAACTGCATATTTATGGCGACTTTAATAAACGAAGTCGAACTTTATCACTGACATTGAAAATGAATCATTTTTACTCCCAGTCATAGGCGAAGACGAAACATAACAATTTCTATCTGACAAAATTTCATATTTTGGCTTTCATCATATTAATCATAAGAAATCAGCAAAATGCATACTAAGACCATTTATTTACGAACTGCACTGAAGACTTTTGTGTGTATACATCATTGTCACCTTTATGTGAAATGGAGTATTTTACACAGCAATCGAATATTCAATCTTCATACATGACACTCGTTTCCAGAGCGACTGGGAGTTTGAGGAAGTGCAGTAATATCATAAAGCAAATTACGAACAAGCAAAACGTAGACTATGTACAATAAATAGGCAAAACATAATAAGTATCGAAGGATATGTCGACACTGAAGTAGGCAAATTTCATTCAATTATTCAATTGCTTATTGCAACAATTGTAAAAATAAACAGAAGAAGGCGAACACAAAACAAAGAATTACCAGAGTGGTTTAACTCACAATTGAAAAAATTAAAGAATAAAAAGCAAAAAGCACACAAATTATATAGAAAGCAAAACACTAGCACAAATTTAGAAAATAATCATGATATATGCAACCAACTTAACACAGCTACTAACTCTGTACATAAAGAATATAATCGTAAAGTCGAAACTGAAGTCAAGTCATGCCCGAAGAACTTCTTCAACTATGTGAAAACCAAATTGAAAAGTAGTAATTTTCCCTCACGAATGCATGTTGACGAAATATAGGTGAAAGTCCTTCTGAAATGTGCAAACTTTTTGCAAAATTCTTCCAAGAAGTATAAACCACATTCTCCGACGAAAACCGCGATCGTGGATTCTTTGCATTCATTCCCGAATTTTCCAACAATATATCTGTCAGCCAATTATCTACTCACGAAATTCTTAAAACAATAAAAAACTTGGATGCTTCTAAGGGACTAGGACCTGACGGTATTTCACCCATATTTTTGAAGAATCTTGTAGACGAACTTACCCTTCCTTTAGAACGTCTTGTTAATATGTCTCTGAAAAGCGGAAAATTTCCTAACATTTGGAAAACGTCTTATTTGGTTCCGATTTTCAAATCAGGCACGAAATCTGACATCTGCAACTATCGTGGAATTGCCATTATCTCTTGCAACCCAAAACTTTTTGAATCTCTCATAAATGCAAATATTTTTCGCTCAACTACCTCTAATCTTCTTGAATTTGTAAGTTTTATTCTTAATGTAATGGACAATGGCAAGCACGTAGAAGCCCTTTACACTGACTTTAGTGAAGCATTTGACCGGATCGACGTACCATTATTACTCTTTAAATTGCAAAAGATAGGAATGGAACCTGGACTGTTGAATTGAATGCAGTCATATATAACGCATCGCAAACAAACAGTTCGTCATCAAAATAAAATTTCCGACCCCATCTCAGTCACCTCGGGGGTACCCCAAGGTTCACATTTAGGCCCACTTATTTTTTATTGTGTACATAAGCGACATTGCCTACATCCTTTAAAAAATCTAAGCACTTATATATGCAGACAAAATGAAGCTCTGCATGGAAATCAATAATTCCAGCAACACAGAAGAATTCCAGAACGTAATCAATTTATTCAACACATGGTGTAGCAAAAGCTTACTTCAACTTAATGTAAAAAGATGTAATTGTAAATTGAAACTCCTCGTACTGACATATTAATAGGAAACCAAATAGTAGAAAAGTGCAAAATAGTAAGGGATTTAGGCATTATCCTAGACTCAAAATTCACTTTTGTAGGACATGACAATACAATTATAAGTAAAACAAATAGTATGCTGGGCTTCATAACGAGGTTCAGCCACAACTTTCAAGACCCATACACCATTAAATTATTATACATTATATATGTAAGGCCAATTTTGGAATACTGCAACCTAGTGTGAAATCCGTACTGTACCATACATGAAGAACTCATAGAATCCGTCCAAAAACAATTTCTTTTGTTTGCCCTAAGGAAATTGAATTGGACTGTGTTTCCACTTCCATCATATGAAGCGCGCTGCATGCTCATCAATTTATAGACACTCAAGAAACGCCGCGAAATGGCAATGATTTTATACATCAATGACATTATTTCAGATCGTATAAAAACAGAAGTACTACTCTCACAATTGAATTTGTATACTCCCAGCCGGCATCTTAGAACACGGAAATTATTCTTAGAAATATCATACAAAACAAATTATGCAAAAAATGGTCCCATCAATCGAATGATGCGCCAGTATAACCTCCATTGCGAAATTACTGGCATCACTTTGTCTAACGAACAAATAAAATCTCGTCTAAAAGACAATAGAAATAATGCATAGCATTTAAGTAAAACATTGTAGCAATTGTATGTAGTCTACTTTCCTTGACGAAATAAATAAAATTAAAAGAAAAACAAAAAAAAAACGGATTTTCGCCGGAACATGCCTTTCGACGGCTCAAAATTCATGATTTTTCATAAATTGTCTGCTTCTAGCCGTGAAATGAACGAATGACCATATTGGCCATTCCGGGACCATCTGTATGCCCCAGAAGAAGCTTTAGAAGGGGACAAAAACGGATTTTCACCGAAACATGCCTTTCTACGGCTCAAACATCATGGTTTTTTATAAGTAGTCTATTTACTTCTAGCCATTGACCCATTTCAAGGCTAGAAGTAAACTACTCAACAAAAATTGAGCCGTCGATAGGCATGTTTCGGCGGAAATCCGTATTTTTCCGCTCCTAAAGGGTAATTACAGGGCATCCGGATTGTCTTGGAATGGCTGAGAGGGTCATTGGTTGTGCTTCTAATGGGCATTGCCATTGAATGTCTCCACGCGAATATTGAGGTTATCATTAATAAGTTGAGCACTTTTTGAGTAACAATTAAAAATGCAATCCAGCGCTGCATATCCGGCTGAGTTAAGGGACATATCCCAAGTACCAATTTTAGTTTTATTCCAGCCGTATAGCACTCCTCCCGGCTTTATTGATAAAACTACTCTCAAAACGGTTTTGTCTGCCAACGCATTCTCTGTGCTTCTTTAAAGCTGAAATTATTACAAAGTGGCCCACACTATAGACAGTTATGAAAAAAATAATTAATAAAACAAGTTAATGAAAACAAGATAATGGTCATCATCATTATCATCATCATCATTATCATCATCATCATCAGCAGTAAATAATATCTAAGAAACAAGTTCTCCTGCTGCGGGAAATTTTGTTTAATAGCAAAATATCCAACACAAATTCATTTTTTTACAGCGTATCATTCTTCAATTCATATGCGCATTTAATTTTATGGTGTATATTGGCACGATAAGAGCCGAAAATTAATGCGTGTCGGAAATTATGCAAGCTTAAAACAACAAAAACAAAATTGAAACAAATATATTCGATAAGTTAATCATGAATTTCCAGAAAAAATGATGGAATTAATTAGGTTATCTGCAAGAAGGCTGACATTGGTCTACAATCTACAGGTCATTTGTATTACATTTGAAATTTGTTGCATTTATTTCTTATATTTCAATATGGCGATTGGAAAATATCAAACACAGAAAAAAATAATTAATTTTAACAAGTGCGTAAAATTTCCCCACGTTGAATTCCAAGCCATAAACAACGAAATTGTTTGCAATCTTTCATGCGCCACACAATAATGTTTGCAATCTTTCATACAGCAGGCTAGATTCAGGCGTTATCTGGCTAAACTTTACATGAATTATCCCATTATTTTCTGCCAAATCTAGCATTCCCTTTATGTGCATTAGATAACGCAGAAAATTCAATAATTATTTTTATCTGTGCAGTTTTGCCAAAAAGCCAATTTATCTTCGCAATGACTACTATACACCGTGTCCAATATATTCTCATACACTTTTTCCTTGCATTGCTGTCGTGCTCAACATGCTTCACGTATGTGTTGGTGTAGTTTTACACTTTGTTTATACGAACGCTTTTAGGTTATGTCCGATTGTTTTCATTCGGTGTTTATCTTTTACCAGCAATGAAAGAGTTTCGTGCTGTGGTGATAAAAAAGTTTTTGAAAGGTGAGCGCCCGGGCGCTATTTTCAGAAATTTGAAAAACCTCGGAGTAAAGCGGGATTTTGTGTACCGAACCATCCGAAGGTACCGCGATACCTGCTCGTTGGATGACCGGAAGAGATCCGGTCGTACTCGTACGGTGCGTGTGGACTGCACGAGTTGTTAAAGTGGCCAGGGAACGGATTAGACGAAAATCACAGCACTCTGTTCGTAAAATGGCCGCAGATCTGAATGTTTCAAGATCGTCAATGCACAATATACTGCAAAATGACCTCGGATTCCATGCTTTCAAGAAACGTAAGGTTCACGGAGTTTCGGAACCTTCCAAGCAGAAACGACTCAAAAGAGCAAGTCTGCTTTTGTCGCGGCACGGTTTGGAAGAATTTATCTTTTCCGACGAAAAGTTATTCGTCTTGCAACAATCCCACAATGTCCAGAACGACAGATTGTGGGCTCTCTCTTCGAGAACTGTTTCAGAGAGTGATAGGAATATTCTACGGTTCCAAAGTGCTGCGTCAGTGATGGTTTGGGGAGGAATTTGCAAGCGAGGCAAATTACCACTGGTTTTCATCGAAAAAGGCGTTAAAGTGAATGCCGTATATTATAAAACGGAAGTTTTGGAGAAAGTTGTCAAGCCATATATACAAGAGGTGTTTGGAGATGATCACTATGTGTTTCAGCAGGACGGAACGCCATCGCATACTGCAAATCTCGTTCAGGGCTGGTGCCGAGAAAATTTGACCGACTTTTTGGACAAGAATGAATGGCCTCCCAGTTCACCAGATCTGAATCGCTTGGATTATTGCGTATGGTCATACATGCTGGTGAAGGTAAATGACCACAGTCTAATGTGAACCAATTCAAAACCGTAATCAAACTAATTTGGGACGAAATGCCGATGGTAGTCGTGCGTGCCGCCTGTGACGGTTTCGAAAAACGTCTGGAGCTGGTCCAGAAGGTTAAAGGCGCTGTTATTCCAAAACATATGCAGTAGTTGATCAGTATTATATTGCAATATGATGGGTAAAGTTATCAATAAAATCTGGATTATCGATTTGAAATAAATAGAGTTTTATTTTGTATGAGAATATATTGGACACGGTGTAAAATCCATTTTTTTATGTATTTACTGCAAGCAAAATAGTTTTAAAATTCTTTTTCAACTGACCATTATGAGATAATATGAATGGGTCCCAAAACGACATTTCGAAGCTGCATTTTACGAGTTCATAGAGTCGAAATAAAACTTTTGATAGGAGGAAAAGGAATTTGATAAAAGATCGTTGTTAATAAGCTGTGTAGGTTCTCGAAAACCTGACTTAAAAATAAAACCTTTGAGCACCTCTTGGTTCCATTTTAAAACCAAATTGGTTTCTAGTGACTTTCATAAAACTTAAATAAAACTGAAGTAATCTGGATGGGGTTGGCAATGTTACTTGGGATATCATATAATGAAAATGAAAACTTTTCCCTGTCAAGTTGATTTGATTGGACCCGTTAATAAATAATTTAGTTGAAAAAAAATATATAAGATGGATTATTCACCTAAAACTTGTGATATTGTGGGCTTTCACTTAGTATTTTTTTTTTCGCCACTTGTTGTCGTTTTAAAAAGTTAATCGTTCGTGAAGCCTGAAAATTAAAGCGTATTTCTTCAAAACTAGGAACTAATTGATTGCCCAAAACCATCCAGATGCGAACATTTGATTTGTTGAATCCTCTTTTATTATTACGAGATTAATAACTTCCTGAAAAATAATTCAGTCTCGAGGTTACACCTGTTAGGCTATGTTTCAATAAAACTGTGATGGCTATATGGGCGGTTTATTAATTAAATTATATTGCTGTCACCAATTAACTAAACTATCTAGCTCTAGTTAAAATACTAAATAAATCTGCTTGCAGCAATAATGGTTTTGATCCACTATAGCAGTTTAAGATTAAAGATTAAAGATTGTAATAGAAAAAAAGAAACACTTTCTCTTGTGTACCTACCTTTGTATGACTTTTTATTGCTTGGGTATAAATTGATGAAATTTGGGGTTGAACTATTGAGATTGAGAAACAGTTGGGAATCGACAATTCGACCGTGTCCCGTGTGGTAAAATCGTTCAAAGAGACTCAGCCAACCCAGTGGCGAGCTGGCAGCGGAAGAAACGCGAAAGTGACCGACTCCGTGAACGCAAGGAAGGTGAGGGGTTACTTCAAGCGCAATCCGAACCATTCGATTTGGGTCGTTGCCAAGAAGGTCAGTTCTTCCGTCTGGTTTGTCCAGCAGACAATCAAGCGGGCCGGACTTCATGTCATTAAGGTAAGGAAGGCTCCTAACCGAACCGATAAACATAATACGGTGGCCGAATCCCGCGCCAAGAAGCTGTACCGCGAGTGGTTGGTGCAACCGAAATGCATCGTAATGGACAACGAGAAGTACAATAAAACAAACGCCAAGCAGATCCCCAGCCTGGAATTTTTCGTCGGCATGGATGTTCCGGAGAAGTTCCGGAAGAAGAAGGTCGACAAATTTGCCAAGAAGTACTTGGTTTGGCAAGCGATCTTTGGACGCGGCAAATTCAGCAAGCCGTACATAACGACCGGCACCATCAACGGCCAAATATATAAAGAAGAATGCCTCCAATGGCACATGCGGCCCTAAAACGTTGACATAATTTTTGAATCACATCTCAAACATTTTACATGTTGTTTAGCGGCATGTGTTCGGGATTCTTGAAACGTTGCTGACCAACACCATCGGCTATGTTTCATGTTAATTTTTTGTAATATTTATTCTTTTGCGTTTTCTAGCCCCTTGATACTCTCTCGCCATTTGCTACTCACCTGTCTGTTGCTAAACAAGTTTGCTGAAGAAAGCAATTCCCAAACTGGAAAAGATCTAGAGATATAACATAAACAAACTGCTGGAAGCTAATATGCACACTAATACCGCACAGTGTGTGAATTCTGAACTTATGCAATAAACATTCGAAATAACCTGGTCACTAGGAAAAGTTTACTGAAGAAAGCACTGTCCTAACTGATGATGTTTTTGAGATTTCCTAATGAGATGAAACCCATTACGCCTTCTCACAAAGCATTACTGCACTCATTTATAGTAACTCGGAAGTGAAGAACGAAACCGTAAAAATTTAGTACGCAAAGAACGAAACCGAAATGTACCGATCGAAAACGCGACTGTACCTTTAAACGTTGAATCAAATCAAAAGTTCAAAACTATATTATAGTTTTATAAAACTATCTTCATGGGAAAAAAATGAATTGAATATAGCAAGACAGGTTAGTTTGAACTAATTGACTCTGTCAAATTGATGAAATTGAAGAATCACATTTCAGTGTTGCACTCATAATTGTGTTTTTTTTTTCCAAAACTTACAGATAATGAATCAAGCTCTCCTTCCATTTGTCCCAGATCGATGTTCACAACATACCTGAAACGATATGGAAACAACATAAAAGTATCAATTAGTAGAATAATTAATCATCAGACAGCCCAACCTTAATAGTACCTAGAAGTTCACCTCATACTAGTTCTCAAAACAACAAATAAAAATTGACAGCAGCATCTAAATTGTCTTTATTGCACGTACCAAGCACGTTCAGTGCTCGTATATTTCGATGCCAAACAAGAAAAAAAAACCTTAATATAGCACGAAAGGTCGTCCGGAGAAGGCCGTTTGCAATGTCTGGCAAAAATAATACCCTACTGCAGAACCCGGCCTATCATTAAACATCCGTGTGGTTTTGTCCACTGAACCGAGGCATCTGTGTTGTCTACATCAGCCAAACAAAACCGTGCCCAACCTACAACGTACCTACAATCGACAACAACAAGAGCAAAACGCCAGAGGAGACCAGTCGGCAGCAGTTTTAGATGGTCTCGCCATTGGCGGCCGACCCAGACATGCCAATTGCTCATGTTTTGCTACTTGATGTCGTGTCAACCAACGAAAAAAAAAAGTAATTCCAGTAGCGCTGCAACTCGTTAAAAAGTGCATGTTTTTCGAAATTGCATTCGTCCACCTCGTTGCCGTTGTCGGTTGCTGTGTGCAGCTGGAATGACCAACCGACCGTCCACTGGCGATTTCCCTCTTTGGTCGTAAAAGAATTGGCTTCTAGTTTGAACGAAGAGCACTTTGCTGACCAAACACATGGTCAGCACGGTCGCGTCAGTTTGATGAAAATGGTGATCGAAATTTCAACATTCAACTATGTCGCAAGCAATTTTGTCAAGCTCAATGCGCTCGCTTCCGAGTTTTGTGAATCACTTGTTTGATCTATGACCAATTGCTACAATTAATTCGCTACAATTAATGAAATATTCGCTAATATGTTCGAGTCCTCGGAGGATTAACAATAAAACTTATTATGAGGTGGATATGGGAAATCAAAACGATAATTTGACCCACCGTGGAAATATGCTGGACCGATGCATCACGAATATGTATGTTTCCATACCTCCTCCAAAGCATCACAAGGGTGTACTTTTGCGACAAACGACGATAACTGCTATTGAAACTTGTTTGGAACGGTATTGAGCCGAAGTGGTCTGATGTTGCCGTCCATCTATCACCGGATGACACAAGATATATTATTCTAAGACCTAGATAAAGTTTTGAACATAGGAGTCTTGATTCAATAATTGTCATAAAAGATCTTGGTTTCATAACTATCGTTGTGATTGGTTCAAACAGTTAACGTTTATAAATTTAGATAAAATTTCCATTCCATATTGCATATCAGTACAATTGGAGAATACAGGAGCAGTATATTGCTCTATAAGATATCAGACGGAGGATAATCGGAAAGCCGACCTTCGCGAAAACCTTTTTTAATTTTTTGTATCATAAGTAAACATTTCAACTAAGATGAATTCAAAGCTATAGGCCCCTAGCTCTTTTGATTCCTGAGATAGGTTCCTGACCTGTGCTCAACCTAATATGCTAAGACAGATTACATTATTTCATTATAACTGATGTGATGATGATGTGATAGGAAGCCACCACCAGTGCAGGACTTGGCATGATGGCGTATAATTCCTTCCAATGGCAAGATCAAACTGTACATACCTGTAATCCTCACTATTCCGTTGTATGAATGGTCAAAAAGGGGGGTGTGGACCCGTAAGCAGAAGCACTTACACGAAACCCACGGAACCTCCTTCCAACGAAACGCTCTTATTACAGGAAATGAACAGTAAGCAATACACATTAGGATTTCCGCCTGGTGGTTTATTAAAAATAGGGTTAGCAAACTCAATGTAGACTGCAGACTGATTGTTATCTGACGATATCCCTCAAGGAAGGCATAATTGTCATCCATGATTTGGGCCAGATAACTGCGAATCCCTCATCCAGCCTAAAAATATATGCATTTACAAAATAAATAACATCTACTGTATTGTTACTGCAAAATAAAAATTAGATATACATTAATAGTCCTGGAAAAGCTGAAAATCGGATTAGCTCAGCCGTATCAACGAAGATTAAATTTAAATGAAAAGATATTTGATTTATTTTTGTTTTTTTTTAAATCAACAAACTATTCTATAAGTAGAAGAAAGAAGTTTGAGTGATCGAAGAGCCCGGTTTAATGATTCTTGAATCAAATGAAGAATCTAATCACAATACCACTAAACATAAATATTTAAAGCTTGCTTCAGATAGAATTGGAACAAAAACAATTGCCTGTATTTCAGTTATTTATTATTGAATTCAAGATCTTTTTTTATACAAATGTAGCGTTTTCTTCATACTTTTAAGAAAAAATACGGATAAAATTATTCGTCACGGTTTCGAAGGAATTCTCGAATTTTTCCTGTAACACGGCTCATTAAGCGGCGCACACCTTCTTCGTCCATCGTTTTAGCTATCTTATTCCACCAGGTCTTCATCTGATTGATGTCTTTGACAACCTTTCCCTTTGCCTTGAGTCTCCTCTTCATGATTGCCCAGTATTTCTCAATAGGGCGGAACTGGGGCAGTTGGGTGGGTTAAGGTTTTTCGGAACAACCTGGACCCCTTTCTCTGCATACCATTCTTGAACGACTTTGCTGTAATGACAGCTTGCCAAATCTGGCCAAAACATTACGGGATGGTCGTGAGATCGAATGAACGGCAAAATTCGTTTTTGGAGACACTCTTTTTGGTATAGTTCCGACGTCATTGTCTTATTTGTAACGAAAACTTTCGTTTTTTTGCCACAGCTGCAAATGCCCTGCCAAATCATGAATTTTCGTGCAAATTTGTCGGCAAAAACAAATTTAAATTTGGCTGGAACATCCCCCCGAGCCGTTGCCAAGTAAAATTTTTGACCTGGGATTTGCCCGAAGTCAGCCTTGACATAGGTTTCATCGTCCATCAGAAGACACCCGTCGAACTTGGTCAGCACCTGGTCGTATAGCTTCCGAGCACGGATTTTGGCCACACTATTCTGTTTTATGGTCCGATTTGGCTGTTTGCTAGCTCGATACGACTTGATTCCTTCCCGGAGTCAAGTTCTCCTCCCGGTACTATGGGCAGCACCGAATTTTCTGGCCAAATCACGGTCCGACAGATTGGGATTCCTCTTAATCGTCTTCAAAATCTTACCACGCAGTTTCCGGTCGACAGTTCCACTCCGACGATTGGCTTGAGGCTTCCGAATCGTCGTCAATATTTCCTTATACCGTTTGATAACGCGCCATACGGTATTTCTGGGCAATTTCAGCTGTTTAGCTAGCCTAGATGCAGACAACAATGAATTTTCCAAATAACTGTGCACAATTTTCTCCCTTCTTTCGGCTTCCATGTTGATTGTTTACAAAGTACAGTCGATTTGCGGAATGTCAAAAATACATACGTGAAGCTGATAAAATTCCCGACACGTGGGTGCCAAGAACTTCCAAATCCGTCCATCAGGAGCGCCACAATATGAGCAAAAGTTTGTTCCAATTCTAAATGAAGCAAGCCTTAAATACAAGTCTATACTGCTAATAATCACATACCAGTCTTTAATGAAAAAGAAGTTGAAGTTCAGAAATAGAATTTCGAAATTTTTCCACTGTTGTTTGTATGTATGTATGTATGTATGTTAGGTAGCCACCGTCCTTTCTAAGACATGGTCATGTATGCAGCTCCACTTAATAGCAAGATCAAATTGAGTTACTGGTTTGTATTCACAGTAACGCCTTTTGAAGGGCCAAAAACGGTGGGTCGAACCCGTAAGCCAGATTACGGCCGAATCTCGAAGTTATTTTCAACGAGCCGGCTTCTTTGTAGCGTTTGATGGTGCGAAAGTTGAATCTTTCGTTTATTCCGAGTGGTTTCAATTTTTTTTTAAATAGTACACGGTCTGAAAAGTTTCATAAATAGACCTATCATGAGCTTCCTTTTCGCGATCATGATAACGGCGAGTCTCAAACGAATTAAAATTCAAAACAAAATTTGAATACACTCTATAAGAAAAATATGCAAACCCATCCAATGGAACACACACAATTATAAATTATTGATTTTACACGAGATGTAATTCATGTTTATAAAAAGTCAGGAAACGTAAAGAAAGATTTGGTGAAAAATCATGTCTCCTGAAACAGACACATGTGCAATTCGGCGAAAGATGCGTTTGATTGAATTTATTTTCTCATCTCTTTCAACTCATTCTTATGTGTTAAAGGACGCTTGCATGTGTCGGTCTCAGGAGACAGAAATTTACATGACATTTTGGAAGTGTGCATATTTAAAAAACACTGATATGAATTGGCACTCACCCTGTACAATCTCTTTGTATAGCCAATAAAAATTCATCGTCTAAGTTAACCATCGAAACGGTAGAATTTCTTTGAACGAAACCATAGAGCCTTCACACTTAAAAAAAATCATGTAAAATTAGGTCTTCTTAGATGCAACCCAAACGAAGGAAGAATTAAATTTACGTCCTTTTTCAAATTAACATTCACTAAAAACTGAACGCTTAATTTTACATGCCATGACGTAAATTTTTGTCAAAACACTTATTTTTATAACTTCTTAATAATTTTATAAACTAATCTAGAATTTATAAATCTATAGTAGTGGAACAAATGACCGCATGCTGAACCAGAAGGTGTTGAAAACCGTCAGAGCAAACTCTGGACTATCAGATAATGAAATCGTTAAAAAATACGCTGCCGCTCGCGGTACCGTTCGAAGAATTCGTTTGCGAGCAGGATATCGTTCTTCTCGAGCCAGCAAGCTACCTAACAGAACGTTGAAGCAAAGTTTCGTCAACAAAACTCGAGCTCGGAAATTGTACCAGTAGGTTTTGACGAAGTACCAAGGATACCTGCTCATTGACGATGAAACCTACGTCAAAATGGATTTCGGACAGCTTCCTGGCCAAAAATTCTACATGGCGACGGCACGAGGAGATGTTCCTGCGAAGTTTAAGTTTGCTTTTATGGAGAAATTTTCCAAAACAAAACTGATGATTTGGCAAGGGATATGCAGCTGCGGAGCAAAGACCAAAGTGTTCGTGACGAATAAGACGATGGACTCGAAGCTGTACAAGGAAGAATGGCTCAAAAACCACGTTTTACCTTTCATTAAAGTCCATAAAGGTCCCGTGAAGTTTTGGCCAGATTTAGCGAGTTGCCACTACAGCCAGGAAGTCATCCAGTGGTACCGCGATAATAACGTAGATTTCATCGATAAAAACATAAATCCACCCAACTGCCCACAGTTCCGGCCCATCGAGATATTTTGGGCAATAATGAAGCGGAAGTTTAAGAAAAGTGGAAAAACTACAAGGCACAGCCCAATGGGGTTGTGCGCAAAGGTGACGTAGGACTATGCAGCAATCTAATTCCCAATTGATTTAAGTCAGTCGGGCAGCTACGCTTTCAATCCGCTCGGAAATATCATAGACGAAGCTGTTCATAATGCTTATCGCTTTGGAGGAAACGACATTATCGGGTTAAAATGCTTCAGCATTCGGTAGATGTTGTGCTATACGTTTTCTTTTTCCGAACTTTGCTATTGGAACTGTTTGCCTTCCGAGATGGTGGAGCGAGAATGCACCATAAGAGCACATCCTGATGATATGATCGACCACCTGGAGATCATTATCCTTATTGCGTTGTAGATGGTTGTGGTCTATTTGGGAATTCAAAGTCTATTATTGCCGATAGACGTCTAGGTCGAAAAAGTGCTAACGGAACGTTCGACCAGCTTTAGGAAGTAAATATGTAAGAAAATTCAATCGTACACTCTTTAGAAAGCATTTGGTGGCTCTTTATGATGATACGGCCCGCTTGTATTTTCTACGATGGTTGAGAGGGCCACTATCTTTAATGCGTAGAAGATAGTTATGGATCTTTAAGTTCGTTGGTTGTTCAACGTGCTTTGCCATTTACTTCGGGACGCGGCGTTTAAAGCAATGCCATGTTCAGTCGGGTAATGGAAATTTCAAACAGCACCAGAGAAAAATTCAAACAAACTCTTTAATTGACAAATTGATTTGGCTGACCTGAAAAGGACGGATTTAGTTGACGGGGGAGAAACATGGTTCGCGATTAAACATGGGCTTTCTTCTTGGTATACTTAGTTCAGCTACTCGTCGTTGCGGGTGGCCATCTGCAGGGGACGTGGGATAGTTGATTTTTGTCTCGTTGTTCCGGGTGGCTTTTTCCCACCAACTCGTAGGCTTCAGCAGCCATGTTTCTCGCAGCGAAGTTGACGGGAGCATCGTCAACAATAACCAACTGCACCAACGCCTCTCTGGGCAACGACTGCTCGCCAGTGCTGCTGCCGGCTACGATCCAACTGCAGGTCCTACTCTGCACAGCTCCACGACCGCCGAAAAACTAATTCAAAATGCGGAAGTGTACCCGTTATATAACATTCATGGCTGCCTACGAGACGTTCGTTACTTAAATATGAAGTCTGTGCTAGGAAAGTACTGTGTACTTGGTAAATTTACTCTGAAAAATCGACATTATAAGACATCACCTTAAATATTGGAATCAAAGCGTAGAAAATGTTCCGATCGATTGGTGCAAACATTTTGTAAATCGATCGTGAAATGACTTAGCTATTAACGTTCAAAACCAATATATTTTTCGTGGCGCTCCAAATTTTCACAATTCGAACGTGTACCCCAGTATTGAAAACACAGACGTAGTCCTACGTCAAAACGGCTTGGGATGCGACTCAGATGACCAAAATATGGAACAAATGTTCCAAGGAAGTTGAGTCCGGAGGTGTGCAGCGTTTGGTGGGAGGAATAAAGAAGAAAGTGCGAATTTTCATTAGAAACGCAGAGAAATGATTTGTATTGATATTTTTTTCCTTAAAGTACAGTGAATTACCTTTGTTTTGATGTATTAAACTTATTTTTACGTCTATTCGCTACCGAGATATAGATGATTTTATTATTCCGGATTCTAAATGGACAAAGCTTTAATTATACTGTATTAAAAACGATGAAACAAATGCTTTTCAGAGCTATTGCATGTTTTGAAGTAATGATAAAGTGTCTGAAACTATCATCGGAGGGAAAGACATATATACTGCGGCGTGCGTTGTCAATGCTGGTCAATGCATGACTGTTGCAAACTTCTATACTGGCACAGGTAGGAGACAAACAAATGGGCCGTGCTGATATCTGTCAGTTCACGGTCGTTTAGATTCAAATGTTTTAACCCATAAAATTAAATCTTCATGAGCTATTTTTCGGCTGACTTGAAGTTTTAACCACAGTTTTAACTCACACCACAATTTTAAGAAAAGAGTCAATATTCCAGCACAAAATAATTAAAGAGCCTGTGTTAGGAAAGAGGCACCATCTAATAAGCGGGTCTCCTGCTCGATTGGAATGGCTTTTTGCAAGGCTTTGACAGAAACTCGCTTGTTTCAATTGATCAGTGTCGCCTTTTATTTTTTTCTAATACAAGCTCTTTAAAAATAATAACATTCATCACATATTGCTACGTAGACCTACGTAACCTTTGCGTTAAACCCCATTGGACTTTTGTTCGTAGTTTTATGGAACCTTTCTTCAATTTTAAAGGTTCAAACTCAGGGCGGCCGTTTTGTGGACTTGGCCAGATGAGCGATTGGGGAGTTTCTTCTTGAAGATTCTTTCGTGAAGAAACGTATCAGTATTTGATTCCAAATCCGTTAAACAAATTCAAATAGATTATTCAGAGAAAAATCGATCTGCATAGAAACAACAGCAAAGAGTTATGGAACATTTTTAAATCTTTGTTAAAACCTAGTAATTGTAAACCACAGTCCCTAACCTTCAAGGGCACATTCAAACAGTCAGATCAAATCATAGCATGTAGATCTAATTAATATTTTGTCGATAGTATTTTGCAAATTAAGCTAGTAGATGAGCCAGACAAAATAAAATAACCGCCTAATGTTAGTTGTAGTTTTGAAAGTTTCCACCAAATAACGTTAGAGAATTAAAAATCCATGTCCTATTTTCTAAAAAGGGCTGGAATTGCATGTGGGTCAATCTACACATACTGCCGAAATTCACATTTTTCATGATTTTAAACAAATGGAACTTACACAATAGAATTGAGTGAGCACTTAAAGTGTTAAATTCTTGCTAAAACTCGATTCAAAGTAAATCTGGACGCACGGTTTAATACACCATCGCGTCCCTGGTGGTTGGAACAAAAAACTTTTGACAGGAATTTGTTGATGTTTCATTGACAAAAAGATTGTGTAAAGATTGTGTAGTTGTTCTCGATTGATCGACGCATCTCGAAATTACGGATCATGGAATTGAGAAAAGAAAATTAATTATGCCCAAACATCTAGAGAATCCTTTGTGGTCTGCCTCAAAAATAGCAGTAGTGTTAAAATTCCCAAAGTCAACGGTGTGTCTTGTAATCAAACGTTACAAGGATACTCTTAGTGTGGATAGAGCACACCGCATCTATCATAAAAGTGGCACTAGGGACAAAGAGCTGAGGAGAAAGGTGTTGAGGTACGTGAAAAGCAACCCAGGTGTCTCCATACGTGATTTGGCAAAGAAATACGATTCCAACTTTTCCACCGTGCGTAACATCCTTTCAAGAGAAGGATATAAGTCTTTTTGTGTCAGTAAACATCCGAATCGCTCCCTGAAACAAAATTTAGTGGCCAAAAAGTAAGCACGATTACTATACGAACGAGTTTTGACGAAATTGGATGGCTGTATTTTAATGGATGACGAAACATGTGTCAAAATGGATTATAAACAAATCCCCGGATGAAAATTTTACCTGGCAACTGGTCGGAAGGATGTCCCTGAGGTATAAGTTTGTTTTTGCTGATAAGTTTGCTCGAAAACTAAAGATTTGGCATGGAATCTGCAGTTGTGGTCTTAAAACCAAGGTTTTTATCACATCTCACACAATGACGTCGAAGGTGTCCGAAAAAGCAGATTTTACCCTTCATTCAGCAACACAAGACCAACGTTATGTTTTGGTCGGATCTAGCCAACTGCCACTACTCTAAGGAGGTACTAGAGGTATGCTGCAAACAATTTTAATTTCGTCGCCAAAGATTCGAATTGCCCTGAGTTCAGACCGGTCGAAAAATATTGGACAATTGTCAAGCGAAAAATTCGGGGATGCGGTAAAAAAGTGACAAATGCATAACAAATTCGTTTAAAGTGGGATAAGCTCGCCGGTACAGTGTCACCAGCGACTGTGCAGATCATGATGGCATTGATCACAAGTAAAGGGCGACAGTTCGTTCGAAACGGTAAAATGTAATAATTTGTTAGTTATTGTTTGAAAGTTGAATAAATACCCTTTTGTTTGACGTTTTGATCAACCGTGTATGTTGTTTAATTCTTGAGTTATGATCACTTGAATGCGTCCAAATTTACATTGAATCGGGCTTTAAAAATTGGCATCTCCTTAAAGTTTTGACCCTAACCCTGAACTGTACCGTAATGACATTACTTACGTTTTTGCACATTTTCTAATATTGAATTTATGCTAACATTACGGAATATATTTACTTGTATGAATTTTATTGAACTTGTTTTTGAATTATGAAAAAGTTTATTGAACTGAGCGAAACCGATTCAATATGGTTTTTTTCTTCACCGAATATTAACATAATTTATGGTCGACATGCTTGAACAAGTTATAAAAATGATCAAAAGGAAAAAAATTGCGAAAAACGTGTTTCTTTCTGGTTCTAGACCGTCCAAACAATCCTTGAGTTCAGATTTTGAAATTCTACATGATCAATAAGGATATTTAGGATGTCTCAACCGTACTCATTAGTTGAAAAAGCTCCACGAAACATCATAATACTGTAAAAGAGATATAATAGTATTTCTAGAATACCGACGGTACTCCAACCGATCCTTGAATATAAATGTTAATGTTCTACATGATGAACAAGACTATTTTCGATGTCTTCACCGTATTTCTGCCTCAAAATAGCCTCAAAAGACATCATACAACAGTAATAGACATATTACAGTATTTTTAAAATACCTATGGTACTCCAAACTTGTCTTAAATACAGATCTTGATGGCCTGGCTTGATTAACAAGGCTATTTACCATGTCTCCACCATACTTATGAGTTAAAATAGCCCCATGGGACATCATAACACTGTAATAGACATGTTATAGTATTTCGAGAATACCTAAGATACTCAAAACGATCCTTGAATATAAATGTTGATGTTCGACATGATCAACAAGGCGATTTACGATGTCTCCACCGTACTTATGAGTTGAAACAGCCCCACGGGACATTATAATACCGTGATAGACATGTTATAGTACTTCTATAATACCTATGGTACTCCAAACTATCCTTGAATATAAATCTTGATGTTCTACATGATCATCAAGGCGGTTTACGATGTCTCCACCGTACTTAGGTTGAGTCTCACCATACTTTTGAATTAAAATAGCCCCACGAGAAACTATAACACTATAATAGACATATTACCGTATTTCAAGAATACTTACGGTACTCCAAACGATCTTTGAATACAGATGTTGATATTCTACGTGACCAACAATGCTATTTACGATGTCTCCACCGTACTTATGAGTTGAAGTAGCAAAACGAGACATCATACAACTGTAATAAAAATACATTTAAACAAATCATGTTGATTGTTGTTGCACGAAGCACGTAATTAATTATAATGTTTGAAAATTGGAAATATCATTCTTCACAGGCCTGTCAAGAAGGGCTATCTTCCCTCTTGCCTACCATGCATTGTGGTAGCTAGGTAAAAGTTTATCTGCTCGATCAGATACCGCCTTCCAAACATGCCCTACGGTCAATTCCAACTACTTCTATTCAATTTCACAACTTGCCGTGCTCTTACGGACCTATCAATGCTTTCTCTTCACATCTTTGGTTCTAGCAGAAAATTGCTGTCCACTCCTAGAGGTGCATATTGATAAGAATGATATTTCCAATTTTCAAACTGTAATAAAGATGTTACAGTATTTCTAGAATACCTATGGTACTCCAAACTATCCTTAAATACAGATCTTGATGTTCTAAATGATCAACAAGGTGAGTTACCATGTCTCCACCGTTCTTATGAGTTGAAATAGTCCCGCGGGACATCATATCACTGTAATAGACATGTTAAAGAATTTTTAGAATACTTAAGGTACTCCAAACTATCCTTGAGTTCAAATCTTGATGTTTAACATGATCAAAAAGGCGGTTTACGATGTCTCCACTGTACGTATGGGTGAGAACAACTTCATGAGATATCATTACACCTTTTTAAATATATAACAGTATTTTCAGAATATCTACGGTACTCCAAACAACTATTGAGCTCAGATCATAATTTTCTACAATACTATCACATATACTAACGATGTCTCGGTTGTATACAAGCGGTGTAAAGCTTTGTGGGACATTAAAACACCGCCATAGCCGTATATCATTGTTGCCAGAAAATCTACGTTACTTCAAACTATCCTGGATCTCAGATCTCGATGTTGTACATGATGACAAAAGAAATTTACGGTGAAGAATTGCGGATTTTTTGGTTATTTTTTATTATTTTGATTTAAAGATGAAGAGTCAGATAGAGGACATTTGACTCGCTAATGATTGCACATGTATAGACTTTTAAAATTGCATTTTTTTTTAGAAAGATTGATCCGTATCATTGAGATACGAACTCCATAATGATTTGGCGTACCCATGATATTGTAGTAAAAATCGCATTTTTGATCATGCAAAACACCATGGGACGAGTTTTTCCTACTCATAAGTTCGATGAAGACCTCGTAAGAGACCTTGTTGATCATGCAAATCATCAACATTTAAACTAAAAGAGTATTTTGAAGTACCGTAGATATTCTGAGAATACTGAAATAAACCTTTAGTTGTGCATTGATGTCCCATGGAGTTTCATCAACTCATAAGTAAATACCAAGACCTGAGCTCAAGAATAGTTTGGAGTACTGTGGATATTCTGAGTTCACTGTAATATGTCTGCAACAGTGTAAAGATTTTCTTTGTAGCTACTAAAGCTAAGAAGTACGGTCAAAACATTCTTAACCTCCTTGTCGATCATGTATCAAGATCTGAACTCAAGGACTGTTTGGATGATCTTTATCTTCATTCCGTCCGTAACCATACCTGTTCTAGATTTTTCCCAGTTAAAAGAGTTATTCTTGAACAAGTTTGCATAACAAAGTTCGTTTGTAACTCTAGCCCAATTTTGACAGTAAATTTTAATCTTGGGTCATATTTGACACTTCTTCTTCTTCAGCATTTCAAGCTTATTGCTTTCACAATTAGCTTATTTCTTGCTCTCAACTTAGTGTTCTAGATGCACTTCCACTGTTATTAATTGAGAGCTTTCGATGCCAAGTACCATTTTTGCATTAGTATGATTGTGTGGCAAGTACAATCATACACACTTCCAAAATGTCATGTAAATTTCTGTCTCCGGAGACTGACACATGCAAGCGTCCTTTAGCACATAAGAATGAGTTTAAAGAGATGAGAAAATACATTCAATCAAATACATCTTTCGTCGAATTGCGTATGTGTGAGTTTCAGGAGACATAATTTTACACGAAATCTTTCTTTACGTTCCCCGACTTTTTACAAACATGAATTACGTCTCGTGTAAAATTCATAATTTCTAAGTGTGTACCCTATGCCCAAGGAGTCGAGAAATTTTCCTTTACGAAAAATTCCTAGACCAGACCGGGAATCAAACCCTGCCACCTTCAGCATGGTGTTGCTTTTTAGCTGTGCCTTTACCGACTGAGCTAAGGGAGGGCCCATATTTGACCTGTCCGTTTTGAATCGGCTAAAATAATTTTTTTTGCAGCAATATCCAGAACTCATTTTTAACTCATTTATACCCTAACATCAAATAACCAAACGAGAACTAAATTAAAACCTTTTTAGAAAAAGTTACGACTGGTTATATTGAAAAGGTCATCAGTCTACAAAATATTAAAAAAATCCTGACTACAGTTCTGCACATTTCTTCATCAAAATCTTGGAGTAAATATTTTGCCTTAATATATTTAAATAAATCAATACTTTTTCATATGAATAACCTTAATGAGCAATCTCTTCGCAATGCTCATTATTCGTTCTTTTTGACGATAAAGACTGTTGAAAAGTTACTTAAAATAAGCCCCAGTCGTTAGCCTTACTTTTATTCCCTCGTGTTTATTATCCCGACGATATTGCAAACCACCGCAACCATCGTCAATTCAGTTCAGCAAATTGAAAAATACCTCGATTACTCCGCTGGTTTTTCGGACACCACCATTAATGGGATGCTTTGGAATCACCTCCAAAAGGCATGCTAACCAAGCATCGCCAACATTGCAGTTGATTGAAATATCATTAATCACGAGACTTTTGCGGTCTCACCTCAAGTTTGGGCTGCACCAGTAGTCCATTAAATTTGCAACTCAACCGCAAACAGTCGCCGGATTCGGTAAACTTTGCAAGCATGCTCATGAGACTCGGTTGGTCGCCACAGCATCATCATCATCATGGGGGCATGGCCAGTTAGAGATGGAGGGTGGTCACTCAGGATGTGCATTCTCGCATCTGGCTTCTGTTAATTAATGGATGCTTTTAACGCACAGACAGAACTACAGAACTTCGAGAAAGTGAGTTACGACATCCTCCCGGGTGATTGCAGTTCGTCCCGGGACAGAATGGGCTCGGACAGGTGCGTAGCCAGAAAGGACTCAAGATTTCCGACAGTAAAAGAAGCAGCCGTTTTGTTCTTGATGACTAATTGAATTTTCTTTGTTTCGATGTTACATGGTTTCAACATTAGTCCCTCTTTCCAATTTCTTTTTACATTGCTGACCGCTGTAATCTGCACGACTGCAGTCTCAGTCACGTTTGAGCCAGATGAATGTACGATCAATCACTTACTGCATTTAATCCGATTCTCAGACAACAATGTGCAATGGCAAAAGTGTTACACAGCTGGATGCACACACATACGTATTTAGAATACACGTCCACCAATCGTCATGTCCCTCTCTGGAATCGAGAGCAAGTAAGGTGCACTCGATGGGATTTACGGCAACCATCCCAACAGGGAACCAGGACAATGTACGATATATTTCCTTCTTTCCTTGATTTGATTTCCCTTGCTCAATTGAATGCATTCAGGGTGCAGTGCTCATTGACACAAATGGAATGAAGTGGAAAAGCATCCATGCACAGAAAAGACGACATTTTTACATTCTTTATCAAATTATAATTTCCTCAGTCACCGAGATTTCATGACATTACAATGTAAATTGCCATCCAGTGGAGCGTATCGTTCAACGTCAATTCCCTCAGCTGCTCTGCGTACTGTTTGTGACAATCAACAGCAGCATGAGACTGCATTTCATTAGATCCCCGCCGCCAGCGAGTCTCCCTCCTACTACTCTGTGATGCACAGCATGCACATGCAGTTCACATAATACGTAATAGTAATACTCAGGCTCTCGTGACTCCCGTTTGTCATCCCATTCTTTAGTCCCCAAGTGCAGTGTACATTTTCCAGTCCCCGCTCGCCAAGCATAGATCCATTTCCCAAACCGTCGTAGTGCTGAAATGGCTTCAGCTTCAGGACAGAGTCTGTGTGCTTGTCTGGCCCATGTCTCGGTGTCCCTCTTTCACACAATTGAAGTTCGTTTGTTCTATTGTACCCAGAGCCGACAACCGAGCAGACTGCCGTCGGTGCACCCAGCAAATGCATTCCCGACATGCATTCCATGGATTGTACGGATGAGTGGGTGGGTTGAACGGCAGTCGTTTGGATGAGTGTCACCACTTTCGATTGGGCAACGCAATGGAAAAGCGCACCAGACCAAACCAGATCGAGTCGAGTTGAGTCAAAACCTTCTCAGAAAACCTTTGGCCTATCTCTCCTACTCTGCCACGTCGCGGCTGGCGGTGTGGTTCTGTTTGAATGAATGTATGCATGATGGGTACTGTGTACAAAGGCGCTCTCATAGTTAATCCCATTACAGCACTGTGAACCCGTCGGGTGTCTGCTGGCCTTTGTCGATTTGATTTGACCATGCTGGATCTAGCGGCGTTCGAGTTTTTCTTCGACGTTGAATACAAAAACAAAAACATCTTTTTTCATTACCTAGTCGTTTTAAAGCAGTTGGATAACTTATGCTTAGAAATTCCGTCAGCTTACAACTTTGATATACTGCAAATTGAAGATAGGTTTCGACTGGTGAAGCATATGGAAAGAGAATTTTTGGTTACTAACCGACAAGTATTGAGATGAATGCTCTCTGTGCTCAAAAATCAATGACAGTGGTTAAAAAAATTCCCTATGTTTTGTCTGTTTATTTATGGTTCACCAGTAATTTTTTTTTCTCTCTTCTTGATGCTCTGTTAGTTGAGAAAACCTCCTTTTCAAATATCCAAAAACAAATACAACAAAAAAGTAAATGATAAAAACAACGGAAAACGGTTCCTTATCTATATACAAAAAAAATAAATCAACAACAATCGGTTCGACAAGACATCATACAGAAATCAACCTATTTTCATGCGTTGAAACTGCCAAAAAAAAACGACTTCAGTATTCCAGCAATTAAAATGGCCAATTGATCACAGATTATCAATAATTTGCAATGACTGCCGATTGTCATACTTTTCGGAGGCAAAATTGAAAATATCCAAGTTGTGCAGTATGACAATTGACAGTCAATTTCAGATTGACGACAGCAATGAAGGACATTCACGCGATTTAAAAAAAAATGTTGTAAATATCGAAAACCGATGAATTGTGTGAATCGATTTTTAAGCAATTTCATGCGATAAATAAATATTGGACGGGACGAAGTCCGTCGGGTCGGGTTGTATGTGATAAAATTCTCATAAAAATACACTATTCTTTAATAGATTGAAATTATTGAGTTTACTAAAAGTAAAACTGTCAATCGAAATTAATATATGTGGATACTAACAATCACATCGATAACCCGAGCAGCACAAATAAGTTGAAAATGTTTGTAACTGTTGGGCTATTAGGATAGTATCTGTCTTTTTAAGGGGTCACGTACTAGGAATCTTAAAGTTAAAACTTGCCCAGGAGGGCATATTACTACTCAAGGTCGGCCACCAACATCAAGGATTAAAAACAACCGATCACATACATTTCAAGCTACGATTAAAACGGTCAAACTTAACTAGAGTCGTTATTTTAATCAATTAAAAAATCAGTGGGGTTGTGTATAACACACGATCGGTTGACGTAGACTTCATTAAACCATTAGTTTCGTTAGTTTCGTAGCGGAATATTGCCACGTAGGTACTGTCCTAATAGGATGTTAAGTTAGCATAAGTAAGTGAGTAAGTATGTTAGAATATTCTATGATTTGCTTCTTAGAAATTATTTGGCACCCGTGGAAAGGGACATTTGGTTTAAATGTTGGTATGATCAAAGGGCAACGGTTATGCTGGCTGCAGTGATTGTGTGTGCGTTATTGCGTTATAGATTGTTCAGGGTCCGTTTGGGAATTCAAAGTAAATTATCAATTATATTTTTGGTAGTTATCATTCACGAAAATTTTCAATTGATTAGAGCAAAAATCTCGCAAATGATTAAGTTGTTTGCGTGCAAAGTTTTTCAATTATTTTCAAATTTTCATTTGCCCCCTACCCTTGCCGTAAGGCTTAGTCTGATCAAAATAGCGTGAGTATGGTCCAAATAGATCGTTAGACCAGCATTAGATAGCAAGTATGTTAGAAAATTCTATTTTACACTCTTTAGAAAGCATTTGGTGGCCCTGAAAATGGCCGTTTGGTTTAAATGATGATACGGTAAACAGACATTCATATGAGGCAATTATGCTTCTAAAGGCAGATCATTCAAATACTGACTTTTAGATCTCACAAAGGAAAGAGAATGAATTTTGAGAAATATCATTAATCTTTGAAAGGGCTGAAAGTCTCGATGATAAAGGCAATCAATCATAAATTAATCTTTGATATGAGAAAAGGTAAAATATTTGATTCATATTCAATATACTTTTATGTATATAAAAGAAACACTTGAGAAAATAATCAGTTGGCAAAAAATCGATTAGGCTACTTGGAATGTACAGAGAATGTTACTTCAAATCATGCTCGAAGATCAAAACGTTGTCTATGATAGGAAATTTCTAGATGCTTGCCCGGACGCAATATTCTTTAAAATTTCCCAACACCGATTGATGAATATGTACAGTACTGGCAGAAATAAAGTGCTCACCAGCTAAAAAATGATTGCCATTATTATACCAATTTTGTATTGATGCAAAAATATAAAGTCTATTCGACCAAAATGCAGCTTTTGTATAGAGCGTTTCCAGATGAAATCAGCCGGAAAAAGTCAAAATCTTGCACGACCCTCTCCGATTTGGATGAAACTTTGCACATGTCTTCGGAATTGGTGATGATGGATTTTCCGCGGGTTAAGGGAATTTTTTGACTCAAGACATTTTTTTCAAAAGGGCGTATGTGTTTTGTCATGCATATTTTTCAAAAAATCATAACTCGAAAACCGTTGGTTGTAATAAAATTGCGTCTGAAAAGAAGTTGTAGTTAATTAATTTGGCTTTATGAAAAAAATATGTACACTGTAAAAGAAATTTTTTTTTCTTCAAAAAAATCAAAAATTAAACTTAAAAATCAATTAGCAAATCTGTCCAACGTACGAATTTTATAAAAAAAAAATTCAAAAAAGCTTTGAGTCATAAGAAGAAGAATAAAAGTTATTTTACGATAGAGCAACTTAAGATAAAAAAGTTCTTTGAAGTAAGAAAAATTTAAGTTTTTTACAATTTGTTGTTTTTGCCTAAAAAAATATATTTTAATAATATAATACGATTTTTCTAGTGACTTTAAACAAAAATGCTCTTGGTGAGCAACATTCTATATGTACCCGTTTTCGAGATAATTTGAAAGTAATGTCAAAAAAATGGCTTTTTCCATGAAAATATCCCTTTTTCAAAAGTTAGTCGTGATTGTCCATCTTTAAAAGTATTTTTTTCAAGTTGTGCATAAAATTTTCAACAACTAACCTTTTGACACCAAGAACATTGAACATCTTCTGAAATAACGAAATTAACGAATCTTAATTTCCAAATAAAAATTTTAAGTTTTTTTTTGTTCATACATGATTTATTTATTTTTTCTACTATTTAAAAGAAAATTGTATTTACATTTTTACAAACACTATTTCCTAACATTCCTATAAATATTATGAAAACTCAGTATATCGTCAGTTGAAAATATTTTCGCAGCGATTTTGTTATCTGCAACTGGAATGAAGGAGTGATATTTCTGTGTACCAGGAATCATTTTTGTTTACTGATAACTACCACCCCATTCTGCAGCTCCCTCTTCATATTCTTCTTGTGAAACATAGCAAAATGATATTTTTGTGAAATTTTCTTGATTTCTCTTAATAGCCCAATCATACAAAGTTTTCGCACTTGTTATTGGATGTTCATGTTGTTTGGCCAAGCTTGCTCTTGTTGCCATTCGTTTTAATGTGCCGCCAATTGCATCACATGGTCCCTTACCATGTGAAGTTGCGAAAAAATGCCACTCAGAATCAATGTTGTATTTCTCTTTAAACTTGCAGAGGCTTGCAAATTTTTTTCTATTTTTGTATTGGGAAGCAGCCCCATCAGACATAAAAATGGCCTTTTTTATATTCATTAGTTGATTTCAATACGTTAGTAATTTAGAAATAAATACTTGTACCGCAATTGTATCATGTCTTAGAACTTCTGATATTACAACAAAACTTAGATTTTTAAGCATTCCTGGCTCCATATAATAAATAACAAACGGATGAATTGTAGTCTGATCATTGTTCCAATGATGACTTTGAACAGCATCCTGAAGTACAAATGAATAATTCTCTGCAAAATCGCAAATAATAACTACTTCTCCTTCTTTTAATGAAGACTTTGTATCTTTTAAAAATTTAGATTGCTTTGTTTTTATATAATCATGAGTTAATAGTTCTTCTAATTTCTCGCTAAAATATTCAACAAATTCATCGACAGGTTTTAATAGCGTTTCTAAATTACATCTATCAGTTGTAATTTTCGCATTAACGGAGGTAACAATATTTTGATCTAGATGATGAATTACACAATAACTTCTCAAAATGTTGATTACAATCAGTGTTGAATGAATATTTTTTTAAACTGTGAAGCATTAAATCAATATTTTCGTGAATTGCGCAAACACAAACGTTGTGAGAACCTGAAGCATTTAGCAATTTACAATGTTTTGGTCGTAATGCTGCAAAAGTACTAAATCCAATTTTATGTTCACTGACTTCTTTAAATCGAGTGAAAGTTTCTCTAAGTGATGAAAGTAATAACCGTATTTAAATCTGTTGACGCTTACCATTAGTGTTTACAGAGACATAATCTCTTTGTCCCGGCATGGCTCTGCTGATGTCGTCCTCGTCAAAAAATTGTATCACTTGATTCTTTATATCCGGATTCAAACGATTCCCCGATCTGTCGTTGGGGGTAGCCAATACTCCATTTTCGGCTGCCAATTCTTTTGCTTGTAATGCAAGGTATTTGTTTGTTTCAAATTTGCTCGTTATCTGCTGAATCGTCCACGAATTAGGCAAAACTGTTAATATACGTATTTTATCTATTCTCGAACAATCTGGTTCTATGAATTTTTCTTTCAATTTGGAAATAATTTCATCATATTCCACAACCTTTGTTTTCAATGTAGCTAACTCTTCGACTTTTTCTTGTGGTGGTAAGCTGAATAGATATTTTCTAATACCTGCTACAATTTCGGCAAATTTTTGCCGACGGTATTTATCGTTTTTAAATTCTCTAATGGATATCGGAGACACATTTATTCCTGCAATTCCATTATTGAATAACTCAATGTTGTGTATCCTGGAATAATCCGGTAGGTCACTGTCCTGAGAAGATGCCGAGGTAATTGAAGCTGCCGATGGTATTTCCTTCAAATCGTTCCGTGATGTGGTTGGTGCTTCGTCTTGTCCACCGTTTTCTGGTTGCTCCACTGTTTCGACAGGATTACGACGATACGAATATAACCGACATGAATCACCTAATTCTTAATGACGTGTCCAAATGGACCGTACACTGCATGGATAAAAGTTTTTCAATTAACTTGTCAGTTAAATTTCTAAGTTTAGGCGAACACCGTCTCCCGATTTCACGAAAAGGTTTACAACAATGCTTTGTTTCGAGTTCCATTTCAAATCGTTTTACACTTTACGCTACTTATGAAAGACACTGTAAAACTGATGCCATGACTTTGTAATGCAATCCTTTTTATACGTACTAGGTACGCACTTTAGGTACTTTTTTGAAATATTGGTATGTGCAGTGGATGTAAATAATATTTTCTGTCAACACCAAAGGGAATGCATGAATAGGTATAAATGGGCGTAACAATTGTATTCTTACTGGTATAAACAGTTTAACTAATTAAATACATTATGTTTCTACCTGAACAAAATACGCTTGTACACTAACATGAATACTAATTATTTTTGTTTCGGGTTAGGTTTTCATAATATACTGTAAGTAAGAGCAGCAAATTTTGTCGTGTTACCTACAGTAAATATCAGGAATCAGTTTGTCTAGTATTCTCGGTAATAAAAGGTATATTGTAGAAAATTTTATGTACAATTTGAAAAAAATACTTTTGCAGATGGACAATCACGACTAACATTTGAAAAAGGGATATTTTCATGGAAAAAGCCATTTTTTCGACATTAATTTCAAATTATCTCGAAAACGGATACATTTAGAATGTTGCTCACCAAGAGAATTTTTGTTTAAAATCATTAAAAGAATCGTATTATATTATTAAAATATGGTTATTTATGCAAAAACAACAAATTAGAAAAAAATTTAATTTTTCTTACTTCTAAGAACTTTTTTATCTTAAGTTGCTCTATAGTAGAACAACTTTTATTCTTTTTTTATGACTCAAAGCTTTTTTGAAAAAAAAATTATAAAAATCGTACGTTGGACAGATTTGCTAATTGATTTTTAAGTTTAATTTTTGATTTTTTTGAAGAAAAATTTTTTTTTTTAACAGTGTATATATTTTTTTCATACAGTCAAATTAATTAACTACAACTTCTTTTCAGACGCAATTTTATTACAACCAACGGTTTTCGAGTTATGATTTTTTTTAAAATGCGCATGACAAAACACATACGCCCTTTTGAAAAAAATGTCTTGAGTCAAAAAATTCCCTTAACCCGCGGAAAATCCATCGTCACCAATTCCGAAGACATGTGCAAAGTTTCATCCAAATCGGAGAGGGTCGAGTTCAGTCATTTGCTCATTTGGCAGAGAAATGCTCTATAGCATTATCATTCTGTTTATTCAAAATCATGATTAAGTTTGTATAGCTTAGTTTCTGATGTATCATATGCATGTGAATGTTTTTCCGCCTGGCAGAAAAAAGTGCTCAAAACCGACATATAATTTTCTTGAGTGCATCTTGCATGGCATTGCCTACCAAACTGTCACAGCACATTCAACTTATCAGAAGGTGTCGAGCACTGTTTGTTTTGGTTCTGTTCGCGCCGGTTCGGATTTCGTTTGAATGTTGAAAATGGATTCGAAACAAATTAACCTATCCGAAAATTAATTGTGAGGGACTATCAACAGCAAATATCTATGCGTCAAATTGCAGTCAGATATGGAGTGAGTTATTCTGGTGTTCGCAAAGTTTGGAAAAAGTTTCTGGAAACCGGATCAGTAGCTGATAGACATGGACGCGGGCGGAAGCGACTCACGACTCCGCGTGAAGACACCAGAATTATTCGTGAAACCAGGAAAAATCCAACAGTTACGAGCCGAGTGATAAAGGAAAATCTGCAGCTGAGTATTTCAGAACGCACTGTGCGCTCCAGGCTTCAGGATGCAGGTTTAAGGAGCAAATTGGCAGTACGTCGCCCATTGATTCAAAAGAGAAATAGAGTTAAACGGCTAGAGTTCGCTAAAAAATACGCCGAGAAACCAGTTGCTTTCTGGAAACAAGTTTTATGGTCTGATGAGAGCAAGTTTGATCTATTTGGAATGAAAGGGCGTTCTAAAGTGTAGGTTAAACCTGGCGAACGACTTTTGGACCGGAATATGCAAAAAACCGTAAAACATGGAGGAGGAAGCATAATGGTGTGGGGATGTTTTGCTTGGTCTGGAACTGGTAATTTGACTCAAATCGATGGTATAATGACGGCTGATAGGTACATAGACATTATTAATGAAAACTTGGAGGAGTCTTTGTTGAAAGTTGGACTGGAAGACAAGTTTATCTTTCAACAAGATAATGATCCGAAGCACACGGCCCGTAAAACCATGACGTTTTTCCGTGGATGTCGCATAAAACTTCTTGAATGGCCATCGCAATCACCAGACTTGAACCCAATTGAAAATCTATGGTCAATTCTCGATCAGCAAGTTGACAAAGGAGAGGTAACAAACAAAAAAAAGCTCTTCGAAGCCCTCGAGTGCGCCTGGCAAAGAATCGACGAGAACCATCTGAAAAACCTAGTTGAAAGCATGCCTCGACGTCTTCAAGCAGTCATCAAAGCTAAAGGAAGTCACACAAAATATTAAATTCAATGTTCTTGGTTTTGAAGTAAACATATCACGGATGAGCACTTTATTTTTGCCACTGAATTAAAAAGTTGTTTTGTTTATTGTTTTGTTAATAAAGTTACATGAATAATCTTTCGTTTGTTGTTTCTCATATCGAAAGAAGAATTGAAGTCATTCATTTTGACCCAATATGTTACCACTGAATCGCTGCAAATCAAAAAGTTGTATTGAGAAAATAAACATAAACCAACGTGAGCACTTTATTTCTGCCAGTACTGCTAAAAAGTATACATTTTTATTTTACATTTTCAAATACTTGAGTAAATAAAATGGCAATTGTAAAAACATTTAGATTAGCGCAAAAATCTCAGCTCAAAATAAAATCAATCAAGAAACGATCGAATTATTAACGACCAATGTTTCAATTTTTTGTGACAGCAGCCATTTGTAAATTGTGCACAATACTCAGGCATCATATTTAGCTCTTCGTGGTGGCGCCCACCGACTGGCAACAAATCATCACCGGCTGGCAACCGACTACCTAGCACACCACTGCATATTTAATGGCTGCCTAGCAACGGTTGCCTAGCCAAGGGCTTGCTAGCAACATCCTGTAGAGCAATCAGCCTGACCACTGGTTGGTCGCCAGTGTACCTTCTATGGTATTCTATGATACGTGCCACCACCAGCTGTCAAATCCACATTGGCGCTTTGCCGCTCCGCACTACAGGTTTCATGCCATCGGGGTTGCCTTCAGAGTTCATGCCATCGCCAGCTGCTGATCGTTGATGGCTTGATTAACTGCCCAGTTCCAGTACTGCGACACTAATTAGTAAAATTGCCAAGGTGTACTTCTGTTATATCGTTCAGTGTTGCATATGAGACCTCTCATGCTTCATTTGAAATCTGTGATAGGAAAGCACTGTGTATTTAGTAAAATTAGCCTGCAAAACAAAATTATAAGACATCACCTTTTATTTTCTTTATTTTCAATAGTTTAAAATTGTTAAAGGATAATGTTTGATAATTTAATTGATACGCAGGAAAATTTCCAATCGATTGACGGAATCTTGAAAATTTATTGAGCATATATCAAGTTATAAGCGTTTAATTTGTAACAATATTTCGTGACGGTCGCTTATTTTTAGATTTTCAATTTACACTCTACCCTTGCCGTAAGACGTAGTCTACGTCAAAAAACCTGAACATCACGGATTTTTTAGGTGTGTACGTGCAGAATGCCTTCATTCTTATTTTGATGTTTACTCTTTATTTATCAAAAATAGGTCCAGGCACAAGCCCAAAATTGTTCTCAAGAAGAGACGTGCCTTTAAAATAAATCGATCAGTTTTCAGTTCTATAAACAAGTCTTTTCGTTATGGCCCTTAAGGAAATTTCTCATTTTTTAGTTATAAATCTTAAAGAGATTGAATGGTTTAACATGATGAGTTATCACCAAAATTGGCTTGAATCAGATGGACGTTGGTCATTCTCTCCATTCCAGAAAGTTATCATCAATTTTGACTTTAATTTGACATATGCTGTTTTCACATACATCGCTTAAGTACAAACGTAGACAAACGTCGTTCGAAAAATCCAAGTGCTTGCAAGTTCTTCACGAGCATTGTCTACCTCTCATACCCATAATGAACTATCGGTCTTATCAGCGTCTTTTTTTATTCATTTATTTTCCAGATGCCTATTTCCTCACTACGTGGAGACCACCGACGCCAGCCTGGAAGACAACTCCACCACCTGGACCCTACATATCGCACTCATCAATACATGAGCCGGGACCAACGGCTTTACTACCTTTCCGAAGGAAGACGTGACCCGATTTTTTCGCCTCAGAAAAACTAGGATTGAACCCAGATTATCAGCGTCTTGTACATGATAGAGTACATGCATTTCCGAATTTCTTTGCTGCAGCTGTTATCCGACGTCACCAATGATCCAAGAAACACAAATTCATCCACAACCTCGTCTCATCTTCGTCGATTATCACAGTTCAGCCTAGGCGAACTCTTCAGCTGTTGACAGATAAAGGGTGAGTCGATAATTATTGTGACCATTTAGATTGTTTGGTAAATCAGTTATAGTTATTGAAATGAAACCAAATTCTTACCATTTTAGAATGATTGTGAGTACCATGCTCTACATGAAGAATTTAAACCGTGCAAACAAGAAAACAAACGAAAGATTACAGTCAAATGCACGGCGTTCTTTGATGAACACATTAAAACCATCACAAATAGACGCGTACAAAGCAAATGAACGTGGATAGCTTATTTTTGATACATTCCTTAATATTACATGAAATCTTTGTTTATGTTCTTTGATACAAATCAAGAAGGATATAATCGTATGAAATTCACGATATCGTAGTTTATAAGGACTTTGAAGGAAGGATTTCATGTTTGTATCAGTCTTATGAACAGGTCCGCTTTCCAATCGAATTTGGGTGCGAAAATCCATACATCAACGATGATAATGATAAAATGCTCTTTCGCCTGTATTCATTTATTTATTTCTTGAGTGCATACGACACACTAGGGACGATAGCAAAAGAAACCCGCTTTGAATCTCATCTACACACGCGATGCCACTTGATGCCAAATCTGATTGTGATGGAACAAGTGCGCGGGATCCTTTCGCGTGCAACAAAAGCTACTGACATCACCTGGTAGAGTAAACGGCGGCAGCTTGTAGTAAACCTATGCCGTGCTCATCTGGTCGATTTGTGGCACGGGATGGGATAGAAATAACATGAGGTCTTTATCCATAGTCACAGGGCCGAAGTGTGTCATGCTAGTTCTCTCAGTAAAGTTTTGTAAACATAAGGTGTTAGTGGAAAATCTAAAGTAACAAATGCAGTTTGAGGGCTCCATCAGCTTTTTCGTTTGGGAATTGGAAAATATTCTTGGAGGAATTGATGATTGTGAAATTGAAAAGGCACAAGATTGATTTAGGCGTTTGCTCGATATAAAACTATCGGAGGATCTTTAAGCTGCCTTTAAGTTTGCCATAATTCTACATGCGACATAATGCCTCGGATTGGAGATGTTTTCAAAAAGCAGAAAAATACAAAACGAGTGTAGCGTTGGGGGCAAATGAAGATTAAAAAATAAACGGAAAATAAATTATCCATTTTATGAATAGATTGATCAACGATTTTTTTTCAGATCGTAAGAAAGAGGAAACAGGGACAACTGTCTTTCTGACTCGATTTTGTAGGTTTAGGTGAATCATTGGGAGTGACGTGGCTAAGAAGGTTAATATCACTCCATTGTCATCATAAAGGTATTTCTACTTTGTGCCGTGGCTGATGAGCCTAGGTTGAAGCGCCATTGATCACAGCCGTTTCAATGTAATGTAGATTGTTTTGAGTGACGTAGTTGAGAAGATTTCTGTCCAACCATAGATCCTGAACTACCTGTATAGGTTTTACATCCGTGTTTCCTGGATAAATTCTAGAGTTAATCCAATTCTAGGTGTTTATGTTTTTGTTTACCATACCGTACGCTTCTTAGAGTATTAAGAGTAAATGTTTAAAACAGCTTTATAATAAACCTCAAAGCACGGTGAAAACAAATCACGGTGAAAAAACACCACGTGAAAATCAAATGGGCATCACTGTCTTATTACGGTTGTCACGGGTGAAGTGAGAACCGTAATAAGGCCCAAATTATAGAGAAACGATCTCACCCAATCAGCATCAAATTCCAGAACGTCATATCGATCCTCACAACTGTTTCACGCATTACGAAGAAGTAGATCATTTTTTCGAGCTTGTCATGTCGGTTGAATACAGGCGATGTTTTTTACCGGCTGCGAAATCCGACCCTTCCGTCCGGCCAAAAATGGTTAGAAAATGTAGTCCTACTTTTGAATGACAATCAGAACTGTCTTCTTCTCTGCGGAGTGTAAGCTCAAACTCCAACTGCCCGCGCAAACTCCAACTTTATCCTGTAGCAGCACTCACAAGGTGGTGTGAAAAGTAACCTCCTTGGGAAGGAAAACAATGTTTTATTTTGTTTTCAATTTAATTCAATGTAGTCCCCTTTTGGCTCGATACACTTATTCCAGTGATTTTACAACTTTTTGATCCCGTCCGAAAAGTAATTTTCCGGAAGGTCTGCAAAACACTCCTCCACGGAGTCGATGATCTCCTCACGTGAGCTGTTTTTTTTTTATTGATGAGCCATCTTTTGAGGTTTGGGACCAGATGAATAGTCCGAGGGAGCCAAATCGGGTGAACACGGTGGATGCGGAAGCAATTGGAGCCGAAACTCCCTGATTTTAGACGTGGTTGTGATGCTCTTGTGCGACGGCGCATTGTCTTTGCAAAAACAAAATTGTTTTCCTCTTCATGTGAGACCGTTTTGGCCTTCAATCGCTTCATTTATGCACAGTAATACTCGCTGTTGATGGTTTTATTCTTTTCGAGGTAGTCCACGAAGAGTATGCCATGATAATCCCATAAAACCGAAGCCAAAATCTTTCGGACCCATTGAGCCTCCCTAGGCCGCTTCGGAGCGCTCGTTTTGATCGCTGGAGTGTAATAGTGGATCCAGGTTTCATCAACCAATCGACGCCAAAATTTCTTCCGATTTCACATCAACAAGTCTAAACACTGTTTCGAAGTGCTCACGCGTTCGTGTTTTTGGTCAGCAGTGAGCATGCGTGGTACCCAGTACTAACCAAGAGAACAGACATCCAAGCTGGAGTGTCCTCCCTGTGTATATTTCCGTAACTGCCATTTTCAAATTGAAGCTCATTTCCGTTAGTTTTGATGAATCGTTTGTGATGCACGCCTCGAGATTTGATAGTCGTTGACTTTCTGTCAATTTTAGTTTGGTGAAACCTGGACTAGGCGGCGCTGATTTTCCAACGGATTGCTTTCAAAAATTTACACAGTAAATTGGGAAAAAATGTTCGAGCCTGGATGTCTGTTCTCTGTGGTGATAATCTTTGTGGCATCTGCTAGCTCACAAACCTTTACTTTCCGGTCAGCCAATACCATTTCATGAACTTTTTTGACATTGTCCTCTGTAACCGCATCGGAGGGCCTGCCACGGCGGACTTGATCGGTAGTGGAGTTGCGGCCACCACGAAACTCTTGAAACAAATATTCATCGGTGTAAGCTGACGGAGCATTTGCCCCATAATATATATCCAACTTTTCTTTTGTTTCCTTCGCCGTTTTGCCTCTCAAAAAATAATGTTTTATGAGAGAATGAAAATCGTTTTTATCCATATTCAACGTGTTGCCAAACACGTCAACAACAATCAGCTGTCAAAATAAAACTAAAGGCAGTATCGAACTGAAATTTGGCTATAATGACTCACCTTTTTTGCAGTAGCATCGCATTTTGGCGGTCAAGGAGGTTACTTTTCACCCCACCTAGTACACTTCCGTTCGACGATGAAAGTCGGATAGTCTTCCAGGCAGTCTGCGACATTCGCGCACACTTCCACTTCCCTACGGTATCTGTAAGCTTTTCACGCTTTCAGTAGAGTAAGCTTCACTACCACTTTCTGTGGTACTTAGAAAACTCTCGAATTAACTGCCTACAATCAACACGTTAGAACCACATTTTTGCAGGTTAGAACCAATATAAAACTGTGTTTAATAACGAACTCAAATCAATAAGATTACTACAAATTAGGTCATAAAACAACTGTAAAATTATGAAAAAAATATTGTCTGCAGCTGATATGTGTCTCGGCTGGTTAAGGTGATATCGAATAGCTCAGCCATCCACCTAAATGTTTTTGAGGATAAACCGGACCACCGTTATCATCATCATATAATTCACTTGTATTTTTTTTTAAACATTCCATTCTACTGTTCCTAGTTTCTGCAAATTTAACATTTTTTTCGTGATACGCGCTTAAACATATTTGTTCAATCTTTAACATTGCCCCTATGCCAGTTTCTAGTTACCAAAAATATTGTTCATACTGTTTGTTATTGTATGTACGTGAAGTTTACAGTTTGAAATAATCATGTGAATATCTGCATTATCCAATGCACATATATAGAATGCTAGGTTGGTTTGGCATAATTTCATAAGATTTGTCTAGGAAACTTAAGCCAGAGAACGCCTAAATCAGGTCTGTTATATGAGAGATTGTGAACAAATTTCGTTGTTTACGTTGTTTACGTTGGCTTAACGTCTTAACCGGGTAGTCTATGATTCTTTCGTCCGTGTTGGGAAGCGTGATTGGTTAGTTGTTGTTTTAACGGCGTTTCACATTTATTGAATTTTCAAATGTAAAATGTTGAAAATCAATAGTTTTCAATATTGAAATCAACGTGTACCCCCGTATTGACAACACAGACGTTATCCTATGTCAACATATTGAGAATTAAACGTTTTGACAGGGGATGCGTACTTTATATGGCTTGACATGGTTAGACACCTAGAAAATTTTACAGTATTCGGTAATTTTTTACCAAACTTTCAACAGCGTAACGTTCGGTAATCCGATTTACTGGATTTCGATGAAATTTTACAGTATTCCGGTGAAAAAATCCCACACTAAAAAATTTTACCAATATGATAAATAATTTAATCAAACATCCATTTTTGTAAAGTTCAATAAAAACCAATAGAAACAACGGATTAAGCGACGGGCCCATCGCTCGCGAGGTGGTGCTCTACGACGAACTGCCAAGCTGAGACCATAACAGAATGTTGAATGTAGTGAATGCGGACTCATGCGCCCAAACCTTGGACAGACATATGTGACGACACAGGACACCCTTCATGCAAAATAGACGATTGACGAGTAGGATGGCCAAGGTTGGACTTGATGACGACTGCTTGAAGATTCCTCCGTCCCGGAATCCGGGACGTGAGAACGACTATGGGATATGAACATTTCTTAAGTTTTTTGCAATGAATTGATAAAAAAAATACTTAACTGGACTGCGGAGGACCGCCCATTGGGGCCCTCCGCGGTGCCAAAGCACCTCGTTGGAAAAGTTAGAACTCTTCTGATAGGGACTCCTGGTTGTTGTCCCGGATTGGAAGGATACAAATTTTAGAGATGCCCCTTCTGAAAACGCCGTCCTGCGTACGGACAGTTACTACGCGAACATTTCCGTCATCACCCTTGAATGTGTCGGTCGCTCTTCCTAGTCGCCATTTTTGGGGTGGCAGCCTGTCCTCTTTTACAAGGACCAATGTTCCGATGTGAACGTTATCGCGTGTCCGAGTCCATTTTGTTCGGTTGTGCAGATCAGAAAGGTACTGAGATTTCCACTTCCTCCACAGCTGTTGGACGAAATTTTCAGTACGTTGCCAATGGGACAGTCGATTTTCAGGAATCTCCTGCAGGTTTGGTTCAGGAACCGCTGTAAGGGGCCTTCCCACCAAGAAATGTCCTGGAGTTAGCGCTGTGAAGTCATTTGGGTCATTGCTACGGGGTGTTAATGGCCGGGAGTTGAGAATTGCCGCCACTTGATGAACTACGGTGTGTAGCTCGTCGTAGGTTAGAGTTTTGTCGCTGATTGTCTTTCGAAAGTGACCTTTGAAGGACATTACGGCCGCCTTCCAGAGTCCGCCAAAATTGGGAGTGCGAGGAGGGATGAACTTGAAGTCAATTCCATCTTCTAGTGCTGCGTTTACAAGCGTATCCTGTACCTGCTGCTCGTTCAGATGCCGACGTAATTCTTCGAGTTCCTTGGTTGCTCCAACAAAGTTGGTAGCGTTGTCGCACATAACCACCTGTGGTTTTCCACGTATTGCCACAAATCGTTTAAAGGCCGCAAGGAAAGCTTGTGTAGAAAGATCTGCGACTACTTCCATATGTACGGCTTTAGTGACCAGACAGACACAAATACAAACAAAGGACTTGATCGGAACACCTCGTCGGCCTGGATAGCGAATGTAGAACGGTCCGCATAAGTCAATTCCGACTTTCAGAAAAACTGCACCTGGTGTAACTCGGATGGAAGGCAGTTCAGCCATCAACTGTTCAGGGACCTTCGGTTTATTCCGGAAGCATGGAATGCATCGGTGGATAGTCCAGCGGGCAACATCTCTGACACGCATGGGCCAGAACTTCTCTCTAACGGAACTAATCAACAGTTGTTGACCCGCGTGGAACAGTTTTCGGTGATAGTAGTCCATTACCAATTTCGTCAACAGATGTTGGTGATGAAGAATCATCGGATGCTTGCGACTTTCCGAAATGTGAGCATGTTGCAACTGGCCGCCGACCCGAAGTTTGCCTTCCATCAAGCTGGGATTTAACGCAAGAAGTTTCGATGATGGACTGATGGGGTGGTTCTTTGATAATGCTGCTATCTCCGCTGGAAAGCTCTCTGATTGCGCTAGTCGGACTAATTGCAGTTCCGCTTCGTTAAGTTCGATTGAAGATAAACCTCTGTTGCGTTTGCAGACTCGGTTTCTGGGAGAAGCATTGAAGGTGAATCTACGGATCCAGGCAACAATTCGTATTAACGCATGAAACGACGATCGCAAAGAAAATATAGGACTTGAAGGCTTGGCCTGAATCGAAAGTGATGATGAAGGTCGTTCTTCTAGGAGTGCGGTATCCAACGCAGGTTGAACTACTGCTGATTTCGGCCAAGTCGATTGATCTTGGCGCAACCACAATGGACCTTTAAACCATAGTGTTTGGTATGCTAGCTGTGCGGGGTTCATTCCACGGGATATGATATCCGCAGGATTATCCGCTCCGGCGACGTGATTCTATATTCCGACTTTGGTAATATGCTGGATTTCTGACACCCTGTTGGCGACAAAGGATTGCCAACGAGACGGCAGTGAAGAAAGCCAGCACTTCACTATCATGGAGTCTGTCCAGAAGTAAGCATTGCCTGGGACTTGAATGTTATTGCAGAGTTTTTCATAAAGGCGGCTGAGAAGCACGGCTGATGATAACTCAAGTCGAGGAATCGACTGCTTCTTTTTCTTGCGAGCAAGATCTTCTAACGGCGCTACACGGGATTTGGATGTGATTAGGCGAACGGTGATCGATCCGTCGGAATGTTCACACCTCAGATATAGACAAGCACCATATGCTGCCTCCGATGCATCGCAAAACCCGTGTAGGTCAACGGATGCTAAACTCCTCCGAAACCCGATCCATCTTGGAACAGAAAGTGACTCAAGTGCATTGGCGTTGCGACGAAACTCGTTCCAAAAGGACTGGGAGTTTTCTGGCAAAACGTCATCCCAATCCGTCTTCTGCTTCCAAAGCTGCTGAAGAAAGATTTTTGCCTGGGCAGTAACCGGACCAATGAGCCCCAATGGGTCGAAGATGCGTGCGGTGTCTGAGAGAACAACTCGCTTGGTGATTATTTGCTCAGCGCTCCATCGCGGTACCGTGAACTTGAAGACGTCGTCGATAGGTATCCATGTGAGCCCAAATGTCTTGACAATTGACTTGGAAGAGTTGAGATCTAGAGTAATGCGGTCATCTCGAAGTTCGAAAGGGATTGTTGATAGTAATTCGCTGTTGTTCGAACTCCACTTGCGCAACGTAAAACCTGCTGAATTTGTCAACGCTATAATATCAGTAGCAAGTGCCTTCCCATCTTCCAAGCTGTCAGTTCCGGTTAACAAATCGTCTACATAAAAATCCTTTTGTACGATTTTCGCAGCCACAGGATGCGACGCTTCTCCAGCTACAGCCAAACGCTGGAAACATTTAGTTGCAAGGTATGGTGCCGATGCAGTTCCGTAAGTGACCGTGGTGAGCTCGTACGTTTTAACCAGTTGCTCAGGAGAATCTCTCCATAGAATCCGCTGGAGTGATTGGTCGACTTCCGCTACGTTGACCATGCGGTACATTTTGGCAATGTCTGCAACTAGAACAAACATCCAAAAGCGAAAACGCATAATGATGGATAGCAGATCATCTTGCACCACAGGTCCAGCCATTAATCCGTCGTTCAGGGACACTCCAGTTGAGGAGCGACACGAAGCGTCAAAGACGACTCTCAACTTGGTCGTCGTGCTTTCGGGCTTGAGTATGGCATGATGAGGTAGATAATACGAGAGCTTGTCGTCTTCGAAGTTGACCTCACGCATGTGACCCATGGATAGGTATTCGTGGATGAATTCCATGTACTGAGCCTTGAGCTTGTTGTTCGCTGCAAATCGTCTCTCCATCCCATGAAGTCTTTTCAACGCAATGGCCTTGGAATCTCCCAACTGGCTAAGGATGTGTTCCTTTTTGGGAAGAGTAACGACGAACCTTCCCTCACTATTTCGTATCGTCGTCTTATCGAACAGCTCTTCGCAAATCGTCTCTTCGACCGATAACGTACTCGAATTGTGGCATGATTCCAACTCCCAAAACTTCGCCACGAGTTCTCGCAGGTCAAGAGTGGAACAGGAGTTGGTAACTGACGTGTGTACATCAGCTGGGTTTCCAGTAACACGTCCGGATACAACCCATCCGAATACTGTTTTCTGCAGCGTTGGTCCATCGTCGGAAAGCTTCATTTTATCTTGGAGGAGCAGGTCGTAGTAGTACTCTGCGCCTATGATGATGTTAATTGGACCTGGCATGTGGAACTCAGGATCCGCTAAGACAGTCCCGTTTGGAATTGCCAGTTCCTGAACACTGACTGGGTGTATCGGCAACTCAGAGGTCAGCTTAGGAAGTACATAAGACTGGATGTTCTCAGCATACGAAGAAATGCGAAACGACCGTGGAGCTATCATCGCTTCCACCTTCTTCGTTGATTTCACAACAGAGCCTCCGATTCCTGCTACAGCACGAAAGCTAGGAGTTTCGGTAAGCCTAAGTTTTTGCGAAAGCCGTGTTGTGACAAAGCAGTACTCCGAACACGAATCCAGAAGGGCTCTAGCTAGTTGAGTATTTCCATATCTGTCTGACACACGTACTATTGCTGTCGACAATAATACTGAACTGGCAGAAGTGTGCATGGTAGCGGGTAGGGAATTGCTTGAAAGTGTATGATTTGTGGTGGGTGGTGAGGGTGGTGGTGTTTGCGAAAGCGAATTTGTGTTTGCGATGGGAAATGAACTGGTATTGCGACCAGTTGCTTGAGTCGGTTTTTAGTGATTCTGGGCAGGTGGCTGTGTTTGTTGTGTGTTGTTCACCTGTGATCGGTTCTGAGTTTGTGGGCCGGAGGAATCGTAATGGGGTGTAGCTGCATTAGACCTTCCGCCATTGGTGCCTCCGGAGTGAAGAAGCGAATGGTGTTTCCTCTGGCAGTGTCGACAAACGCCAGCCGTACATGCTCGAACCATATGCGATGGAGATAGACAATTGAGGCACAGTCCGAGTCGTTTCACTTTCTCATAACGCTCAGGGATCTTCATTTTGATGAACCTTTGACACTTAAACGCAGAATGCATTTCTTCGGAGCAGAATGGGCACCGATAGGAAGCGGATGTCTGAGGATGACTAGCGGTGAATTTGGGTTTCTTTATTTCGATTTGGGCACACTTTGCTGGACCTATCGACTGTAGAATTGCGCACTGGTTGCGCAGGAAATCCAACAACTGAGCGTATGTCGGGACTTGTGTTGAGCTATGATGTGTCTCCCAATTTCGAAGGGTTGATGTATCCAGCCTAGCGCACATCATATGAACAAGGATTGTGCTCCATTTCGAAGTATCTTCACCGATCTTGTCCAACATTTGAAGGTTACGATCATATTCGCTGATCAGATGGCACAAACCTTCATAGTTCTCGCGCTTCAATGGCTCTACTGCAAACAGGGCATCGATATGAGACTTTACAATGAGCTTTTTGTTCTCATACCGTTTTTGCAGTAGCTCCCAGGCGATAGCATAGTTCGCTGCCGTTATCTCTATCGTCCCAATTTCCTGTAATGCTTCGCCCACGAGTGAAGATCTCAGATACGAAAACGTGTCGATGTCAGTGAGCTGTTTATTGCGATGGATTAAGCTTCTGAACAAGTCTCTAAATGTTACCCAATCTCTGATTTTGCCACCGAAACTAGGCAACTTGATCTCTGGCAGCTTGACCGTAGATAGAGCAGATGAGCATGGTTGAGTCGTAGCTATAGATGATCCGGTGGATGTTCCTGGATCGTATTTGGTTCGCAGAAGCTGCAATCCCGATTTCAACTCGCAGTAGTTATCTTCGGCTTGCTGTATGATGGCACTAAATTCGATCTGCCGCTTTTCACCAAGTGAAAACAAGCGAGCCTTCAACTCCTCCGGGTTAGCCTTAGAATCCATTAACTCCTTTTCATCAGCTTCTTCCGTGAGGACTTCGATCTTTCTCCGTAACAGGTAGAATTTCTGCATTGCTTCATCCAGGATTTCCAGCCTCGTATCGATTTGCGTTTCATGTTTCTCCCGCTTGAAACGCCCGATGAACTGCCTGACACCGTCTAACGTGCTTCGAACTTGACGTTGTTGGGACTTGAGCTCTCTCAATTCACTCGACATTTTTCCACTTTAAAACCACTTTCCAATAAATTGTAACTTAGGTTCAATTTTATTTCACACTATAGTCACTTCATATATATGATTACACTATATCACCATACCACATAGTGTATTCAGTCAATGTTTTGTTCACTCAACACTTGTTTTCACTATCACACGACCTCCGCGCTTCGCGACTCAACTCGACGACCCACAATTGACAGAGAACAGACCGACCAAATTTGGCTGCAGAAGGGAAAACAACCAGGTGAAGCAAACGAGCCGAGAAATAACCATCAGAATCAAGTACCAACCAAAAGAACTCAGGGATCGTAAAATTCGCATGCAAATAAAAATCAATTTACAATCACCAATTGCTTTATTCCGCTAAATCCATTGATCTGCACCCCATGCATGGTGCCACCACAAATCAAAAGCAATTATACTTTCCTAGCCATAAGCGCTGTTGGTTTTCCGCCTGTCTCTGGTCACCAATGCACTCCAGATACTGCTATCTTGCACCCAATACTGCCAATATTCGTCTTGCTGGACCGGAACGATGAGTTGAGCAGTTGAATGGCAGTATCCAAATGCCACACGTGGATCTTCGCTAAGTTAGACACTTATCACGATGGCTGTTTTACAACAACACCACTATTGTTCAGCCGGGTTATCGACCGGTGTATTGTTCACCGGTAACCGGTAGACGAAGCACTTTATCCGCTATCAATTTTCCAACGGTCATCCGGTTCGAAGGACCAAAATGATTCTATTACTTGCCCGGGGCCGTTGGGGAATTTATAGCGGATAAAGTGCTTCGTCTACCGGTCCATAGGTCGCTGGGAAATTGCTTAATGCGATAAAATGAGAAAACTAGTACTCTCATGTGAAATATGTTGTGGGTTTGCCAGACCCACCCACCTCCCCACCCCCAACCCCAACCCATACCGCCTACCTCCAACCCGCCGCCAGCCAGAAAATTCTTGTTCCTCTTTCCCCGACGATGGAATTTCCTTTTGCTCCTTTTAACCTTTCCGTACTGCTTGTTGTCTGCATTCACTGTAAACGTACCATCATTCTCCACAAGTTTTCGATCGGATTCTGATCTGGAGAATAAACTGGCCACTCCATAACTTGTATTTTATGTTCAGATAACCACGCCATGGTCGCTCGGCTTTTATGAAGTGATGCGTTATTTTTTTGGAATACCCAATCACCATGATGGTTTACGGAAAAGCAATTTCTTGTTGACGGAAAAGCAGTCTGCACGATTGCCATCGTTCGAACAAACGGATTCAGGGGCCGTATTTTGGATCTCGAAACGAACGACTTTTTGAACGAACGATTGTGAGAAAAAGTTTTTCGTTTCGAGATCCAAAATACGGCCCCAGGTTTTCCTTCAATATCCTCTTCACCTCACGATCCATGACAGGATCAGCACGTCCATTATTTTTATTACCTCTCGGTTTCCTCTCGACCGTCAAATGTTTCGCAAATGATTTTAGCACACCGTGAACAGAGGATTTAGGTGAATCAATTTTTTTGCATGTTCCCGTATTAACAAGTCAGGATTTGTCTAATGTCCGTAAAAAAACCGCTCACCCACGTGCTTTTCATTCATCGTTATCTTGTCTGATCTAATCTAATCTAAACTAATACAAACGCAGCCAGTACGAAAAGCATCCCGGAAATAATTGGGTTAGATAACGCACAACTATTTTTTTGTCAATATTGATGCTTGCAGGATATCAAAGACATGATACAAGCGTCAAAGCGGCCAGGCTTACTGCGTTGCATTTACCGCAAAAGATGATTCTGTAAAATGAGTTGTATTAAAACAATTAGATTTGAAACACATTTTGTGAATCTACAGGGGAGGCAGGATGCGTGGACATACCGTATCATACGCTCCGAGGTGAATATAATAAAATAATATTAAAATAAATCATGAAAACCCGAGTAAGGATAAAAATGGTAGTAATAAAAATGTTAAATCAATGAACAATGTCTTACAGAATAATGTATAAAATGAAGTGAAGGGACATTATAATGTAAAATGATGATAAAAAAAACACAGGTCTGTAGACTGTTTCCCTGCTGCAATCCATTGCACGCCATGATGAACCTAAAAGTTTAGACAACATATCATAGACACGAGGAAAAAATTGGATGTTATTTTTCAAAACTCGAGAACTCCATGGATGATCTGAAATTATACATCATATAAAGAATAGTGATTGATTATGATGATGATTATGTAATACTATCATCTATCGCAGCAAGGTAACTTTCCATAGCAGTGGAATAATCTGAAAAACGATTTGATCAGGATTCTATTACTGTTTGTGATCATCAAGCTCCTGCATGAAGGGCCAAAAACGTTTGGGCGGACCGGTAAGCAGAGACACTTACGCGAAACCCGCGAATATAGGGAAGAGAATCTCCTTCCAAAAGCAAGTTCACATTCACAGCACTAGAATCGAGCCCTCGATTGACAGAATAAACTCAATAGATAGGGTTGAAAAGCCCGCCCTAGTTCCACGAAATGTTAACAATAGGAAGAAGGCAGTCCCATGCTCTCCATCCAAATCGTTTCACTTGGATGCCCTGATGGTTCCTCCCTTTCCCCGTTATATGTTATTTAATATTTAATATATTTTGTACACAACAAATTAAGATATCATTATAGACAAAAATGCTAATTTATTCAAATTTCAAACTTGAATGGATTGTTAATAAAAAATATATAAAAGCTAGATATGTATTAATATCCTCCTAGTCCTGGGAAAGCTTAAGACAGAATAGATCATTCTAAATATAAAAGATGAAATTTCAATAAAAGGTATTATTTTATAGAATATTGTAATATTTGAAAAAAAAATTCTTTATACTGTTTTAGCAACATTTCAAAGATAGCAATTGGTGTGATCGAAGAGTTTGATGATTTCTGAAATAAATGGCTTATCTTACCATAATACCACTAAATACAATATTGAAATATAATCCTACAGTACTTATAAGCACATGCCAGTCTTTTATGAATATAGTAGTTGAAGTTCAGAAGTGCAATTTCAAATAAAATGTTATGCTGAAACGCTGAGATACAAATTCAGCCTTTGATGCCTGGCATGTTGCTCCAGGCTCTTACACAGCTCTTACAACCCCCTCACTTTGCTATTGTCAAATTGACAACATTGCCCAGGCTACGCCAACCAGCGTCTTCATGTTTCAGCTGGCAGTCTTTTGTGATCATATGACTCGTGGAGGCGTGAGGTAGGAACTTGTGAGGACGAGAGGTCGGTCGCACCCTCCTTCAAAGTTGTCAACTCACCATTTGAAGCCCCTTTTTATTCGTCGTTATCTTGAAAACTTAACATGGAATGTCAAAGCCTCAGTGAAATTTTTCATTCCTAAAAATTCGTGTCTAGAAATAGTATGAATACGTTGATTCAAAATTCCGTTGTACTTACTGGACTTGAACCCACTTTATATCTTCTGGGTCAGTCCGGGTTTAATGTAAAATAATATAACACACACGGCCCGTATTGATGGACAAAATGTTTGACTTCACTTGTTTGCAATGGAATGCAATAAAATGCAATAAAATGCAAAACTGTTCAATGCACCACATTAAACCTGACCCACAAGTCAACCCTGATTTCATTAGCGATCAACCGGAGAGAAAAGGTTCAAGGGAAACCGTCCCAGACGGTGCAAAACCGCTTAAGATCCGCTGGTGTCCCTCTCCGTGGAAGAATGAGGACTGCTGCTGTTGTTGCAATGCGATGGCTGGTTGCCTTTCGTTGGTGATTCCACCGCCGCCGGTCGCCATACATGTCTGGCAATTGACTTCAATCACGACACGTGTCGCTATTTCAAACAGAGGTGGCAGACGGTACATGCTGCTCCGTGCGAGCCATCAACCCCCACTGGAGGGTTAACAGTGTCACTATCGTCAGAAGCTGTCCCAACCCAACCTAGCAACGAGCGAAGAAAAATCCTCATCACATTCACTGTGAACTCGTACCTGGCCTGGCGTGGCCGTGTGCACTGAGCGTTCACATGCTGGAAAGGACCAACGAAAAGCGAATGACATTGATTCAATCCCCAAGTTTACGTGTTTCAAGAAAATTTAATTTTCCAAGTTTCATTTGTTTCGGTTTGACGGTGTTTAGCGATAGCGCTGCCATCTGCCACCCACACCGCTTGGTCAGTTTCTCCATGGAAATTGACGGCACTTAAAACGTCATCACCAGACGGTGGTTTGTAAAAATTGTAATGAACGATAATTTGTTGCCATCAAACTCATTACATTCATGACTTCATGAAAGCTAGCACAATACAATTGCTTGGTTAGAAAACGGATGAAGGTAAACAGCGGTGACCCTCCGTTGTCGTAGGCCCCGCAATTGGCTCGCTGCCGATTGGTGTAAACAAACAGAGATTGGCTACTAAACTGTGTAATTGCACTTGTTATGCAGAATATGGGCGGGTTACCGTCAAGTTCATTGACTTATGCAAGCCAGACTAGACAAGGTTGAATGAATTTTCCGGTGGTTGCATGCCAAAAGCGACACAGACTGAGTTATTTGAATATGTTTGGAAAAATCAACCGGCACTCTGGCAGCCACCCTTGAAGTAATTACCATTTTTTGTCAAAGACGGAATTTCTATACTTCACAAGAAAAGCAATTACTTTGGTGATCAGATGCGTTAAACCTGGACCAGCGAATGTTACAAGCTGTATGCGATACAAGTTTCAACTATTTTTTATTTTTTTGGGAAAAGTTTCTGCCAAAAAAGCACACCACCGACAGCACACAGCGGTCGCCATTCGGTCGTGAATTGCTCGACGTTTATGCATAATGCAGGAATTATTAAAAGCAGCCATAAATTATGCGAAATATGCTGCTTACGTTGCAAAATTTATGGCCGTCATCTCGTCTCGTCTCGTTGATGATGTTCTGCTGCTGTGTACATATTTTTTCCTTGGCATGACTTTTTTGCTCATTCTTTTCTTCGCCGGCCCGGCAAGGCGTAAGTTCACGATTTACTTCATCATTTCACCAGTACGGCTCCTGAACTGTATGGCTTTCCTGGCCGGTACCTTCGTATACCTAACCACAATTAACAAAGAGACTATAATTCGTGCGTGTCTAAAGAACTAACTGCTTTCCCAGATCTTCAGGGTTTTAGTTGACGAGAAATAAATATTATTTGCATTTTTTTGCCTAATAGTGTCATTGAATTTGCAAACCAAGGAAGCCAGATGATTATTGAAAATATCTTCACCAAATCGACTAAACGTCTCTATGCACGATAAGTATTCATGATTTTGGGAGAAGTTAAGTAATCGTGAAGTTTAATATCCTTAATAAATCATTATAAATGTTTAAAAAAATCTATTAAAAAACTGCCAGTCGATTTATGTAATGATTGAAGATATGATTTTTAAATAAAGGGTGTATTCGATAAAAATGGCACACAGAAAATCTTCTGTAACTTTTGAATCGTATGAGCAAAAAACCTAGAAATTTGAGTAGATCTTATCAATAGTGTATTATTTACATATGCCAAGTTTCATAGTTATACATTCAGTAGTTCCAGTCATGTCGTCGAAACAAGAAATTGTCCGTGAGAAAATTTTGTGCACTCACAATCAAAATCCAGGGGCGTCCCACCAGTGGATTGCTAAAAGGCTTGGAATTGCAAATACAACTGTGTCTCGTGTAATAAGAACCTTCAAGGAGCGTTTGAGTGTCCAAAGGAAGGAAGGGAGTGGGCGTAAAAGTGGTCCAATGGACAGTAAAATGGCCAGGAAAGTCGTACAACAATTCAAGAACCGTCCAAACATGTCAATTCGAGATGTCGCTAAAAAGTCTAAGGTGTCAGTCGGTTTTGTGCAGAAAACCATGAAGCGTGCTGGGTAACATGTTTACAAAGTGCAAAAAGCCCCAAACCGGAATGAAAAACAAAACATCACTGCGGAAACCCGCGCCCGGAAACTTTACACGAAGCTGCTCACCAAATCCGGTTGCATCATGATGGATGACGAAACATACGTCAAGGCCGACTTCCGTCAACTTTCTGGGCAAGAATATTGCGTTGCCAAGTCGAAGTTCGATGTTCCGGAGGATGTTCGAAAGAAGAAACTATCGAAATTTGCAAAGAAGTTTCTAATCTGGCAGGCGATTTGCGGATGTGGTGAAATAAGTGCTCCCTTCATCACTTCCGGAACAATAAACGGTGCGATTTACACGGAAGAGTGCCTTAAGAATCGTCTCTTGCCATTCATTAAGAAGCACAAAGGATCAACTCTGTTTTGGCCTGATCTAGCATCCTGCCACTACGCTCGAAACGTATTGGAGTGGTACCGAGCCAACGGAGTCAATTTTGTGCCAAAGGATATGAACCCACCAAATTCACCGGAACTTCGTCCAATTGAAAAATTCTGGGCAATTATGAAAACGGAACTTCGCAAACATCCCAAAACTATAAAAACAGAGCTAGAATTGAAGAAAATTTGGGTAAAAACAACAAAAACACTGGGAAAATCGGTTGTACAAAATTTGATGGGTGGAGTGAAAAGAAAGTTGCGGGCATTCGGGATGGGAGACGAAATTGAATAAAGCAAATGATGTAAATCAAAACTCATTAGTAGTTCTTCATTCCCTGAAAATTTCAAGAAAATCCGATAATCAGTTTAATTTTGATGAGTATATATGTGTGTGCCATTTTTATCGAATACACCCTTTATTGCTGATTTCCATGGAGCTTTTTCTAAGAAAAAAAAAGACTGTATAGGGGCCATCCATATACCACGTCGACAATTTGGAGAAGGGGAGGGGGTTGGCAAGTGTCCACAATCCACACATTCTATTGAAAAAATATATGAATAATATGGGGCTGTTAGAAAACAGTCAAATCCAGTCCACGTGGTGTAGGGATAGCCTCATTGAAAATCAGACAATTTTCTGCAAATACAATACGTTTGGTTGAATATTAACGAATATGTATAAGAAACTGAAATTATACACCAGACAACACATCTTCTGGAGGACCAGTAGAATAAAGACATTTTCGGGTTCCAACGACTGGAGCCCTCTCTTTGTGATAATACGCCTGAACGACGGGAGGATTATCTTCTCTACTCTCACCCAAAGTTTTTTTTACAGTACCTGTCCGATTTTTGCAACACGATTGAACAAATCTAAGCTTGTTCTGGAATAAGAAAAAGTAATTTTTAAAACCATCGATTTTCCCCGTGTTTTAAAATCGAACCGCATCTGATAGGAACAATGCCAAATTCTGAAGGGTACACCTGGTAGATGTGCTGCTGTATGTTTTCTAATGCCGAACAGTGCCGACCCTGCTCGGCGCTGCTGGAGTTGCTTGCCTTCACTGGTGGAGCGGTCGATGCGCACGGGACGAAAGTCAAACGAAGAATGAAGTGAAAATCGGAACGAAACTTGTTATCTTCTTTCTGTGCTAGCAATGAAAGCTCCACCTCTATTCCATCTTATCCGTACCAAATTGGATAATAGCAATGGTTTCTCATGGAAATTTCCACGTTCAACCGTGTGATTCTGCTGAAGAAACAATGCGTCGTTGTTGTTTTCGTTGGAAATTTCTGGTCTTGGAAAAGGTGGAAAAGCCATTAGGACAAAGCGTGCCGGTCTGGTGTTTCCCATTCGCTGGGTCATCGGCTTCTGCGAAAAGGCAACTATGCCGATCGGATTGGCGGAAAAGCATCGGCTCATCGGGCTGCCGAGTTGGGGTATCTGGCAGCGGAGATTGCCGGTGTTGGGGACCTACTTGTCACCTTCGACAGCGAATTGCTCCTCAACACTCGTAAGGTGATATATGGGTTGGATTGGGCGAACAATCGAGATGTCTGTACAGCTGGACTCGTTCTCCTCTTCTGACGTTTTCTTGTTCACTAAATTGACACACACAGGAATCATAAATAACAATGACAAACATTACATTTATGTCCAAACACGTACTTTAACATACTACTTATAGTATCATCAGTTATTCTTGCATTTAAATATCACTTAAGTCAAAACACACAACGGATTGAAATTTTCCCGCGCGCATGCAGCCTCTGAACGCACTCGGTAGTTCGATTTACTCTGGAGACTCGATCTCAAACCAGTAATCATCTAACCCGGATCTGGATAAATAGCTCACCGACTATTATCACCTGTTATCAGCCCGGGATAACAAACGGAAATGCAGTCCGGGTTAACAAACGAACCCATGACATACCGCGCCACTTGCAGTTGGCCAACTGGAATGACAAAGAGCTCAGGAAGTGCGCGTGACGATCTCTCAGGTTAGCGTCCCGTCGAACATTGCCGCGGTGCTCTCACCCAAAAGAAACCTGAAGAAACTGGAAGAACAGTAGCAGCGGTGGGGAGAGAAGCTCGAAGGAGGCCCAACCCAAATCAACCGTCTTTTTCAGAACAAACAACATAGGGTGCTACTTTAAAAATGTTAAAGGTGAAATAACCTCATTCTATTATCAGGGGGGAAACGAATTCGTGTAGAGTTTTGATATTTTTCACAATAAAAATCAGTGGGGTCGCGTACAAGACGCGACCTCAGGGCTGACGTAGCTAACTTTATATATAAAATTTACATCTCTTAACATATATATATACACAACCGTCTAGTCTGTGACTCTGTCGTCTGTGCTGGGAAACAACCGTTCAGAAGCACGTAATTGTTTGATTCTTGTTTTGTCAGCACTTCACGTTTATAAATTTTTCAAAACATAAATGTTTAAAACCGATAAATTACAGTATTGAAATCTACGCGCAGTGGATGTCCTTATAAATTGGTGCAAACATTTTGGAAATAAATGCAGATAAATGACTTAACGAGTTATTTACGTTAAAAATCTAAACATATTTCGTGACATTTCAACTTTTCGTACTCGTAACGCGTACCCTAGTATTGAAAACACAGACGTAGTCCGACGTCAATAATAGTAGACACGGCACCATCGAGCAAACCGATATAGCAAAACATAACCCTGGATTCACATGAAGACCGAGGGATGGAACTAAATGGCTCACGAAACGAGTAGAATCTAAGCAGCTCATGGGGAAGCCGACAGCAACAAGCCAGCTCTAAGCCAGATCAGAGCTGTAGTGTTAATGGTGAGAAGTGTGACAAGTGTTCCATGAGGCTGGCAGTGAACGAGAGCATTTCATGACGATTGGCTGCTCCATATCGGTACACATAACGGATTCTAGCAGAAAAAGGAGGCCTGGGGGGAAAGCGGAGAGCTGAAGATAAGCACAACCACAGAACACCACCTCCCACCCCCACCCGTTGACTACAGGTCGTCATCGGATCAGCTCTTCGGTAAGTCCATCCAACATTTGGGCGAACTGATCCATCGTCCATCTTGAGGGTACGTAGCAACTTCATAGGAAGGCTCCATTGATTTTGGCGGTCACAAAACCATCATATGAGCTCGAACCTTTTTTTGAATGGGATATCTGCCCATAATCAGTATTGTCGCCATTTTCACTCCATCCATCACCGAGTTACCGGTTCCTCATCTGATGTCCAAAGCCCATGCGCTTGAAGCGCCTCTTCATTTTGTTGCTGACTCGAGGAGTGGAGAGCACACCGACCACCCGTCTCCATCAGCTTGTTGGCTGCATAGTATCATAGTAAGATATTTTCAAACGAATAGCCATCGGAATGCCTTTAAGTTCATTTTGTGTCAGAAGTGCCTTGAGTAGCTCATCATCCAATGTGATCTCGTCCAGATCCCTGCATTCGATCACTGTATCCTTTGAAGGCCTTTCAACGAGTGTCTTGAAGGCTGAGCACTTGACCGCTGGATCCTTCTTTAGTTCGAAGAGCAAGTTTCCTTTTCTGAGTACGCCTGGTTTGGACGACGTTATCCCCTAATGTGTTAAACACCGGATCAGTCCTCACTTTCCATAGAAGCTCGGCGTACGTCGTTTAGCCCTTCACTTTGACCACTAGGGCGTCCCCCTACTTTTCTCCCGGGCTTAACTTTCTTCTTCTTCTTCACTTCAATCTTCGTTTATTTTTTTCTTCTCTTCGTTTTCTTCTTCTTCTTTACTCTCTTCTTTTCTTGACGGCCTTATTATGAACGGTTCGCCATCCACTGAATTACACTTCCTGCTTGTCCTTTGTTTTCTTGGACACTTGCTTTTCTCCTGGTGCTTCGCGATCCCTCTTACCCACATTTGGATTCGAGGGGCCCTTCGGCGTCTCCTGTACTCTGGCCGTTTTCTTTCCATGGATTCATTCAGCACCTTCTGGGTCATTTGAACTCGCTGCCTTAACCTTTTTTCTCACCAACCACCTCATGCTTGATTGTCATTAAGAGTGTATTTGTGGCAAATGTTACACCCAAATTTGTCTGGATCTTCTAATCTCGTATCTTCTACCTCATGGATTGTTATGAAACTTGACAGACGTAATCAATATACATTATATAAGTTTTAAGACTTTCAGAATTTTAACTCACATGGTAAAGATTCTGAAAATCTTAAAACTGATATAATGCAAAGGGAGTTCCGATCCAAATTTGGTCAAACAGTAATGTGTGTGAGTCGATCAAAGTTTTTGTTAATAGGTCAAATTTTTTTTCTTTTTCAAGTTCAGTTAACACAAAATACAGGAAAAATATTCAGCTAAGCTTCCTTTTTACCGAATGCGAATTGCCGGGTCTTTCGTTTAACACCTGCCATAAGATTTTGTACAGTCTCCTTGTGCACTTTATTCGCCGCAGAACGCCAGTTTGCCTTGAACTGTTTCTCGCTCACAACAGCTTTTTGAGTTTTATTAAGGATCCGCTTGACGATGGCCCAATATTGTTCGATTGGGCGGAGCTCTGGCGTGTTGGGCGGGTTCTTGTCCTTGGGCACCACTTGAACGTTGTTGGTAGCATACCACTCCATGCCTTTTTTTTTTCGTAATGGCAAGATGCCAAATCCGGCCAAAATAGAACGGAACAATTGTGTCGCTTCAGGAAAGGCAGTAGACGTTTTTGCAGGCACTCGCTCAGATAAATTTCCTGGTTGATGGTTCCGGTCTCAATGTAAACGTGGCTCTTCAAGCCACAGGTACAGATGGCATACAACACCTGATATTTCTTCGCGAACTTTGACAGTTTAATGTGCTTGAAAATATCTGCCACCTTTCCCCGTCCGGTTGCCGTATAAAATTCCTGTCCAGGAAGCTGTTTAAAGTCTGCCTTGACGTAAGTGTCATCGTCCTGTACCACGCAATCAAACTTCGTCAGCATCGTCTCGTACAACTTTCGCGATCGTGCTTTGGCCAACGTGTTTTGTTTATCGTCGCGATTTGGAGTCACCACTTTCTTGTAAGTCGACAGTCCAGCTCGTTGTTTGGCTCTATCCCTCTCCCTCTCCCAGCTTCTTTGTGACATCTCGGACGGAGAGGTTGGGGTTCCGCTCGAAACAGCGGGCAACTCTTTTTGTCGTCGCTGTGGCCTCTGGCTTTCGATTTCCTCCTGATCCAGCTTTCCTGGCTGTCGACAAACGTTCACCGAACACTTTTAATACGTTGGTGACAGTTGATTTAGCCACATTCAACAATTTCGCCAACTTGGCGTTAGAGTAGTTTGGATTTTCGGCATGCATGTGCAAAATTTTAATGTAGTTGCTTCTCTTCCTTCGACGACATTTTGATAACTGAAGTGCTAATCTCAAAATCAAAATAAAGGAATGGTGCTTCACGCACATATTTTCAAAATGAGGGGTGTGCAAATTGTTTTAATGCACAATGAAAGGCAATACGTCATGTTTAAGTCGACCAAATTTTGATCGAAACTCCCTTCATATTGTTTACGTCTGTCAAGTTTTATAACAATCCATGAAGTACGTACGGCCTTAGCTTCCTAACAGAAAATCCTGTGTGAACAAATTGTGTAGACTCATGCTGCTAATCCAAATGCGGTCGCTAAGAAGGATGATACCGCTAATTCCCCCGTGTCTAGTGTGATAAAAACCTTTAATGAGCATTTGACTACCAAACGGAAGAAAGAAAGTGGGGGCAGAAGTGTCTCGGTTGATTCTAAGATGGCCAAGAAGATCGTAGCAGAATTCAAGCGCTGATCAAACATGTCGATCTGGAATGTCACTAGAAAAACAAAGGAATCAATCTGCTTTGTCCAGAGAACATGAAACGGTCAGGACCATATGCTTACTATGTGAGGAAGACCCCAAACAGGAATGAGATGCAAAATGTAGCTGTTGAAACCCGTGTTTGGAAACTTTATACGCAGTTACTCACAAATCCGCTTTGCATCGTGATGAACTACTAGGTATCGTAGTTCAGGCCGACTTCTGCGTTAGCCGGACGGAATGTTTCGTCGCCAAGTTTCACGTTCCAGAGGATGTTCATAAGAAAATGTCAAACATTTTACAAGAGTTCCATAATCTGACAATTTTCGGTTGCAGTAAAATCAGCGCTTCTTTGATCACTTCTGGAACAATAAATGGTGTAAAAAGAGTGTATTCAAAAGCAGAATACGAGTTCTACAGGGTGAGTGAGAATTTCTATCAGTGAAGTATATGGTCATAAAAATGAGAAGCTTGCACGAGAAACATCCCCAAACCATCACCATGGAAACATTCTGGAACCTTTGAACAGCTAATTTATCACGAGAAATATCATAAACATGTGCTGCCTACAGGAACAATGTTTCGTCCGGAAACAGTATTTCACAATCACTTGAGCAGCTTCTGATATCTTTCGACTCTTGCAAACTTCTGCTTTTCCGTCAAGCCCATTGTTTTTTTGTATGGATTCAGCCAAGGTTGTCTTTCAAAATACTCCTGATCGTTGACTGTGAAATTTCCAGTTCTTTCACCATCTTTCGGCTAGGCTTACCAGGATTTCACCTCAAGAACCGGTTTCTTTGTAGCGTTTGATAGTACGAAAAATGAATCTTTCGTTGATTCCGAGTGGTTTCAATTGCTTTTAAATAGTACACGGTCTAAAATGTTTATCACGTGTTCTCTTTTCACGTCTCTAATTAACCACCTGTCTAAAACGAATGAAAATTCAAAACAAACTAGCAAATCTGTTGACTTTTGAATACACTCTAAAAAATAATAATTAAAAATAACTGTGATTAACGCATCAAAAGTAACACATGTTTAAAAAAAACACTGACAAGAATTTCCACTCACCTTGTACTCTATTTTGGACTGATCTTGCCCCATGTGCAAGGAACTTATTGGAGTGGTACGAAGCCAATAATGTTTTTGTTTGCCATAAGACATAAATCTTCCGAATTCACCGGTACATCTTTCGGTATAAAAGTTTTGAGCTATCGTTAAAACAGCACTTTGTTATCCCAAAATAATTAAAAATCAGCTAGAATTGAAGAAATATGACAGTGACCAGACCGATTGTAAAAGCAGTTATACAGAAATTAATGGATAGAGCCTAGAGAAACCTGCGGGCTTTTGGAATGGGATAAGATGACAAATTAAATGCATTATACAAATCGAAGCATTTTAGTTGGTCTTCATTTACCACCAGATTTAAAAAAAAATGTCCGATAAGAGCATCCTTCACCGATAGTGATACAAAAAGCCAAATCCTCTCAAGCCCACGAATCCAACAAAAAAGCTCGCCAAGCAAGGCAACTGAACCACCATCACCATCATATCGCACAAGGCCAAGGTCATCTGAAGTAAAAAATGGTAAACCATCAACAACTCGAAACTTTTGCTCCCTACTTTATGAATCTCGCATCCAAACTTGTTCTAGGTCTGTCCATGTCCAGTCTGGTCGCGATTTTTCTTCGCTCGTCCTTTTTTGCCGCACGATCTTTCATCCAACTTCAAACTTGATTACATCGAAATGATAGACCTGCCCGACTTGTCAACCAATTAGCGCCTTCGGAAGAAGCATCAGCAAGATGCGCACGGAATTGGCGATCAACTTGTGGGTTTCACCCCTAATGAAAATTAATACCTAGGCAACAATGAATTAGCGCACTCGTATTCTGACGCGACGCCAGGCGAGACATCCGTGGCAGGGGAAAAACTTTCGACTTTTGGTTCTTCGTTTTTTTTTTCTCGGCACTCTAATGCGATTAGAGGTCCGACCTCTATTTCGCAAGAACGTTGCCATTTCGTCTGTTGTCCGTAATTGATGTTGAAAATGGACGGAATTTCCCACGACGCGAAAGAGGGAGAGGGAAAATTTGTTCGGTAGTATTGAATGATTGCTAAAATTTGAAAGCATTTGAAATTATTCACCTTTCCTTTCGTTGGTCCCACGAGTCTTTTCGTTCAATTATGTAACATATGTGGATCCTTCATATGGTCGCGCCGGCTACGGTTTGTATTACAAACCAAATAATCAAACGAAACATGCACACTTAGAAATTATTAGTTTTACACGAGACGTAATGCATCTTTGTAAAAATTCGGGAACGTAAACCAAGATTTCGTGTAAAATTATGTCTCCTGAAACTGACAGATACGCACGTCGACTAAAGGTACGTTTGATTGAATTATTTTTTTCATCTTTTTCAACTCATTCTTATGTGCTAAACAAAACGGTTGCATGTGTCGATCTCAGGGCACCGAAGTTTACATGACATTTTGGTAGTGTGTAATATTCTACCCCAAAATATCCATACCGCCAAATTAAAGAAGGTCTTCTAATCCTTAGAGAACGGAAACCGATAGTCAACGACGCGCCGCGATTTACGATGACACATTATGCCACCTGCTGTTTCCTGTGTGGTGGAATTCTGGTAGAAGGCATGGAAGAGATTGCGCGCGAATCGTGTCTTCTAAAAATAGAATCCTACTTATTTCGTACACGAAGCGCCGTCTGTGTTTCTTGTCGTTGGCGGCGACGGCGGCGGTGTTTGTTTCATCGGGGTTGTCTTTCTTGATTAACTTGCGTTCACGTGATTGCCTTTCATTTGAAAATTCGGAGAGGTTATGTACGATTCCATCGGATGGGACACACATTTTTCGAAGGGTGGAATTTGTTTGATACACACTTAGAGAAAATCATGTAAATTTAAGTCTTTTTGGATGCGCATTAAGGGAGAGGCCTGTTAGATATAAATTTACGTCTGTTTTCAAAATTAAATGACAGTAAAAACTCTAAATTGTAATTTTCATGCCATGACCTAAAACTTCGTTACGGAACATAAAATAAAATTTTCTAAATGCTCCATTTGTAAATACAATTTTGAATACGTTCCATGCTACACGCTTAAAAATTACGCATTTTGAATTCATGTTTGTAAAAAGTCGAGAAACGTAAAGAAAGATTTCGTGTAAAATCTAAATTTTTCTCGCAAGATGTTGCCCTAGCAAAGTTAAATAACAAACTGATATCAAAAAGGTAACAAGTTTTGTTATCTCAGGTATCATTTTTAACTCACCTGTTATCGCATAGCAAAATTAGTTATCAACATTGAATAATTTTGTTATCATCTGTTAAATTTTTTTAAAGTCGATTTTTGACGAATGCTACTGAATACTACCAGCATGTTGATGAATACTGAATATCACCAGCATGTCATGGATATAAAATTGAACTTTTCACCAGAAGCAGTACCTCAGTTATTAGTGTATGAATTTGATATCATATTAATAACGTAATTTGAAATTATCTCAAGAAATTTGTCATATCACAAAAAAAATTTCAAAATGATAATAAAACGATTTTATGTTGTGATGTCCAACGAATATTAATTTGTCATCCCTTTTGTTACTTTGGCTGTTTATTAAGCCTGAATGATAACATATTTAGTGATCAAACAGTAATAATAAGATATTACATCTTGTTATCACATTGGTATAAACCTTTGATCGGGTGGCTATACACGCAAACCTACAGAATCGTCGTGTAGGGGAAATTACATGCTACTACCCCTACATGATGATTTTATTGATTTGCGTGGGTGGCCTACACTTTGCGAGGAAATAGGCTCAGACGTGTTTGTTTACAAATGTTAATAGGCTCTTTTCTATTTTTAATCCAGAAATTGTCTCCTGAGGCTGGCGCATACGCAATTCGACAAAAGATGTGTTTGATTGAATTTATTTTCTCATCTCTTTCAACTCATTCTTACAGTACTGGACAAAATAAAGTACGCACCTGATGTAGTTAAATTTGAATCGCTATAACTTTTTTGGCATTAGATATTTCAATACAGTTTGTATGGATAAAATGTAGTATTTTTAATTTATCAAATTTTGTATCACATCATTACATCCCCAAGTAACATTGCTAACACCATACAGCTTTATTAAGTTTTATTAAAGTTTTATGAAAGCCACTTGAAATCAATTTGGTTTTATTATGGCACCAAGAGGTGCCAATAGGTTTCATATATTAGTCAGCTTTACGAGAACGAACACAGCTTCTTTACAACGATCTTAAAACATTGTTTCACAAATTCCTTTTACTCATATCAAAGGTTTTATTTCGACTTTATGAACTTGTAAAATGCTGTATTGAAATGCCGTTTTAGGACTCATTGATTTTATCTTATGATGGTCAGTTGAAAAAGCATTTTAAAATTAAACGGCAAGTTGGCATTGAACGAAGTCACCGTAAAACCAAATAGTTAGCAAGTAGTCATGGCGAAGAAAAATTGGCTTTATGGCAAAACTGTGGTTTTTTTCCAATCGCCATATTGAAATATAAGAAATAATTGAAATGTGGAAAAATAAATACATCAAATGGTATGCAAACAAACTGTAGATCGGAGACTAATTTTGGCATTCTTTTAGATAATCTCATCCAATTCCAAGCACTTTTCAGGAAATTCATGATTAATTTATGGAATATATTTGTTTTAATTTGATTTATGTTGTTGTAAATTCGCATAATTTCCGAGGCGCATTAATTTTCGACTCTTATCATGCCAATATCCACCATAAAAATAAATGTGCCTGTAATTTGGAGCATAAAACGCTATAGAAAACACAATTTGTTTTAGATATTTTGCTACCAAACAAAATTTCCCGCAATTCAAGACCTTTTTTTTACTGCTATATGAATCAAAAGAGCAGAGAATCGAACAAAGCAGAACAACAAAAAACAACCTCGATTTCACAGTGAAGTTTGACAGCTGTGGCCATTTGGCCACATTCTGGTTTTCATGGCAGCCAAAAGGTTTTATGAAGGTTCTCAAGTGGTCATAACATCTTTTATTAACTTGTTTTCACAACCGTCTATAGAGTGGGCCATTTTGTACAAATTTCGGCTTTAAAGAAGCATAGAAGAGGTGTTGGAAGACAAAACAGTTTTGAATGGAGTTTTATCGACAAAGCCGGGAGGAGTGCTATACGGCGGGAATAAAACTAAAATTGTTACTTGGGTCTTTATATTGCATATATTTTTAAAAGTTTGATAAAATGCTAGCATGAGTCGCTTTTCAGCTGGACAAAATTAAGTACGCACTACTGCAACCACAACTGTGCATTTTCGCATACAGCGTGCGAATGTTTTCCTACCCCTCGAACCGCACAGAAATGTAAAAAAAAAAACGCTTTTTGTTAATGTATCATATCAATAGCGTTTCAATCCGATAAGAACAAATTTCTATAGATATTCACAAACTCATCATTAAAAACCGTCAAGAGGGTCTTTGAAACAGAGAAATCGATCGGAAATATGAATTTAGTGAGGCAGGAGTGCGAAAAATATGCAAGAAGTACGAGGATCTCGAAAGTATGGCAGACAGAGCAGATAGAGGAAGGAAATGGAAGACAACAATCAATGATGATCGCCGAATTGACCGCGAAGTGACTGAAACCCTGTCGACCACCAGCCGTGTGATCGACGATTTGATATGATATGATATGATATGTACTACCACCCATTGTAGCACGGAAACTAAGTCCGACAGCAATGGGCTCTCCTCTCTGTTAGACTTGATCAAGCTTTAATAACCACTGATTATCCTAATCATGCCATTTGCCATGCCAAAAATGGGTTGGGTGGATCGATAAGCAACATCACGTCTCCACAGGGATATAAAGAATCTCTTTCCAGCAACAAGATTGAACAATTGGTCGTAAGAGCGAGCTATCTAACATGAGGATGCCCAATGGGCGCCCGCTATTCACAAACTGTTAGCAATGGGGAGTTGGAATTCCCACTCTCCCCATCCAGAGAGCTTCAATCGGGTGCCCTGATGGTCTCTTCCATGCCCAGGAAATATTTATATAATAGTGTACATATTTATGTAAATGAAAAATACTACAAGCATCGTATCTTTTATATATAATCTTCATTCGGTTGATCCTGAAATGCAAGAAATGTTGTAAAGTGTTAAAGTCTAGAGTTCTATGGTTTGGCGCTTATGCGCATTTACGTTCGTTTTCATCGATAGCAGCAATTCACCAAAATCTTGATTTGAGGTATCCTGAAAAAGTTTGAAATTTGAAATTTTACAAAACTAACACTTATACCATTTAATTTACTGTAACCATGATCACAAGCTGTTTTGTTTGTTGTTTAACATTGCATTGGAGGGTGTGATTCGAAGAGCTGGGATAGACACGAGTGGCACGATCTTCAGGAAGTCTGTCCAACTATTTGGCTTCGCTGACGACGTTGATATCATAGCACGTACGATGGCGGAAACGTACATCAGACTTAAGGCTGAAGCTGGTAGGATTGGGCTTGTGATTAATGCGTTAAAAACAAAATTCATGAAGGGAAGAGGCGCACGAGAAGACAATGTTAGCCTCCTAGCACAACTTCAGATTGACGGTGATGAAATCGAGGTAGTAGACGAATTCGTGTATCTGGGCTCATTGGTGACCGCCGATAACGACATCAGCAGAGAAATACAAAGGCGCATTATGGCTGGCAATCGTGCCTTCTTTGGACTCCGAAGGACGCTAAGATCGTACAAAGTTCGCCGAACCACAAAGTTGACCATCTACAAGACATTAATTAGACCGGTAGTTCTCTACGGCCATGAAACATGGACATTGCTAGTGGAGGACCCACGCGCCCTTGGAGTCTTTGAACGGAAGGTGCTGCGTACGATCTACGGTGGAGTGCAGATGGAAGCCGGAACGTGGAGGAGGCGAATGAACCACGAATTGCCCCAGTTGCTAGGAGAACCTCTCATCGTACACATCGCAAAAATCGGTCGACTACGATGGGCTGGGCATGTCGTAAGAATGTCGGACGACAGTCCTGTGAAAATGGTTCTCGAAAACGAACCGACAGGTATAAGAAGAAGAGGCGCGCAACGAGCAAGGTGGATTGATCAAGAAGAAGGCGACCTGCGGACCCTACGCAGACAGCGAGGCTGGCGAGGTTAAAGGTTAAACGTTAACTTGAACATCAAACAGGTTATAAAATGAAACAGGTTATAAAAACAGCAACGCCGACCTTTGATTTGCAAACTTAACAGGTTTGTTTTGCTTTTAGCATATATTTAAGACTAATTATGACTCCTGTAAAATCAAACGTTTAAACTTTGCCCAAAAGTACATTGACAAGTCAGTTCTCAAGTTCTCTGGAGTGATGAGAGCAAGTTCGAGCTCTTTGGTCGTAAACAGAGGGCACAAGTCTGAACAAACCCTGGAGAGAAACTTGCAGATAAAAATGTTCAAAAACAGTGAAGCACGGAGGTGGCAATATCATGGTGTGGGGGTGCTTTGCGTGGTCTGGGGTTGGAAATCTTGTCAAAATAGATGGAATAATGACTGCCGACTCTTACATCAGCATTCTAAAAAGACATCTGAAGGAGTCGGCACGTGAAGCTGGTTTGCAGAGCAAGTTGACTTTTCAACAAGATAACGACCCCAATCACACCGCCCACAACACCACTGCCTACTTCCGTGCGTCACATATCAAACTATTGGAATGGCCACCTCAAAGTCCAGACTTGAATCCTATTGAAAATTTGTGGTTTATTCTGGATCAAAACGTTGACAAAGGAGACGTGACCCCTGGATGAATTTAAACCCTCAAAACATCCGACTTCTCGTCGGAAGATGCCACAACGCCTACAAGCCGTTATTGAGGCGCGAGTTGGTCATACTAAGTATTGATTTTAGCAATAAACAATAAAACTTATGATTTTTTTTAGTGCGTACTTTATTTTGTCCCTAAAAACACGAACAATCACAAAATAAACCTTGTTTTTTGTTGAAAATATCACTCTCAAAGCTCAAATCAATCGATGTTCTGAAAATACATATGTAATTGTAATTTTCGTCCAAAGATATCGAAATGTTCTGCTTGATAATATGACAAATTTTGGAAACATGGAAGGTGCGTACTTTTTTTCCAATACTGTGTGTGCTAAAGGACGCTTCCATTTATCAGTTTCAGGGGTCAGAAATTTACATGACATTTTAATAGTGTGTATATTTGATTTTGAATGAACGAATCTTACTAAATGTATGAAAATTATAATATGCTTGCTGGCCCGGTTGTCCTGCCTATAATTAAATTAATTAATGGAAAATTGGAGAAGGAAATATATATAAAGACGTTTATTTGCAATAAGGTTACAATTTCATTTATATTGAATTAATTTTTTACTGTTGTGTGATGATTTTTTGAATTGTAAAAATGTGTTTCCGTAAGGTAATGTTCAATGTCCAAGAAACCGTTTAAAACATTATAGAAAAAAGGATAAATGTCGGCATGAATTGTTCTCTTATAATGTGCATTGCCCCAACCGAAGTCATTTGAAAAAAAACCATTATAACTCTGGATGTTCTGCGGAAAATGTTTAGAATCACTTCCTGATCCAGACACCAATGAGCGCAAAGGCTCTGGTGGAGGATTTAGTGGCGTTAATTTAACTTTGCCACTAGCACGACACAATCATGGTGCTTCAGTTGGAAACTGCAATGCAATACAATGAGAACAAACTTCACTCATTGATCCAATGGCGACTGATATATCCGCACTGAAATTAACCAAAGGGCCGTATTGAAATGCAGCAAATTGGCTCTAAATTTTTAAAATTTTGTTTAGCGAGTAAGAATCGATATTTCAATTTTTACAATTTTATTCATAAAAGTTAAAACGATTTTCTAAAAATCACCCTTGTATAACTTTTTTTAAGTCTTGTCCTTTTTGAGTTATGTTGATTTTAGAATAATCGATCAAAAAACTTAAGCCCTTTTCAAGTGGCAGTCTAGATAAATAAATAAAACCAAGTATGCAAAGTTGCTTGAAAAGACATGACTACACACCCACAAAGTTTCATTGGATTCTGATAGGGTGCTGCCGATTTCGAAGACAAGTTGGCGTAAAATTCGTCTCTTGTCTTTTCCACTGTATCAGCTGGTTGAACATGTTAACGAAGATACCTCTTGATCAGAGACTATTCTGGCTCGACAAATCAGCTGCAAAGGTATTTTTCAAGCTTTGATTGACGTAAATATCTGCATTCATTGCCTCATCGCCTTTTTTCCTAAATTTACAGTGAAAACTGAGGTGCCCGAATTGTCAACGCTGGCCGCTTGTGTCGAACTTCTTTTTGGCTGCTTCTGCTTCTTGTACGTCTTTAGCTTCAATCTCTCTGTGGCTCGTTGAACGTTGGACTTCGAGGTGTTCAGCTTTTTGGCCAAATCGCGACCTGAGGCCTCTTTTGCCTTTGAACAAGCTCGTCCGATTTTGTTGTCCAATTTGGGGTTCGACGCTGCTGTTTTTTGTCCACGTGGCAGGTCCGCAAGGGAATACTCCTCCCTGAACTTCCAGCTTTCAATACGCACCGCTCTCACACCAACGTTTTCCATTTTCACCAACTTTCTTACTTATAATCCTGAAATAGTGCTCCACTTGTGCACGATAGCACGACATTTTTCAATGGAAATCTTTCCCTTCTCTCGAAATGCGCGTGAAACTTTGCTGTGAATTATGTTCGGTTTGACGTTTGAGTGTAAACAATGAGATGAAGCCCACAGACGGCTCGAATAAAACTGTATGTTCACATGGCAGCGTTAGAAAAGTGTGTCCTTATTTCCTTGGACAGTCTTCATAAGCAAATCAACTTTAGGTGTTATGCTACATAACCGGATATCACCAGGCTTCACTTAGCCCAAGAATTTCGAGCTTTATGCGTCACGCTTCGTTGTAGAGCTGTGCCATACCTTATTGAACTAACGTTAAAACATAGTGAATAACAGTACAAAATTCACTGGTGGGGTTGATTGACCCACTCAATAAATTTGCTCAAATCTTCAAAACTATAGCTCTAATGTAATGATATGCTATAATTTTTTTTTCATAAAACAGCATAACTCATAAATTTGTTGTACAATAAGGCACTAAATACACCAAAATATGATCCTAATAGGCATGACTTTACCTTACATGTAAATAATCATGTTATTAAAATAAGCTTTTAACATGCGTTAATATCCATGAATAATAATACATTCACTTCACATGTATCGCACACAACAAAACTTTAAGACGATATCAAAACTTCACTATAATTCACGTATTTTTAAAAAATGTCGACAAAAATATGCAAAACTGAAATTGGGGCGGAACGCGCCGTGGCGTTTTATACATCTATATAATGAGAAGTTGGCAACATATCACAACGTTTTACTTTTTTTATTCAATATCTATTGGCTACTTGACTACCAAACAGAGTTTGAAGGATGTGGCAATTTGTTGCAACCTCCTCACTTTACAATCTTATGAGTATCTTTTTGTAGCCGTGTTTTTACCTTTTACTTGCAGCGCATGTTATCCCAAGCAACACAGCTTGTATTAAACAAGTTGGAAGTACTATTTAATAACAAAATCAGGTAATCAATATAAGTGTATAATACTTTATTTCATACTTTAATATGACGTTAAAAGCGCAAAAAGTGAAGCCTTTTAAAACATAAAACGGAAAAAATTAACCTCATGCAAAAATAATTATATTTGCCCAGCGTGGGATTTGAACACTAGTCCTTGGCGTGATAGGTTTGTAGCTTCTTTGCTAAACCAACTCCGATTTTTGAAAAGTCAACTCTGACTATGAATGATTTGGAATGATTTAGAATAGGAAATTGGCAGTGAAACCACAATCTTGTACAAAAAATTCATCGTTATGAAAAAAAAAACACGTATTGCAAAACATGGTTGGTGTAATGTAATTTCGACAGTATTTAGAACTACCCATAAAATCGCGTCCTGTTCATGTGTATGGAACCATGTTTTGTATTACAATAATAAAGTGTTTATCACTTGCAGCTGTGGAAAAAGTATTTTTAGCTCGATCGTTAGTCAGAGTGATACATAGAATATGAGAGATCTAAACCGCTCTGAACTCGGCATGTTTTGCAATTCGTTTATACTACATTTATATGACATACAATTATAAATCATTCTAAAAAGATGTTTTGTGTGTTACTTGGGATCCCAATATTGTGGTGCATATTGAGCAATAAAACAGGCGTTTTACTCCAGTGTCGTCTTGGGATCAAATTGGAAGAGATTTAAAAAATCATGAAAATCATCGTTTTGAATTAAACTTACATTTGATCTTCAAAGAAAACAATCGTTCAGCTTTCATTCCCTAGTAATTCGCGATGTTGCTTAAAGGATGCGTTTTGTACCATCCACCCCTACTATGTTCCAATTCGTGTCCTTTATTTTGCGCTGAAAGTCGTTTCCGTAAGATCTGTTCGAAATCTGTTTTGGTTGGTTTCTGTAACAATTTCCAAGATTCAGCGATAGTAGGTGGCTGATCTAAAATCTTCTAACCCCGGCTGCCATGTTAGGTGTAGCTTCCGAGGAAGAGCATTTCTTATTCAGCCGCTGGATGTATCTGAGCCGCAGACGCAGTTTGAGCCGCACCTCCGTTGTGGACCAACGCTCGGATTGGCGAAGAATTTCTTGTGCCGCCGTGTTGTGATTAACACGCCAACGTCCGCGTTTGTTGTAATAAACGAAAATAGCAAATTGACGAACAGAATCGCTCATTGCACAAAGCCTCTTATGATTCTGAACACTAGAATATATGCTTTTCCCAATGTCATTGCTCCGTACTGTAGTATATTAGATGTAACTAAATGGTATTCCAAAATGACCACACAGTTTTCGCACATAGAATTTAGCTCACAGTTGACCATACTTTTATGGAATTGATCGTACTGATTTTCCAACCTTACACCTCGGTTGCACATACTCTGACGCAAAATTCAAAGATCATCTTATTTTTTTCCTTTTTCTCCATTTAATCCCAAGCGAATGCAATCAGCATTATGAATAAACAACTACCAAGCTGCCTTACCTGTGTGAAACGACTTCGGCGAAAGGTTGCGTTGCATCTCTCCACTTTCTTGCTTGCTTGGTCTTGTCTCGGATCGGCATTCCGTCTGCCGGGCTCATGAACGTAAGATAAGCCACCAGATACGAATCATTTTCGAAGCGAAGAACCATTAGAAACGATGAAAAAACGCATTCTGACTGACGGTGCTGGAATGAAATCTCCGAAAGCAAAAACCACCACCCAACGCCTCCCGGAACCTCTCGGACCCTCTGGGAGGAATTTTTACAGAAGAGAGCTGCGGGAGCTGAGCTGATGTCGTGCCAGATTGAAGATTTGCATGCACAGTTCGGATGCCTTGCACGGGGTGAGTCAAAATTAAAAGTAAATATCGAAATACAGTCAGTAATAACAATAACGACGTCGACGATGACGACGATGATGATGACGGCGGTGGCGACGGGGAATGAAGGTAATAAAAATGAAATTATATTTCTTGAAATGAAAAATATTAAGATGGAGATACGGCATCAACGAGAGACGGGAGATGCTGATACTTCAGAACACCGAGTCAAAGAGGTGCGCAGGGATTAAAATGGTCCTTCCCAACTTGCTAGTGCTTTTAATAAAAGCGCTTGATTGGCTTTTAAATTGGACGCAAAGCTGAATTTATCGACCACGCCGTATCGCTAAGGTGGAGTGCAATATTAACATCGCTGAGTTGCAACTCGGGTAATGAAACATCGTGAACGGATTGTTGATTATGGGGATTAAATGTAAGACAATTTTGTTTGTTGCAGGAGATCAACAGCTTAAACAGCGTATGCTGTTTTTATTCTGTCACTGTTTTCGATAAAGGTAGAGATAAGATTGGCCTGCTTTGATGGTCACGTCTAACACAATTGTCGAACTGCTCAATAATTCAAGTTTGTTGCATAAAAAAAAGGAACAAGAAACGTGCAGATGAAAAATAATCAGAACTCTTCACGGGAGTACCTTTCATAACCAGACAGAATTTCGGTTGGTTTATAGAAGCGGGAAAGAATCAGACGCCTCGTCCCTGACAGTAGCATAGCATTTGCCATTCTATTCAATTCAACTTTCCAATGCATGCAGTGTGCTGTCCCAGAAGAGGTCCTCATACTTTCCTGCTGCTGCTGTAGCTCTGTTGTAGCCGTCATCGAGTGGCCTTTGGTTTTGCACCAGGTCTTCTTCAACACGAGCTGAGTGCTTGGGAAAGTTCAGTTTATTCCTTAGCAGTTTTTCGGTGCACTCCCCCTTGGACTGGGTGGTAGTCCTGTTGCACCCATTGGAACTTTGAGCTTAAATTTTCCAGGATAATGAAATATACATTTTTGATTTATTTGTCTGGAAATTTATGAAAAATCTATTTTATTTATTTCAATACAAATCTGCCCTTTCTAAGGAAGGGGGTTCGGTCTCTTTTACGGTGTTATTTTTCGAGCAACTCTACGGTGGGAATAATTTTTAGATCTGTTCTGTAGCGGGAGGCCAGAAAGGAAAACCAAACTATCACCGTTGTACAACAAGCTGTGATTATGTTGTTCAATGGGATAACAGTTCTTATACCTTTGCACACGGCACAATGGGGAAATCCAATCTTAATACCAGACACACTGCTGTTGCTCGGTTCCGGTGTGTGTGTGTGTGTGTGTGTGTGTGTGTGTGTGTGTGGGGGGGGGGGGGGTGTGTGTGTGTGTGATCGTCTATCGTCTAGAGTGGTTTTCCTGTCTGAAATAATTCCCAAATGTATTCATGTCTAGTCGATGTTGATAAATTGCATTCATTGGTTGTTGATTGATGAATGTTAGCTGATTCTTCCAAGACAGGCATGGAGGGGATGGGAGTAGTTGCTTCATCGTTTTTAATCATATTTGGCTTTTGTTTTGACTGTTTACAGGGTGAGGTACAATCACTGTCATCGATTTGACAGAAACGAATGAAGCCTGTCCACGTTAAATTTTGGACACTAAGATAATGTCAGCCATAAGATTCCGATAACGTCCGCTAAAAGATTCCGCACAGTATCCTTAGATACGCTAGCGGTGGCAGTTCTGCATCGTTTCTTGAAATCTTCGATCCCATTTGGTTTCTTCTCAGTTTCAAAGAGTTTCCGCTTAACCAGAGCCCAGTATTTTTCTATCGGCCGAAGTTCTGGACATTTAGGTGGATTGGCAATTTTTGGCACGTATTTGACCACTTTTGCCTTATACCATTCCAGGACGGATTTCGCGTAGTGAAAAGAGCAGTGCCTTGGATTTTCATGAAACACTCATGAGAAATGGAAATGATTTCATCCCAGTGTAATGATGATGTTAACTTTCCCGGAATTCACGGTTCACCGCTGTCTCTTCTATACCAAATGAATTTTGTTTGCTGCAATGAATGAAGTCAGCTCTAAGTGATGTGATGTTATGTGATAGAAAGCCACCACCAGTTCACGACTTGCCATGGCGTACAGTTCCTCCAAATGGCAATATCAAACTGTACATACCTGTAATCCTCACTATTCCGTTGTATGAAGGCCCAAAAACGGGGGTGTGGACCCGTAAGCAGAAGCACTTACACGAAACCCACGGAAAGGATAGAGAGTCTCCTTCCACCGAAACGCTCTTATTACAGGAAATGAACAGTAAGCAATACACATTAGGATTTCCGTTTGGTGGTTTGTTAAAAATAGGGTTATCAAACTCACTGTAGACTGTCGGAAGATAATTAGACCTTCGCTGCTCTCGACCGGACGATTTCCATCAACGAAGGCATAATTGCCATCCATGACTTGGGCCAGATAACCACGAATCCCTCATCCAGCCTACACTTCATCTGGCACCCTTAATGATTATTTGTATGTAATGTACGCAATATAATATAATATATGTATTTACAAAATATGTCACATCTACTGAATTGTTAATGCAAAATAAAGTTTGGATATGTATTAACATCTTAATCGCCCTGGAAAAGCTGAAAAGCAGAGTAGATTTCTGACGCGTTCTGAAATTATTAATTAAATAAGAATGTGAAATACACCCTGCTTAAACACGATCTTCAGCTGCAGCCACTCACTTCCCTAATGCCAAGTTGACATCATTGCCCAGGCTACGCCAACCAGCTTCTCCATGCTGAAATGCTGAAACAAGATGTAGATAACTACAGTAGTAAGACTAATTAATGTGATATAACCACAATGGAACTGACTGTTAGCTTCGGGTCTTGACAAAGAATCCCTACTGAGCCCTTGCGGCACGTCAAGCCGGCCAGTTCAGCACAAGGGCGGATGAACTAATCTTTTGTTTTCATAAAACTCAACGCTGTTTCCTAAAATCCGCCTTTTTTATTTGTTGATTCGCTGACATTAACCGCCAATGTTTGTTGCCGCCAGTGATGGAATTCTCATCAAAATATCAATTCATCTTGCACTACGTTTTTACTTGGGAACTTCCCGTTGCTAGTTTCGCACACCAACGTTTCTTGAGTGAACTTTCTGGGATGAGAGAATGAAATATCGCGAACTTTTTCTACTCGAGTCACCGACGCGAGGATACGAAAAAAACAGATCATTTTTCTCTCTCTCTATATCTTTACACCACCATTTTTTTTTATTTTATATATTTTTTTTTTATCTTTACACCACATTCGTTTATGAAAAGCACACTGCGCATTTCATAGATATGGAATCTATACAGAAAGATATCTCTCATAAATCTATACACTCTCTTCAGCCTGATGAATGGTTGATTGCTGACTGTATGGCCGGGGAGGTTGGGTTGAATTTGTCCTCAATGCATCACGCTATTGCGGTGGCACAATACTTAAAAACAAACATCAAAACTCGCGTGAACATCGCCTACACATACTCGCTAGAGAAAACGAGCAAAGCGGAGGAGATATTTATTTGGTTGGATCGGATCTCAAATACGAGTGAAACTTTGTGAGATGGAGAAACGAAAGATCTTTCGCGATGAGAAATAAAACGTTTCCTCATTCTGCGCTTTCTTGAACTTTGAATTGTATTTCGTTCGCGAACTTTGAGTGCGAAGTTCCTCGGCGATATATCTTTGCAATGAGCAAAGAGTGAACGTTTTTTGAAAACGATTTTCCCAACACTGGTTGCCGCCTGTCTTATTTCGAATATTAAGAGCTGGCGTGCTTTCTCCTTGTTCGCAGATTATGAAAATGACAACGCATTGTGAACAAGAAAGCGGCACGCGGCAGAAGCAAATTATATAGAACATTTTAGTTCATTGCCGCGCTAAGCGCACTGCCGTGCCGTAGCGCAGCGCTCACTATTGTAGCTAGATCTTTACCCTTATAGTTGACAACTATAAACTTACAATCTCCTATAAAGTTTTAACTATATCCCTTTCAGGACGAACCCGCACAATAGTGCGGGTTGACTAAAATAACTTTACATGTTTTATTCTGTCATAATATCAATGTTTTTCAAACAAATTTGATGTTAATAATTGAATTATTACTTATACTTCTATGATCATGCATTGGTTTTTGTTTATAGTGCATATGAAAGGCACAAAGTTTGGTTAAACATGAGGTAAACAAACCTCGAAAAACACAAACAAGTTTTACCCGTCGTAGTTTTGTTGTTTTTTGTTTTTTCTATGTATGCACCAGTACTAATCAAAAGTACAAGAGTTACTCTCCAACATAGTGAAGAAAAAGTGTCAATTTATTCACATGCCAAGGATATTTGGAGGGACAAAGTGGGACCCGCACAATTGTGTGGGTGCTGTCCCTTACGCTGTCGATGTTCATTATGTGATACATATGCTACCCAGTTCAATAATTCAATCATTTTTAGTCAGCTCATGCTATTCCAGTATACCCTGTGTCAATAGCAACCTCAATATCAATATTCAAAAATTCATATCTGATGAGAAACCATTAAAAAAAGATCTCATACTAGACTTGGAAACTATTTCGTTTTATTGGAATCACAAATGACCGATGCGATAGTACTGGGTACAGGGGTCCATTCATAAATTACGTAGACTTTAAGAGGAATGAAGGGGGGTTCTCGTCAAAGTCTACTTTCAATAAAAAAAAATTGCCAAATATGTGGATTCTTGGGATTTTATGTCTACGAGGGAGGAAAGGGTTTGAGATTTCTAAAAACGAGTCCACGTGGCTTATGAATAGTCCCAGCGGTTGATCATTTACAAAGAACATTACAACATTACAACATGTCGCCCAAAAATAACCATTTTCAAACTCTTTCCCTTCGTTACACTCTTAGTGATAGATTTCTGAAATGTCTATGGATCGTCATAGTTTCAAAAAATCACCCTCCTCCCCCTTAAAGTTTGACGTAAATTATGAAAAACAAAAAACCAAAAAAAATAATGTCCCCCATTAATTTGTCATTTTAACAGCGGAATTGATTAAACCCGTTATGAGTGTATTTTTTGACGGCTTATCGCTGAAGATAAATAAGCGATTTCGTTTGTTTATGTTTATCAGCTACCATGCAAGCAAGTTACATTTGCAAAAGTTCAGACCGTGTCAGATATTCAATAGCCTTAAGCAGTTCGGAGTGAGTAAGCGTTTTGTTTTTCGTACCTTTAAACGGATCAAGGAAACTAGAAATGTCCATATTCAACACAAAGGAGGTGCCAAAACGAAGAAAAAGATCAAATGTGTGAGGGAGCAAATAAGACGTAATCCGGCCAAATCTGGCCGTAAATTGAGCAAACAATTTCAAATGTCCCCTGTTTCAAGGAAAAGGCTCCATGATCTGGAATGCAAGCCGTACAAGAAACAACAGGTTCACGGGTTGGCGGAGCGTCAAAAGCAAGCCAGGGTCCAAAGAAGCAGAAATTATTTGGTTCGGCACGGTGACTGCGATATTTTATTTTCGGATGAAAAGCTCTTCCTCCTTCAGGACAGTCATATTCAACAAAATGATCGTGTGTATGGCAAAAGTCTTGCCAATATTCCAAGAGATAAACTAGCTGTAGAACGCTATCAGAATGTATCGAAAATCATGGTATGGGGCGCCGTTTTACGAAAAGGAAAACTTCCTCTTCTTTTCATAGAACCTAACGTAAAAATCAACACTGAATATTACATCGAGCAGGTTTTGAAGAACCATCTGCTTCCTCGTGCTTCAACGCTGTATGGGAATACACCATATTGTTTTCGACAGGACTCATCTCCAGTTCACAAGGCAAAAAAGGCACAAGCGTGGTGCGCGGAAAATTTGCCCGATTTCATCACAAGCGAAGAATGGCCTGCATCTTCACCGGATCTCAACCCACTTGACAACTTTGTTTGGGGTTATATGCTTCAACATATAGGCCCTACGAAAGGGCTTACTTTAGATCGATTCAAGAAACATTTGGTTGATATTTGGGACCAAATTCCTCAGGAAATCGTGCGTGCCAGCTGCGATGGGTTTACAAAGCGTTTGCGCAAAGTTATCAAGGAAAAGGGCGAGAGATTCGAATTGAATTAATATGGTTTATTTCTATAACATGTATCTTTCAAATAAAAAATAAATGCTATGATTTGGTTGATTTGTTTTGCTTTAATCCCATTTTGTTTTAGTGACACCTATTGTGAGACACCCTGTATATTGTATGACGAGACCTTCTTAACGCTGGATGGCAACGACTGGCAGGGAACCAGGGACTTTACGACCCCCACCAAAGATCGTAATCGTCAACGTAAAATATGTTTCCCACACCAAGTTTTCGAAACAGGTCCTTCTCTAGCAAACGATCTGCGAGTAGGGAATGACCAAACCACAGTTATTTCCTTGGACCTTCCGATGACCTTTGAGATAGAAGTTGCTGCCTTCGTCAAAGAGTCTCAAGCGAAGGAGAATGTGGTATTTTGATTGAACCTGACCTCGGCCATGAGATCACTGGAGGAGATGAACCGGCTGAAGATAAACGTTGCACCGAAGACCATCAACCCTACCAACGTCCTCCAGCTGCATCCGATAGATAATTTTAATAGAAAGAATATACCAACATTCATTTTTTCATCGGTCATGGGTAAGGTTTTTGCCGTAAGGCTGACATGGTCAACTGTCATGAGCATTTTTGTAGAAGGCTAAATAAACGTAGGATTTAGAGAAAAAAAATGTTTCATTGAATTACCTTTTGCAATTTGTTCTTCGTCGTTATTAGAAGTTAGTATTCATTAGTCATTAACTTGATGCGATAAGATGCGACCAAATTTACGACAAAATGCGACCAAACGAAAAGTTTGCCACGAACAGACATGGAAGCAATCGAGTAATAAACGAAAGGGCGTTTCGATCAAAATTTGATCGACATAAACTGGACGCATTTCCTTTCATCGTGCATTAAAAAAATTTGCACACCCCTAATTTTAAAGATGTGTGCGTGTAGCATCATGCCTCTATTTTGATTTTGAGATTAGCATTTCAGTTATTAAAATTCGCCGAAGGAAGAGAAGCAACGCATCAAAATTTTGCACGTGCAAAATCCGAAATCCAAATTACTCTCACGCCAAGTTGGCGAAATTGTTGAATGTGGCTTAATCAACTGTTACCAACGTATTAAAAGTGTTCGGTGAACGTTTGTCGACAGCTAGGATCGAGGGAAATCGAAAGCTGGAGGCCACAGCGACGACAAAAAGAGTTGCCCGCTGTTTCGAGTGGAACCCCAACCTCTCCGTACGAGATGTCGCAAAGAAGCTGGGAGTGGTGCCTTCAACCGTGGATAGAGCTAAACAACGAGCTGGACTGTTGACTTACAAGAAAGTGGTGACTCCAAATCGCGACGATAAACAAAACACGTCGGCCAAAGCACGATCGCGAAAGTTGTACACGACGATGCTGACGAAGTTTGATTGCGTGGTACAGGACGATGAAACTTACGTCAAGGCAGACTTTAAACAGCTTCCTGGACAGGAATTTTATACGGCAACCGGACGGGGAAAGGTAACAGATATTTTCAAGCAAATTAAACTGTCATAGTTCGCGAAGAAATATCTGGTGCGACAGGCCATCTGTACCTGTGGCTTGAAGAGCAACGTTTACATTGCAACCAGAACCGTCAACCAGGAAATTTATCTGAGCGAGTGCCTACAAAAACGTCTACTGCCTTTCCTGAAGCGACACAATTGTTCCGTTCTATTTTGGCCGGATTTGGCACCTTGCCATAACGAAAAAAAGGCCATCGAGTGGTATGCTGCCAACAACGTTCAAGTGGTGCCCAAAGGACAAGAACCCTCCCAACACGCCAGAGCTCCACCCAATCGAACAATATTGGGCCATCGTCAAGCGGAACCTTAAGAACACTCATAAAGCTGTTGTGAGCGAGAGACAGTTCAAGGCAAACTGGCGTTCTGCGGTGAATAAAGTGGACAAGGAGACTGTACAAAATCTTATGGCAGGTGTTAAACGAAAGACCCGACAATTCACATTCGGTAAAAAGGAAGCTTAGCGGAATACTTCTCCTGTATTCTGTATTAACTGAACTTGAAAAAGAAAAATAATTTGACTTATTAACAAAAACTTTGATCGACTCACACATTACTGTTTGACTGTTCAACCAAATGTTTCTTGAATCGATCTAAAGTTACCTTTTTCGTAGGGCCTATATGTTGAAGCATATAACCCCAAACAAACTAGTCAAGTGGGTTGAGATCCGGTGAAGATGCAGGCCATTCTTCGCTTGTGATGAAATCGGGCAAATTTTCCGCGCAACCACGCTTGTGTCTTCTTTGCCTTGTGAGCTGGAGCTGAGTCCTGTTGGAAACAATATGGTGTATTCCCATACAGCGTTGAAGCATGAGGAAGCAGATGGTTCTTCAAAACCTGCTCGATGTAATATTCAGTGTTGATTTTTACGTTAGGTTCTATGAAAAGAAGAGGAAGTTTTCCTTTTCGTGAAACGGCGCCCCATACCATGATTTTCGATACATTCTGATAGCGTTCTACAGCTAGTTTATCTCTTGGAATATTGGCAAGACTTTTGCCATACACACGATCATTTTGTTGATTATGACTGTCCTGAAGGAGGAAGAGCTTTTCATCCGAAAATAAAATGTCGCAGTCACCGTGCCGAACCAAAATATTTCTGCTTCTTTGGACTCTGGCTTGCTTTTGACGCTCCGTCAACCCATGAACCCGTTGTTTCTTGTACGGCTTGCATTCCAGATCATGTCTGAGGAGCCTGTTCATTGAAGCAGGGGACATTTGAAATTGTTTGCTCAATTTACGGCCAGATACGGCCGGATTACGCCTTATTCGCTCCCTCACACATTTGATCTTTTTCTTCGTTCTGGCAGTTCGTCTGGTACCTCCTTTGTGTTGAATATGGACATTTCCAGTTTCCTTGAACCGTTTCAAGGTACGAAAAACAAAACGCTTACTCACTCCGAACTGCTTAAGGCTATTGAATATCTGACACGGTCTAAGCTTTTGCAAATGTAATTTTAAAACTTGCTCCCGTATGGCTTCCATGGTAGCTGATAAATATAAACAAACGGAATCGCTTATTTATCTTCAGCATTAAGCTGTCAAAAGAATACACTCAAAACGGGTATAATCAATTCCACTGTTAAAATTACCCAGCTGAACTAAACCAAAAACTGAGAAAAAAGGTGACACCTATTGTGAGACACACTGTATTTTCTTCATTGGATTTGCGAGTTTGGTTAGCAGCGTTTTTAAAAATTAAGATGTATCTTATTTGATCCAACGCTTCGATGCTGGTGAGCATCATCCTCAAGGAAAGAATCGATGCTAACAAGTATTGAAATGTTGGACAAAATCTGAAAATCGAGTGGATTTTAAAAATTTAGATGTATCTTATCTACGACCAGCAGAACGTGGAAACAAAATCACGGGTATAAAAGCTGTGTTCGAAAATGCTGACGAAAAACCCTTGTTGAGAAATGGATGAGGAAACCTACATAAAGGCTGACTTTAAGCAGATTCCATGTAATCAATTCAACACTGCAAGAAACAAGTGCGATGTCTTAGAGCAAAAAATCTCGAAATTTGCCAAGAAATTCATAGTTAAGCAAGCAATTTATACGTCCGGGATACGAAGTTCTCCATTCATGATGACTTCAACTATGAATGGTCAAGTGTACGTAAATGAATGTCTACAAAAACGTCTTCTACCGTTGCGGAGTTTTCGCAGAAAAGCCCACCAATGTTTTGGCCTGCTTTGGCGAAATACCCATTACTCAAAACAGGTGCTGGAATGGTTTAGGGAAAATAAGGTCAGCTACGTACCCAAGAATCTTAATCCACCAATCGAAAAATATTCGGCTATAATGAAGCAGGAATTGAGCAAACACACTTGGACAGGCAAAGCAGATCAAGAATTGAAGAAAGTATGGATCAATGTACAAAAACTTGTCATTTCTTATGTTGTACAAAATATCATGGAGGGTGTTAAGAGAAAAGCAAGGGTATTTCAATAAAGTGAATCGGGCAAAACTTAGCAAAGATTGGTTTTATTTGATAATTCGAGAATTTTAACTAGGTTAGAAGATGGATTTTTTGGCAAATCGCTTTATGTGTTGCAATTTTCTCGTGGCCAACCTTCACCATATTTTTTTCTGCTAGTAAAACTACACCATCTGAAAAAAAATCCCCATTGATTGAGCAACTGTTTTATTCTAGTTTCAGTTCATCCGTTTCTTATGCTTCTTCATGTGATTTTTTGCATCCCATAACCATCCCCGGTTCAAAGTTATTTTGCAACCCTGGTAGATCATATCTCCTGCAGAAGGATGCATTCTGCTATAATTGTTGAATTTCATAAACTCAAGATGAATCTAACCATAGGATCAGCAATTGTTTTACTTAAAAGAATGATGCTGCAAATCATCCTTGCAGGTTACTAACCATAATAAATGCAACTAAGGCATAAACTATCCAACAGCTTATGCTCACAGCCGCCAAATTGTAGCCTTGTGGTAACATCCGATGATCTCTTCGATATATTCTGTGAAAATGGTCAGCGCAGATTGTTACCCTTATGCCAAGGTTCATAGCAAAGCCGCCGTCGAGCATCGGTCTATACTTAGGTGCAGCAAATTGTTGCTGCCGAGACTTATGCCAGAGAAGACGGTAACAACACCACGATGCTGGCTGTGCAAGGTGGTCAGGTCATGCTGCAAAGAAGCATATCTCGTCGTGAATCTTGAAAAAGTGTCTGCTTCAAAAGGAGGAAGGAACAATCTCACCGTCCTTCACTACTGCGGCCCGGGCACTCTGCACCATCAGTATCAACAGCAAGTCGTTACCTTCTTCGGAAAGCAAGAATAACAACTCGGTGAAAAACGAACGCAAAAGAAAAACGACGAAAGACATTAAACGTAAATAAAACAAAAGAATCTCGGGAAATCGGGCGGGCAAAGGAGTGGATAAGAAAATATAATAAAATTTAATAAAACAAACCTCAGATAAGAATAACAAGTGAATAAATGAAAGCTTAAAATGATACAGAAGTTGGTTCATTGAGCAGTCGAAATAAAAAGCAGGGGGGAAAAAGGCGAAAGTGAACTGCTCATCCGTTGGTTGTTTGGAAGAGCGTACTTTTCTGTCGGCTGAACTCAAGGAAGTCGATGCTGAGGAATTTGATTTTCTGATTATCTCGTAAAGTTTTTTTTGCGATTTTTTATTTTCGTTCAAAAAATATTTACTGTCCACCTGATAGCAACTAACATTTATTTTTGCATGGCAAAATTCCTCTTTCAATGGGGAAAATCTTTTACGAAAAGTTGATTGTCTTCCAACGAACTCGGTTCCGGCTCAGACATATTGTTACACATTTATTCAAAACTTTTTCTCCCTTCTTGTACATGTCAGAGGAAGAGAGAGAATGAATCCAGTTCTGGTGCTGGCCGCCACCACCGCCGCCATCTCTCGAACAATCATTGTTTTTCTTCCACTGGAGGTTGTAAAACTTAAAATTACATTCCCCCTCGTCCAGCCGTCACTCCGGCTTCATTCGAAGTATGTATTTTTTCCTCGATTTTTCTTACCGGCTTACTGTCTGTCGTCTCGGAGGAGGTAAGAAAGGTTCTCTCCCTTCGGTGGCCTTCCGAAACGAGCTATGCTACGGATGGTTTGCAGGAAGTGCGACGAGGTCCGATCCTCTGGTGAGTCTGGCAAAGTGTTTGACCTTACCGTGAATCAAGTCGCACCAAACCAACAAACCAGCAAGTGCCTGAGCGCAACTTGTGTTAAATCAAGTGAAAAAATAGTCAATCTGTAAGATGAATATCAACATTAAATAGGACCAAGGCTATGTGCGGCGATGAATCAATATCAACTCATGATCTGGCAAAGATATTTTCAAGCATATGAGAGTTCGTGCTGGGACTACTATAGATAAAATGATTAAATAACTTGGCATAAGGCATATGAGTATGTTTTAGCATAATTCGAACTCAATTTAAGTTTCACGATTTATCCTAGGAAAATTCACGTGTGGCGTAATTCAACCGCAAGCTTATCAATTAAATTTAATCGCTGAATTGAAAGCTGTTCACGAAGGTTACATTCAAATAACTTATTTGTTTTTCAGTTGGATCTTTCATCGATACAGCTTTAATATGATTAAATAAATCGACAACAGCCCATTTAAGCTTCAGAGCATACTGCAAGAATGCCGGACCACAACCCTGCAAAGATAGTGTTCGTCTCCAATCTGGCCGGTTATGAGAAGACGTGGAGCGCAGCAAGCAAGGTGGGTGGATCAGGAGCTGGGACGGCAACGAGGTTGGAGAGATGCAGCCATGAACCATGTACATTAGCGAAATGTTGTAGACGAGGTTTTGACATTGTAATGTTGTTAAACCAATAAAATGACAATGAAATGTAACAAATGAGAGCTTTCGATACCAAACTCGTTATTGCGATAAGACATGTGTGCGTGATAATGACAATTTACCTCAATTGATTATAATAATGATTTCATGGGAAGCAAATTAAAAATTTTCAGATACCGTGATGAATCAATATCCGGATTCCAATATCAAACCAATATCCGGATACATTGACCATTTTGACGAAATTACATATTTATTGTTCTTCGTCTCGAATTAAAAAAAAATTCAACAGACTGGTACTGAACCTAGGTTTCTAATTCTATTCATAAGCATACATTTAGACATATTAAAATCAAAAACAGCACTCACATTGTTAAACGATCTAACAAAGTTATCAAAAGGGTTGTTTTGCTCATACGTAGGTCTTGGCAACTGACTACAAATAAACTACCGTCACGAAGCTGATGCTTTGCAACAGCGCTGGGCAATCTACACTACCTTCGACAAGGTCAAAAACAAATGACCTCTGTATGTTATAACGTCTGTTGCTTAAAGTTTCTAAATCGATCAGTCTACAACGACTCGGATAGTCAGGTAGATTTGCTGGGTCATTCCACGGAAGTTGACGAAGAGCATACCGTACAAAATTGCGTTGAACCCTTTCCATCCGGATGATCTGCACTGAGTGATAAGGCGACCACACGCTAACAGCATACTCCATGATGTTACGAACGATCGAAGAGTACAGCGCCTTGAGAGCATGTATATCGGTGAAACCACTTGTATTGCGACGGATAAATCCCAGTGTCGCAAAGGCCTTTGCGGTAGTTGTGCTAATATGCTCATTGAACCGGTGTTTCGTATCTACAGTAACCCCTAGGTCACGAATTGCTTGAACACGCTCTGTAGCTTCTGAGCTGATGGAGTAATCAAACTCTGTACTTTTGGATGTTCAGTTCCATTCCATTCTCAGAGCACAACAACAGAATCTCGTCGATGTCAGCCGGAAGAGTGCAACCGTCAAGATGCGATGATATATGTAACTTTGTAGATTTTTAGATCGTCAGCGTAAAGGAGAAAGCGCGATTTCAGCCGAGCAAGTCATTCACGAACAATATAAAAATCAGTGGTTCCAGAACGCTTCCTTGCGGTACACTTGACGTGACGGAGAAGACGCGTGACCGACTACCGTTTAATTTGACGAAAGCGCTCCGACCAGAATAGTAAGAGCGCAGCCACTTTGTGATCCAATCAGGAAAGCCCAGATACTTCAGCTTGTCAATTGCAAGGGTGTGAGGAACCCCGTCAAACGCCTTCGAGAAATCAAAGTATATGGCATCAACTTGGTGACGATTCTCAGTTTCCGTTGATAGGAAATTTACGTAGGACATCAGATTCTTTTCCGTAGATCGCTTCTTAACAGAACCATGTTTAAATTAAAAAATCAGCAGTTGAGATACAGCGTAAAGGGCGTTGTGAATCAATTGTTCGAACACCTTGGCCATACAGCATAAAATCGAAACACCTCTGTTATGTTCAACAGCATGTTTGTTACAAGCTTTGAAAATCGGAGTGATTGAGGCTAACTTTCACGCTTCGGGAAAAGTACCTTCACTGAGTGACCTGTTAAAAATAGTCGTCAACGGCATCAGCAGTGAGTCAGCTCATTCTCTTGAAAACAACGGCGGTATCTTGTCTGTGCCCGACCCTTTAGACACATCCAACTTTTCCAGGGCTGAAAGCAGGACATTATCAAAGACTGTCAAGGAAAAAGTTGGCGACAGTTGACTTTGTACATTTCGGTATAAATCGGCAAACAGATTAGGTAGCTCGTGAGGTGAATCGGCCGAAGTTTCCTTTAAGGTCATGTCGGTAGGGATCCGGTTAGATTGCTTACGGCTTCGAACATATGACCAAAAGGATGACGGGATTTGCTTTGCAGTCTGCTCCAATCGTCTGATATAGCAACGAAGTGCAGCTTCCTGGCAATTTACTTAATTTTTTTTCGAGTGACCGTAGATTGATCCGGTTCACAGTAGTGCATGATCGAAAATAGCGTTTACGAGCTTTTCACACAATGTTACGGAGATGCTGTAACTCAGATATGCACCACGGTTGCTTAAACGAATAAGGCCTACTTCTTCGACGTGGAACATATTCCTCCATTATTTCATACAATTTATCATGAAACATACATACGTACCGTTTCATCCGTATCTATTGCACGAAACATTTCAGACCAATCGACGTCCATGATAGCGTTATTCAGTTCCGGAAAGTGGCAACGTCGACAATCGAAATCATCAATGATGTCCGAGTCACTTGCTGGTTGCACGCAGGAGGCATTCACATCAATGCGAAGAACGAATGGCTTGTGATGGTTGCCGATTCAGAGGAGGGATGACGGAGGCTCGATAAGTTCAACATCGTTTGGTTCGTTAATAAATGCCAATTCAAGTGTACGGCCATTCGAGTTTAGCCGGCTGTTGAGCTGATGTAGTCCGGAGGCAACCATCGATTCAACCAAAGCGATTTCTTGTTCAGTCGATGCGTTGGACGGCAGCAAGCTGTTGATCGCTTCATCGTAGGACCATACCAACTGAGGTAGGTTGTAATTTCCAACGATGACAATATTATCAGAATCCGACGCACTTTCATAGATTTGCTAGACGGCTGCGGAATGCGCTGAGTACAATTCCGGAGACGAGTTCGGTCGAAGATAGATTCCACACACAAAGATCGTCGTCTTGTCTAGTTGAATACGCACAGCGATTTGCTCAATACTACCGCAGTTAACAAGGTCTACCAACCCACAGTTGAGGTTTTTTTTAACCGCAATTTAAACTTCACCCCCTCGCTGAAGGTTGCTAAAAGCTGCACTGCGATCACACTGAAACATCGAGTGGCTGGCAGCAAACTCTGAGCTAGCAATATCAGAACGAAGCCAAGTCTCAGTGAGTATAATAACTTCGTATTCGCAGGGAAAATTGAGTTAACCATCTTATTCAGCCGCTGCCGCTGCGTCATTGCCTGCAGCTTCGAAACCAGTGGACACTGTTTGGCCGGTTGAACTGACCTCCCGGCCAAGCGCACGCAGCGATTTAGCCACTTTTCCCTCGGTCTTCCTCTTCAGCATCCTTTGGAGCTTCTTGTCGTTCAGAGTCGTCGGCCGTAACACCTGAAGACCAGCCATGCGATGGATTTCCAAGTTTCTAGTCCTCGGAGGACTGTTCAGGATCATTCTCAAGAGATTGTTCTGAATGATCTGTAGTCTAGCATAGTGCGACTTGGCGCATGACTCCCAGACTAGCAAAGCGTATTCAATCACCCGAAGGATTATTTGCTTGTGGATAGCAAGCCTATTTTTATGAAAAAAAGGAGGATCTTCTGTTGATGAGAGGAGACCTCTTAAGGATGGACCGCTTTGTGGATATTTTGTTTACGTGGGATCTAAATAGTAATTTGCTATCAAGGGTGAGACCGGGATAAACTACTTCACTCGACCTGCCGAGGTAGACTTTCACATTACCAGGCGGAACAAGCCGATGTGATTTTGAGTGTGGAAAAAGAATGGTCTGTGTTTTTGCTGCATTGAAACAAACCTTCCAGTTGTTGAAATAGTCGGACAGAACATCCAGGTCTTCCTGGAGTTTACGTGTCAGAGCTCGAATCACTCGACGCTTGTAGATGATGGCAGTGTCATCTAAGAACATAGACAAAATACCACCATCCGGTAGGGGGGAGGAGCAACTGACGTGAATAATGTTGAACAATATGGGACCTAGGAGGCTCCCCTGGGGGACTCTAGCGTCAACATTGAACGCATCGGAATGGGAACCACTCAGATAGACCTGGAAACACCTATCCGCTAAGCAATTTTTGATGATTTTCACGAGGAAGATCGGGAAGTTGGATCGATGCAGCTTATACACAAGACCATTATGCCATCATGTTCCGCCTTAAGATGTTTGTAACTCTTGACAACTGGTGGACTGTGGAATAACCTCTCCTAGATCCAAACTGTTCCGGGTGGAATATGTTATTCTGGTTTGAGAACTCCAGGCGCTCATTCCATGACGAAAAACTTTAAGAAGGCTTGAGTTTATGCCGATTCTAATACAGTCTGTTAAAGATATCCCAAATCTGGTCATAGGTCTAACAAATTTCGTAAATATGGGCTATCACTGTGGAATATTGACGCACTCAATTACACTGTCTACTTACAAAAAAATAATTTTCACTAATGTCTTGGATGGGCTAGAGGCTGGTCTAATATTGAGACACTTTACCTCGTGGATCTTTTCCAGTGTGGAAAAAGTTGTGATTACACCGATCACGCAGTCCGGCAATGTTCGGATAATGACGCCTCCAGAACATGCCTTTTGAATACCATAGAGGCCCAAGGGTGGCAACCTTATGTTTCAATGAGACTTTTTATATGTAGTCGATTTATGTGTTTCTCCAAATGTCTAGTTTGATATTTTAAGAGAAATGATCCTAAAGGCCTGCTGTTTTCTTCGAAAACACTTGAGATACATAAAATTTCTGTTTGAAACAATCACGGATTGGTAGGATTATATACGGGTCCAAGATTCAAAACAACCGTTCGATGGTCCTTGGAAAATTCAGAGCATCGGTAGAATCAGCAAATCTAGGAATTCATTCTAGAGATCATTGTTTTATCTTTAATAACCTGGATCTGCCATCTACAAATGAAATATGAGTTGTGATTAATCAATGAAGTGGCCAATTGCTGCCGAAAAAAATATTCATAAATATATGTATTTATTTGTATGTTGAAAAAAAAAATTTAATAATTGAAAGTTAATGAATTTCTTTATTTCATGGAAAGTACATACACACAGAGAACGCAGGCACTCAAAAAAATACGTGGAAATGCTCAAACACTTATATTGGGTTAATTTGTGTAACAAATGACATTTTTCTGTTGGCAGTGTGTTTGTTTACGTTCACTTTCAAGTGCTGCATCAGAACATCATAATTGTTTGATTTCAAATTTGTGAAAATGTACGCCAAAAAAGCGATTACTTATTTGATGCTCTCACAGAAGACACCAGAGGAGATTATTAAAATAGTAGGATGTCATTTGGCCATAGTTTATCGCAATAAAATGTCTCTACAGGATGATTCTAAGCAGTGATGGTTCTAAGCAGTGAAAGCCGGGAAGTGGAGGTCCGCGGTTTGAACGTATGCCAAACGTGATCAAATCGGTGCGTGATTTTTCGCACTTGCCAAGGAAGTCAACATTTCTGAAAAAATCATGCGAAGATTCAACAAAGAAAACTTACATGCATCTTAACGTGCTAGAGTGACATGCAATTTGATTACGGAGCCGGTAAAGGAACTACGAGTGACTCATTTGAAGAGATTGCTTTCTTAGTAGAACAAAATGATAATCCTGTTATCCGACGAAAAGTTGTTCAGCATCGATGCTGTGTTCATCAACCGCAGAGACCGGTTCATTTCACCGAAGAAACTTGAAGATGTTCAGGATAAAGTGAAGTTTAAATTCCAAACCAAGCCTCTGGCTAGTGTCATGATGTCATGGCGCACAGCGGTTTGAAAATACCGCCTGTTTTCATTGATTCTGGTGTTATATCAATAATGAAGTGCATATCGGTATTTTGAAGGATCAAGTGCTTCCTTGTGTGAAGCCAAACTTCTCGAGTATCAATACCCAATTTGAAGCTCACTAGCAGTCCGGACCTTGAACCCGTTGGATTGTTAGATCTGGGTGGTCGTTTAAAGCACAAGCCTGCAAAACATCTCACCCTAGTGTGAAGACCCTGAAGTCATAATGCACGTTGCCACCTTGTTGGCTCCACATTATATTTGTAGATCACAATTTGAATACATTGAAGAAAAAATGCAGAGCCCTAGGATCATTCTTGTGGTTTGGCCACTTTTACGGATGTCCCGGGTCTTCCCGAGGAACGTCCAATGGTCTTTTAGGGCGTGACTGTTTCGCAATCAAAATTTCACTTGCATTTCTTAGTTTTTAGTAACCAAGACAAATTCGTAGTGCTCTAGAATCATTTCCGTGTATTGGCCACTCTAACGGATGTTCCGAATCTTCTAGGAGACCGTTCAGTACATACTCAAGTCCGTGTCAATTTCACGAGACAAATTTCATTCATTGATCACAACTTGAATACATTTGGGAAAAAAGCAGAGTTTTAGGAACATTTAAGTGGATTGGTCAAAATTATGAATGTTTTTGTTCTTTCCAGGGACCAACCAATTGCCATTTAGGTCTGTGGTTATTTCACAACAAAATTTCAATGGCCCCTCTGTACGAAGGTTCCGGATCCCATTCTCTCCTGGGTTCATGTATAGAATGCAAGACTGTGTTTTGACTTAATATGAATATTCGACTTCACTTATTTTTAACACTTTTGAAAAAAAAACCTTTTACACGCGCATTAGTAGAACGATTGCAATTGAAAAACTAGGAAAATTTAAATTCGTACTTCACTTGATCACTTTTATTAAGAATAATATATAAAACATTGAAACACTTCTTTAAACTGTCGCTAGTAAACGCGAGCAAATTCCGTTAAATTTCACTATCAAAAGATCAGCTTTCTATGATGGAATTTAACGGAATTCGCTCGCGTTTACTAAGGACAGTTTAAAAAAAGTGTTTAAATTTTTTATTTTTTATCCTTTAAAAAAGTAATCAAGTGAAGTGTTTTAAGTGTTATAAGTGCCTCATATAAGTACACTCCGATGAAAAAAGTGTAACTCTAAACGCAGTTAAAAACAATCGATAGTCCTATTTTGAACATTTTTTAAATTAAAATGATCTATAGAACCAAAGGATTCCGATGATACTAAAATATGTACAAATTAACAAGATACATAATCTAATATATATATACTTATACGCTATTTTGAGGCTTCATAATCCATGTATCTTTTATGCATTCGTCTTCTTAGTGTTAGAGGGAGAATTTTGCTTTGACTGCCAAGATTAGGTATACTCTCCTACTTAGCCTCTACATATAATAACTTCCTAAGACACGATTCCTTCTCTTATCATCACGTACATTCTGGTCAACTAGCCAATAACGGCGGACCTTTGTTGTCTCTTGCTTCCCGACCTTTTGTCCGATAAGAGTACAATAATGATAATGAAAACGACGTCTCGCAATGAAAAGAACGCACGGTGCAAGTCTCGTGAATGCTTCGTTCGCTCATCGCTCTCAATAATGCTGGCTGCTTCGTGGGGTGCAGGAAGTCCCACTTTTTTCTGCTGTTGACCATCTCACAGTCAGCGTTTTACGGTTCAGAACTTGCTGCAACAAAAGACCGATTCATCCTTGTGTCGGACACAATGTGTTTGATAAGGTTTAAAACTCCCATCGCAGCACAATATCTCTGACGTCGTTCCGACTGCAGGCAGGGAAAACTGAAATAGTCATTCAACCAAATGGCTAGCAGTAGAGCAATCTCAATTGAACCGACCAATGACGACGACGGCGACGTCTGGTTGGCTATGAGTTTGAAAACAGAAAAAATGCCGCCACTGAAAACGACGACCGACGACGCCGTTTTGATCATTGGGATGCATGTCCGTCGCTGCCAGATGCAGTGACCTTCTTTTCCAATGGTGATGTCAATGCAGCAGTCAAGAGGGTATTATGTTGAATTAAGAACTCTCTCTTAGAATGTGATTCGTAAATCTTCAGATTTGTTATTTGACAGTTGCTCTAGCTTCGGCTGTCAACGCTCTTATTTTGATAAACCAACTGTTACGTGCAGAAATGGTTCAACGTCCAATCCGCATAAAATAATACTCTGCTCAACGAACAAGTACTAAACGATTTCTTTATTAAATTTCCATAGCCGTCAGATTTAAAAACACCCGCCACTCAATGCCTCCAGCGCAAGCTTCGCATATGATTCATTAAAGGTTAAAAACTTTTCGGATGTCATTTCAACCGTCAGATTAGGTTAATTTAATTCCCGTCTCTACGTGCTTGTACGATTTGTTCACTCACGCTCGGGAATTACTTTTCAAGATTCAATTGTCTGTCTGTCTGTTGGGCTGCGTCTGCCATGCACCGTTGTTTAACCGAACCATTCAGATTTTTTTGCTTTCGTTTCGATTCCCCATTAATCCAATAATAAAAAAAATTGCAAAACATTCACCGTTCTTGCTTTTTATCACCATTGGCTGGATGCATAACAATAAACTGTCGTCCGAGTTTGGGACAACGACGGTCGTAAAAACTATCATTTGATTCGCGCATTTGGCATGGCAAGGGACCACCCAGCAGACCCTGAAACTGCATAGGGATGATGGGGAGAGAGAGAGAGAGAAAAAAAACTGGAACCAAAGCCAACGGGATTACAATATTATCGAGTTGCATTTCGATTTCGATTTCAGGGACGCAGTTCAAAAGTCAATTGCATTCGTTTGATTTTATGATCTTGTTGTGCTCGCCAAGGCTTGCATTACGGTGTTCGAATATAACTTTTCAATACAGACAAACGAATGACTGTGAAGTGAAGTGAAGTGCTATGATCGATACAGATTAATTATGGAATCTGTGAAAAAAAAAATTTGTTATAAATTTTGACAGATTGAACAGAATTCTGAAAGATTATCTGGGCTTATGTAATATTCCAGAAACCATCGGGTAATGAGTCCACATTTTTTTTGGTCAAATATCCATATCAAATCCTCAATCAGGCGGATACACGCTTGAAAAAGAAACAAGAAGGAAATAAATTCTCTCCAGGAGTGGACAGCAATTTTTGCTAGAAAATAGATGTGAAGAGAAAGTATTGATGGTTTCGTTAGAGCACGGCAGGTTGTGAAAATCGAACAGAATTAGTTTGAAATTGAGCGGATTGGAATCCCCCACCTTGAATGGCCAGTCAACCTGCCGTGCTCTAACGGAACTATCAATACTTTCTCTTCACATCTTTGTTCTACCAAACATTATTGTCCACTTTTGGAAGCTCATGGTGATGAGAAATTATTTCCTTCTTGAGACAACATAATCATTGATCGTTACTCCGCGTATGGGAGAATACAAACATAACAATCATAATGTGGAACCTGGTTGCCAAATGATATTGACGCCATTGAAACAACTATCAACCCACCAAATTGTCTAAATTTCCATCCCAACGAAAAATTTTGGGTAATTATCACACACAAAATGAAGAAAAAAAAAAGGCAAAATACACAAAAACCATCTTATTTGCAGAAGTAGTAGCAAATATGGCAGATCAAGTGAACAACTGAAGAGTGCATAAAAAGATGGGTGGTAGTAAACGAAAAGTCAAAATGCTATGCTGATGAATAATTTTTCAATATTTCCTTTAGTTCCTTTGAAGTTCAATAAATTTCCAGCAGAATGAAATCTGCTCCCCTTTTTTTTTAGCCCCCCCCCCGCGAAAAACATGACCCATTTTGTGCGACCAAATGCTAATTGTATCAAGCTTAACTAAGTGAGAATCGAACAAAAGCGCCCAACAGCATTCGCAAAATCGGTGGCACGATACTGTCACCTAGAAAAGTTTAAAGTTTGCATGAAGGTTTGGTTTTGTTAGAAGGAACAAGAGAAAAGTAGTTTGTTTTCATAACATCTCTCTCTCTTTTTATATGTCTCTCTCTCTCTCTCTCTCTCTCTCTCTCTCTCTCTCTCTCTCTCTCTCTCTCTCTCTCTCTCTCTCTCTCTCTCTCTCTCTCTCTCTCTCTCTCTCTCTCTCTCTCTCTCTCTCTCTCTCTCTCTCACACACACAGACACGCACACACACACACACACACACACACACACACACACACACACACACACACACACACACACACACAGACACCCCCACACACACACACACACACTCACAGAGAGAGTGTTCGATGAAGCGTTGAGGTTCGAGCGCAATCCCCTGTATCTCAGTGCAGATGGACTGATAACGGTATTAGCACGAGCGTGCGATGCAAGCATGCCGAGAGAGGGCAAACCAAGGCACAGTCGTCGTCCAGCCTACTGGTGGAACTCGACGATGGCCGACCTACGAGCACATTGCCACCGAGCCCGGAGAAGAATGCAGAGAGCTCCACAATGACGCCGAAAAATCAGCTCGAAGACTAGCGTATAAGGCGGCAAGAGCCGCATCTTAACAAGGAAATCAAGCACAGTAAGAAAGCTTGCTTAGAGGAACTTTGCCGTAACGCCAATTCAAAACCGGTGGGGGCGATGCCTACAGAGTTGCCATGACGAAGATAAGAAGTCCAGCTGTACCACCTGATAGGTGCCCAGAGAAGATGAAAGTCATCGGGAATGCGCTATTTCCGCAGCATGAACTGACGATCTGGCCACCCACACCGTATGAGGACCAGGATGACCACGATGAAGAAGCCCGAGTAACAAACGAGGAGCTAATAGCGGTGGCAAAAGCTTTGAAAATCAAGAAGGCCCCGGGACCAGATGGTATCCCCAACGTGGCTATAAAAGCAGCAATCCTAACAAATCCGGACATGTTCAGGTCCGTGTTGCAAAAGTGCGTCGACGATGGTAACTTCCCGGATATCTGGAAGCGACAAAAACTGGTGTTATTGCCAAAGCCAGGCAAGCCTCGTGGAGATCCTTCAGTATATAGACCGATATGGCTGTTGAATACAGACGGCAAAGTGCTTGAAAGAGTAATCCTCAACAGGCTTACAAAATACACGGAGGGATTAGATGGTCTGTCCAACATGCAGTTCGGCTTCCGGAAAGGAAGATCCACGATGGATGCCATCCAAACGGTCGTGTAAGCTATGGATCCTGCGCAGAAGCAAAAAGAGAAGAGTGAACCGCTACTGCGGAGTGGTTACCCTGGACGTGAATAATGCCTTC